>JARFIW010000454.1:917500-2142500 GCA_036346225.1 Platerodrilus igneus | reverse complement strand
GTGCGTGCGTGCGTGCGTGCGTGCGTGCGTGCGTGCGTGCGTGCGTGCGTGCGTGCGTGCGTGCGTGCGTGCGTGCGTGCGTGCGTGCGTGCGTGCGTGCGTGCGTGCGTGCGTGCGTGCGTGCGTGCGTGCGTGCGTGCGTGCGTGCGTGCGTGCGTGCGTGCGTGCGTGCGTGCGTGCGTGCGTGCGTGCGTGCGTGCGTGCGTGCGTGCGTGCGTGCGTGCGTGCGTGCGTGCGTGCGTGCGTGCGTGCGTGCGTGCGTGCGTGCGTGCGTGCGTGCGTGCGTGCGTGCGTGCGTGCGTGCGTGCGTGCGTGCGTGCGTGCGTGCGTGCGTGCGTGCGTGCGTGCGTGCGTGCGTGCGTGCGTGCGTGCGTGCGTGCGTGCGTGCGTGCGTGCGTGCGTGCGTGCGTGCGTGCGTGCGTGCGTGCGTGCGTGCGTGCGTGCGTGCGTGCGTGCGTGCGTGCGTGCGTGCGTGCGTGCGTGCGTGCGTGCGTGCGTGCGTGCGTGCGTGCGTGCGTGCGTGCGTGCGTGCGTGCGTGCGTGCGTGCGTGCGTGCGTGCGTGCGTGCGTGCGTGCGTGCGTGCGTGCGTGCGTGCGTGCGTGCGTGCGTGCGTGCGTGCGTGCGTGCGTGCGTGCGTGCGTGCGTGCGTGCGTGCGTGCGTGCGTGCGTGCGTGCGTGCGTGCGTGCGTGCGTGCGTGCGTGCGTGCGTGCGTGCGTGCGTGCGTGCGTGCGTGCGTGCGTGCGTGCGTGCGTGCGTGCGTGCGTGCGTGCGTGCGTGCGTGCGTGCGTGCGTGCGTGCGTGCGTGCGTGCGTGCGTGCGTGCGTGCGTGCGTGCGTGCGTGCGTGCGTGCGTGCGTGCGTGCGTGCGTGCGTGCGTGCGTGCGTGCGTGCGTGCGTGCGTGCGTGCGTGCGTGCGTGCGTGCGTGCGTGCGTGCGTGCGTGCGTGCGCGTGCGTCGTGCGTGCGTGCGTGCGTGCGTGCGTGCGTGCGTGCGTGCGTGCGTGCGTGCGTGCGTGCGTGCGTGCGTGCGTGCGTGCGTGCGTGCGTGCGTGCGTGCGTGCGTGCGTGCGTGCGTGCGTGCGTGCGTGCGTGCGTGCGTGCGTGCGTGCGTGCGTGCGTGCGTGCGTGCGTGCGTGCGTGCGTGCGTGCGTGCGTGCGTGCGTGCGTGCGTGCGTGCGTGCGTGCGTGCGTGCGTGCGTGCGTGCGTGCGTGCGTGCGTGCGTGCGTGCGTGCGTGCGTGCGTGCGTGCGTGCGTGCGTGCGTGCGTGCGTGCGTGCGTGCGTGCGTGCGTGCGTGCGTGCGTGCGTGCGTGCGTGCGTGCGTGCGTGCGTGCGTGCGTGCGTGCGTGCGTGCGTGCGTGCGTGCGTGCGTGCGTGCGTGCGTGCGTGCGTGCGTGCGTGCGTGCGTGCGTGCGTGCGTGCGTGCGTGCGTGCGTGCGTGCGTGCGTGCGTGCGTGCGTGCGTGCGTGCGTGCGTGCGTGCGTGCGTGCGTGCGTGCGTGCGTGCGTGCGTGCGTGCGTGCGTGCGTGCGTGCGTGCGTGCGTGCGTGCGTGCGTGCGTGCGTGCGTGCGTGCGTGCGTGCGTGCGTGCGTGCGTGCGTGCGTGCGTGCGTGCGTGCGTGCGTGCGTGCGTGCGTGCGTGCGTGCGTGCGTGCGTGCGTGCGTGCGTGCGTGCGTGCGTGCGTGCGTGCGTGCGTGCGTGCGTGCGTGCGTGCGTGCGTGCGTGCGTGCGTGCGTGCGTGCGTGCGTGCGTGCGTGCGTGCGTGCGTGCGTGCGTGCGTGCGTGCGTGCGTGCGTGCGTGCGTGCGTGCGTGCGTGCGTGCGTGCGTGCGTGCGTGCGTGCGTGCGTGCGTGCGTGCGTGCGTGCGCGCGTGCGTGCGTGCGTGCGTGCGTGCGTGCGTGCGTGCGTGCGTGCGTGCGTGCGTGCGTGCGTGCGTGCGTGCGTGCGTGCGTGCGTGCGTGCGTGCGTGCGTGCGTGCGTGCGTGCGTGCGTGTGTGCGTGTGTGTGTGTGTGTGTGTGTGTGTGTGTGTGTGTGTGAAATAGAAAAGCATAAAAGTAGCAGGAGAAATAGAAGAGCAGGATACCTTCTAAGGCATTTTTGGGGAATAGTGCAGGATATACTACAAGCAGAGTGGACCATTATTATTGATAAATTAAATAAGTATCCGGCGCCCTTGAATTGGATTTAGTTGTCACCTGCAAACTCGTGCCACATCAGGATGAAGGAGCGTGCTAACTTTAAAGAAGCCTAAGGGTATTGTTCATGCGCCGATTCAACCCCAAGAGAGTCGGGTAACAGCGGTCAACGCGTAAACATCTAGTTGTGTTAATATGTAAATTTACCTTGCTTGATTACCATTACAATAACTTGTATATCAGCTTTGCATTCCAATGTGATCTTTTGTTTAATAAACGTGATTAAGCACAGCGATTATTTACAGTCCACTATATCGATAGCGCCTAATTTGGCATTTAAACATTGGTCCATTCTAGCCGTGATACGTTGAAACTTGTGGAATGCAAGCTCTTTAGAAGTGGAAAGCAGTTTTGACTACTTATGGTTTGGCGACTGCCTGCAATTTAACAGCCCACATCAGATTTAAAGTGAGTCCTTTCCAACTTTTTTTTTATAAGATTATCGATTAGTACCTAACCTGGGTATCCATTATATTATTAAGGTTGCATCTTCCTTTACGATTTGTGTATAAACACTTATGATTGTATCCTTTTTAAACGCAATCTAAGTATAAAGCGCATATATTTCAGGGTCTAATTATACCAATGATTATTTTAACGGCTTGGTAATTGGATGAATGTCATGTGATTCATTTAGCGTTAAAACTAACACGTTGATTATTGAGTTTATTAAGGGTAGTACATTAATATAATAAGTTATTTCATTGCATCCTTGCAAAATTGCAATTGTCTTGATTAATATAAATTTATTGACAAATTAAACGATTGAAAATGGCTAGTAGTCATAGCGATTTAAAACAATTAATTCGCAGACGCGATTCGATTGAACAAAGGGTTAACAGTTTTGTAAAACATCTAAACAAAATAAAAAATGCTTTTGATCAGTCGGAGCTGATTGATAATGCAACAATCGATGAATTACAATTAAAAAGAGACAAATTCCTATTGTTGTTTCAGGAATTTGAAGAAGTTCAGTTAGAAATTGAAGTATTGAGCCCAAAAAAAGATTTAGAAACCGAATATGAAAAGCGCACAGAGCTTAATGATAGGTTTTCAAAGTATTTAGCGATTTTAAAGGGGTTGCTTAAATCATTATCCAAACCTGAAAGTTAGAGCGACAACGATTCGTGTACAAGTGATACTAGCTCCAAAAAAAATGGCAAAGCTTCGAAAAAAAGGGTAGGGAGTAATTTTGATCAGGTAAAATTGCTGGCGATTACCTTGCCGATATTTAATTTGGATTATCTATTGTGGATTGAATTTAAAAATACGTTTGAGGCTTTAATTCACCAAAATGATTCTTTATCGGACATCCAAAAATATCAATATTTGCGCGCGAGTTTGGGCCCAGAAAGCTTAAAGATTATTCAAAATCTAGAATTTAGCTCAAGTAACTATATTCACGCTTAGATGACCTTGTGTAATCGCTTTGATAATTCGAGAATGCTCGTGAATAATCATCTTAAGGGATTATTTAATATGGAAACGTTAAACAAAGTATCGGATAATGGATTAAGAAATTTAGTGGATAATGTAAGTAAGCATTTGAGATCCTTGAAAACGTTAGATGTTCCTACTGAAGCATGGGATGTAATCATTATTTACATGGTTACTCTAAAATTAGACAAAGTTACTTCTAGAGAATGGGAACGCTTAAAAAAGAACAACCATTTGCCAAAATTATCGGAATTTTTTGAATTCTTGCAAAATCGGGCCAATTTCTTGGAAACACTAGAATTAAATAGTAGTGAAGCCAAGGAGCTCACTGAATATAAAAAACGGTCTAACAAATTTTCATTGGTAGTTAATAACACTCCACAAAGATCATGTAACTTGTGCAGGAAATCGCATGTAATTTACGATTGTAAACAATTTTTAAAGCTTTCCGTTTCCGAAAGATGGGATAAGATTAAATCCCTAAAATTATGTTGTAATTGTTTATGTACTGGGCATTTTACAAGACAGTGTAAACATAGAGGTTGCAAAATTTGCCATAAACGGCACAGTAGTTTATTGCACGGACAGCCTGCAAATCCTGTTAATTCCGCTAAACCAATTACAAACGCTGATGCAACTTCAATCAGTCCCGCCGCTTCAGCTTCAACAGTATTGACAAATTCAGTTTCGAATTCCAATGAAAATCACAATTTTGATGCTGGAGTTGCTTCCTTTGTTACAAATTCAGATTTGGATTATGTTCTGTTGTCAACGGCAGAAATTTTGGTGTGTGACAAAAATGGGAAGGCACATACAGCCTTAGCTATTTTAGATTCTGGAAGTCAATCGTGTTTTGTGACTGCCAAGTTGTGCAAACAACTAGATTTAGAACAACAAGACACAAACATTTGTGTAACTGGGATTAATAGTATTGCTTCCAATTTAAGCAAAAAATGTGAGATTACGATGCATTCATTGTATAATAGATTTAAATCTACGATTTCTTGTTTCGTTGTCCCACAAATTACTGGAAACCTCCTAGCTTATGATTTTAATGTTTTGAGTTTGATTATTCCTCCAAACATTCAATTAGCCAATCCAAATTTTCATGTAAGTAAACCCATTGATTTGTTGATTGGTGCAAATTTGTTTTGGACACTGTTTAGTAATGGCAAGATTTCGTTAGGAAAAAATCTACCTTCAGAATACAGTTCTAGGTTATGTAGTATCAGGGGTATTATCTCATACGATAAAAACTATTCAGTGCTGTTTTGTGACACAATCCATTGAAAATGATTTGCAAAGGTTCTGGGTCATCGAAGAACCGAAGCAGAAGGTATATTTTTCAAAGGATGAAAGGGATTGTGAGGAATTGTACAAAAAAACCGTTTTTCGCAACAATAATGGGAAGTTTGTAGTGAGAATTCCGTTAAAAGATTTTTCTCTAGAATTAGGGGATTCGAAAACCTTTGCAATAAAGGGCATGTTACAATTAGAAAGAAGATTTCAAAAAAATGTTTTATTTAAAAGGGAATATGAACGAATATAGCGATTTAGGGCATATGACTATATCTAACGAGTTGGGTGGTAATAAAATGGGTTATTTTCTACCGCACCATGGAATAATGCGAGAGAACAGTTTAACAACAAAATTACGAGTTGTCTTCAACGGCTCGGCCCCTAGTAGTAATGGTATATCACTTAATGATATCCAGCATTCTGGTCCACCCATACTAAACAATATTTTTGAAATTTTAATTCGATTTAAGGAACACCCTTTTGTTGTCATTGCAGACATTGCCAAAATGTATAGGCAGATTCTTGTTCATCCAGATGATAGATACCTCCAACAAATTGTTTGGAGAAACGAAGTTTCAAAGGATTTATCTGTTTATCATCTAAATACTGTAACGTACGGCACGACTAGTGCTCCGTACTTGGCGATACGTTGCATCAAACACTTAGCTTTGAAAAATCAAGCAGACTTTCCCAAAGCCTCAAAAATTATTGAAAGGGATTTTTATGTCGATGATTTGATTACAGGATTTTCCGATGACAATGAAGCAATTATAATTTGCAAAGAAATTAGCAATATACTAAAAACAGCTACATTTCAATTACGAAAATGGGCTTCAAATAGTTCAATTATTTTAAAGACATTTTATGACAATTCTGATTCATTATCAGTCCTTAATTTAGGGGATAATGAAAGCATAAAAACTTTAGGAATTCAGTGGTCCTGCGGACAAGATTTGTTATCTTATGCCGTCTATATTGAAAAATCAGATTCTGCAAGTACGAAGCGATCAATTTTATCGGTTATTGCAAGGATATGTGATCCACTAGGTTTAGTCAGTCCTTGCACCATTATTGCAAAATTAATGATGCAACGGCTTTGGTCAATAAAAATTGATTGGGACACAGAAGTGCCTCCGGATTTATCAATACAATGGTACAAATTTCGGTCAAATTTAAATAAGCTCAATGAACTACACATTCCAAGATTCGTAATGTGCAAAGATCCCATTGTAAAGGAACTTCATGGATTCAGCGATTCGTCCAAAGACGCGTATAGCGCAGTAATTTATATACGAACTATTGATTCCAACAATGAAATACATGTAAAACTATTATGTGCTAAAACAAAGGTTGCTCCTCTACGAATCATTACAGTACCTAGACTCGAACTTTGCGGCGCTCTTTTACTGGCTCAGTTGATGCATTCTGTCCAAGATTCTTTGACTAACACTATTGATTATTATCTGTGGTGTAATTCACAAATTGTTTTACATTGAATAAATACTTGCCCAAGTAAACTTCAAGTATTTGTCGGCCATCGAGTGTCTGAGATTAGACACCTGACTGATATTAGTAGATGGAATTATGTAAGTACGAATCAAAATCCTGCAGATGTAGCTACACGAGGATTACAACCTGATGAGCTTGACCATTGCGACTTATGGTGGACGATTAAAAACTCTTCGCTGAGTTATAATGAAAAACATCCACTCCTGCTAGGCAACAACCATCAATTTACTCGGTTAGTTTTTGAGCACGAACATGCAAAATTGCAGCATGCAGGTCCGCAACTTCTTTTATATACGGTTCGCCAAAATTATTGGCCTATATCTGGCATGTCTATTGCAAAGAGTATTGTAAAAAATTGTATAAGGTGGTTTCGATGTAAACCAACTCCAGTAGGTGCAATTATGGCCGATTTACCAGAAACTCGTGTAAATGTTTCAAGCCCCTTTACAATCACAGGTCTAGATTATGCTGGTCCAATTACCTTGAACGACCGAAAGGACCGTGGTTCAAAGCAATACAGATCTTATATGTGCCTGTTTATATGCTTTACTAGCAAAGCTGTTCACTTAGAATTAGTTACGAGCTTAACGACTACAGCTTTTATAGCAGCGTTAAGACGATTTGCATCCCGCCGGGGAAAGCCAACTCACATTTTTTCGGACAATGTATCAAATTTTGTCGGTGCATATAAAGAATTGAAACTATTGTTTGACTTTATTAAAAATGATCTAGATATTATAGCTAGTTCCTGCGCACAAGAAGGAATCACATGGCATTTCATACCTCGGAGTACACCAAATTTTGGTGGGTTATGGGAAAGTAATGTCAAGGGTGTAAAGGCACATTTATACCGCGTGATCGGGGAGACAATCTTAACATATGAAGAGTTTTATACATTACTCGTACAGATTGAGGCAACCTTGAATTCCAGGCCACTTTACGCAATCTCATCCGATCCAAATGATTATGCATCCCTGACGCCTTCTCACTTTTTAATCGGTAAAGCCATTAATACTGTGCCAGATCCGTTGTTTTCCGAAGATGTGAAACTTAATTCATGATCAAGATATCAATTAATTCAACAGCTACTTCAGAACTTTTGGAAATCATGGTCTAAATTTTATTTGTGTGATTTACAACAACGTCGCAAATGGAAACGTGGGGTTTGTGAATTGCAACCAGGGGTACTTGTATTAGTAAAAAATGACAATTTTCCTCCCTGCAAATGGCTGCTGGGCAGAATTTCAGAAACTCATCCTGGAAACGATAATGTTGTGCGTGTGGTTACGATTAAAACAGTTAGTGGATATTTAAAACGTAGTATTTCAAAAGTGTGTCCATTACCTATTATTGTGTGATGAGTGCTTGTTTACAAGTACTGTTTACTATGAGTTAATGAATTTGGTATACGTTTATATACTTTAATTGCATTAATTTTGTTTATTGTTATTACATTGAACGCGTTCGAACACTCGTTCAAGGCGGGGAGTATGGACAATTATTATTGATAAATTAAATAAGAATTCGGCGCCCTTGAATTGGATTTAGTTGTCACCTGCAAACTCGTGCCACATCAGGATGAAGGAGCGTGCTAACTTTAAAGAAGCCTAAGGGTATTGCTCATGCACCGATTCAACCCTAAGAGAGTCGGGTAACAGCGGTCAACGCGTAAACATCTAGTTGTGTTAATATGTAAATTTACCTTGCTTGATTACTATTACGATAACTTGTATATCAGCTTTGCATTCCAGTGTGATCTTTTGTATAATAAACGTGATTAAGTACAGCGATTATTATTACAGTCCACTATATCGATAGCGCCTAATTTGGCATTTAAACAGAGATAGGAAAAAAAAGAGTTAGAGATAGACCTAGAACGGACTACTGCACGCAGATGGAGAAAGATGCAGACTGGAAATTTCAGGGAAATGTGTAGGTTAGCTCAGAATAGGAAACATTGAGAGTACGCGTCTAACCAGTTCCAAGATTGAAGATCTAGTGATGATGATGGTAAGTGTTAAACGTGATCTGCTGGACATGCTGTAAAGTTATTGTACTTGATTAAGCTAATTGCTATTGATGTGCTGCTTGGAAAGTGCAAGCAACCATACTTTAGAAACAATCCAGTTCTTGCCATTAGTTTTTATTGGTTACTCTGTAGCTAAGAATGATCAACATAAGATAAAATAAAAGGATGCAGTTTTATATTCAATTACAATAGCTGAATGTGAATGTTGCTTTACACCAATTTATAACTGCATATTTTTTTTAGTGTATCCATGGTAGACAAACCGTTGCTTTGTCGTGCTAAAATAAATACTGTGCTCTAGTCGTTTTCCGTAAATCATTTATGAATTTTTAGTTTTGGCATACTTTAACAAATTATGCCATCTTAGCTAAAACTTATCAATGCGTAGATGGGATTTGGCATCTTATATGATAAACTAATTTTTGTAAACTATTCTATACAAATTTATACATTTGTACAAGTGACATTTTGCTGTGTAATTACACTTTTACCAGTCCTATTCTTTTAGTCAAGCTACGCTTTTAATTATATTACTACTACTACTACTATTGAAAATTACGAACAGGAAATGGTCGTTATGCTTTATAATTTACTGGAGTTGAATTGCTTAGAAAAAATTGTCATCATTACAGATTTAGCTTCATGATTTATTTATGTGTACTTATCGCAGAGACTTGCTCTCAAGTTCAAATAATAATTAATCAGATACACCGCTAAAGCCGTACTAGCATTTAGTATTGATGGATTTCTAATTATCATAATTATTACTGACCACTATCTTTATTTTTTTAAGGTTATTAATTAAAACCCGTTCTTTTATTTTCCCTAGAACAGTATTGGTGAGCAAACTTCGCACTCCTACACACAGTTGATAAGTAGCTAGCACAGCTAGTGCAGGTACGAAATACTGGTACAACGTGTAATTTCTAAATAATCACAAAGGCATCCACTTACAGAAAAATAGTATAGCGAAAGAAGTGTGTAAAAAACTTAATTACAAGATAAGCAAAGGGTATGTATATACGACGCACAAGTGAAAGCAATAACATTTAGACATACTTAAGAAATTCAGCAACATATTGTGGGTATAATCATTTTCTTTTAAATATTAGCACTTTTATCAATGTTGGAAGGGTTGTTGTGAAAAATTCTTAAATTATTTTGCGCAATTTCCAAATATTTCTAAACAAGTTTTTTATGTATTATTGAGGTAAGTGAATGAATTTTAAAAGCTAATACAATGAGTTGATTCTTGAGCTTTGTAAAACTAGTCGCTAAATGAGTTCTCAACTAAAATATCTGTCAAATTAGAAAGGATGAAATAAAATACTATCACTCTCACTCACTCACTACTCTAAATTGTTAAGAAGCAGCCTTCCAAAAATCAGTTTTGGGCTTTGGAGGTTTCTTTTGATATTAGGAATTAATTAAAATAATTCAAACGAAATTCGTTAACTGCGTGCCCCAGAATAAGCGAATTTGTAGGCGTAAATGACAAAAAATCTAGAGTTGAAATTAGATCACTTACGGTATAGACCTGCTTGATTCGATAATAAATTTTACCGCATATTATTTTTTAACGTATCAAGGAGACCTTGGCGGAGCTTTCTTTATACCATCTGTGTAGGTTAAATGCTTATTTTGCACAAAATATCAAAAAGTATATTTAAAAAAATTGCTTAGTATGCAAAATTATGCATTCATGCCCATCAGCGTGTATTGATTCTCTTCATTTTTGTCAATGCTCTCCAAAAAAATTTTTAAGAATTTTAATTTATTTAATTTTTCATTCGCTTCTAAAGTATGGAATTACTTTAGTTTGAATATTTTAATATTATTGTAGCTTTCTGAGTTTTCTACAATTTGTATCCTAAACACTAATTGAAGTGTAGTGTTTGTGTTGCTGTCAAAGTTATGTGATTGTTTTGTGGCGTTCTTTAAAAATTTATATTCACAATTTATCTTAGAATTTAAAGAAAAATGTTAAAATTGGAACAAAAAATTTTCATTGTGCACAAGTATGGTAGTGGAGTTGTAAATCATTGAAGTACGTTTTCTCTTCCGTGGAAAATATCCGCAAGTAGAGGTAACAATATCCAGTATGAGGCGACTAGATAAGCTATTTTGGGACCACAGGTAGTATTGAGAAGAAAAAAAAGCAATAGAAGAACTACTACGAGAACGATGGTGCCGCAATTGTTACTTTTTAGTCATTAAGAGCTTGGTCGACGGTGCTTAGTTAAATCTGAATTACAAGAAATTAATCATGACAACTACGTAAGTACGTTAAACCTTCCAAACCAAAGTATTTGCATACTTTAGAAGAGGGGTTTTGAGAGCGCGTTTAGGCGAGAAAACATTGCAATACAGAGATTTACATAACAAAACGTTTTAGGACGAATCGACTTTAATGACAAATGGTGCAATTTCTTTACGAAACTGTCGCCTTTGGTCAAAAGAAACACCGGGCTTTGTTATTCATGGCAAACGGCAACACTTCCTAAAATTCAGTGCAAGACGTGCAGTATCTTACGATTTAGGTTTCATTAGATATCACTTTATTGAAAGAGTTCTTAATCAAGAAAGGTGTTCTATAATTTTTAAACTATTCTTTGAATAGTACTAAGAACACTTGCCAGTTGATCAAAGGAATAGCTCTATTTTCAACACGACGGCTTCCCAGCACATTCCACAGCTCGAGTGGCGAAACGGTTAAATGAGACTTTTCCAAACCAATAGATTGAAAGTAGCGGCCCGATTGAATGAACTCCAAAGTCTTCTGATATAACCATTTATAAAACCGACTCAAACAAGCTGTCTATTCAAAGCCATTGCTTAATGACACGGAGTTATTAAACAAAAAATACAAGATGCTCGTAATTCCTTAACCATTGAAGGATTTAGAAATTTTTAAAAGAAATTTAAAAAGATTTAAAAAAATGTTTTTACAATGGAAGTACCTATACTGAACATTTCACTCAGACATGAGTTAAATTTAGCAAAGAGCATATTTTATGTGTGTTTATTATTAGCAGCTCAATACATCAAATTTGGCATCCAAATGTTATTCCCGAAAGATTTTTTCAAACAAATGTATTCAAAATCCCGTATAAAAAATAGCCTCTTCAGTGATTTTTCACAACCAAAAATGAATTAAAAAAATCATGTAGGCTGATGGTTATGAAATTCGGTATGCATCCATAACTTTGCATTCTAAGCAACATTTCTAATCAAAATTTTTCGATATTTTGTGCAAAATAAGCACATTACCCACACGGAAAATAAAAGGAACGCGCCTTCATAGATATAAGCATTTCTGCCAAAATTTTGATCTAGAAATTAGTCGTAAAGGTAACGTGTCAGATTGCCCTTACAATATTGTATTAAGCTGTCTCTTTACAACAATATCAATTTGTGTTTTTGGTTTATTTAAAATGCAAAAGAGAATAGTTACAGAGAAGATATAGAAAGCAGGTAGCACGGATGAAAACATATTTAAGAACAAATTTTACGCATTATGCTTTCAACAAATATTTTGAGATGATAAGAGACAAAGGATTCAAACTCACTAAACAAAAAATAAGTACACATTTTAAGCAAATCGTTTTCAGTCCTAAATAGAAGTACTGTATAGTAATCGCTCCCAATTTAACAAAATTAAAAGAATATTAATCGATAGTGTGGTACACGCATGACGTTAGGGTTGGGAAGAAAGTAACGAAATCAGTAATGAAATGTTTGCTTGAATTACGGTAACAGAGATGGGCAAAAAAGAAAATGAATGCTACGCTAGCACAGTTAGAGGGGAGGAGAGTGGATGAACCAAAAGAAGACACAACCCATTTTGCCCTGAATAAAGTTATTAGTAGATACACAACATTCACATGCGAACAGAACACTAGTCTGTTCAATACAATAGCGTACAACGCTCAATTGTTAACACAGAGAGATAAACAGATTAATTATGGGGCTTATTCCGGCACATCCACACATATTTATACCCCGTAACACAAACTCATAAGAAATATATAAAAAAATTAAATACAATTATAACAAGAATCTTACCTATTTACTTACTACGTTTACTATGACGAACTCGCTCCAGTAGATTCTACTAAACCTAAGACAACATAAATAGATAAAATAGTGCACTGAAGCACAGTCAACAAACCAGCAGCACTGACTAATCTAATATCACAACTGATGGTTAATTATCAAGGTAATTTGTAATTTTGACACCAAATCACTTCATTATCTATTAATATAAAGACAATATCACACAAAACTTACACTAAATTCTTATTCTAATAATAACAACATTAAAAAAGTAACAATAGTTCGCTCATCAAACGCACGTATCGTAAGTGAATAAAGCAATCGTTATCTGTTGACTATGATAATATCCCTTACGTAGACTATTAACGGTTTTTGGTAACTTAATCTACGTTTAACGACATCCATAAGAAATGTGTTGTAACGACAGTGAAATTTCTGCCTTATGGCCGATTAAACATTCAAAAATTGTTTCCTAACAATACATACGGAAAATTCGCTATAGAACAAAATTAACTTTGGGCATATCTCTAACACTCAAAAATTACACAACCACTTTATCTAATTACAATTAAACCAGGTCATTTAACTACAATAAATATTGAACAGTAAGACATATAACTGAGAAATTTTCAAACGTGAAAACAAACTTTTTGAAAACAGGGTATTGAGCGTAATAAATCAGAAAATATTCAAACTGCAAAATGGAACATAACGAGTGTTTTGTTATTATTTTTAATGCTCCAAACATAATCGTCATTTCCCAAATAAATAGGTAAAATGTGTGTAGATACTGTTTCATTAGTGTTTTTTCTGGTTCGAAGATTAGCGTTAATGATATCATGGTTTCTCAAACAAACAATTTAAACCCGGCGTAAACTAAGCGGTCTAGCTTTAAAACACATTAGCAAATCATCGAATTGGTATACATAATATTGTTGGTTAAAACCTGAAAAACAACTGCTATGTTGCTTTCTAACTGCGGTTTTGTCTGTGTACTTCGTGTGACGTGTACGCCCTGATTTCGTATAATTGAGTTAGATTAAGGGAGCGCGAATGGGAAGAGTGTGCACGGACATAAGACAGTCTCGATCGGGAAGTCGTAGAGCGTGGCGGTACTTGCATCATTATTGTTGTTAAAGATAGAATTTAAGTTAGTCCGATTGTGTTAATCTGGAGGAGTTTGATATTCGCGGGCTCGCCTGTTTGAGCATTTTATATAACATTATTATTAAGTTGTTGATTTTCTACCTGTATTCATTTTCCGTTATCTTGAAAACTACAGTAAATGCTTTATAATTACATCGTGTTTTATTTTATTGGTGCCGAACCCTGATTGTTGTATGTTAACGCCGGGCCGAACACCTGTTGACATACGACGACAACAAAAACATTACGTTACATTGACGCACAAGTGGGGCATGCTGTAGGAAGGTATCTGGATTTTCATTCCGGCAAGCATAATTCAAAGGGAGTATTCGAAAATTAACAACAAATTTAAAAGCAGTTTGGCTGCATAAGGTAGGAGTTTTTATTTCTATGCATGCAATAAATTTAGGAAAGGTTTTTGGTAAACGACCGTTTGTTTATCTACAAAGTGTTGTTGCTGCAAGATTGTAAAGTGCTGGTGTGAACTACATTACGTCACCGACGCCAGGACACCGGATAGTTTCTGTGAATGTTGGATATTATCGTTTTATGACCGTAGCTGGAAACCGCAGAGATTGAGGTCAACGATTGACATTGTAATTAAAAAAAAATTTAAGGCTGCGTTTGTGTTTCACACGACGCATGTTTGTTATGTTGCTTAATATTTGAATGGAGTAACCCGTTAATTTATGTGATGTTGAATACATGCTTTTTGTAATGTGTCGATATTTATAAAGTTATAAAATGCCGCCAAAGAAAAATAAAAATAAGCAGAATGAAGACGGTGATGTGTGTTCTGATACCATAAGACAATTATTAGAAAGTAACCGTGCTTTGTTAAATAATATTAATTCAATGCAGAAAAATAATACCGAGTTAGTTAAAAAGTTCGATTGTTCATTGGAATTAGTTAAAGAAAACGTAACGTCAACTTCTAGGGATGTATCGTCCAGCGTTGCGCAAATGGGTGATCAGATGTTACTTAGCTTGAAGGAGATTAAAGAAAGTGTTAGGAATATGTCAATTGCAGACAATAGTGCTGTTGAAATGAATGTAAAAGCGGAAGTTAATCCCAAGAATACTACGAATATCCGAAGTAGACATTTGTCTTATATTACATTATTTAGAGAGTTAGGGGGTTCAAATTTATCATTTAGACCGGGAGATTCAAAACACCCTGTCGCGTTTATGAATGAGAAGAAATTATGATAGAAGCTGGTGTCCCAGAGGATTAACGGGTTTCTATGGGTATTAAAGCTCTTAAAGCAGGAGCATCAGATTGGGCTTTTATAAGGAAGGAAAGAAAGATTTGTAACGTTTGAGGATTTTAAGTCGATGTTTTTAGAGAGGTATTGGGGGCCGGAAAAGCGTCGCGAGGCATTTGCTAATTTCAAATTTGGGGAATATAGGTCGGGATCTAGAGCGGATTATTTTTTGAAAATTATTAAGGAGACAAAGTATTTGGATAATGAGTTGGCTGAGCAAGAAATAATTAAGTTGGCGTCGCCGCATTTTGATTTCGAAACTAGAAGGGGATTGTGTAGTGGAGGTTTTCGTACTCTCGATGAAGTGGAATCTTATTTGAGGAATTTAGATGAGATGTGGCAAGACGAAAGATTTGTACAGGTAAATCGTACTAATCCAAGGTTGGTTAGAAATGAGTTTCAAAATAATCAAGGAGGGTGGAGAAGAAATCGTCGGGTTGAAACCGGGGATCGGAACTTAGAGGAAAGACAGCGAAATTCGAATGCGGGAACGCAGGAAAGAAATGTAAGCTGCATTCAGGTGTCAAAGGTGAACGAGGTTAAGGAAGTACAGGGCGAGTGTATAGAATCTGAATCTGAAACAGAGCCTATAAATATTCTGTTTGAGGAAAGCAATGAAATGCTTTTTGAGGAGGAAGATTCGAGTATGAGTAAGGAGAAAAATGTGATGCCGACTGTTGTAGGTAGGGTTGAAGATCTACAAGCGTCAGTGTTAATTGATAGTGGGAGTCAATTATCATGTGTGTCATTGAATTTCTTTGCAGAAATTCAGAAGATAAAACCTAAAATTGCAATTTTGCCAGTGAGCAATACAATTGTTGTAGGCGCGTTTAAGGGAAAAGGGAAGAAAATTAAGCAACAAGCTTTATTAAAATTCGACATAGAGGAAGTGTGTTTTGAGCACGTTTGTGTAGTAGTTCCGTCATTAAGTAGCAGTATCATTCTAGGATGCGATTGGTTGACAGATTTTAAGATTAAGTTATCTTTCGAATCTTTTACGGCTAGTGGATTTTTTAATGATGTTTTAATGACTTTTTCATTTAAAAAAGGGACGAAGGATACTGAATGCTTAACGGTGGCTGAAATTGATAGAAAGATAGATACGGTTGTGGAAAACGATACGGTGGGGGGTGAAGAGGTTAAATTGTCAGTACGAGAAATTGTGGGTAAAGCAGATTCGTTTGAAGAAACTGAAAAGAAAAAGTTGGAAAAATTGATAGGTGAGTTTACGGAATTATTTTCGGATAGGCCGGGTGAAATCGAGGGGTATGTTCATGAAATAAAAATGAAAAATTTAAATCCCTTTTTCGTTAAACCATACCCCGTACCACAAGTGTACCGCGATGAAGTCCGGAAGCAAATTCGTGAGATGGAAGAATGGGGGGTTATCTGTCAGGAGCAAACTGAATATGTTAGTCCCCTAGTTGTAGTCAAAAAGAAAAATGGAAGTCCGCGCGTATGTATAGACGCTAGACATTTAAATCAACAGATGGAGAAGGATCACGTGATCCCTCCCAACTCAGCTGAATTAATGTATGAAATTACGCCAGGGGCCGTCTATAGTGTTCTAGATTTATCAAGTTCGTATTGGCAAGTAAAACTATACGAGCCGCATAGAAAGTATACGGGGTTCATGTTCGAAGGAGTCGCCTATGTATTTCAGGTGCTACCGTTCGGATTAGCTACGTCGGTCGCTAGTTTCATCCGTGCACTGAAATTTGTGTTGGGGGAAGAAACTAGTCGTTTTGTCATTCCCTATGTGGATGATTTGTTGGTTGTATCCCAGTCAGCGGAGCAACATTTGCAACATTTAAGAGTTGTGTTTGAAAAATTATCACGAGCCGGTATCACCTTAAAATTAAAGAAGTGCTGTTTTGCGAAAACAAAAGTTAGTTTTGTTGGTCTTACTATTACTGCCAAGGGCATCGAAATGGAACCAGGTCGTATTCAGCTGATTTTGAACTTTCAAACCCCAAACAATGTTAAGACTTTAAGAGCATTTCTTGGCTTAGTCAATTATGACTCTCGTTTTGTAGAAGGATTTTCACATTTGACCCTCGGGTTAAATCACTTACTTAAAACAAACGCCAAATGGCATTGGTCGGACGAGGAGAGCCAGGCGTTCGAAAAAATTAAAACGGCTTTTTCCAACGTGGTGATGTTGCATCATCCGAACCCCAAGTCGACATATTATATACGTAGCGATGCGTCTGCATACGCTATTGGATCCTGTTTATACCAATTAAATGAAAGGGACGGGGTGAATGTTATTGCTTATTATTCTCGAATCCTTCATGGGGCCGAACGAAACTATTCGGTTACCGAGAAAGAGGCGTTAAGTGTGGTAATGGCATTAAAACATTGGTATACCTTGTTGCTGGGTCATAACATAACTGTGGTCACTGATCACAAGGCGTTGACGTTTTTAGGTGCATGTCGGTTGCTGAATTCGAGGTTGATGAGATGGAGTATGTTTTTGCAACAGTTTTCATTAAAGATAGAATATTGTACTGGTGCAAGTAATTATGTAGCAGATATCTTATCGAGGTATCCGGAAGGTAAGGATGAATTGGTGGAAAAACCTCAGTCCACTGTAATTGAAATAAATGTTTTGAAAAGGCAATTCAAAACTATATTTGAAAATTTAGACTATTTAAAAGAGTGCCAGGGAAGCGATGATTCTATTAAGGGTGTTTTGCAGCAATTGAATGATGATAAAAGTCCGCAAAGAATAAAAGAGTGGTTTGTGTGCCACGAAGGATTGATTTTTAGAAAGGGGATGGAGGTCCTATCAGGGTATAGATTGTGCGTTCCAAAAAAGGAAGTTGTGGAATTAGTTTCTCAATTTCATACTCAAAATGGTCATTTTGGTTCCGAAAAGTACTACCTCTCGTTAGCACGTGATTTTTATTGGCCAAAAATGCAAGCGTCAATAAGAAAGATTGTGGGGGTTGTTTATTATGTCAAAAAGCGAAAGTATCTCCACGATGTGACGGTAAAATGCAGTCGGTGGTCGCAGAAAGACCTAATTATATGGTCAGCGTTGATTTTATGGGACCCTTACCTAGTTCACGAGGGGGTGCCATGTATATATTTGTCGTTATGGACGTATTTAGCTAGAGAGTTGCTCTGTTTCCAGTAAAAAGAGCCAATGCGGCTACGGTTATAAGGTGTCTTCGAAATTATTTGTTGAATGTTGGAAAGCCTAACATAATTTTGTCTGATAACGCTACTCAGTTTCATAGCAAAAATTATCTGAGTGTTATGGCTGCCGAGGGTATAAAAGTTGCCCATACATCCGTTTACTACCCACAGGGCAACATGGTAGAACGCGTAAATAAGGAAATTGGAAGACTTCTGCGCACATATTGTTATTCCAAACATCAGAAGTGGGCTCATAATTTAAAGTTGGTTGAGGGCTATTTGAATAGAGTGATTCATTCGTCGACGGGTTTCACTCCGCTCGAAGTGCACGAGAATCATTTAAGTCAACTCAACGACGTGGGATTGGCATCATTTCCAAAAGAAAAGAAGGTTATGGGAGATGTTGTGGCATTAGCTAGGTCACGTTTTATGAAGCGAGTAGAGGATCGGAAGAGAAAACATGATATGGGACGTAGAGTAACTGAGTTCAAAATAGGGGATAAGGTACTAGTGCGTACCCATGAATTATCTTCGGCTGAAAATAAAGAAATATGCAAGTTTTTCCTTCTTTATCGAGGACCTTGCACCATTCAAAAGATTATCAATAAGAATGCGTATGAGGTGATTGAAGATTCCTCGGGGATCCAGCTTGGGGTTCAGAATGTTTATAACATTAAGCCTTTCCGCTTTCCAATCAATGATTTTGATTTTTAATATTCTGGGTTCTTGTGAGTAGTTTTCCGCTTATCATACGTATAAATTTAGTTAAGTTTGTATCAGGGCATACTGCTTTTAAACTTAAATGCAAAAATTGTGTATGTCAATGTTTATCTTTTAAGTTGGGGGGGTGATGTGACGTGTACGCCCTGATTCCGTATAATTGAGTTAGATTAAGGGAGCGCGAATGGGAAGAGTGTGCACGGACATAAGACAGTCTCGATCGGGAAGTCGTAGAGCGTGGCGGTACTTGCGGTGATCGACCGCGCATCATTATTGTTGTTAAAGATAGAATTTAAGTTAGTCCGATTGTGTTAATCTGGAGGAGTTTGATATTCGCGGGCTCGCCTGTTTGAGCATTTTATATAACATTATTATTACGTTGTTGATTTTCTACCTGTATTCATTTTCCGTTATCTTGAAAACTACAGTAAATGCTTTATAATTACATCGGGTTTTATTTTATTGGTGCCGAACACCTGTTGACATACGACGACAACAAAAACATTACGTTACATTCGGAATATATTAGAGCACTAACAAAGGAATTGGGAGCACCAAAAGGTACTAACTAAGCACCAACGTATTCTCTTCAACAAGAATTGGAAATTGACAGTTAAGTTGGCAGCCGTGTCGGTTATCTTATCTTTCCCACAAATTGGACTACTAGTGATTATGTCTGAAGCAGTAAAGGACTCTAAGGAGTAAAGCACCACAATAAAGTATGGGGTGGGGTGCGCTATCATAAATCATATACGTAGTCAACACATATTTACAATAATAGAAAATCATACAATTATGAAAACAGCAAAAAGTGTTTGCTGGGTGAGGGTAAGCAGTCCAGAACAAAGCCAACCGAAGAATAATTGGGGGAGGGGGTCGAGCTATTTTCAAAGGTATTAGTTATGTATTAATAGTTAAACAAAGAACGAACACTGTTGATGCAACCCCGTTACCGTACGCAATGGAAAGTAGTGTAAGTTATTAAATCCTATTTCCTTCGACTAGCTCATAAACATACTTGCGGTGACCGATAATGGAGCGTTACTAATAGTATGTGAAATTGGAAGAAATACGAAGGATTGATAGTTTCTTAATAAACGTAGCATACAAGGACTAATCTAACTTTCGTAAAAGTGTAAAGTTACTTACCTACCAATGTGATAAATTGCTCGTGCAGCTTGCCAATCCTTTAAGATTGCTGATACACAGTGTAGCAAATGGAAAGAATTAGATTTTACTTTAACATACACTGATTGAAAATCGAATAGACCTACCCTAAAACATGTAATAAGTCGCCGCTAAGAAAATGCAAAAACACGACGCGACAGGACCTTATTCAACGATAATAGAAAAGCCACACTGTCAATCAAATGTCCACAGATATTAACTAAAAGTAAATAAATACACGATCGATATTTTAGTCAGTGTCTTTAATATTTGTTGCATAAAGAAACATGACTAAGAAAGGTACAAAACTATTATTACTGGAACTGCTGAATATGACTGCTCTTGAGTTTTATTAATCGTCATCATTTTTAATAAAAATATCAATACTCTCCAGTCTTGACCAAATCTATTTAGGACATCATTTATAAATGCTTGTTTTTCCCTTCCTCCCATGTCCTTATGTAGACTAAGCGTGCATAATCCTTATCCTCTGACATGCTTGATTTAAACCACCATTTTACCTGCCTTAGCGTACTAAATGATTTTTCTATTGTTGCAGTAGTTGGCGATTATGCCAAAAAATATTCATTACAATTTTGATGGCCGGAAAAAGAAACTTAATTGTTAAGCAAATCTACAAAGTCTGTATCCTGTTAAATTTCTTGAATATCTCTATTTTGTCAAAGTTCAACCAACGTTTGCAATTATTTTGTAAAGTTATCAATGATGTAACTCCTGGCTATTTATTTTTTTATTTAACAATGATCTTTTTATATTGTTATCTTTTAGGTTATTTGAATGTAATCCATAAAGTATAAAAAAGTAGCACCTCCAGAAAACTTTGTGGAAATAGACTGTATAAGAGAATCCAAATAAGGAATAGAAAGGCATATTCAAAAGTAATCTGCAACACCACGCATAACATAATTCAACCTCCGGTTTTGTGTTGGTGTAGTGCGTGGTAATGTAATTACCAATCCAAAACTATGAACATGTTCAACAGTTTTCTGATAAAACTCTTTAAAATATTGTTCGGGATCAGTACGGTGTGCCTTGAAAATTTTGGGTACCTAACTCATCTATGTGCTGTTGAACGGAAAATAAGTTTATACTTTTACATTGCAGTGCGTTACAAACAGGTTCCAATTTGCTAGAATAAGCAGACCAAGGATAAGTTTCAAAAAAGAAACGCAATTAAAATAGTAACTGGCCTTATTTCTTGTCTGTGCATTTATTTCACGGCTATGAGCAAAATTTTCCAGAGCGTTCATAGTATCTGCAAAATGTTCCGCACACAACCTTATTGGTTTATATTTAGCGGACCAGCGTGTATCACAAGATAGTGGAATAGTAGAAACGTATCTACGCCTCAACGGACTATCTCAAAAAACAGTAATTACTTCTTTAATGGTATTTGTTGAATTTTTAATTTCTGGAATCTTGTTCAAATCATTTATCATTAAATTTTATCTATGGGCCGCACAGTAAAAATATATCGCTTTTGGGTAATTTTTTCTAATAAGTTTCTGTACTCCCTGGTCATAACCTGACATCGTGGAGCAACCACCGAACCCTAGTCCAACTAATTTATCCATACAAAAACTATATTCATCACGAGCGTTTAAAATTGCAGCAGCTACACCTTCTGCGTTCATCAATATAAAGATTGCGTGCCTAAGAATTCTTCTTCGACGGAATTTTAATTACTGACAAATCTTACTCCAAGTAACAGCTATTCCACTTCAGCTATAGCCGCACTTTCGTAAGCTAGAATTGAAATTGCTCCATGTAAAATACAAATTTTACAATTTTATACCTAATTAATGTTCCACAAATTAAAATTATTTGCTAGATGGTTCTTTTAGTTCATTTCGTTTGAATAATTTTCTAATATCCATTGTCACTAATCTGAAAAAATAATAACACGCTTTACTAGAGCCAAAGCTTACTTTTCTCATACTTTGAACTTTGAAGAAAGATATATTTTTAATCAAATAGCTAATATTAGCATTAGACTTTAAAGAAGGAAAAATAAAAATCTTGCAAATCGCAATTGCAAATATACATACTTCTTTAAAAACAAAAACCAGGTAACTATTTTTAACACTAATAACAGTTACTACAAGGAAAAGGGCCAATCTTTATTTATTAATATACACGTCCTCTATTAATTCAACAGCCGGATTCAGTTTACTAAGTTTACACAAAATGAAAGTACATCGCGTTCAAGGAACACTGAACACAAACTGAAGTCACTGAAGATATATATATATATATATATATATATATATATATATATATATATGTATTTTACTCTTAGATATAGAATATGTTGTTTCTCATTCTCAGAATAGAACACAATGAAACATTTGTAGAACATTCCAGAGTTCTAGCTTTAGAGTACTTGTAGGATTAGAAACTACTTTGAATGAGAGGTTTATCTATATTTCGTTTGAATAAAGACATTCAGCGTAAAGATATAAAGAACGAAATCAAATACTTCGTTATACGCGGTTACTATTGTCAGGTAATTGCATTTCCTGCTCAAAATGACATACAAAGTCGACCTATTTATAGTCAGACTATAGGCGTACCTGTAATGTAAGCTCAACATTTAGGTTTAGCTTATTTTTTAAAAATTGTATAACCGCTAAACCTGACCGCATACTGACACTTGACACTACTTAGTGGACAAATAAACAAACCTAGAAGTCGATTCGTTACATTATGTATGGAATACACCGTATCGCTCTGAAAAAAAAGGTCTTAGGCAGGTTGTTATACTTGATTGCAATATAAAATTGTGCAATCACTGCGACAACTGCTGCCAAAATATCATTTTTTTGTTATTGTCACCAAATAATTTGCAGTAAATTGCAGAGGAAATCGTAATCTTCTTCAGTAAAAGTGCACTTTGTGTTGCGATTTCTATTTAAAAAAAAATGTAGTAAAATATTCAGGGGAGTCAGGCGACCCCCATTGACCCACTTTGTGGGCGAGCTTGGTTCAAACCGCTCGTATGCAGTTAGACGCATTTAGTTTGGGCAAAGATGTTAATGCGTGTCAATATTTTTTAATTGTGCATTTTGCAGTTTATTTACCTGCTTCAATTTTGATTGGATTGTCTGGGACAATTAATATTTTTATAGACAATTTGTTTTACTATGGTAGTAGAAAGGCTTTGAGTAACATATAGCTATATCATGCTAACAGTTTACAAACGGCTTAGCAATTTTGCTTATCAATTTATTATTGAAGTTTTGCTTATCACATCGAAATAATTATTTGCATTTAGTTTTATGATTATATAATGAGAGTAAACTATTTAGAACAATTACTTAGAATAATTTTCTTCGTGTAGACCTTTGAAAAAGGTCCCTATTCATGATTGTTCGACCTTATAAAAATATACTGTGGAAAAACATTCGTTACATATATAAAAAGCAATTTTGTTTGGAAGATGTTTAGCAACAGTGGGGTTTCTCAGATTTGAGATCGGTAAGCTGCAGACTCGCAAATAGTCAAATTATCGCGAAATATTTCTTAAAACTTACTTTGCTTGAAAGGAGCGGTATGAATCTAATGAGTAAAAACGAGAAAGATCGGCAAACAGATGAGCATATAACAATAAGCCAAAAGCTTATCATTTAAGTAGCATTCATGTGTGGAACAAAAGTTAGTACTTCGAGATCATGATTAATCTGACGAACTGCTCAAGTAAAGACAATTTTTGAGAACATTGGATTATAGCTCCTTATCTTATACTTTTCAAATAGACGTCTACTAGTTTCAACCCTATTTTAAGATTTTTTCATAATCATGAGAGAGTACTTGATAGTGCATATTGATTGAAATAAATAAATGCAATCCATGTGCATGCTACAAATGCGTTAAGTCTAATTTGGAAGCTGTTAATTAACAATATTCAAAAATCTTGATTATTTATTCAAACGATTATTGAGTTAACTGCATTTTTTAGCATATGATGAGCGTTAGTGTAACAACATTTTGAAGTCACTAATTTTTTCCTACTTGATCTTACATAGTGTCAAAACTAATAGGCGCCATATAGTCTAATTTCGTTTACTGCTTTAGGAAACTGTCATTTAAAAACGGACTTTATAATTAAACACTGAAGAGATGTTTCAGAATGTTTTTCGTTTTCATTTCACTCATACGCGCCAAACAATGATAGCGCGGGGTGGAGCGTGTCAAGCACTTGGCGGACTCGTGTAGTTCAATAACAATAAATTAGTTCACGAAATCCCATTACGTATTTTACATACGAGCGTTTTATAAAACAACGATATTGCACTGTTGTTAGAACTCTGTAACGAACACATTTTAACAGTGGCGGCCTTGGGGAGTGGGGGGCAAACTGGGCGACTGTTTAGGGACCCGCGAAAAAAAGGGCTCCGCGCACCGCAATGCATATTTTAAAAATTTGAGTTAGTACAAAACTACAACAAGAACGATCATTAATATCGAAGGCATTAGCTAGTCTGTTATGAATGATACATGACAGTCGTTATGATTACGCACTGCTTCTCTAACTTTGAACAGATTTATGAGAATGGCATTATGTCTATGGATTTTGATTTTTACTTCTTCAAAATTGTTGTTTTGCAAAGAATCGAATTCTGCAAGTTAATGCAAAATCGTTTTAGGGGCCTCGGTAACATGCTCTCAAACAACACCAGAACAAATGTCGTGGTGTAACATCGTCCACGGTTAAGCTTATACATCCCTCAGCAGCAAAGTACTTTAACTGTATGTCTTGCGGTATCGCTTTTACGAGAATGGACAGCTTACAGCGACACAAGGAAAAACAGCATGGTATGTCAAGCCGTAAACGTTCAGCTCCGCCAGCTGTTAAAGGGTCTTGTACAAAACAACCACGAATTATGTGTAAAGTATGCGATTTCGAAATGGAAAAGACTACCTATACCGCACACTTGAGAAGCAACAGACATAAAAATGCAACAGTTACCGTTACTGGCGAAGATGGTGTAGAAATGGTTAGCACAGCGTTTAACAATCGTATGGCTGGGTATCGCATAAAGAACGCCAGTGTCGACGATGGAGTGTCTGAGTTTCTTTGGAAGCAGAAAGAGCGGTTTATTCGATTACTTAATGAAAAAAGAATACAACATACAGCAATAAAAGTCTATTGCGAACTCTACGGCGTTTACACCAAAATGGGAGAAGAAACTACCGATGTAAAATCTTTTAACACAAAAAATATGGTTATAACGTCTTCTAGTAATCTGGAAAATATGTAGGTCTTAAGCGACACCATGCGAACAAAATCAGAGGAATTTGAAACATGTGGGTCCGGTTGGTCTTTGGAAAAGGTGCTCTATTTAGAAATAAATATTAATAAGTATAAGCCGATTTGAGGAGTTCTAGGTTAAGAATTGAAATTGTGAATATGTATTTAGAAATGTCGTTTACAAAATTTAAACTGTATTAGTAAAAATTGTCTGAAATAAAAAGTTTTAAGAATGGTTTTTAGATTTTCTTTTAGGTAAAAGCTGCAGGAAAGTTATAATTTAGAAGGTGTGTGTAAAACGGTAAGGGGTGGTTCAATTTTAAATCTATTTACGGATTTGGATTCTGCATAAAATTCTAGACTAATTTGATGTATTGCATGATTAAAAAATTTATAAGGACCGTCAGAAATCGCTACCAGCAAAAAATCTTAAAATGAGGGTAGCTCCCTGGGGGATGATGCAATCTAAAAATTTTAAAGAGATTTGGGTAGCTGAGAAAATCCTAATATTAATTTATACCAAACAAGGTACATTTATGTCGAAAGATGCGCTACACAAGATAGAAAGTATGACATTAAAAGCGAGTAGTGGTACGGTCGCGGTATGCTCGCTAGAAGGTATGTGTGTAATTTTGTAAGGCGTGCTCCTATCTTAAATCTGTTTACAGATTCGAATTCTGCGTGAAATTCTAGCTTAATTTGATGTGCCGCATGTATAAAAACATTTATGCGGACGGTCAAAGATCGCTGCTGGTAAAACTTCTTAAAATTGGGGTAGCCCCCTGGAAAGTGATGTTATCTAAAGAATTCCTAGAAATTCGGGTAGCTGAGAAAATTCTAATATTACTTGATACGAAACAAGATAGGTTTATCTCGAAAAATGTAACGGCTAGTCGAAGGAAACTATGTGGTTCAGAATGTTAGCAGTAAAAAAATCTTAAAATGAGTGTAGCTCCCTGGGAAATGATGCTGTCTAAAAAATTCTTAGAAATTCGGGTAGCTGAGAAAAATCTAATATTAATTGATACCAAACAAGATAGGTTCATCTCGTGGGTGGAAATGTGGAGAAAGATTTATCTCGCGGGTGGAAAGAATACGGGTGTGATATAATCAAAATGGTTGGGGTAAAAAAATTCCACAAGGCGGTCCACAAGGCGAGAGCAGGAGGAGATCCCTTAAAATAAGACTTTGTAGTGGGTTTTTACATGTAAATTTGGTCCAGATGTGTGTGGAAATGTGGATGCTGGTGGAAATGTGGTCACAAAAGCCCCTATTATGCACTACTCTCAGAAATAGAAAAATATTGGGAGGTGCATTGTGCTAATGTAGTACTTTCGGGTAGAGTATAGGGAAGTCAAATATAAGGGAAGCAATTTAGTGGGTTTTAATTAACACAGAAGATATCTACTGTTGTACTACTAAGGTAGGATCAAAAAGTTGTGTTTAATTGCGTAATTTGATTATTGCACGTAATGAAATAAAATAGCTTCTGCGATTCAGCTATACTCTAGAAATGTGGTTTTGTAGAATTTAAGTGTTCTAGAATTTTTACATTTATATGATAGGCTAATAAAACAAATATATGTATTTTAGGTTAGTATACAAAGACTAAACCGTTCCAATTTGTCTTCGTAATTCCACCATGCACGACTTACCTATCAGCTTTCGTCTACCCATATTCATTTTGACAATGTCAGGAATGTACTGCGAGAAGAAGTTTGTGCGTGTTGTAGCCACAACGACGTACTTATCAGCTCTAATGTTTATTGCTGTTGTACTGGGATATCAATTTTTTGGAGTCGGTGGTAATATATTCAGTTTTGTAAGCAATCTTGAAGCATTTTCTGCAAGCATTCAGGTAAGAATACATATGCAGGTTTTAGAATCTTTCTTACAAAGTTTTTCAGCTCATTGGAAAGACATTTTATTTTTTCTACTATTATGACAGATTCCGAAAACTCATTGAAGCTACTCGTGAATTTCAGAAAGTTAAATATAGTGCAACACGCTCAAACAATAAATTGGACTTTATTCAGGACGCAAACTTGCTGTTTCAAAAAGTATTTCTGTTAACAGCAGTTGGTAGCGCAGTTTTCAAACCACTACTCAGTCAATTCGGACAATCATTGCCTTGGGGTATTTGGAATACAGATAACTATGGTTTGTTATATAAAACAATGTATATTCTGGAGATTATTACGCCATTTACAATGTGTTTTATACTGTGTTCGATGGATGCGATTTTTCTAAACTTCTGTATAGAGTTGGTGGTACAATTCAACTGCTTGAATATACAAGTAAAGAATTTGGACACAACTCAAAGTTGCACGGTCAAAACACTAAAGTCGTCAATAGACAGGCATGTGTTTCTTTTGAGGTTGTAATTAAAAATACACTTGCTTAAGTTACAAATATTAAGTTCTAGCATGTTAAAAGAAATTACTCAACTATATTCACCTATACTGGCTCTAGAATATATAACCATCACACCCTTAATTTGTTCTGAAATGTATGCAGCATGCGAAAGGTATTAATATTTTCCACTTTAACAAATGGATAGCAGTATTTAACAAATACCGAACATTCGAATTAAATTAAGAAAGAATAAAAATTACATGATATAACTACATGTTTGCTTACTTTGATTTAAAAGAATATTCAATTAATTTATTTCTAACACAGTCGTTATTTAATAAAACGTAACACAATTAATAGTTAGATTTACAGAAATATTCTGTTTTGCTACCTTCTTTTATTTTTGAAATTTTTTGATCATACTTACTTTGTTGATGGACACATTTTTGTATTTTTTTCTATGGTATATATGAATATCTTTAACCAAGAACACTGAACTATGAACTTAAATTGATTGATTACTTAACTCGGAGTTAATGTACGAACACAAAGCTCATAATTCTGACACCTACAATTTGGCTCTGGTTCAGATTAGTAAAGTACGCCTTGAAGTTGTTTTGAATTTAAATGCACACACTCACGATAGGTATAGTCTTTGCAATTTCTAAATAGACCTGCGTCATTACCATTTGTGACGTCAAATTGTAGCGACGTTGCCATTACCAAAATCCTATTGCCACATGACTATAATAGCGCCATCGGTAGAATACAGAGATTGAAAATATTTAATAGCAGAAGACGAGTGTGATTTGTTACTTTTTGAAAAGTATTTTTTAGGATAAATTTCTATCAAAAATATTGCGGATTAAAGTCATTAATTAACAATATATTTTATTTACTTCTATATTTTTACCACTGAGCATATTTTAAATATAGTTGCGTATTTCTAATGCTCCTAATTTTATGGCTATTAGTATATTATACCATACACGGAATAATAACCACGGTTATTCAACAAGTTATTGGAATTATAATTTAAATGTATTGATTACACAAATCGAAAAAGAAAAAGAACAAACTTACAATTCCATTTGTAAATAAAATTCTCATCAACGTTGAATAATTAAGATATATCACTTTAAAATAATCTTTTAGATTTTCCAGAAACCATCTACAAAGACTAAAGTTATGTTATGTACAATGTAAACGAAGGATTTAACACTTCCAAATCACTCTGAAACTTGTGGTGATCATTTACTTCTGATTATTAGTATACATCTGGATTGAATATGTCATGTTTTCAAAGCATTTCCAACAACTAAAACAATGTATAAGGATAAAGGCTATGAATGAACCAACTTCGAATTCTGTTGATGAAGTATGCCATTATTCAAGAAAAGATAACTGTTAGAGGATTGTTAATGTTCCCAGTAAAAATCCAAAATTGCAAGTTATCTCCACAGTCAGTGTCATAAGCTAAAAATGAAAACCTTATAACCAAAAGGTTCAACGACTAATCATTTCAATGGAATTCTTAGAGATATAAACAGCAGTTTGTTAAATATACAAAAGCATGAAGGGGCAAAATTCTTCCAAAAAATAGGCATTTGCTTTAATACTCTTCGAGACCAGATAATTGTTGTAGGTAAGGGAGTTGTTTAAAACAAATAATTCAATATACAATTTACCATTTTTTGTAGATTGGTGTAATATACCATTTCGAATGGACCTGCACCTTGACGAAAATCTAGATTACTGGAACAGGCGAAATGGATTACGTGTTCTGATGAGCTAAAGAGTCAAACTACAGGTCCAACCAAAGTAGTAGGTGCGTTAGTGAGGAACCAGACTAAGAGAGGTCTCCGAAAGAGGGCGGCGGCTCTTTTGGTATTTAGATTGGCAGAGACTATAGGGGTCGGTATGACAGTCAAAGACACGCTACCGCGATGTGGAAGGCAACGGGAAACCACCACATTACCCTCCAAGTACACATTACATGTGATTTTCCAATGCTCCACCCGAAGGTACTACATTGGCCAGGAGGCGAGTTTTTTTTACCTGGAAAATTTGGAATTTTGCCGAACCCTTGCTGTTCCAAGCAAGGTAGGGATCTGTAACGTGCGTGACAACACTCACACACGGGACCTCCATTTTACCTCTCATCCGAACGAGGGTGTATTTTTGTGAAAAATGCTCGCCTAACATTTTTCAAGCGGACCGTGTCGGGATTCGAACCCGGGACCTTGGGCGTAGTAGTCTCACACATACCACTACGCCACGGAGCCGCCCTTCCAAGTACACAGCGTACCTAAATTGTAATAAAATGATGGCATTCTCTGAGGTAAAAAATTCCGGAGTTAAAATAGTCCCCCATTCCGATCTCCGGGAGGAGTCATCTTTGGAGGACGCGATCAGAAAGTTCAGAATAAAAGTCGAGAACATTATATGAGTTGGAGCGTAGAATGTTAGAAGTTTGAAGCATGTAGGTAAGCTAGGGAACCTAAAAATTGAAATGAATAGATTATCACTAGACCTAATAAGGATCAACGAAGTTCGACGGTCAGAACCGGGGGATTTTTGGAGTGGAGACTTCAGGATAATTCGTACAGGAGCAGAGGAAGGAAATTTGGGTGTGGGGATAGTTATGCGGAAAAAGATAGGATACTGTGTAAAACATTACTTACAAAAAAAAACGAAGGAATACTCATAGTTATATTAGAATCTAGACCGGTAAACACAGTAATAATACAAATATACACACCCACCTCTAGCTACAGTGACGAAGAAGTAGAAGCGATCTACAAAATATCGAAGATATATTAAGATACGTAAAAGAACATGAAAATTTAATAATTACGGTGGATTTTAGTGTAGTGGTAGGTGAGGAGCGATAGTATGATTATTTGGTTTAGGCACGAGAAACGATAGGGGAAATAGACCTGTATAATTTTGCAACAAGAACAATTTAATCATAATAAACACATTATTTCAACAATATGCTAGAAGATGATATGCGTGGAAGATGCCAGAAGATAAGGAAAGATATCAAATAGATTACATTCTTGTTAGACAATGGTTTAGGAATCATGCAAAAGACTGTAGAAGCTCCCCATAAGCAGATACACACACTGACCACAGCATCGTAATTATGAAGGCCACACTTAAATTTAAAAATTTGAAAAAAAAGAAACGGAAAAGGGCAATTTGACTTAGAGAAACTAAAAGATAAAGATATTCAAGAAAGTTCGAAAAAAAGTCAAATGTATTGCTGAAAGATATCGGAAAAATATCTGATACTAAGGAAGTAGAAACAGAATGGAATAGCATTAAATCCAGCTTAGACATGGTGACCAGAAATATTCTGGGATATACACAAAAAGAAAATAAGAAACCATGAATAACAAAGGAAATCCTGAATTTAATAGAAGAAAGACAAAAATACAAAAATAAATCAGACGAAACAGGAAAACAGAAATACAAAGCCATAAAATGGAAAATTAATTGCAAATGCAGGAAAGCTAAAGAACAATGGATTGATGAAAAGTGCAAAGAGGTACTAACTAAGATGAAAGTAGGAAAGACAGATGAAGCATACAAACTAATTAGCATCAATTTTTGGGATATAAAACCGTATAACAAAAATATAAAGGACGCCGGAGAAAACGTCATTATAGAAAATGTAGAGAAAGTGGGTATACGGCAAGATTATATAGGGAATTCATATGCAGGAGAGAAAGTAGCAACATTAGAACAGGAATTAGATATTGAAAAGATGACTTTGGATATCCTATACTAAGAGATGAGTTTGAATTAGCATTAAAAGGTCTGAAAAATAGTAAGGTACCGACTACAGATAAGGTGCAAGCAGATACTCTAAAAGCCGCTGGACAAGCGGAAACAGAACTATATGTATAAGACAGGCGAGATACTCAAAGATTTCAAAAGTAACATCATAATCACTAAACTAAAAAAGAGAAGCTCGGATGGATGTGAAAATCTTTGAACAATAAGTTTGACAGCACATGTTCCAAAAATATTAACTAGAATTGTACAAAGACGAATAGAAATTCAAGCTGAAGAAATACTAAGGCAAGATCAATTTTGGGTTTAGGCAAAACAGGGGAACAGGGGAAGCTATTTTAGCTCTGAGAGTGATAATAAAGAAAACAATAGAAAAAGGGGAAAGCGTGAATATAGGGTTTGTAGATCTGGAAAAAGCATTCGACAATGTAAAATGACAACAAATGTTCAAATTACTAAAAAAATTGAAATGAGTTGTAGGGATAGACGAAGAGTACATAGCTTATACAAAGAGCAAACAGCAGTAATAGAATTAGAGTAGGAACGTAAAGAAGTAGACATTAGGATAGGGGTGAGACAGGGATGCGCCTTATCTCCATTAATTTTTAACTTGAACATTAATGAGGCAATGAGTACTGTCAAATGCAGGAAGGCATATGGAATTACTATGCAGGGACAAAAAATTGATATGCTTAGATTTGCATATGATATAGCGGTATTAACATCTAGCAAAGAAGAATTAGAAGCTGCTCTTAATGAAATGGAAATGGTTCTAGCAGAGAATTACGGTATGAAAATTAACAAAGCTAAAAATAAAGTCTAGGAAGCCAAATAACGTAAGATGGGAAAAGCGTAAAATATATAGAACAAAGATTAGCACAAGGTCGTGATATATTTAACAAAAAAAATGCAACTACTGTGTTCAAAAACAACAAACATAGAAACAACGGAATGATTGCTTAAAACATATGTGCGGAACTCAGTACTGTACGGCTGCGAAGCCTGGACATTAGGAGAAGCGGACATGAAAAAGGTAGAAGCCATTGAAATGTGATGCTATAGAGGTATGATGAAGATATCATGGACAAAGTTAAGAACAAAGAGGTACTATAAATGGTAGGGAAAGAAAGAAATATGTGGGAAACGGTAAAAAATAAGAGAGATAAGATGATGGGCCACAAACCACGGCCTGAGGGAATAGTACGGAATATATTAGATAGAAGAAAAGAGAAGTAGAGGTAGAACTAGGTCAGACTACAGCCCGCAGATAGTGAAAAATGTAGGCTGTAGGAAATTCAGGGAAATGTGTAGACTAGCTCAGAATAGAAATCAATGGATGCACGCACCCAGTCAGTCCCAAAATGGATAAATTAATGACGAAAAAAGTAACTGTACTTAAATATTATGATTATTATAAGCAACTACAGATTTTGGTTGGGCAATATTCTCGAATAATGTGTTATAGATTTTATTAAACCTAATCCACAATAAAATAAATCGTGGTAGATTTTATATTACCTATCGAGAATTCTTATGTAACTATAACAAGCCCAGAGTAAGGTTAAGATGGAAATTGGCTTTTAGTAAAAGAAACCTCTTAAGACTTTTAGCTAACTGAGTTTTTGGCCCACGGTCGCATGAGATTGGATCAGTGGGTATATTTAAGTTGAAAGAAAATAAGATAGTGGACGCCACCTAAATTTTTTATACAGCAACTGACTAAATCGATTTGCTGACCACTTTAAATACAAAGTTTGATTGCTACAAATATGATATTTACATCTGGTCGTCTTCTTCAATGATCTAACGATGAGTAGGGCGACTCTGAAACATAATTACTACCAACATAGATACCCTATATATCTTACGGGCCAGTATGAGTATGTAATCTTTGATTTAGCTTCAATTAGTTTCCCACTATATCGTGGTACACATTCGGGTAAGTTTAACCTTTTAAATACCTAACAAAATTTGGAGAAATTTAATGATTACTGAGTAATGAACTGAAGTCAAAAATAAATCTATATTTTCTTTTAAGACAAGCAATGAACATTATAAATTATAAGTGTACTTCATAAAAAAAATTAAATTCTTATAAATGTAGCTTCTTGAATCAGATATTTAACTTTGGACATTATTTTTCATAATAAATAGTCTGGGGTAGCGCTACTACAACTTTACAATTTTTAGAGAATTAACTTAACTTCTGGCAAATATTATCAGTTGATTAATTAATCTAAGTTCAAATTTTGTTATACATGACTTAGGCCCTATAAATTAGCATGTTGGTATTTCAAATTATGGTAAACAAGATAACTATCATGATTGTATGTCTGCATATGTACAACCGGTGAGGTATAATTTCTAAGGTTGAACACACTATTAACTACAAAAAAATTGTTGTACTCATTGTACTTTACGCTATAACAGTACAAGATTTTAGTAAAATAACTAACAAAATTATTCGTACAAGCCGTAATGAACTATATGCAACAACCTGAGGTAGATACAAGTTTCAAAAAGGAATTCATTACATGCAAAGATTACGTAATGACTTTGCTACGGCAGCCTTATCTTAGAAACTAATACATTCTTACCCATGGCATCAATGAACTATAACCTTCAAATGACGTGTACATCTATTAAACACGCCAGGTGCAGCTTCATAGCGAAGTCGGCCATGTGTCGAACAAAATTGCTTACGCATTTGTAATTTAAACGACTTCCATAAAATTTAATTAAACCAAACCAAATAAAATATGTTCCAGATGATCTAAGCTTACGTCGAAATTACGTGGAATTACATCAAGATAACGGAGTTATCTACGTTTTCAGAGTAGCCCGTCGCCAAAAAGGAGTTTGTACACTACACTTTACACGAGTCGTAACGGACAACTTTTAGAATCGTGTGCCTTTATTACGACGTCTCTGCCAGGAAAACTTGATTTCTCTGACCATCTTGAGTGTTTTTTTAAACACACCAAGCCACCTTTCAGTTCAACGAAGAAACGAAAAGTGGCAATCGGTCACGAATTGTCGAAACAACTTGAAAATCCTAGATACTACAAGACGTGGGAGCACGCTAATAGGTTTGCATAAATGTTATCAGTACGGACGATGTGGTATGTAGTAGCTTGTAATTGTAAATAAAATTAAAGTGTGCCTTGAAGTTTATTGGTTATTAAATATGCAATATCGAATGAATCAATAATATAAACGTTGTTGAATAAAGACTAAAATAATAGATGCACAGCGGTAAAGTGAACGAATAAATTTGCAGGAAAATTTATATGTTACAAATGTTAATCGTGTGACAGGATTTACTGGAAAGCTATTAATTCGGCAAATGTCTAAGTGTTGGGGGATCTTGGCAGCCACATGCTGCTTAACCGCCTTCACTGAATCTCAGTGAAATAGGACATAAAATTAGAAAGCAATAGCAAGGGAACTGAGCTGTATACAGGCTGTGTGAGAATTTCAGGGAACTGCGTAAGCTAGTTCAGAATATAAATGAGTGCAGGTACGTGCCCAACCAGTTTGGAGACGGAAACCTAATGACGAAAAAATAAGCGCAGATAAATGTGATGATTATTATAAACAACTACAGGTGTTGGTTGTGTAATATCTGCAACTAATGTTGACTATGCGATAAGATATATTGGAAAATATATTAAATTGGTAAATGTTCAAGTACTGGAGGCACTTGGCAGCCACAGGCTGCTTACCCCCCTCCACAACCTTACCTGCGATTTCCCAACGCTCCACCCGAAGGTACTACATTGGCCAGGAAGCAAGTTTTTTTACCTAAAAAATTTGGAATTTTGACAAACCCTTGCTGTTCCAAGCATGGTAGGGATCTTTAACGTGCGTGACAACACTCACACACGGGACCTCCATTTTACCTCTCATGCGAACGAAGGTGTATTTTTGTGAAAAATGCTCGTCTAACATTTTTCAAGCGGACAGTATCGGGATTCAAACCCGGGACCTTGGGCGTAGTAGTCACACACATACCAACTACACCACGAAGCCGCCTCCCCTTCACAACCACTGAATGTCGTAGAAATGGGATATATAATTGTAAAACAATGGAGGGGGACCGAACTGCATCTAACAAGAAAGAACAACGCCTATGATGAAAGACCCCAAACATAGAAGCAAGAAGAAAATTGTTAAAAGCATATGTGTGGAGCACAGCATAGTATGCCTATGAAATATAAGCAGTCGGAAAAGCAGACAGAAAAACGGTAGCAGCTTTGGAATGCTGTGCTGCAGATGTATGAGAATGATAGCTAGGGAAACAAGGATATGTGTGGAAAAAAATAGGAGAAATAGAAGGGCAGAATACTTTCTAAAGCATTTTTGGGGAATAGTATGGAAAATGTTACAAGCAGAGATAGGAAAAAAGAGGTAGATGTAGACCTAGATCAGATAGTGATAGATGCAGACTGCAAATTTTAGGGAAATGTGAAGGTTAGTTCAGAATAGGAAACAATGATGGTACGCGTCTAACCAGTTCCAGGACTGAAGACCTAATGAGGATGGTGTAATATAAAGACTTTGACCTTACCCGTATTTAGCACCTCCAAAGTATAAGCTAGTGTAATATTGACCAGTTCGTCATCAGTGTCTTTATTACATCCATTGAAATTGAAAGCTGTAGAAGCTGTTAGGATACCTAAAATCCAATATCCTAAAGATGAATTTCCTGTCCATGTCTTAAAGACGTCACTCAAGAATTTAGCGAGTATTAAAAGCTTGTAATTTAACAATAAAGTATATATGGTTGTACTTGTTTATTATACATAAAGTTTAAGATAGTTATAATTAAATTAGAAGTACATCGTGTAAAAAGTTTTTTAAATTCTAAGTAGCCATGTGTTTGGTAAACGGTTTTCATCAGACCTCCCTCCAGCGTGTCGGTTGTAGTAGCTCTTACTAACACCTCATACATTTTCAATTGCATTGAATATGCAGTGATACGGAGGCAATCTTAACACTTTATGTCTACATTGTTCGGCCAGCTAATCCGCTTTAAAAATCTTTGGCGGTTTATGCCTAAAATTTTTAGTAAATACTGATATGTTTTAAAGCACATAATTTTGACTTACATCATGACAAGTTTCAGAAGCTCTGCTTTCAAAGCATTACCATCAAAGAAAATTATTTGCTTCGGTAGCCATTCTACGACGTCACTTTTTTCCAAGAACTGTTAGGTATTTTGTTTAACACAGTAGAATAGGAAGTGTTGTCTAAAACTATTGCAGATGGTGCTTCCAAATTCTTCAATAATTGATTTTCAAATTAATACAAAAAATTCTGTTCATTCATTTCTCCGTGGTAATCTGGATTGCTTGTGGACGAAGAAAAAATCAATTCAGCCCCATCTATGAAACCATTTACATTTCCTGCATGTAATACTATGAATCTAAAAGATTATTACATGATTCTGTTTTAAAAGGAAGTATATGACACAAACTTTTTTCCATCAATTCGTGTCGTCTTTACAGTTCATAATACACTGTCTTGTTAGGAGTGGCTCACGGGACCATTTTTAAAAATCCATGTTTTGTCCACAGACACAAACTGATACAGATTCTCTTCATTTATTCTCTTGTATGTCTTCAAGAAACATATCCTTCTATTAACAATATTTGGCAATTCCATTAAACCTTACCGTAGGTTATCTTTTTTGCCATTTAAATCCTATGTGTAGGATTGTATTCAGAGAACGTTTAGAACCATTAAGAAGTTTATCGTGCTTCAGATTCTGCCACAAAGTATGAACAGAAATATGTTCATCTAAAATAAATACATGTAATACTATACATTAACTTGGAAATGAGTTTTTACGATTGTCATTTAACCTATAAATCACATTTTGAATTCCACTTTTGGTAAATTCATCTACATCAGTGACAGGCTTTGTGTAGACTCGCTTTTTTGACGTAAATGGTTCGTTTTTCGCAATTGTTTGGGAAATCGATTTTACGATGCCAATACTAGACGCAGGGCAACCGACACCCTCTAAAAATATGCATAAGAAAGAGTTTTTGAAGTAAATAATGAACTAAACTACTTCACGAACCGCTGTTAACGGAATAAACGGCCCATCATTGTCCCCTTTCTTTTTAAAAAAAAGTGATTAAACTAGCAACAAGTTGTGTAGCTCTAACGCTTAAACTAATTCCACTCATTATCTTCGGTGATCAGAGTTCGGTGTAGCACTAATATGAGTTCTGAAAAAAACTGTTTAAAGTAAAAACTGATCAAATTATAAACGAATAAAATAAAAAGTGCACGAGATGTAAGAATAACTAAACAACATATAACCTAAAAATTAAACGTCAAATCAATTAAAATTCAGCTAGAATTGCTGGCAACGTTACACATTGCTACTATTCAAATCAAAACTGTAGCGAAGTATTTTACGGTTTATTATGACATACGTCCGTATAAATAGTTAGTACGTGTGTGACGTCGCGAATGACGAGGTCTATTTAGAAATTGTAAAGACTATAACATAACTTTTTACATTTGAGTAATATCTAGAAGCCACTAAAAATTTATTAGATACATTAAAGTAAATAATTTCAGGTTCAGATATTACAAATTATATTATATTAAAATGATTAAGATTACAACTCGCATATAATCATTTGAATAATTCTTCACCCATGAGTCAAGGCCACAGAAAATAGTAGGTGATTAAATGTACTTGACGATAATACAAATTTCCATTTTCTATTTGCGCACAAGTTAGTACGTGACAAACACCGTCAAACTAAAACAAGAAACGAACACAGAAAGGTTACTACAAACCAACATGATGTGTGTAGTAAATGACATGACAACATGTGCGGTATTTAAACCTTGTGAAATATTTACACAAAAGCTTTATTTATCACTGACGTTGTAATTAATTAACTAGAATAATGTGCTGGCGCGTCTTATTAGTTTTTGTGGACTGTATTGCGAAAATATAACAAAATGCGAGCTTTAAATGCGAAAATTGTATGCATGTAAAAACAAACAGAAGGCATAAATTCACTCACCAATATTGTCCTTGGTGTGTGGTCCTCTTCAATGTTGCTGCAATGCCCCCGGGGGAGTCAGTTGAATGCACTGTTACAAGCACTATACTTTATTGTGTATAGCTTGTCGCGCACAACCGTCCCGGTACTAGGTAGAAAGAAGAATCCTCGATTTTCGTAACAAAACCACTTTCGCACGCGTTTACTCTATAAGAGGCGCAAGCGCACTGCACAACTTTATTCCACTATAGTTTGTTTTAATTAATACGAAACAGACGTATTTGCATGTTTGAAGAGTTGAATCTTTCAGTATGCGTTTATACAATATAATACATACCTATTTACGTACTTAAATAATTTTTGGTCAAAACACGTACAGCAATTATTCTCTTTAAAAATTTCTTCAAAACAATAAAAACAACCATTAATAGTTTATATCAAAAAAATAAATCTACTATTTTTAATATCTTATATAAATATATCTGTTTTGTATGTTGCAGTAACAGTGCTAAAATCGTGACGTTATCAACTTTATCAAGTATAACGCTTTTGATGCAATTGGCTCTATATTGTATTCCAGCGGATTATGTAGCAGCTGAGGTAATGTTTAAAATAAGAATTAATTTATGACGTTTGCTTTTACCTTCGAGTAAATATTCTACTACGTAGTGCACATTTGATGAGAAATTTCACAAATACATATCGAGGAAGAACAAATCGTTATCTCATGCTTATTTCTCTTGAACTTATTTCATCAAGCAAACAAATTGTGTATAAAACATGATTTTAGCACCTCTCACCTGTATTATAATATCAATTAGCGCTTCAAGTAAAAAGCAAACAAAATGTGGCATTTGGACCGTTGTAAATAGTCACAACAACAGCACATACTCTTTGTTATATTATATTATTATTTTTTGAGGAATGTTGTTTTGGACTCTTACTCTGATGTCAAGTTGTATGCACCATGTATTTCTTGCTTCTATAAAGTCAGTACTAACCTGATAACTTTCTAACTAGTGTGAGATAATATTTTATAATTTTTACCCAACCTCGTTCGTCAAGAACTTTATTCATGACAGGTGACGGCTTTCTGCGGAAATCTTTAAATAACATAATAGGTTGTCTTACCCAACCATGCATCAATTCCATATATAGCTGACGAAATACTACCTTAAACAAGAATAGACTGCTATAGTAATATAGGATTTTATTTCTATTGACTGTCCTACCTTGAGTCAATATTTTTTAGCTTAAAAAATATAATTTTTATAACATTAAATTGCAACTACTTATTGATTGGTAAATATTGTTTAATAAACAATAGCTGAACGCTGCTGAGTAGCGCAGTAATAAGGTTTGAACAAATCGTGGATATTTAAAACGTTTTAATAATATTAGAGTATTTTGTGTTCGCTATCAACCAGACAAAATGACAAAATAACAAATAACAAATGCTTGTACTATTTTGATGTGAGCAGTACAAAATTATTCGGTTTCCTGATTTTACAACTGGTCATTTTATTTGTTATTTCATGGTATATGACATCTGTAAGCTTAGGTTGTTTGCAAGATGTCACGTATGGCTTGGAAGTTGTTTATAAGGTTAAAAATACTAATGTCGTACCATTAGGACAATTCTAAAATAATTCACAGTAAACCAAAACATTTTATATACCTACATAGATTCTGCATTTAGTCTCTAAATTGTTGAAAAAATACTGGATACAGGGCCGCCGCAAGTAGATGTGCAAGTTTTGCGCCGCATAGGGGCGCTATATAAAGGCGGCGCTAAAATTGCAGGGCGGCAATAACCTTTGAAATTTTATTACATGAGAAAAGCTTCATGCACAAGGTGTAGTTTTAGGTAAATAACATACAACACAAACGATCTTTAATAGTAATACAATACTGACAACATTTGGGTTTTATGACAAGATAATAACACCAATGCGAATACGAGTTATCGTGAGTCGTGAAAATATGAGTCGGTTGAGAATTATCTTTCGGAGACATATTACTGTACTTCGCACAGTTGATTTGAACTTTCGAATGTTCAACTCATTGCTAATCCGGAGCTAGAGCTAGTCCTAGCACTAGCCTAGTAGTCCGTTCGTTGCGTTCTTTTATTGTAAATTAAAGTGAAACTACTATAATTTGTAATTTGTGTAATAGTAAGTTAATGTTCTGCTGCTATTCCGACATTTAAATAGACTATTTTTTAAGAACGGTAAGTAAAAAAATATAAGAAGGTATTTTGTATTAAAGTTATTAAATCTAAAGATTGCACGCTCCTTAAACAAAACGTAAATGATGTTTTTAAAAGTAGTGGGCGAGCTTTCAGATCAGTACTAGCGCCAGATACTAATGCCAAATTCTTTTGCAGTAGTTTGCTTATTGACTTATTGTAATTGCAACTACCTATTAATTAGTATTAGATTTGTTTAAAGTAGTACTTAATATACGTTGCTAATATAATAAAACAATATACACAGACTTTAATTGAATAAATCCGAATGCTGTAACCATTATAATTTGAATTAGGGCCGCTATACTTGCGGCCACGTCCCCAATGCTCCACCCGGAGGTACTACATTGGGTTTAAACGCGAAAAATAGTCGTGCTCCTAATTTATTCTTACTTCATAATTGATTCACCCTAAATAAAAACTAAATAAAAATCTAACAAACCTAAAAATCTAACAAACCTAACAAACTCTAACAATCTAACAAACCTAAAAATCTGACAAAAACTGGAACAAAAACAAAACAAAAACTAAAAACAGGGTTGTAAATAATGGTATCCCTAGCGCTGACTTTCGAGTGTACCCGATCAACAAGTAAAAATGAGAGGGGGAGGGATCCGTAATACCGGATAGCAGACGCCGGTTCTGCTTACCAGTGCGACCTGAAGGGTCGTCTTAAAACTATCCAAATCTAGCTAACTAATTTAAATCCATCCCTAGCTTTCCTATCGTTCCCTAACTGATTTACATTATGATTACAATCTTCGCAATTCTGCTCGTCCTTCCCAAATATATACTGCAACCAAAATGGCGACAGAACGTCAAACAAAACAAATAAGCCACATAATACATGCTATATATAAATAAATATAAAGTGTAAATATAAAATATAAATAAATATAATTATGTAAATATATAAATAAATGTTTAATAAGCGTTAAGCATATAGCAGTGCACAAAATAGCGAAAGCATCACCCTATTTATCAGGTGCACTCGCACAAGCATTATGTCGGCTAGCGCTTTTACACACCAAACGTGCTTCTTAAATTATTTCAAAACTACTAATTAATGTAAATCAATGCTTGTGCAGTACAGCCGCTACAATTTAAGTCTTACCTCGATAATAAAATTCTCCAGCATCCGAAGATCTGGTCGTCTGTAACTTACTTCTAAAGGTGGGACGGGTGCACTGCTAAAGTCCTGGTGGGTATGCACTAAATGTTTTTGGGGGATCACAATCACTATCACTATCACTTCACTTTCAAGTCCTGGGGGGATGCGCGGTTGCACTCTGTTTTATTATCCTTGTTTACTTTATTGATTTAATTTAATGAGGGTTTATGATTTATTTGTTATTGTTTATTTGGTATTATTTATTCCCGATTTTCCGCACATAATTATGAAGATAGGCAGTGATTGTATTAATGGAGTGGGGTTTCTCGTGCATATTGGACATTTTGGTATAATTATCTTTTTTTTTTTTTTTTTTTTAATATCAGGTTTTGGTTATGCTCGTATCCTTACTCACGCCAAGTCAATCTAAAATTTTTCAATCCTCCCACCAACCCCACCGAATTTTTACACGCGGTCGTCATTGATTGTCTAATCTCGCGACCCTTCCCGCGAATTCTTTTAAGGCTGTCCAGAACGCCTTCTGGTTAACCACTTCCCGACTTCCTCTAGGCTCTTTGGCCATGCCAGACCTAGGATAGTTAGTTTGCTATCAGCCAACCCTCGATTTCCCGCCTCAAGCGGGCAGTCGAAGAGCACGTGCTCTGCGCTTTCCGCGCCCTCACCGCATTCGCAGCGGTCGCTATTGGTTAGACCGAACCTTTGTAAATACGCCTTCAGGGCGCCGTGCCCTGTTATCAACTGCACCATTTTGTGATCGAGCTTAACCTCGATCTTACCTCTGGCTTCTATGCTCGGTATGAATTTGTGGGTCAACCTGCCCGTGGCAGCGTTGTTCCACCTCTCTTCCCATTGTCGAATTGATTTTTCGCGCAGCTTTCTTTTGATTAAAGACCTCGGTATCGACGAATGTGATATTCGAAAGTCGCCCGTCGCGGCCTCTTTAGCTAATTCGTCAGCCCTATCGTTTCCTACGTTACCATTGTGCGACCTGACCCAACAGAACTTTAAACGTCGAAACTCTAGCGCCGTACGCGCTATCCTCCAGACGTCCGCTTGGAGATCTGTCGAGGTGTTCATGTTTGTTAAAGCCGTTAGCGCCGATTTACTATCACTGATTATATAATACTCGTCTCTGCCCGTATGGTTTATTACGTAATCGATAGCCTCTCGTATGGCTACCAATTCGCACTGGAAGATAGTGCACCAGTTCGCGAGTTTGGTTTGAAACCGAAACACCTCCTTTCCTGCTTATACACGACAAACGCCGCGCCTGCTTGCCCATCGTCCATACGTGAACCGTCCGTATAAATTTTGATACCCATCGCGTCCTCATCACCTTCGACAAACTCGATCCCTCTAATATCAGCCGGGTGCCCTAACTCAGATACAACAATCTTTCTTGCAATTTCCTATTACCAAGATTAAGATCTTCGATAATTTCGCGCCCTTTTCCTATATTTATTAATCGTCTATCTCTAATCTCCTAACGACATATTCGATAGGGAGAGACCTACTGATCACCAGGACAGCCTCCGTGGAGGTGGTCCTGTACGCCCTCGCCGCTTTTACCGCGGTTATGCGTTGTACGCTCGTCAATTGACGCATCTCCCGGACTTTACAACCTTCTGCCCATACAGAAGCTGCGTACAGTATTGCCGGCTCAATTGCTCCGGCATAAACCGTCCTCAGCGATTCGCCCCTGAAACCCCACTTTATTTTAGCCGCCGCCATCATTTTATTTGATATTTCGCCGCCCTTACTTTTTACGTATTGTACGTGCGCTTTCCAATTTAATTTATTGTCGATCTTGACGCCGAGGTAGGTAATACAATCTTTAAACGGGATTTTCTCACCTCCTAGCTCTAACCTAGGGGGTCTCTGTCCTGGTTTTGTGCCGAAATAAAGCGCCTCTGACTTCGCCGTGTTAAATTTTAATTTTACCGCCTGCGACCATTCGTGTAATTTATTAAGCGCCTCGTTCGGTTTTGTGCGCATATCCATTAACAATCTCGATCTTACAATTAAAAGTGTGTCATCTGCAAACCCAACGATTGAGCATCCTGCGGGCAACTTGACCCTAAAGATGCTCTCATACAACAACTTCAAAATGTGGGACCAGAACATGACCCTTGCGGGCATCCCTTTCCACCTCACGCGACAGAACTTCACCCGGAATTTCAACCTGTGCTAATCGCCCCGAGAAATAGCTCTTGACCAAAGACATCAAGTTTCGCGGACAACTCCTACGATCTAACTCGCAAACGATTAATGGCCACCAGGCAGCATCAAATGCTCCTGAAATGTCCAAAGCAACAACGACACAGTACTCTTTGGCATCTCTTGCCTGCTTAATTTCCCCGACAACGAACTCTAACGCGTCGATAGTCGACTTGCCCTCCACGAAACCAAACTGTCGGTTATTAAAACCGCCGCTGTCTCGCACTAGGTGTTCAACACGCGTAGTCATAACACGATCTAAAACTTTCCCCAACACCGGTAGCAAGCTAATTGGACGATAGCTGCCCGGATCTGACGCATCCGCCTTTTAGGTTTGGGTATAAATTTCACATTCTGGATTTTCCAGCAACGCGGAAAAACGCCCTTTCTAAACAAAGATTAAACAACCCAACAAAGACACACGGGGCTAACAGGCACGCCTGCAGAGCTGCGTCTGAAGTGATTCTATCATGTCCCGGTGCCTTCTTAGGGTTCATCCTCCTAAGAGACCTGACGACCTCGTGAACTAGGATTGCCTTATCGGCACCTGTTCCTTGCGCCTTTGCAGCTTCCCGACGTATTAAATCGTGCGACCCTTCATCCCCCTCGGGATTATCCGATGGGAAAAATTTCTCTAGTAAATATTCCGCTGTGGTTTTAAAACCTTCCGTGTATTCGCCATTTGTTTTCTTTATATTACTGAGCGCGATTTTTTGTTGTTTTCCTCTAATTACGCGGTATGCGGTTCCCCAGGGTTCTTTCTCTGAGTTTTGCGTGCAGAATTCTTTAAATTTATTCGTTCGCGTTTCTTCTATTAATATTTTATATTCGCGGTAACTTTGATTATATTCTATTCTCCGTTGTTCTCTTATATCTCCCGAGGCGCGTTGATAGCGGCGCCTTAGGTTACGCGTTTCTGCCCGCTTGGTGGTTAGTTCCCGGGTCCACCAGGGTACGCTGTCTTTAAATGTTTTCTTTTTCGGCATGGAATACGACGACGCGTCTACCACCGCGTCGTTTAATTTTTCGCGAGTGTTTCTACTTCGTCTGCCTCTCGGCAGTTTAATAGCTCATTTTCGAGCACAGGATACTTTCGCCAAATTTTTGTTTAAATCGCTCCCAATTTGCTTTTTATTACAGAACCGCGGAAATACAGTTAACTGCTCGTTTGCACTTGTTTTGGTTTCAACGTCCCATGTTATTAATTTATGATCAGAGAGCGTTTCCTCGTCCGACCTTAATTTCCAATTACAAATCGTTTCTAACATTTCGTGCGAGACTGCAGTAATATCTATAAAACTGCTGCCTCTATGCGTCTCAAACGTAGGTAAATCATTAGTGTTTATCACACTAAGATCCCATTCCGTAAAAGATCAGCAACCTGCGAGCCTCTATCGTCTTCGATAGGGCTGCCCCATAGTGGCGACTTGGCATTAAAATCTCCCCAATGACTAGATTTTTATTTCTGCCGATTTTACGAATAATATTATCTACTTCATTTATCAAGTCTTCGGTTTGGGGATTTTCCCGCCGGGAATCGACCGGCGGGAGGTACACGCTATTACATAGAACGCATTTTCCCTGATTTGATTTCGGCCGTCGTTACAAACTCGTTCGATAAATTATTTAATATAATTCCGGCGCACGTTCCATTATTTATTATTATCCGCTACGCGGTCGTTCACTATTCGCGTTTAAGACGGTAACCCCTCCCAAAACCTGTTATTTTGTGGCCATACAGGTGCGGTTCCTGTATAAACCCGATGTCGATATTATTTTCGATGAATAACTTTACGAAGTTATTTGTTGCCCTCTACCTTTCCCGAGATTTAGTTGCGCGAATTTAATCTTCTTGCTTCTTATGGACTTTGTTTTATCTTCACAGTCCATAATCGATGTTTCGTGTGATTGCGTGCTTCAGACGTTGCATCGTGGGGCATCTACTCGACTTGGCGTCGTGGCGCGTATCGACCTTCGCGCCACCGCCAGTTCTGTCGTTTGCCCTAGCGCAAACCACACAGCAGGGACTGCCTTCCGGCAATTCTTGAATTCATGCCCGACCTCGGCACAGTTACCGCACCACTGTACCTTCTCCCTGCACTCCATCGATCGATGGCCGTACTCGTAGCACCGGTAACACTGGGTCATCGAGAAGTGGTCCCGGGCCCATACTCTTCGCCACCTGAGGTTAATAGCATCAGCTAATATACGTCTTCGAAGTGTGGGGGTCACTTCGAAGACTACGTTGGCGAAGGGATCTCTAGGGCCCTTTCCGCCAAACCTGAACTTCTCTCTCAGGTGGTCTTTTAGCTTCAAATCGCCGAAACGGGGATTCTGGCTCGCAATCAACCGCACGAGCTCTTCAGCCTTCATCCCCGCTTCGACCCCCGAATGCTGTAACCACCATACATTTCTGTGGTTTTAGTTTTCAATTGAAAATTTAAATTTGTATTATCATTGCGGATAGGTTCAATTCCATAAGGCGCCTGGGCGTACTAATCTAATCTAATAACCTTGATTTTGTATACAGGGTGGCGTGGCGTCGAACCATGCATAGCGATAATGCCTAGGGACATAGGGATTTCAATGGTAAATTTTTAAAGTGCGAATATTGGCTCCCTTGATTATTTTAGAGCATAACTGTAAATACAAATTTGTACAGAAAAAATAGTGAGCACGGATAAATCATTTTTTATTTTTTTTTTCATATTTCCATAAAGTAGATATTAATTAATTTAAATCCGTAACTTCTACAAAAAAATCGGGAAGCCTTAGTTATTTCCAATATCGGACCTCAGACCTTGCATACTAAACATAGCATTTACAGTACTCACAACTATTACCTACATAAAACCATTTTATGTTTCCCACTTTTTCTTCTCTTCAAAACATCGCAACAATCGTAAAACGTAAAAGTGAAATTAATTATGGAAATATGAAAAAAATATAAAATAGGTTATCCGTATTATGTGTTTTTTTCTCTACAAAACTTGTATTTACAGTTTGGTTCTAAAATAATTAGTGCAGCCAACATTCAAAAATTAATAATTTACCATTGAAATCCCTATTGCTGCATGGTCTGACGCACTATGTTGTATTATGTTATAGCGATTTGATTGACCATTATTATTGGTAATACCTGAATGGCCGTTTTGCATAATACCCGCTCAATACTAAAAAGACCAATTCCGTAATGGCCGTAAAATATTACATAATCACATTATGTAGTCTTTTGAGTTTTATAAATTTATTTTATAATTCACATTTCTATAAAAACCATATTTCTATAACAGATCTCAAAAGCAAACCCAAAAAAGATGTCCGGTCCACAGAACAGAAAAAGGAAGACATTGCAAAAAGAGGCAGAAAAGCAATTGTCAGGAACTCTCAACGCATTTTGATAGATTCGGGAAAAAGGAAAAGAACTGAATAATCTTCAATCTATCAGCAAGACAGTCCAATTTCTAAAAATATTAAGAAAGTAGAAGCAGAAAATCATCCAGGTACATCGTCATTAAGTTTTATATCTACTGCTCCTCTTCTAGATCTAACAGTTGCAGAAGAAATTGAAAACGATAATATTCATGAACATGACCTCTCAAAAGATCCAGGTGCGTGGCCCAATATATTAAAAATCCTCCCTCCCACCTCAAATATCAAAATGGGACTTTCCTAGATATAATTTTGAGAGGAAGTTTTCTTGTTCTTACTACTTACAGGTACTTCCAAATGGAAAACAAACTACAAGGTCGTAGTTATTATATTCAGTTTTTAAAGATTCGGTATATTGTTTGTAATAAAAGTATTCAATGAGGGGGTTGAGAGTGGCAAATAGCAACTCACTAGTGAATTTGAATGTAAAGATTGGCAAAATTTGTCATATATTTTAAGTAAACACGAAAAGTCTAGGTAACATCTTAAATGTAGTACTGATAATTTTAGTAACGATAATTTTTAAAGTTGATGGAAACTTTTGCATAATTTGATCCAATAGCAGCAGAACATTTACGCCGAGTTCAAAGTTTGGCTTCCAAAAATGTGGCTTATTATCTAGGGAGCCAAATTCAGAGTGAGATTGTTTCTTTACTATCCGATGCTATTAGTCAAAATATTTTAGAAATTGTCAAAGATGCAAAATACTATTGTGTTATTTTAGACACAACTCCAGATATAAATCATATTGACTAAATGTCTATTATAATACGTTTTGTCCATCATAACAAAGAAAAAAACTACAGTAGAAGTTCGGGAACATTTCTTAGGTTTTTGTTGCGTACAAAGCACAACTGGACATAGATTATATGAATTCATTTTAGATCACATTAAGAAACTTAATCTAGATATCCAAAATCTTCGTGGACAAGCATACGATAACGGCGCAAATATGAAAGGTAAATACAAGGATCTGCAGCAAAAAATAATACAAACAAATCCTAGAGCTTTCTATATACCTTGCTCTGCCCATACCCTAAATTTAGTAGTCAATGATGCAGCAAAAATTTTATTCAAAACTGTTAATTTTTGTAATTTCGTCTAGCAGTTTTAAAGCTTCTTTTCCGCATCAACAAAACGGTGAAATGTATTAAATAAACATTTAACGAAATTATCACTTAAACCACTATCTAATACACGATGGGAAAGTCGTATCGAAGCAATTATACTGTTAAAAATTCAAACTGTACAAATTTACCAGGCTTTGTTAGAAATAGCTAATGATACAAGAGATATGGATACAAGATTTCAAGCAAATTCCTTAATATTAAAAATAACAACAATCAATTTCATTTGCTCTATTTTTATCTGGCATGATATTTTGAGTAAAATTAATGAAGTTAGCAAAATGTTGCAGAGTCCTAACTTCGTTGTAAGTGAAGCTCTTGAACATTTGAAAAATTTAACTCACGATTTAAGTCAGTATAGATCAGATGAGTTCTTCAAAAATGTATTAAGTTCGGCGACTGAAATTGCAAAACTGCTTGATGTTGAACCAACGTTCCCCGATACACGCGAGAAGATAAACAAAATATTTTGAATATGAATCTATGGAAGAACTTATTTCAGATCCGACACAAAATTTTAAAGCAAATCTTTTTTTTACAATGCTAGATATTACAATAACCTCTCTGAATGATCGATTCGAGATTTTAGAGCAACATACCGATGCATTTAGAGTCATATCTAGAATAAGTACACTAAAGAATTGGGATCAGAGTGAAATATTAAATCGTTGTAAAGATTTGCAATTAAAACTTACTTACGGTTGATGCAGAGATATAGACGGCGTGTCATTATTTGAAGAGATAAGATCATTAAAATGTTTTTTAAACAGTAAGATGACTCCTCACGACGTGTTAAATTTTATTTATCAAAATAACTTACTTGATTCATTTCCAAATATTTCAATCGCTTTACGAATATGATTGACAATACCTGTAACAGTTGCCTCAGCAGAAAGAAGTTTTTCGAAATTAAAAATAGTTAAAAATTACTTGTCCCAAGAAAGGTTGTCCAATTTATCATTGATATCGATAGAACATGAAGTTTTGGATTCTATCGATATAAGTCAAATAATTACAAAATTTGTTAGTTTAAAAGCTAGGAAAGTTAATTTTTAATTTTTGTAACGAGTAAACGTTTTTTGTAAATATGTAGTATAATGTATGTAGTATGTAATATGTATGTAATATACTTGTATTTACTAACTTTTTGTAAAACAATTATCCTGTTACTAAAATAATTATCAAGGCGGGCGCCAAAAGGCTTTTTGCACAAAGACGCTTTAGATGTCACCAGCGGCCATAACTGGATATTAATAAAATATACAAAAATTAAACACAAAGCCACTATTTAACCTAACCACATCTAATATGTGACTTAACCATCTAACTTGAAACCACTCAATTCGAATAAATCGAATCCTATTTAGCGTCGTTACTGTAATGTTTATTATACTGTACTTTTACTACCCACATAATTGCAATATTCCATTGTCTGAATTCCTCTGCACTGTGTTAACAGCAGTGCTAGAGCCATCGTACTAGGTAGAGGTTCATTTAGTGTTCCATCGTTTTATTTGGTGAGTTCAAGCATTTCAGCTAGTTAAGTAAAAAGTAGTGTAGCATTTAGAAATGCCGACAAATTTTTTCTACCGAGTTTAAAAAAAATCATTTATTTAATTGCATTATGACATCAAGGTTCGAATATTTTAATTCAATTAATAAATAAAATCAAGTTAAGTTGGTATGCATCATTAGTTATTATATACTCAACAAATAGTTGTATATATTTCGGGCAGTTCTAGTTACTAGTTATATATGTATTTTGTGACTGCGCATTGATAAGCGATCCGATCGTAGAACGAGATATTTTGCGAGATCCAACCAAGCCGTTAGCATGGGTCGTGAACTTTGTATGGCTCGCAATCTGTTAATAGCCTGGTGATAAATTTGATAGAGTTTCATGTAGCTCCCAAAAACTTCGAAATGGTATGCTGTCGAATTTAATTTAACTTCGTTTATTAAAGTATTTTCAGCGCTAATTAATTAGATATAGGTTCAAGTTCGGTTTGTGTAAAACAACGAACGATGTTTTAGACATGATTTACCTAACTGATTATAAAATGCTTGTTTGGGATTCCTTGATGATGGATAATACTCAAGCCGCAGTTTCGTTTTAGTTTAGAAATACTGGTAATATAATGTGAAATACATTTGCGTAAGATATGAATACCTTTGTTAAAATTTGTTTATAAAAAATTCGTTGGTTATTTTTGGGATTGTCCCGGTTTAAAAAAGCATCTGCTATACTTTTCACGCCCTTAAAATAAAAAATTAACTAAGTTGCATCAATTAAGAATAATGATGTTTAACCTTTTTACTTTTGAGGAGTTACCTTTATAATTTAAAGTAGTCTATTAAGTCTGTAAAATCGTTTACTCGGTTCTATGCCATCTAAACTAGATGTTCTTGTGTGAAATAATGTCACCACATGTTTAACTTTGGCTTCAAGATGGTTAAGGATTAATTGAAAAGTGGCAATACCGATATCTATTTTATGCTTAGATCAAAATACTTATCCCTTTTGAAATTATTAGATTTTAATTTTATCTTAAACAATCTTGTATGTTTTGCAAAACTAGCGGATCTGGTCGTCCCTTAATTCAAAATGTAACTTGTTAAATTAACTTGCTTAAAAAAAGTTTTATGAAATGAAATCAATTCCTTACGATTATAGTTGAATATGACGATGCATTTTTGTAAATACTTATGTGAAAAATACTTGTTTGAAAAGAAATTTACTTATTTCGAACAGTAGAAACATCTTATTGAAATTCTTTTGTTATCCTTGGTTATTCTACAGTTATGAAACTGTGACATATTTTTATGTTTATTATATTATTTTTAGATCACAGACAGTAATCTCAATATATCTGCCAACTATAATTTCCTTTTCAGGTGTGGTCATTTGTGAATGGTCGTGAGCTTTAAGTACCTTTGAGATGAGTATTGCATTAGAGTTTCTACGTCTCCCTTCGTGCGCAGTTCCATTTAGTTATTGAGTTATTAAATGTAGTGGGGCATTTACCCTTCCCTTTTTATAGTTTTTCGAACCCTGTTGTCTACAACCATTCTTGTGCCTGAGCTATGCCACGGTCACGTTCGTTTTACCTAAGTTAATAACCTTGTGTCATTGTCAAAAAAATAGATTACACTAGTGCCCCTGAGCGAAGGGCTATAAATTTATTGTTACATTGGCTTCAAACGGGGGGCGAACGAAAATTATAGTGTTACACTGACGTACAACGCAGGGTAATTTTGTTCCAAGTATCCCATGGGCAATAGATTTTTATTTCACTTTACAAAATTAATATTGTTTCAGTAGAGTGAACACCCATTACATTAAACTACTAAATCATGGGCTGATTTGTTGTGAAGATACCCAGTCTGGACAATGATTATCTACCAAAACCTTCAATATTATTGTAAATATATAATTAAAATACATTGTAATAAAGCGCACTGCTGTGACAAAAGTATGTGGTATCTGAGCTTTACCCATTTGGCGAAGAGACTTATTATTTAAACAGAAACGATAGCATATTCGTTGCACAAAGTGCAACGATATAGTTATGACATTGTTACATTTATTTTCAGCATAAATTAATTACCCTATTTTTCTCCCTTGTTAATTCAATACCCGCTTGAATAAATTCCGTTTCTGCTATTAAATCCTTCAATAATGGTTCAAATAATAGGAATTTGATCTGTAAATCCTCGCTTATCGAAGCGCGATTAAAACTGGAAAACCCGGGTTTTATCGAGTAGTGCGCGACCTTATTTCAGCAAGTCTTTACATTGGAACAATAGAGAAAATCATTATACGCGGTCGTAATGTATATCAAGATAGCGGGTACCTGATATAGGATATAATCTTTTTAATTATAGCATAAACTTGTCGTTTCAAAGCAACTACATTTAAGTTGAGGATTTATTCGAGAGCGCGTTTATTATTAATTATGTTTTGGTTTTGTACTTGGTGAAGGATTTAACAGTAGAAACGGAATTTATTCGAGCGGATATTCAATTAACAAGGGAGAAAAATAGGGTAATTGAGTTATGTTGAAAATAAACATAACAACATAATTAATAAATGTAACATACGGTATGACTTAGGAGATACAAGTATGTGTTTATTAGCAGTAAAAGTCTGTATTGAATTTACAAATACAAACCGATCTTTTGCCATATCATTTACTATATTAATGAACATTTAATTTAATTACTAAGCCTTTCAGTCAGCAAAATTGCTATTATACCAATAATATATGAGAAAGTACGTGCCAATTTCCACGTTCTATTTGTTTATTTTAATGATATAATTTTTGTAGTTTACTATTGCAGATTGTAAAGAACCAGCCACATCCAGAGCGTAAGCTAGAATTTTCTATGCCTTCAACTTTGGAAGTTGTGACAAGTCCTTGCATTATAAATGCTAAAAGAAGTCGAGGAGAAATCCATAAGTATGGAACGAACGATATTGAAAATTTTGGTGGAAGTCTGATAGTTTTACGCATGTAAAGAAAGAGTTTTGCGAAGAACATGAAATCCGATATATTCCCACAAATGTCATGTTCATATGTTTACAGAAACAAACATTTTAGGCAAAGTGGATTTAGTGCTTTTCTTGGCTGGCATGTCCGGGTAAACTAAACGGTACGTTTTGTAAATACTGTCGCTTGTTTTCTCAATATGGAATTGGTAGTGGCTACGAGTCACCACAGCAATTATTTAAGAAAACCTTTCAACAAGTGAAAAGCTGCTATTGAGATCTTTGAAAAACATTTAAAAACAAAACATCGTAGAATATTATGTTTGGCTAGAACCGACTGGATTTTTATGATGGAAAGCAACAAGATATAGTCCAACAATTGGGAAAGAACATTGAAGAAATAGATGTATCATACAATCTGTTGTAAGAAAGAGTTCTCTTTTATACAGGACAAGAGCTACCATTACGTGGTTAGTGTGATTCAGGGCGAATATTACTGGAAAAACCAGGCACAGACGACAGAAACTTCAAGGCTCGTCATGAAAATATTGTATCATCTGAATATATTTAATAATCTGCTTGTAATTCTATGTACATCAGTCCAACCATTTAGAAAAAGTGACCAAAGTTTAACTTTTCACAGTTTTGGGATATGAGAGCATATACATTAACCGGTTAGAACAATTTCCACTGAATGTTAGGTATATTGATATAGACGTCATGAATTTAAGAAAAGATATTCTCCCATTCGTTTCTTTTACAACATGATAGATGTTGGTATTGCATCTGAAATCAAAACAAAGTTTCAACGTCTTAGTCTAGAGTTAGAAAATTTGCGAGGACAAGGCTATGGTGGTGTGTCATTAAGGAGAGAAGCATTTAATCGAGTTCAATGTACTATATAAAAAGAATTTAAAAATCGGTTTATAGGCACTGCACATTACATTGTCCTAATTTGTATTTAAGCAGTGCTGCCAAAACTATGTGCATTCGTAACTGCTTCCAAACAATATCAGAATTGAATAATGTTTTAAAACATTATGGCAAAATGTGCTAGAATTTCAGAAAACATTTTGGGAGCGGCAAGAAGAGAAAATGGTGTTATACACAATTATTGTAAAATCAGGTGGATGGAAAGACATGACTCAGTGTCTGTGTTTTTTTGGAAGCTTCTAATATATAATAGTTACAGACAATGAAATGATACAAACGCAGAAGCTGTGTTACGTTTCAATTTTGTTTTTAAAATTTTTATCTTGTTAATTCATTACTCTTTCGGATAAACTCCGTTTCAATTCTTAAATTCTTAAACAACCCCCTATATAGTTTATTTGTTACTTCATAAGCGTGTTTTACCATATATCTGTTAAATCCTTTAACATAATTCATAATAAACACGCTCCCGAATAAACTCCTCAACTCAAACCCCTTTTTGCTTTTAAAACGTAAATTTATTCTATAAATTAAATTGTCTAAGCTTTGTGTTAGGTACTCACTCATCTCCTAAATTTTTCAATAACATCCTATTTACAATAATAAATACGCTTTCTACAAATTTTCATTTTGAACTCAATTATTTGGAAACGACAAATTTTGCTACAAGTAAATAGTTATATCCTGTTTTTAGGTGTCCGCTATCTTGATATATCTTATGATCGCCGTATAATGGTTTTCTGTATTGTTCCAAGGTAACGACTTGTTGAAATAAGGTCACGCACTATTCGATATTAACCCGGTTTTTCCAGTTTTAACGCGCTTTGCTAAGCTAAGAATTGGCAGTTCAAATTTGTGTTGTTTGAACCATTGTTGAGTTTGATTCTGCAGCTTGTGCGTCGAAGGGTTTTCAACATTTTATTCGTCACTGTATTTCAAAAAGTGATGCACGTCTTTCTATTCAGCAACTAAGTGTCTTGCGTGTATTCGCATTTTTTTAGCTGATGGCCAAATGGGTTCTTTAGTTATGTAAAACAACTTCTTTCTTTGTGTAAAACAACTTCTTTCTTTATGTAGAACAACTACTTTTGTCTGTAGACTGCTGCTGAAATTATGGTAGCAAAGTAAATGTGTGCGACGACCTTGGCGTTTCTATGCTGACTCAACCCCGACTGCTTGCAAGCTAAGTATCAGGACACCTACAGGTATGTAGCTTGTTTTCTTTTGTGTGCGTCAATGGCATATTTCGTATCAACGGTTGGTGTAGTTACGTGACCAGAAACGTCACATTGTAGAACTATTATTTGTTGCTGCGGTCCGATATTATCACTCTACAGGTGCGATGTACTATTTTTAAAGATGCATGCCAAAAGAACGTTTATGTTTATTCGCTTTAATAATTAGTTACTTTACAAAAATTATTAGGTAAAAATTTAAAAACACTTGACAAAAGCTCTCACAGTTTTTATTCGATACTGATTAATTTTATTTTGTGTAAATACAAGATGCGCACTTCGAAGCCAAATTTCTAAATTGTCCGTAGAATATAATTGTGGCTGTAAAATAGTAACGCTTAATTTATTTTCCTATTGCTTGTTTGTACAGAAACCTTTATTTATTTTATGTGTTAATAGATAATCATGGGCGATGTACTTCATTTTTTTTTATTTTCTTGGTATGTAGGCGAATCACCCCACTCTCCGCGTCTGGTAGCTAGTCTGGTATATAATTTTTCCGGCTACGTCTGGGTACGTAGCAGCTGCTATACTTTACACATATCAATGTAAATTTGGGTTTATAACAACCTTAGTCATTATGGCAATCATTAACTAAACCAACCTTTAAATATTTATAAAGAAAATCTATCCATCTCACTTCAGCAATAAGTAAAATTGAACTTACAGAAATAATTGAGAGGATGAGTTTACAGATTTAAACAAAATGCCGTAAGATATAGTTACCAAGTTAAGTGTTATCCCAAAAGTACCCAGAATAGTTGGCATTTGAAGTTTTTCATCTAACATTAAATTAAAAGCACCCGAAGAGTGTTACCTATGAAAGGTTTTATTCCCTTTCTCGGTGAGACTACAGTATCATTAAAGGAAAGTTTTTCATGTTTCAAGGAAGAATTACTTTGACCTGATAGTGTCCTACCAACTAATTCTTTCCATAGTAAGTTCAAAGATTTGGCTCCGGCAGTAGAGTTCTACAAAAGTGACCTCCATTATACCAGCCAGGCTATTGATGTGACAGAATAGAATTTATGTGTATCACATTGGAAAACTGTCAAGAATTCTCTACCTGAAATGCTGTTGCAACCTTAAAAATTATCGAGAAGTATACATTTCCCAAAATGACAACCCTTTTTACGATTGTTGCGGTATTTCTAGTCACAAAATCATCTGCTGAAAGGTTATTTTCAACCCTGAAAGGGCTAAAAAATTATCTACAAAACGCTACCAGTAAAACATCACGCACAGTAGTAGTGAGTTCACAACGCGTATCGGGAAAATCCACGAAAACCCTTATTCTAATAGTTCTACCTAGAATAACCTACAGAGACGAAGGCAATATTTCTGGTATGTAGCATATCTTTTGGTGTATTTTTTTATTGAAAGCACTTGACATAACTTTCTGGTTTAACATTTTAACATATTCGAAACTGGTGCTTTCCTATATTTTTAACAATTTAAAAATTCTACATCAGTCACCTACCTATATTCAAATTTATTATGGGGATACACAATATCTGATGCATCCGATGTAGCTAACGAAATTTAAAATCCACATAAACCTCAAAGATGCTATTGATTTCGGTACAATCCTTTTCCATCCTATAAAAAATAATACAAGGAGCGACCACACCTAAGAGCAGCTTATGGCTATGCTACTGGTCACTGGTAAACGTAATTTTCAGGGGCATTTCGATGTGCTGAATATTTTAAGATGTAAATATTTAGATTTAAATAGAATAATTATAATAGATAATTTTCTAATATTTTCTTAAATATTCTCTAAAAAATTGTGTTGGCTTTTTAATCGAACATTACTGGCAAAACGTTTAAATAAGAAAGTCCTATCTGAAAGGCGCGCTCAAGGTGTTAGAGGGGGAATCTTCCTTATCAACTGTGCACACGGCTGAAATAGATGAAATAAAAGGCTAAAGCAAATAGAAAAACTGCGGAAGAGAGATCGGCTAACTGTAATTACAATCGGGGGTAAAGATAAAGGAACAATCTTCAGAAGGAAAAGGGCACTACCTAACCACGGTTGCGTGTAGAGAAGAAGGATAGAGCCCTTACAAACGAAGGAGGAAGCTGAACGGAGATTATTGAGATCTACTTATTAAAGGTATTCGTGATATACTTTAATTTTTTTGAACATTATCAGTAGTAGAGTATAATTGGGAATATGACAACCACATTTCCTCCGGAATCCCACATATCCTCACACATCTGGACCAAATAGTTTTCTTCGACTAACCATTTTTCATCTTTCGAGATAAATGAGCATCCACATTTCCACACACGAGATAAACCTATTTTTAAGATTTTTTACCGCTAACATTCTGGACCAAATAGTTTTCTTCGACTAACCATTTTTTATCTTTCGAGATAAACCTATCTTGTTTGGTATTAATTAATATTAGAATTTTCTCAGCTACCCGAATTTCTAAGAATTTTTTAGATAGCATCATCCCCCAGGGAGCTACCCTCATTTTAAGATTTCTTACCTATAGCGACTTTTGAGCGTTCTTATAAATTTTTTTATACATGCGATACATTAAATTAGCTTAGAATTCTACGCAGAACTCGAATCTGCAAACAGATTTGAAGTCGGACCACGCCCTGCAAAGTTACCCCTTTAAAGCTCTCAAACCTCTACATTTTGCTCTTTGCTTTATAAGCAAAACTAACAAATAGTTTTCTTCGCCTAACCATTTTTCATCTTTCGAGATAAATGAGCATCCACATTTTCACACACGAGATAAACCTATTTTTAAGATTTTTTACCGCTAACATTCTGGACCAAATAGTTTTCTTCGACTAACCATTTTTTATCTTTCGAGATAAACCTATCTTGTTTGGTATTAATTAATATTAGAATTTTCTCAGCTACTCGAATTTCTAAGAATTTTTTAGATAGCATCATCCCCCAGGGAGCTACCCTTATTTTAAAATTTCTTACCTATAGCGACTTTTGAGCGTTCTTATAAATTTTTTTATACATGCGATACATTAAATTAGCTTAGAATTTTACGCAGAATTCGAATCTGCAAACAGATTTGAAGTCGGACCACGCCCTGCAAAGTTACCCCTTTAAAGCTCTCAAACCTCTACATTTTGCTTTTTGCTTTATAAGCAAAACTAACAAATAGTTTTCTTCGTCTAACCAATGCATCTTTCGAGATAAACCTACCTTGTTTGGTATCAATTAATATTAGAATTTTCTCAGCCACCCGAATCTTTAGGAATTTTTAGATTGCGCCATCCCCAAGGAGCTACCCCATTTTAAGATTTCTTACCTATAGCGACTTTTGAGCGTTCTTATAAATTTTTAGTCATGCGATACATTAAATTAGTCTACAATTTTACGCACAACCCGAATCTGCAAACAGATTTAAAATCGGACTACTCCTTACAAAGTTACCCTTTTAAGCTCTCAAATCTTATTAAAATTTTGCTCGTCTATGACATATGCTTAAACCAAACATCTCCAAAATCAAAAACCGTGGAGATTATAGAAATGAGTTCTTTATAAGCCATAAGTGCTTAGTATTTAAAATCATTTTTCAAACAGTAATGTGCTTTTCTCAGAATATCGCAAAAACCCATGACTTAAAATTTTTCTGGTTTTAACATAATTACATGCACAATGCTAAATTGTTGGAAAATACGTAGACGAGGACAAACTAATTGCTTTACAATTATGTGACGTAAAGTGAAAGTAGCGTAGAGGACAAACTAATTGCTTTACAATTATGTGACGTATAGTGAAAGTAGCCGTTCTTTTTTATTAATTAGCGGGTATATGATTTGAGAAATACAATAGATATGCTCGATGCTAAATGCTTGGAAAATACAAGTCGTTTCAAATCAATTTCTTAACGAACATGTGAATCACATTTGAAAGCTGTTTATAATTTCTTCTCCAAACAAATGCGGTTATTACAATAGGAAAGTACGCTAAATGCAAGTCAATTAACAACAATTTAATAGTGTTTACTGACCTACCTTAATTGTTTGTACAAGGAAACACAATAAAATATATACAAATATAGTAACTACCTTATTTATTTATGCCCCATGTGTAGCTTGCTGTACTATTAGGACCAGGGTATGCAGACTTTAACACCTCCATCTCGCACGCTTTACACAGATGTTGGTTGTTTCGTACAAGACCCTTTAACAACTGGTGGAGTTGAACGTTTACTGCTTAATGACATACCGTGCTGTTTTTCCTTGTGTTGCTGTAAGCTATTCTCGTAAAAGCGATACCGCAAGACCCAGAGCTTAAGTACTTTGCTGCCGACGAATGTATAAGCTTAACCGTGGACGATGTTACACCACGACATTAAATGGCAGGTTTGAATATTTTCTTTGGAAACAATCGAAGATTGCCGAAAACACTCGAAGAGTGCACAAACGCGGTCACTAAACCACAATTAATAATCGCCTTTATAGGTTTAACATTTCTACCATTACCAATGACTTTAATTTCTTATTAGAGAGAATCCTTATTCTCCCACGCACTGTTGCGTAGCTGGATGCCCACCCCTTTTGGGGGTATATGCTCGTTATAGGTTGTAAGACCCTCGGTTTTACTTAACTACACTTTGTGAGATCCCTTTAATCTTTTTTAATCGTGTCCTTCTCGCTCACAATACAGTAGGACTTAGCCTTACTACCTACAAATTCTAACACCAAGTCACCGTTAAACTTGTCTTTAAATTTCCCTACAACTTTTTGTTAACATGCGGTAAATTGTGTTTATTATTTGCGGGGTACACCACTTTAAACCTAAAAATAAAAACAGGATAGTTTAATACGTCTATTAATAATTTATGGTAATGTTGGCGATACAAATATGTAAAAACAAACTTTATCAAGAAAAATATAATGTTTTAATAGAATACATACACGTATTGATAACATCTATAAACCGCTGTGGTAACCAGAGTCTGACGAATCTGGGATAGCCAAATCTCTAAACATTTGCGCAAGCGATTGCCTTGCAGTTGCATCTTTTAAGTACTGAATGGGGAAACATTTAATAAGTTCCAACACTGTCAAGTAATTTAAATTGCTGCAATCATTAGACAGAGAAATACTGGCATTGCTCTCCCCCTCTAATAACGTTTGAACCCTTTCTTCCTCCGTCGTATTTCCACATACTTTTTTTATATCACCAACAAATTTTTCGTAAAATTCAGGAAAGTTTCTACACCTTAACTCAGCCATTTTAAAACAGATCAATTCTCGCAAATTTAATAGCTTGATGCACTCGTACGCAGGTAGCACAATAACATTCCCATCTTTCGTAATCTCCATATTATATAAATTCTCTTTTCAAAATTGTTCAACAGCCATATACTTCTATTAAAGGCTGTGCTCAGCTGCAATTTGAAATCTTGATCCAATTGTATGTCAACAACATCGTTTCCAGTAGTCAAACCATTTAATCTCACTTGTTTTGAGTCTTGAGCAAATTGGCGAATTTGAAATTCCACTTGAAAAGTACACAATTTCTTCCAATCGAAGTAAGAGAATGTTGTCGTAGAATCAGCACACATACCACTACAGCAAATAACTTGGATGGCAGGTTGAAGACCACCATATAAATCAAAACCAACTTCTAATATATGGTGGTGATAATTTGAAGGAAATTCGCCTAATCTATAGGTCGACTTACCAACTAGTTGGTTGATATTTAATTGTGGTACTCGCACATCACTTGTAACGTCAACACAAGAAAAATCCATCTTTAATTTATAATTTTAATCAAACTCGACGATACTTTGACGACTAATGCACTGGAACATGGCTCTCGCCTTTTATGCCGATGGTCGAGCGTGCGCAGCTCCTTATTATATTAGTTGGCGTTATATGCAAGTCTTAACTGGAAAAGTGACGCGTATAATTGTTTTATAGTGGGTTGTACCTGTATGTATTTAACCACCAACGCCATTTTTAGAATTATTAAACAAAATTACTCTTAGCAGTATTTTTAATATACCACCGTGTAAGATTTCAATTATTATTGTGTTTTTCCTCAGGTTCCCAAATCCCTCGGAATTTTTTTGCAAGCACCGTATATAATTCATCTTTAATCTATTTCTAAACCGTATCGCTCTGTCTTTTGAGATAAACCCCTGGTGTGTCCCAGAATCGACTTCCTTTCCACCCCAAACACGTTGACACTGCTGTTGTTTAATTCCTCGAACCGGGGTATATCCTTTATGGATATCGGGAACTGCAGTCCTGTCAAATTGAGAATGGTGCTGTAATGGGGGTAGCTACCGACCCTTTGCGGATTGTGAGCACTGGGGTAGAGCGCAGCTATCACGTACCAGGCAAAGCATGCGTTGTCGTCATTTTGTATATTAATAACAGCTCTGGTGTTTCGAACCCATTTGGGGAGCTCGATGTATGAGGATCCACGCAAAGGGTTGTACTTGTTTACATTAATCTCCAAGTACAACGCATGTTTCAGACTCCATCCTAAAACTTACAAATTAGAAAAAATCAATAATTGTAGAAACTAACCAGAATCACGCTCCTGGAACTCCTCTGACTTAGCTGACATCCTCTCCACAAAGGAATTGTAGATCTCCCCTAGGTTACTGGAGGAAGTGACCACAACATTTCGAGTGTTGAAAGATTTAACATCCTCTACACTGTCCATCTTGGTGTAGCCACTAATTAGGTAGTTTACTTTTAAATTAGGAGAAACCCAGCGTCGTTTAACCTTGAGTAACATTCCAAACTAGTCTATTCACGTCGGTGAAAATCAACTAACTTCTTGCTTACGCGCTACATCTATAATTATCGGATGTATCAAACGAGAACAAAGTTAGACGGGGGTAAATATTTATACATATTTTCGAAATTGTGAAATTGGAATAGTCTGCATTTGCATTTTGATAAGTAAACATCGTAATAAAATGAGCGGGAAAGAATTATATCCTTAGATGCTATAAAATTTTAGAAGAAGTTGTCAAGGAGATGAAAAAAAGTTTATCGAACAATTCAACTAGCCAACATTTGAATGGTATGTCTAATGAATCTCTGGTAAATACTAAAATAGTGCAAGATAAACCTACACATGATAATGTTGATGCGAAAGATCAGAACATAGACTCCAAGTCAGACGTTTCTGACAGAAAAAGAAAGAGACAACTTAAATCGTATACTAAAGAGGATTTAAATAAAGCCCTTGACGAAATAAACAAAGGATGGATTACTGGTTGAGAAGCATCCGAAATCTACAATGTTCCAAAAGCTACACTCTATACGAAACTCAGATCAAACGAAAATCGTGTGCAAAATTTGGATATGTATACTACACATTTGCCAATTAAAAGGAGGAAAAAGTGACTTTTGTGTGTGTGTGTGTGTGTGTGTGTGTATTAGTCTTAATGAATAAAAATATATTTCTATGTGAAGTGTACCTGTTAAGTATTTGAATTGAAATATAAATATTGTTTCAAACGTTTTGGTATCATTTATATATAATGGTATTGTTAGGATACAATTACTCGGAAGCAGTAGCAGAATCTTGGTTTATGTAATATCATAGAAGTTGAAAAAAAAAAATCAAATTAAAAGGTATGTTTCAAACACGTAGTTGTACTCATTTCTATTAAAATTAAATGTAGCGCTCTTTGTTATAATTCTTTTCATAAGAACTTAGATACCCATTTCAGTTACGTGGACATTTGAAAAATTAAACAATACCAATGTATGCTTTATATTTTAAAACATAAACAAGGTAATATATACAAAAATAATTTCTAAATTCACATCATTCATTTCTTATGATAACAGTTGTGGTGGTTAAATTTTTATTTTAAAACTTACAATTTAGTATATATTCCATTTGAATATCTGCCAACAGTTGTATAAACCCCATCTCCTCGATTATTTCCATAAAATCATCCAGATCCTCGGGCATTGATAACACTGCAGTACAGTGCTGTATTGCTTCCTCGTATGACTGACACATAAGACATTTTTCTCCTTCTATCGAAAAGCGTTGCCCACATTCTGCTTTTTTTACTCGTAGAGCATTGCGAAATCTTCGAATAACCTCTCCAAAGTCTTTATACATATTTGTTATATTGTCTCTTTAAACCGTACAATCAACAAATAATAACTTCTACGCGAACAGTCCTTTTATATGAGCTACTCCTATTCGGATATGTACCGATTGCACCCGATTTGTGTGCACGCACGAAGCAACAGGTAGGAATGTATTCTATGAACAAAATCATTACATTTCTTAAGAAAAATGCTAAGGACTTTAAAAATAATTATAACTCTTGTTAGACCTCTAGCCTCCGGATAAACGTTATTATTTTAGGTTGTGTCACTGTTTTCTGAATCAACTTCCTACACACTTTTCCTAAACTATGCGTATCAATTGGGGGTTATACTTTACTCCATAACCGACTTGTATATATTTTCGTATTCGTCTCTAGCTAACACGTCCGTATAATAAAGATGTACAGGCTCGTCGTCAACTGGTAACTTAATCTTTTTTTAAAAAACTAGTCTTTGTTTTCAAGTTTAACCCTTGTTGTACGTGTAAGGATTCTTTTCGCTATTCCTTGTGACTAGGAATCGGTAATTTTGCAAGGGATCAATCAATTGTTTGTGCACCTCTTCGATTTGTAGAGATGTAGCGTCTCCCTTTTTGTATACCGCAAAGTTCTTTCGTACAGAGTCCTGCATAAAATGAAGCTTACGTTTATTTACAATAAAATTGTTAACGTTCGTCATCATCGGACTCAGGATGGGAACTAACTTTTTTGAATAATGTTAAATATTTATATACTCGTCGAAATTCTTCCTATATCGACCATTATCCAAATCAAAATGTTTCACAACAGTTATAAAATTATGTTTTGAGTCACCCCAACACTGTAAACACATTTCTTTAAATTTCGGATATGTCATGTCACCACTTATATGATCCGAAAAGATATGTCCGAGATTGGTTTCATCCTGTTTCCATAATGCGAACACATTGGCGTTATCTCTGAGTCTATGTTTTAAGGCACTAGCGTAAGTTTGACATAGATAGAACGAATCTATTGCTTTATGTCGACCGAACGAGAAAAACTGAGTGATTTTACTTTGCTCGTTTGCAGGTATATCATCGAAAACCATAATTGAATCTTCTTTGGTATCTCCGGGTTCGATCAAATCATCGTAATTTTCAAACTCATGGTAACCAATTTCTTCTTTTAATGGTGTAAAAACGTTTCTTAACAATTCGTATTTCGGTTGATACAAACTCTTCGAAAATACATAGACATTTTGAAATCTAAGACCGTTCTCGTGCAAGATCAGAGATATTAAAGCGTTGGTCTTCCCACAACTCGATGGTCCCACGAATATAGCTCGTATGTTAGACGGGAACAAAGGACCATGTTTACCATCCTCTTTTGCATTAGCAATAGCAAAGTTATCATAATTCTGTATAGGTATTTTAACTTCTGGTATAACATCTCTGGATGCATCGTTGGAATTATGTAATTTCTTCACGTTCTGCAACCTTTTAACATATCTGCATAACGTTGTTCTAGGTATATTATATTTTTTACTAGCAGCGTAGAAACTCGAGCCATCCAGGATATCCTCTGCTGCTTTTGTAATAGATTGTTTGGAGCACCACTGATTGCTTGAATGCGACATCTTTCGAAAAATGTCTTACTATAACTAAGCTCAACCCAAAACTACTTCCTTATATACCAAATTTAATCTCCCTGCTCACATAACCACATGACCATATGACCATATGACCACATGACCACATGACCATATGACCACATGACCACATGACCACATGACCACATGACCATATGACCATATGACCACATGACCAGATGACCACATGACCACATGACCATATGACCGCATGACCATATGACCAAATTGCTTTTTAATGAGATTTCTCATTAAAAACCCATTAGCACTAATTGCTTTTTAATGACTCATTATGATAACTTTGCTATTGCTAATGCAAAAGAGGATGGTAAACATGGTCCTTTGTTCCCGTCTAACATACGAGCTATATTCGTAGGACCATCGAGTTGTGGGAAGACCAACGATTTAATATCTCTGATCTTGCACGAGAACGGTCTTAGATTTCAAAATGTCTATGTATTTTCGAAGAGTTTGTATCAACCGAAATACGAATTGTTAAGAAACGTTTTTACACCATTAAAAGAAGAAATTGGTTACCATGAGTTTGAAAATTACAATGATTTGATCGAACCCGGAGATACCAAAGAAGATTCAATTATGGTTTTCGATGATATACCTGCAAACGAGCAAAGTAAAATCACTCAGTTTTTCTCGTTCGGTCGACATAAAGCAATAGATTCGTTCTATCTATGTCAAACTTACGCTAGTGCCTTAAAACATAGACTCAGAGATAACGCCAATGTGTTCGCATTATGGAAACAGGATGAAACCAATCTCGGACATATCTTTTCGGATCATATAAGTGGTGACATGACATATCCGAAATTTAAAGAAATGTGTTTACAGTGTTGGGGTGACTCAAAACATAATTTTATAACTGTTGTGAAACATTTTGATTTGGATAATGGTCGATATAGGAAGAATTTCGACGAGTATATAAATATTTAACATTATTCAAAAAAGTTAGTTCCCATCCTGAGTCCGATGATGACGAACGTTAACAATTTTATTGTAAATAAACGTAAGCTTCATTTTATGCAGGACTCTGTACGAAAGAACTTTGCGGTATACAAAAAGGGAGACGCTACATCTCTACAAATCGAAGAGGTGCACAAACAATTGATTGATCCCTTGCAAAATTACCGATTCCTAGTCACAAGGAATAGCGAAAAGAATCCTTACACGTACAACAAGGGTTAAACTTGAAAACAAAGACTAGTTTTTTAAAAAAAGATTAAGTTACCAGTTGACGACGAGCCTGTACATCTTTATTATACGGACGTGTTAGCTAGAGACGAATACGAAAATATATACAAGTCGGTTATGGAGTAAAGTATAACCCCCAATTGATACGCATAGTTTAGGAAAAGTGTGTAGGAAGTTGATTCAGAAAACAGTGACACAACCTAAAATAATAACGTTTATCCGGAGGCTAGAGGTCTAACAAGAGTTATAATTATTTTTAAAGTCCTTAGCATTTTTCTTAAGAAATGTAATGATTTTGTTCATAGAATACATTCCCTACCTGTTGCTTCGTGCGTGCACACAAATCGGGTGCAATCGATACATATCCGAATAGGAGTAGCTCATATAAAAGGACTGTTCGCGTAGAAGTTATTATTTGTTGATTGTACGGTTTAAAGAGACAATATAACAAATATGTATAAAGACTTTGGAGAGGTTATTCGAAGATTTCGCAATGCTCTACGAGTAAAAAAAGCAGAATGTGGGCAACGCTTTTCGATAGAAGGAGAAAAATGTCTTATGTGTCAGTCATACGAAGAAGCAATACAACACTGTACTGCAGTGTTATCAATGCCCGAGGATCTGGATGATTTTATGGAAATAATCGAGGAGATGGGGTTTATAAAACTGTTGGCAGATATTCAAATGGAATATATACTAAATTGTAAGTTTTAAAATAAAAGTTTAACCACCACAACTGTTATCATAAGAAATGAATGATGTGAATTTAGAAATTATTTTTGTATATATTACCTTGTTTATGTTTTAAAATATAAAGCATACATTGGTATTGTTTAATTTTTCAAATGTCCACGTAACTGAAATGGGTATCTAAGTTCTTATGAAAAGAATTATAACAAAGAGCGCTACATTTAATTTTAATAGAAATGAGTACAACTACGTGTTTGAAACATACCTTTTAATTTGATTTTTTTTTTTCAACTTCTATGATATTACATAAACCAAGATTCTGCTACTGCTTCCGAGTAATTTTATCCTAACAATACCATTATATATAAATGAAACCAAAACGTTTGAAACAATATTTATATTTCAATTCAAATACTTAACAGGTACACTTCACATAGAAATATATTTTTATTCATTAAAACTAATAGACACACACACACACACACACACACAAAAGTCACTTTTTCCTCCTTTTAATTGGCAAATGTGTAGTATACATATCCAAATTTTGCACACGATTTTCGTTTGATCTGAGTTTCGTATAGAGTGTAGCTTTTGGAACATTGTAGATTTCGGATGCTTTTGAACCAGTAATCCATCCTTTGTTTATTTCGTCAAGGGCTTTATTTAAATCCTCTTTAGTATACGATTTAAGTTGTCTCTTTCTTTTTCTGTCAGAAACGTCTGACTTGCAGTCTATGTTCTGATCTTTCGCATCAACATTATCATGTGTAGGTTTATCTTGCACTATTTTAGTATTTACCAGAGATTCATTAGACATACCATTCAAATGTTGGCTAGTTGAATTGTTCGATAAACTTTTTTTCATCTCCTTGACAACTTCTTCTAAAATTTTTATAGCATCTAAGGATATAATTCTTCCCCGCTCATTTTTATTACGATGTTTACTTATCAAAATGCAAATGCAGACTATTCCAATTTCACAATTTCGAAAAATATGTATAAATATTTACCCCCGTCTAACTTTGTTCTCGTTTGATACATCCGATAATTATAGATGTAGCGCGTAAGCAAGAAGTTAGTTGATTTTCACCGACTTGAATAGACTAGTTTGGAATGTTACTCAAGGTTAAACGACGCTGGGTTTCTCCTAATTTAAAAGTAAACTACCTAATTAGTGGCTACACCAAGATGGACAGTGTAGAGGATGTTAAATCTTTCAACACTCGAAATGTTGTGGTCACCTCCTCCAGTAACCTAGGGAGATCTACAATTCCTTTGTGGAGAGGATGTCAGCTAAGTCAGAGGAGTTCCAGGAGCGTGATTCTGGTTAGTTTCTACAATTATTGATTTTTTCTAATTTGTAAGTTTTAGGATGGAGTCTGAAACATGCGTTGTACTTGGAGATTAATGTAAACAAGTACAACCCTTTGCGTGGATCCTCATACATCGAGCTCCCCAAATGGGTTCGAAACACCAGAGCTGTTATTAATATACAAAATGACGACAACGCATGCTTTGCCTGGTACGTGATAGCTGCGCTCTACCCCAGTGCTCACAATCCGCAAAGGGTCGGTAGCTACCCCCATTACAGCACCATTCTCAATTTGACAGGACTGCAGTTCCCGATATCCATAAAGGATATACCCCGGTTCGAGGAATTAAACAACATCAGTGTCAACGTGTTTGGGATGGAAAGGAAGTCGATTCTGGGACACACCAGGGGTTTATCTCAAAAGACAGAGCGATACGGTTTAGAAATAGATTAAAGATGAATTATATACGGTGCTTGCTAAAGGTTATTCTGCAAATCAGTAAGGGGTCATTCGATTTGAAAAAAATTCCGAGGGATTTGAGAACCTGAGTAAAAACACAATAATAATTGAAATCTTACTCGGTGGTATATTAAAAATACTGCTAAGAGTAATTTTGTTTAATAATTCTAAAAATGGCGTTGGTGGTTAAATACATACAGGTACAACCCACTATAAAACAATTATACGCGTCACTTTTCCAGTTAAGACTTGCATATAACGCCAACTAATATAATAAGGAGCTGCGCACGCTCGACCATCGGCATAAAAGGCGAGAGCCATGTTCCAGTGCATTAGTCGTCAAAGTATCGTCGAGTTTGATTAAAATTATAAATTAAAGATGGATTTTTCTTGTGTTGACGTTACAAGTGATGTGCGAGTACCACAATTAAATATCAACCAACTAGTTGGTAAGTCGACCTATAGATTAGGCGAATTTCCTTCAAATTATCACCACCATATATTAGAAGTTGGTTTTGATTTATATGGTGGTCTTCAACCTGCCATCCAAGTTATTTGCTGTAGTGGTATGTGTGCTGATTCTACGATAACATTCTCTTACTTCGATTGGAAGAAATTGTGTACTTTTCAAGTGGAATTTCAAATTCGCCAATTTGCTCAAGACTCAAAACAAGTGAGATTAAATGGTTTGACTACTGGAAACGATGTTGTTGACATACAATTGGATCAAGATTTCAAATTGCAGCTGAGCACAGCCTTTAATAGAAGTATATGGCTGTTGAACAATTTTGAAAAAGAGAATTTATATAATATGGAGATTACGAAAGATGGGAATGTTATAGTGCTACCTGCGTACGAGTGCATCAAGCTATTAAATTTGCGAGAATTGATCTGTTTTAAAATGGCTGAGTTAAGGTGTAGAAACTTTCCTGAATTTTACGAAAAATTTGTTGGTGATATAAAAAAAGTATGTGGAAATACAACGGAGGAAGAAAGGGTTCAAACGTTATTAGAGGGAGAGAGCAGTGCCAGTATTTCTCTGTCTAATGATTGCAGCAATTTAAATTACTTGACAGTGTTGGAACTTATTAAATGTTTCCCCATTCAGTACTTAAAAGATGCAACTGCAAGGCAATCGCTTGCGCAAATGTTTAGAGATTTGGCTATCCCAGATTCGTCAGACTCTGGTTACCACAGCGGTTTATAGATGTTATCAATACGTGTATGTATTCTATTAAAACATTATATTTTTCTTGATAAAGTTTGTTTTTACATATTTGTATCGCCAACATTTCCATAAATTATTAATAGACGTATTAAACTATCCTGTTTTTATTTTTAGGTTTAAAGTGGTGTACCCGCAAATAATAAACACAATTTACCGCATGTTAACAAAAGTTGTAGGAAATTTAAAGACAAGTTTAACGGTGACTTGGTGTTAGAATTTGTAGGTAGTAAGGCTAAGTCCTACTGTATTGTGAGCGAGAAGGACACGATTAAAAAAGATTAAAGGGATCTCACAAAGTGTAGTTAAGTAAAACCGAGGGTCTTACAACCTATAACGAGCATATACCCCCAAAAGGGGTGGGCATCCAGCTACGCAACAGTGCGTGGGAGAATAAGGATTCTCTCTAATAAGAAATTAAAGTCATTGGTAATGGTAGAAATGTTAAACCTATAAAGGCGATTATTAATTGTGGTTTAGTGACCGCGTTTGTGCACTCTTCGAGTGTTTTCGGCAATCTTCGATTGTTTCCAAAGAAAATATTCAAACCTGCCATTTAATGTCGTGGTGTAACATCGTCCACGGTTAAGCTTATACATTCGTCGGCAGCAAAGTACTTAAGCTCTGGGTCTTGCGGTATCGCTTTTACGCGAATAGCTTACAGCAACACAAGGAAAAACAGCACGGTATGTCATTAAGCAGTAAACGTTCAACTCCACCAGTTGTTAAAGGGTCTTGTACGAAACAACCAACATCTGTGTAAATCGTGCGAGATGGAGGTGTTAAAGTCTGCATACCCTGGTCCTAATAGTACAGCAAGCTACACATGGGGCATAAATAAATAAGGTAGTTACTATATTTGTATATATTTTATTGTGTTTCCTTGTACAAACAATTAAGGTAGGTCAGTAAACACTATTAAATTGTTGTTAATTGACTTGCATTTAGCGTACTTTCCTATTGTAATAACCGCATTTGTTTGGAGAAGAAATTATAAACAGCTTTCAAATGTGATTCACATGTTCGTTAAGAAATTGATTTGAAACGACTTGTATTTTCCAAGCATTTAGCATCGAGCATATCTATTGTATTTCTCAAATCATATACCCGCTAATTAATAAAAAAGAACGGCTACTTTCACTATACGTCACATAATTGTAAAGCAATTAGTTTGTCCTCTACGCTACTTTCACTTTACGTCACATGATTGTAAAGCAATTAGTTTGTCCTCGTCTACGTATTTTCCAACAATTTAGCATTGTGCATGTAATTATGTTAAAACCAGAAAAATTTTAAGTCATGGGTTTTTGCGATATTCTGAGAAAAGCACATTACTGTTTGAAAAAATGATTTTAAATACTAAGCACTTATGGCTTATAAAGAACTCATTTCTATAATCTCCACGGTTTTTGATTTTTGGAGATGTTTGGTTTAAGCATATGTCATAGACGAGCAAAAATTTTAATAAGATTTGAGAGCTTAAAAGGGGTAACTTTGTAAGGAGTAGTCCGATTTTAAATCTGTTTGCAGATTCGGGTTGTGCGTAAAATTGTAGACTAATTTAATGTATCGCATGACTAAAAAATTTATAGGAACGCTCAAAAGTCGCTATAGGTAAGAAATCTTAAAATGGGGGTAGCTCCCTTGGGGATGGCGCAATCTAAAAAATTCCTAAAGATTCGGGTGGCTGAGAAAATTCTAATATTAATTGATACCAAACAAGGTAGGTTTATCTCGAAAGATGCATTGGTTAGACGAAGAAAACTATTTGTTAGTTTTGCTTATAAAGCAAAGAGCAAAATGTAGAGGTTTGAGAGCTTTAAAGGGGTAACTTTGCAGGGCGTGGTCCGACTTCAAATCTGTTTGCAGATTCGAATTCTGCGTAAAATTCTAAGCTAATTTAATGTATCGCATGTATAAAAAAATTTATAAGAACGCTCAAAAGTCGCTATAGGTAAGAAATTTTAAAATAAGGGTAGCTCCCTGGGGGATGATGCTATCTAAAAAATTCTTAGAAATTCGGGCAGCTGAGAAAATTCTAATATTAATTAATACCAAACAAGATAGGTTTATCTCGAAAGATAAAAAATGGTTAGTCGAAGAAAACTATTTGGTCCAGAATGTTAGCGGTAAAAAATCTTAAAAATAGGTTTATCTCGTGTGTGGAAATGTGGATGCTCATTTATCTCGAAAGATGAAAAATGGTTAGTCGAAGAAAACTATTTGTTAGTTTTGCTTATAAAGCAAAGAGCAAAATGTAGAGGTTTGAGAGCTTTAAAGGGGTAACTTTGCAGGGCGTGGTCCGACTTCAAATCTGTTTGCAGATTCGAGTTTTGCATAAAATTCTAAGCTAATTTAATGTATCGCATGTATAAAAAAATTTATAAGAACGCTCAAAAGTCGCTATAGGTAAGAAATCTTAAAATGAGGGTAGCTCCCTGGGGGATGATGCTATCTAAAAAATTCTTAGAAATTCGGGTAGCTGAGAAAATTCTAATATTAATTAATACCAAACAAGATAGGTTTATCTCGAAAGATAAAAAATGGTTAGTCGAAGAAAACTATTTGGTCCAGAATGTTAGCGGTAAAAAATCTTAAAAATAGGTTTATCTCGTGTGTGGAAATGTGGATGCTCATTTATCTCGAAAGATGAAAAATGGTTAGTCGAAGAAAACTATTTGGTCCAGATGTGTGAGGATATGTGGGATTCTGGAGGAAATGTGGTTGTCATATTCCCAATTATACTCTACTATCAGTACACTGATCTTTACTAAACTGTTGTACATTCAAAATAAATTAAACACACTCTGGATCCCACCTTAAATTAAATAAACACACAAGAACGTAACAGTGAATGAATTTCCTGATAACTCATTAATACAGTATTGCCCGAAATAAACAGTACTGAAATTGTAATTGTTTTGTATATTTAAAAAATACATATTATTGACACTTTATTATATGTTCTAAATGTGCACCTCCTCGTTCGAGACAGACTTCATAACGATGTTCTAAGTTTCTGGTCATGTTATTGAATAAGGGTTGTCTCAGGGCTGCGAAGAAGACTCTAACGGCATCCTTTAATTCATCGATGGTTTGTGGTGCCCGTTTGAAAACGGCATTTTAGCCATGCCCCAAATGTATGCGTCTGGAGGTGTGAGGTCTGGAGAATGTGAAGGATAAGGGAAGTCAGTAAATCGTGATATGAATTTGCTTGGAAAATGTTCTTGAAGAAATTGACGAATTGCGGCAGCAGTATGGCAAGTTGCCCCGTCCTGCTGAAAAATTGGTTTCGAAATGCCAAGTTACGTGCACGACAGAATTGACGTAGATCAGGGATAAATCGTGTTAAAATTTGTCTGTACCTCTGTTGATTAAGTGTGACTTGCCTACCATTCTCTTCGATAAAGTACGGACCAATGATTCCGTGTCCGGAAACAGCACACCAGACACTCACTTTTTCACTATGTAAAGGAACCTTTTGAACCTCATCGGGTCTGGCAAAGCCCAGAAATCGATTTGTGCGACGATTCACATAGCCTGACAAGTGAAAATGTGCTTCGTCTGAAAACCAAACATTTTCAAAAATTCAGGATTTTCATACTGTAACGCGAGAATTCTGGCGCAATATTCCACTCTACTGCGATAATCCCGAGGATGTAGTTGTTGATGTACCTGAATCACATACGAAAATGTACCCAGCTCCTTCAGGATTCTTTGAAAGGAAGTTCTTTTAAATCAAGTTGTAACGCTGTCCTTGCCTGGCTGACTTTCGGATTTTCTAAGATTTGCTCAAAAACACGTTCATGGTTATTGTTGTTGTTAACTGTACTGGGACGCCCCGAGTTTCCTTTTCGTTGGCACAATACACTACCTGTATTTCTAAACTTTTCAATAACCTTCAAAATTACAGCATTACTTGGAGAACGTTTATTAAACCTTTGTGTGAATTGATCAGACACGTATAGCAAACTTGCACCATTACGTCGGCCGATTCCGTATGAACGAAAATAATGCTCTACCAGAAACACTTTCTCCTCTGTACTTAACACCATTTTTAACAATTAGGTCCTACTAATTACTTGTTTGAGGTTTACTTGACAGGTCTATACTAGCTAACTTGAGTGTGACAGCGCACGCATAAAAACACCGCCAACTTAGTTTCAGTACTGTTTATTTCGGGGAATACTGTATAAGAAAATCATTTGTTGGACAAATGATATACCTACAACTGTGTAATCTTAATTCCTTATCTTTTTGCTCTGACATTACGGGAATATTCAATCCTGTTGGTAAAAGCGAGATATGTGTAAATTCCCAAATAAATGAATAATTTAGGCTTTAAGAAAATGAATTGCAGGTAGAAATTTTTTATGTCTTTTTTGAAAAAAGTATAAATTTTATAAACACGGTAGAAATCACAAAACTATAATTTTTATACCAACGAAAGTGTATCTTTCATGCTAGGTACTTAAAAATTAACTGCTACTTTTACTTATATCTTTTTTATGATGAAATCAAAGACCCTTAACAAAAATGAATACTTTGTCACGATGTGCACATTTCTTTCACAGAAGTTTTAGTTTTAACAATAATGAAAGCTACCTTGATAAAATAAAGTTTCTACTTCGCTTAATTATTTAAAAAAATTATTAAATCATTAACACAAGTATAAAACATTCAAATATTAGCAGGTAATTCAAATTAAACATGCACACTTTAATATAATGTATTGTCTTAAAATATTCGGTAAGAAGCACGTAACTTCAATATAGACAAAGACAAACTTTGTGAGAACCCAAATTAAAATATAGATACCTTGAGGCGCGAGTTGCATATCCCCCAAATCAATATATATGTATATTTAAATGGAATTATTAAGATTTAAGAATTATTGTTACATTGTATAATTCAAGGACATAATAAAAGGTTAATGAAAGTTCACCAATCAGACATAAGAACGAAAACAGTTACATTGTATTCCAGACGTAATATGACACCTTAAATACAAGTAACGGTAGACAATAAGACAGCAATTATTAGAATTAAGGTTATTAAAATGTAATGCTTTGTATTGTATAAAGAAATAGCAGACATGAGATCTGCAGTTCTCACAAGCAATGTGAGGGGCAGAGATAGCATAAATACTGTCAGGAGCCCAAGATGGCTAGTCAGTCCCGAGCTTCACAACTTTAACACTGTTGGTTGTTCAAGCTACTCATCCTAGTTTTAATTAAATTAATTAGTGAATAATAGCTTTGATTATTTTTGATTTTAATTCGTTACTGAACATAACGTACCTGTTTTTTGAAACCATTTGTAATTTCTGTTTAAATAAAAATTGATAGAAGAGTTTTTTGGAAAAGAGCCTTTTAAAAAAAAGCTCCAAGAGGCCCAAAACCTATCTCGCGTCATATAAAAATACCTATCTTCTGTAATAGGAGTCCAAACGCAGCTTAAAAGCTCTCAGTCTTGTATAAAACAATTTTAACTAACCGTCAACACGTTTTTTAACCAAGATAATTATCCTGGTTCGAATTTAAATGTTATTTTGAAAACCAAATAAATTTAGCATAATTGAAGATTTTCTAATGCTGCCTCCATCCATTATCCTTGCATGAACAAGATGAAATAAAAACATGGTTCCACAATTATATTTTTACTTTTGAGCATATAATAAAGTATCGTACTTATATAGTTGTGCTACAATCACTGATGTTACCCAAAAGAATTAGAATTTTATAAATATTTAAAAACTTACCACTGGTCGAATACACGAAATTGAAACATCGCCCAATGCAAACACCTCAGTCGAATACTCGGCGTTTCTTAAGCATTCTGTTTGTTATCAGGAGTTAATGTATCCTGTCAGCTGAATAATTTAAAACAGTCCATATTAACAACTAGCGAACCACCTCCAAAACGATAAAGGACATCTAGCAAACAACCAAAGTCCAAAGGTACGAAACGTAACAATATAATAATATAAATAATACGTCCTAGTTTAATTTAAAAAAAATCACACAGATTCGGGTCGTTTACATCAAAATAGTTCAAGGATTTGTTACTATTAAAAATTTTTAAACAAACAGCAGGTGGCTAGAAAATAAATAGGTCACATTTTGCTCCGCCTAAAGATTATATCATTAAAGGCGTTGTAGATCAGCAAGCAATTTAGTTAAGAATTACATTTCTTCGATTGACATGTGTGGTTCAATCGACATGTATCATAATGAAGTTGGAAGCAGCTAAATCCAAGGTTGCTACTTTTTGATTTCCTACATTGACCGACCGCTTATAACTCGATAAGTAAGCATTCGTCAAAAATATATACCCTCTTTCGGACGAATGCAGAGTTGTCACGTACATTAAAGATCCCGATCTTGCTTGCGTTGGCGAAGGTTCAGATACATTGTATATTTTCGGGTAAATAGAAAATTGCCTCCTGACGAATGTGGCAGCTTTGTGTGAAGCATTAAATAATCAAGTATACTGTAATGGAATTGACAGTTCAAACAAGTTGTAATGAATAGTATACCATTTCTTGCCAAGTTTCTTTTTTAAATTCAAAATAGTTTATACAATGCCTTGGAAATCTATGTGACAGTGGTGGAAACCGATCCCTTGCTGGTTTTGTAAGTGTTAAACTGCTCGCTTGAAGGTACTCTGAAATATTACAATTGTTATACGACTTTGAACTCTTATGTTTGCATCATCACTTTCATAAAATTGCTACGTTCCTAGACGTAGCCGGAAGAAGCGTCGAAATACCAGGCCAACTACCAATCGCGAAAAGTGGGGGGATTCGCCTAAATACCAAAAAGAAAACAAACAAAAAAATATATAAAGCACATCACCCACGATTATCTATTAACAAATTACAAGAAAAATAACTAAAATTTCATGATTCACATAGACAACTAAAAATATTAAATTTAAGCTATATTATACGTTACAAATTGGCTAGTGGATCCGCGAAGTGCGCATTTCGCAGTTAACACGTAAGGAAACTCAGTGAACAAGAAAAGGAAAAGTAATGCTTAGCATTTGTCAATAGCAAGTGTGTTATATTTAAAAATATTAAATGTAAATTTAGGTTATCCAGCTAGTACAAGTGTTAAATTTTAAATTATCAAGTATAGGTTTACTTCATAGCACGAATTAAATTAAAACATTAAAGGCAGGTTTAGGGTGTAGTCAGAATTAATCTAACATATTACAGGTAGACTACGTCGTATTAAGCATTAAAGAAATATACACAACGGCTCTAGTGTAGCCAGCGGTGAAATAAAAATCTTCGACATGTAAAAAAAAGAAACGGGTCACATAACTCTCTGTTCCGGGCTGTTTATCAAACCAACCGTCGGGGGGAGAGGAGGAAGTCAGCATAGTAGCGCAGCTGCCAAATTAACTCCAATGGTCCACGGCAAGCAACGAACAGGTGGGTCTACACCCAAACAAAAAACCAATTTGGCCTCCCACCACAACCAGGAGACGACCATTTCCCGGGACTTCAAGGCCCCCAGAAGAAAGCTAGAATAATTAATAAAGAGCAATTGATTTAATGTCGTCGAAAAATATGTTTTTATAAAAACCCTTGAAACTTACCACACAATGTGTGCGCGAAATTTCTACAACGCAAAACGAAGCAGGAGCAACCAACAATCTATTAACTGTTTTCGTGTTCATAGTCAAGAGCCAAAATAAATATTAATTTCGTTATTAACGAACGAGTACACTGGAAAACCCGAGTCAACGAAGTAAGAAGCAGCTTTATCGGATAGCGCACGACCTTATTTCCAACAAGTTACTTTGGGACAACAGAGAAAACCCATTCTACGTAGTCGTACTATCTAACAAATTGAAGGTTACCTAACGACATGATAGGAATTATTAAATTATCGCATATAACTTTCGTTCTAAAGCAAATGGATTTAAAGAATAGCAACGTAGTTTATGTAACAAAATTTATTGTAAGTGGACTTATGATTAGTAACGGAAATTTTACCGGACATAAACTATTAAATTTTCGTTATTAACAGAAAAAGGGGTTTTAGGTGAAAATTATTAAACAGCGTATTGATATTCACAGGTTTAAGGATTTATAAGGGGAACGGAATTGAATGAAATGAGATAACCAATAAAACGACTAAAATGAACGTAACAAAATCTTGTTTATACAGCACTCACTTTTAAAAAATTTTACCCACTACCTACTACATTTTTTTAAAATTTACATACAATGCGTTAGAATGGAGGTCTCAGGAACGGTAATAAATACAAATTCGACTCAACAGGAAAAAGGTTTTCCAATTGAGGATAATAATATGATAAAATAAAATCATTATCGTGATTTTTAATTTTCAAATTATTTTAAAAAAGTAAGTTTTAGATATTCCAATTAATTATTTTCTGCGATACTATAACACAAGAGCAATCGAAAAATATCCGACAGTAATTTTTAATAGCCTTTCATATGATGTGGCCACATTTTCTTCACGACATTTATAGTAGTATTATTATCTCATGGCGGGTGACCTTGAAAAAACCTGCGCGAGGAGGAGCTATATTAATAATCAAAATAAAAAGTAAGACTAGAAAACATCGACTGCTTGCACGTCCAGTGTTGCCAGAGCAAAAATTGTCGAGCAACCAAGGAATGTGTTTTAAATAGTTCTATGTTGATTTTTGCTCTTCTATAAAAATGATCTGAGCTTATTGTTAAATGTGATACCCCAGATTATTGATTGATTGGATCAGTGTACACAAGATATTTTATCACTTATAGTCACTAGTAGAACAAAAACAATTTGGTAGTACTACATATTCGGTTTTTTCAAATCAATAGACGTTTTTGTTTTAAACACAAACTATAAACTATAAACACTATAAAAATGTCAAATGCCCACCTCGAAAATATTACTAAGATTTATTACAAAAACGTTTTAAGAATATGTTTACACAATGACACTCATGGTGTTGTAACTAACAAAAACAAAACATAAACAATTTTTAATTAATACCAAAAGGTTTTTATATCATTTGTTATATTAATATTATTATAAATTGCATATATCTCGTGCTTTATTTTAATAGATCGTAGAATCAACAATTCAGTGCTGTAGAATTGAAGGAAGAGGAACAGTTATGAAAAGAAAGGTAATTAAGGTTTGCATCTTGTCAGGTTATATATTTTTTATATAACCTCATTTATAGTTTAGAAATATTTGCTAAATTAATATATTTTTTACGCACTTCATCGATAATCTAGCTATAAAATAATTCCTTGAATAATTAATAACCTTAACCTTTCTGACTAAACAAAAGCAATATTGCTTATACGGCTGAAGTTAGATATACTACACCGGCTTGATCAGGTGCTGTTGATATTATAATCATAGATTATTTAAATCGTCAAGCCTGCATAATGTCGTCGAATGCGGAATTCAGATCCGATCGAGTAGTACAATCCACTTGTTTTAATGGATTGACTGGAGACGCTGCATCGGATCGAAAACTGGTTTATGTCGCCAAACTGAAGCGGATTAACACGATCGGATAGAAGCGCCGAGATAAATACAGTCAATAAGAATCCTTTTGAAGACAAAGAATGGACATGCTTAACAGAATTGATTATGATTGGATTAAAATGTAAAATAATTCAATCACTTTGAAAGACGATCATTGATTGTTTCAGCTTTAAAAGTGATCGATTGTCACAGCACTACTGAACATAATTTGATATAAAGACTGCTTCCCTCTTTAAGCAAGTTTTATTTCAACACCTCAGTAATAAACAATGTACAAACAAATGTATTTATGACACATATGTTCTACAACGCTAAATAAAGACCATCATTCAACTATTTTACATAAATTATATTTTAAATGGGTTCACATCCTAAACTTTCATCCCCATCATCAGACTCATCGCCTGAGGATAAGTATCCATCTGAATTATCGCTATTACCATCAACCCGTATAATTAGGTCTCGAACCTCGTCTATTAAAGTTTCTCGTTCCATATAATCCTTTTCAATTTTCTCTACGTGCAGACATACTTTAGTTCACTCGTTGATTCCAATATTTTTTATATGTTCTTCTGACAACTTCCATACATCATCTATTTTGAAGGTTACGTTACATGCAGCGACACGGTTTTTAAGTAACGCCCAAATCATCTCGATAGGAATTAGTTCTGGGTGATATGGAGGTAAACGCAATACTACATGACCATGTTCTGCCAGTAGCTGGTCAATTACAAACAGCTGATGAACAGGTTTATGTGCCTTAATTTTGGAATATAATTCAGGCTTGGTTTCCTTACATTCAAAGAGGATATTTCGTTCCTTCAACCATTTCTGCATATCTGTTTTCTTCCAACTTGAAGTAGGATTAGGATGCACAAGAACATTATGATATGACGCATTGTCTATCACAAACACTGAATTTGGTTCCAAATTTGGTATTAACTTTTCTTGCAGCCACTTTTTATAAATGCGATGATTCATGTCATCGTGATAATCCCCAGTTTTCAAACCAGACTTAAATATCAATTCTGCATTTGGAACGAACCCATTTTTTCTACCTGCATGAACAATTATCAAACGCTTCCCTTTTGAAACTGGCGATTTCAAACCCTTGGTGGTGCCGTCATCCCAACACTTTGTTACACTGTGAAAACTGTGCAGATATGTTTCATCGTTATACACAATGCTTCTGCCCTCTTCTTTATACTTACTAAGATTTTTCAAAAATATGGTGCGCTTTGCCCTTATATTGCTTTGTTCAACAAGAATTTTCCTGTTATCTACAGTTCTCTTCCAACGAAACCCTACTCTTACAACAATTTTTCTGAACGAACCTAATTTTCCCGTGTAACGAGGGCAATCATTTTTAAATTCGTCAAACACTAACTTCAAAGTCGGTCTACGTTTATGTATTGCTGCAAACCGATACATAACGGTTCTTAGAATCTTTTCGTCAAATCCATTCACTGTTGACTTAGGGCTTGGTTTATTTACGGTTTTTCTTGGTGAACTGAACTTACTGCAGGGTGGTTTGTTTGTGCCGTTCTTTACAATTCTTTGCACCGTCCGCAATAACACACCTGTTGCTTCAGCCACGCACTCTTGCAAATTGTTCAGGTTGGAGGCGCCCAAATTTTTTATGCGTTTCGAATATTGAAACACATTAAAAACAATCTGTCGTCCTTGACTATGAATCACCTTCTTCTTATTCATAATATTACTCTAAAAAATATTATAGTTAATCATTGAACGAACTTTTTTTTTAAATACTTACATTGCTGAAGAAATTAACTATCAGTTAGTTTTGAAAAAACTGTTTTGATGACTATTACTTCATACAAATATTAAAACGGAAAACTGGAAACAATAAAACCTTGATAAGAGCAAGAATGACAATGATAGTTACGGTTCACATTCGGTATATACAGTATTGGGATCCGCTCAGTATGTGCACTGTTGCCACAGCAAATATTTACGGCTAAAGAAACTACGAACCTAGAATTGTTTATAAGTAAAAACAAATAAAAGCTCCGATATTATATGGAGGTCTGGATTTATTTCATATATTTATGAATTTCTAGATACCGCCAGCATGAACGGGGTCCTTACAAACAATATTTTACTTAACGTAATAAATGGGATATTCGTGACGACGTATTAAAGCCACATTGCCAGCAAGATATTTGTGGGTTGTACTGTAGCGTTGTGAATCTTGAGGTTTAAGTTTAAATTGAACCTATTGCGCATTCGACGTCACCCGCCATGAGATAATAATACTACTCTACATATTCACGTGGACAACATAATCTTTGGTTTTAAAAATATGACCGGATACTAAAGGTCGAATTCGAAAAGTTTTCGTTATTTCAAGTGCTAATTGAATTCTGTTTTGAGCAATGTTTTGACCATCATCACGAATTTTAAAACAACAAATTTTTAAAATTTTTATTTATAGAACACTCGACATTTTTAAATGTGCTACTAAAGCATTAAAACAGACCTTCGAACGCAACTACAAGTAATCAAAATATAACTAAAATCCACAGTTTAATGAAATAACGATAGAAAAAGTTTACTACAAATACATTATATTTTAACTGCAACTATTTGAATCAACAAAATTTTTTAACGTACAACGAACTGATATTCCAACAAATTTCTTTTATTCTGTAAATATAAATATATATATATATATATATATATATATATCGTGTCTGCTACGTTTCCTTAATATTTATCTGTATTTATATTTTGGCCTGTTCTTTGTTATATTGATTTAATAAATGGATAAAAGTAAACTTGGTTGTGAACCAATAATATGCCACGGCTTATTGAAACTTATCTCAGGTTTTAATGAATTTAAATAATAATAATAAACAGTGTGGGTACAAAACTGTATGCCTATATTTTAACCACTGCCAGATACAGCACCCTCTAGTTATTTTTTTTATATACTTGCTCTAAAACTGGGTGTGATCTTTACTACCAATTTTATTCAGACAGTAAACAAGGTTTAGAATGCTTAACGTTTGATAAAAAATTTTAGATTTCAATGAATACCACAGCTTTTTAGGTGTTACAATTATAAAAACTACTTTATTTTATACCTGTATAATTCCACTGAAGTCCGCCTGTGTTTACAAGAATGGACCCTTGACTGCATACAGACCACCAAAACTTGGATGTACCCAATACCTGTTAAATTAAGTTTTAATATGTTGTATTTAAAATTTCACGCTTTAATTTCAGGCTTTAGAAATACTAAAAGGATGTTATAATGAAAAATGATACTCAGAATCGGCGATCTAACTAGGACTCGTTCAAACTATCACTGCGGGAACACTGCTCATAATAATGGAATCTTCTGGACTATTTGTAGCTCTCAGTACCTCAATTCACATCAGCTTGGAAGCCAAATATATTTCACTTGAAGAACAAATAATCTTCTGCGCTTCTAATGGTTGTATAAACCTTTTAAATTTACTACCCGTTGCACAAACACTTTTAACTTCAGAATTACTCTTTCAACTAGCTTCAGCTCTTAATACTTGAATAAAACACGAGAGCAGGTAAAACACATCTATTCTGTATATTACAAATTTTATAAGCCTCTTTATTTATATCCTTATCACCTAGGAGATCTCTTAAAAATTTTACATTTGCCTACTATATCTATAAAGTTAATAAAGTTACACTCCTTGATCAATTATTTATAAACATCTCTAATAACTCTTCCAAAACATTTCATTCTGGTCACTTGGTCCTATTTCTATTGGTTACATTTTGTTTTCAATATTTCCTTTAACTTACAATTATTTTCTAACATCACATACTAAATGATTCTGTTTCAGATATTATGGTACCTATTACTTATAATAAACATACATATAGTGAACATACATTAAACAAACATTATTTTTACATCCTATAACTACTTATTTCTACTAAAACATGCTAAATGACTTAATTTTTTAGATATTGTGGTATGTCTTACTTTTAACAGTAGTGTCCATTCAAATAGTGAACATAAACATTTGATACAATCCACAGAAGCTTCCTCAAATGGAATTACGTTTGATTTTTATAAATTAAATTAAATAAACACCTATTTGAAATCTCAAAAAGCTCTATCACACTGAAATAGCATTCGATATTTATTCAGTAATTAAATTTTGTACAATCTTGTTTATCATTAGTTTTAAATTAGATATTTCATGAAACATAACATAACAATATATATATATATATATATATATATATATATATATATATAAATATAAATAAACTTTAATTGCATTTGGCTCTTGTCAATCAAATGCGTTATTAAAACTCCTATAATTACTACTTATTTTCAATTTTAGTATTTTTGATGCGTAAACTGCAATGTATAATTATTACCATAATTTCAGGCTGCAAGGTTTGGCGATTATTTATTCAGTTCCGTATGGTATGGAAAATATAACCAAAAGATTTGGAGGTCTTCCAGTTTCGCTATTCAAAGATCTCAGAAACCAACTACATTTGTTGCTGGTGGGCTTATAGTATTTGATGTAAAAGCACTACTACAGGTTAATATATTAAGAAGTGTACGTGTACTTGTCCGTGTATGTACTTGCATGATTTACCGTTCTGTGCACATACGTGTGCAAGTCTCCAACATTTGGTTGTACAAATACGTTTGCCAGTTCGTATGCGGATGCGTGTGTGTTTGTGCTTGTGCGTGTTCATGTGCATGTGCGTGTGCGTGTGCGTGCACGTGCATGTATGCGTGCATGTGCGTGTGCGAGCGTGTGCGAGCGTGTGCGTGTGCGTGCGTGTGTTTGTGCGTGTGCGTGTGCGTGGGCGTGTACGTGTGCGTGTGCGTGTGCGTGTGCGTGAGTGTGCGTATGCATGTGTATGTACGCGTGAAGGTTTATAACGTGTGTAACTAATATTTATCAAGCCTCAGGTTGTACAGATTTCTAAGTAAACTAACAATATCAATTATATATGGTTTAACATTTTTTAAAAACATAGCGTAGTAAAACTGGAAGAACGCCTTTAGGAGCTAAGCTAGCGGCTGAGAAGTGAACTAGTTGACAAAGTACCGATAAATAAACGCTTTTGCCAATCGTTGTAGTTGTTTTATTTATATTAACATAATGTGAATCAAAACATTTATTTTTGATGACATTTTTCTTATAAAATGCGCAAAACAGCAAAAATAAATAATATTCCCGTGTTTCGTATATTATAATAAAATAAAAAATTTGAATGTTAGATGATATGTTTACATTTGAAAGTGGTCTTTACTGACGTCAAGGGGATGAAAAATTTAGACAAGCAATTACTTCTAATACATGCAAGATTTAATGCCAATTTACCCAAAATGAAAATTGTTTCAACAACTGCAAAATAATACTAAATAATATTTGTTGAGACTGAAAAGATTATTATAAACTAATTTGTGTGTACATTAAACGGTTTTCGCAAGTACATACAATTCATATAAGATACACATTTTAAGTGGAGTTGATTTTTAACAAAACATTTATATTTTAATTGCTTTAGGTCGTGAAAGTATCATGGTCAGCGAACGCTGTTATGAGAGCAATGAAGACCAAAAGACAAGACACAATCTCGGCATAGAAGACAACTAGATATTTTTGCTTACAAGTAATTTAAAGAAGGTACAAGATTTGCAAACCATACACTAGGATTAAAAGCGACCAACTAAGTGTGCTCTGTGCTGTGTATTTATTTATAGTTCTTGCACGATTGGTGTTTGTTTAATATACCATGTAAATTGCATAATACTGCAGAAAAAATTATTTACTGTACCTTGTTTAATTCGGAATTAATACAGTTTACTCTTCGTGTTTTAATCTTCTTTATTCGATCCTAGTAACTAATTTGTTACATCATATTTGCATAACTTTCCAATATGATCTCAATACCGAAATATAACCCGTCTAGCTAAAAAATGTTTTAAACACTAGCGTGCTACTTATTGATTGAAACACTGTTACGGCTGTTTGCTATTCACAGTTCAGTCAATATCAGATCTTACCAACTTCCAGCGATACATGAATATTAGCTTACTCGTTACGAGTGTGATATCTGCAAGTCGCCCGTCGCGGCCTCTTTGTCTAATTCATAAGCCCTATCATTTTCTACGTTACCATCGTGCGATCTAACGCAATGGAACTTTAAATGTCGAAACCGGAGCGCCGTATGTGCTACTCTCCAGACGATCGCTAGGAGGTTTGTCGAGGTGTTCATATTTGTGACGGCCGTCAGCGCTGATTTACTATCGCTGATGATGTAATACACGTTTCTACCCGTGTGATTTATCACATAATCGTAACTTTGCCGTATAACAACCAAATTCGAACTGGAAGATAGTGCTCCAGTTCGCGAGTTTGGTCTGAAACCGAAACACCTCCCTTTGCTCATTATATACGACAAACGCCGCGCCTGCTTGCCCATCATCCATACGTGAACGGTCCGTGTAAATCCTGTTCCCTACCGCGAACCCCATCACTTTCGACATATTCAATACCTTCGGCCGGGTGCCCAAACTCTGATATAACGATTTTCCTCTCAGCTTCCCTATTTGCATGATTCATACCCTCTATAATTTCCTGTCCTTTCTCTGTATTAACTAATTTCCTATCACTGATCTTCCTAACAATATATTCGATAGGGAGAGTCCTACTGATCACCAGAACCGCCTTCGTGGAGGTGGTCCTGTACGCCCTCGCCGTCTTGAGCGCGGTTATGCGTTGCACGCTCGTCAGCTGTCGAGTTTCCCTTACTTCACAACCCTCCGCCCAAACGGATGCTGCGTACAGCATCGCCGGTTCTATTGCTCCGGCGTATACTGTCCTAAGCGATTCGCCTCTGAGACCCCAATTTATTTTCACCACCGCTATCATTTTATTTGATATTTCGCTGCACTTACTTTTTACGTACCGTACGTGCGCTTTCCAATTTAATTTAGTGTAGATCTTGACACCGAGGTATGTGATAGCATCCTTAAACGGGATTTTCTCCCCTCCTAGCTTGCAACTAGGAGGTCGCTGTCCAGGTTTCGTCCCGAAATAAAGCGCCTCTGATTTCAACGTATTAAATTTTAACTTTGCCTGCTGCGACCATTCGTGTAACTTATTAAACGCCTCTTTCGGTTTTGTGCGCATATCCACTAGTAATCGCGATCTGACAATTAAAAGTGCGAATAATTTCCCATTTTATGACACTGTATCTGTTTTCCTGTTTCGCTAGATCTATTTTTGCATTTTTGTCTTTTTTTTATTAAATTTAGTATATACTTTGTTATCCATGGTTTCTCTTTTTTTTATTGTGTATATCCCATTATATCTCTGGCCGCCATCTCCGAAGTAGTTCCCTCCCGAAGATCCGAATAGAGGCTTTTTTACCTCCGGAACTTTTACCCCAGAGTATGCCATCATCTTTACTAACAATTTATGGACGCAGTGTACTTTGGAGGTAATGTGATGGTTTCCCGTTGCCCTTCACATCGCAGTAGTGTGTCTTAGAATGTCATACCGACCCCTATGGTCTCTGCCACTCTAAGTACCGAAAAGGCTGCGCCCTCTTTCCGCGACCTGTCTTAGTCTGGTTCCTCACTAAAAACCCCACTAATTTGGTTAAACCAACCAATAGTTTGGCTCTTTAGCTCATTGAAACACGCTAGCCATTCTACCCGTTCTAGTATTTTAGAACTTCGTCAAGGTGCAGGTCCGTTCAGAATAGATAATATATATATATATATATATATATATATATATATATATATTGTTATGGATTAAAAGGGTTAAATTTGGGGTAAGCAATGCAATTTCAACCACCCTGTATAAAGAAACGAACAAATTATTTACGCGCAAAATTTATTTAATTTATTTAATTTAAACGGACATGTATTGACGTATTTTTATCATTAATGATTGAAAGGTTAAAGGTAGATAAAAAAACCAGTTTTAAAAACAAATAGAAACGCATAATTAATTTAATTTATTTTAATTCAACAAGCAAAAGCATAAGAAAACACACCAAGATAAAAAAAATCAATAATCCCAAGGCAAAAGGTTTCTTGGTAACAAACAGACGTCAGTTTTATCCGATACGGCGAAATACAAACTCGAAGAATTGTTGTTTTAAACGGTCTATAATTAAGAACACCTGCATTTTTAAAAGGTTACATTCTTTGAAATTATCAGTATAATAAAGCAGAACTTTATAGAAAATAGTTTTCAACTGTGAGTTGGTTCGGATAAAAAACTAACAAAGTTCTTAAAGAGCAGGCGATTGGTAATATGCTACAGATAGAGACGGATATAAAAGCATTGGTATTCCAAACGCACGTACTAATCCACGTGGAATGATGAGAAGCTGTCAGCAATATCGATTTTCTATAACTCAAGTGGGGTTTGGAAAGCGACATCAAATATGCATAAGACAGAGATAAGAATAGTACAGGCGGGGTTTTATGACGACACAGAATAGTATCATTGGTTGGGAACTTGCGACAGGTGGAAGCGATTTCGGAGACATATGGCGCGTTCACGTAGTGAATTTCGGGGATCTTCAAGTCAGTTATATCAAAATTTGCAGAAGTGTTATCTGAAAATAAGTTTATCGCGTGAAGTGTGTCCTGGGGGGTAACATTTTGATAAATATAAATACTGTAAGAGAAGTAGGAAGGCTCTCTTTGTATTATCATCGCTTTATACTACTTGACAACGATAAACCGACGTTATAGTAGAGTTTTTGTTACGTGAGTATTAAAAATATTCATAATACAGTAAATGCAGTGCTAGCACTTGTAACTTGGTAGTTGAGGCCTTATAGTTATTAACGTGAGTAGTGTCGAGTGAATTAAATTAACCGAGGTCTAACTAATACTATACCAAGCTAGTAAATCAATAAATAGAAGTATAATATACGTGAGTTTGTATGTGCTGTTATGGAATGGTAATTTAAAGCAAGACGTTTGGCGAATTTATTGGGGTTATCATCCATGAATATGTGGAGTATCAAAGCGCATAGTCACGAAGCCAAGGGATTCTGGTAAGCATCGTCGAAGGGATGGAGGCCTGAAGCATTCTCTAGGTAACTTATTTGAAATTTCTGTTATCTGATAAACTTTTGTATTATTTGGTGATGTGTGAGTGAATATTGGGATTTTTTATGGTTATATAACATATCAGAAAAGATACGTGAACTGGACAATTACTGGGGTTATTTAAAATTTTGAAAAAGGCTGTATTTAAAACTTACTAAATTTTATTATGAATATAAATTGGATTATTGAGGGTAAGCGGGTCTATTAGTTTTGTATTAATTTTATGCAAGGTAAAAGGTATACATTAATAAACTGGGTTATTATGAGCTCACCATACTCCAGAGTACAATAAATTTAGGGCATTATTTGGGGCCCTTCTACTCATATTGTATTAGATGTGTTTGCAAATAATAATTTAAAACAAGGACATTAAAACATATCACTTATTGAGTTCTAATTAGTGTACCAAATTGTTTATACCTGTGAATAATTTGTTTGTAAATAGCGGTAAATAAAAGATTGTATGATTGTTGTATTATTTGGTGATTTTATTGAATGGTGTGCGAGTGGGAAAGAAGAATGATTGTAAATTTAGGTATCCGAGAAGAGGCACAGCTGAGCTAGCCAGGGAAGCTGCTGAAGAAGAGTGAAGCAGAAATCGACAGGGTAAGAAATTTTTTGTGTGAAAATTTCTATTCTTTTGAAAAATTTTATTTTTGAAAAAAGTAATTGATGACACACCCAATTCTAAACCTTTAATCCACGGATCTATAGCCACCGCTCTGTGTCTCTAAATAACCTAAGATAAATTTTAAATTTCACACAATTGGTTTTGCTATGCATTGCCTAGCTTTGTTCAACCCTACACAGAGTGTACGACGATACGACAACAGAGAAATTTTACTCCCCTTTTCTCTAACACTTCCTAGATAAATGAAATTAACCAAAATTTATATAATAACCAAAATATGTACAATTTGTATCTCCACAACCTTTATAATAATTTGCTATTTAAGAAAACCCCTGAATTAAAGTAACAATATAAATCGATTTGTCCCCAAATTATAACTCCCTTTAATCAGTTTAAAGCCAGCAAAAATAACACTGTAAATTACTTGAAGCAGGTTGAATGTTCAATGACCTTCTTTCCCTTATACGTAATTTTCTACGTATAAAAAATTTTTTCATGATCTTTTACTTAAATATCTCAATGCATACAAAATTAAAATGATCAAAAAGAAATTATCTTAAACTATTAATGAATTTTATCTCTGACCTGTTATTTGTCCTTGTTGAATTCCTTGTTGTAAGTACGCGTCCCTGCATGCACCCCAACTCTTAGAACTGCCCCTGTGTGTTGTTTGACCAGTATGGTTGGATAGTTTTCAGTTAGATTTTCCTTTTTATTTGGTAGTTGTTTATTTTATTGCGTAGTACAGCTTGGTTAAACTCTTAATTTAATTCTTGGTGGATCATAGATTTTCTGTTCAGTTCTCAGATAGACGCTTATATAAATTTTCAGGTAGATTCTCAGTCAACGGTGAACTACTGTATATTTGCATTTGAATTTTCAATCACCAACATACACTTGAATATTATTATATAATTTGCTATTTTCAACTTCGCGTGTTATCTTGGTTCAGAGCAGTATGGTGCCCGACTTCGTTGATGCAAGACTGACCCTTTATTAGCTCAAGCGGTATTTAAAGACCCTCCTACCACCTGTTACCATTGGTTTATCCAGCTTATCTCTGTTATTGCATAAGCGTTACTCTAGGTTATTGTCCATTCTTTGGACTTTTATGGCTCACGCCGGTCACGTCTACAATCTAGCTCTGTATGTAAATTTTGTTTGACCATGGCACATTGAACCTTATCAAGTTAGGTCCTCTTATTTGTAAAGGAATTTATTCTAATTTTCCGCTTAGTTTTGCACGTAATCAAGCGTATGTTTTCTTATTTTGTTTTGGGTTTTGTGTTAAATTTTATATAGCACATCACGTAGGCAATTTTATGATGACGCAAATTGAATGCGTTTGTTTACTTCTTTTTATGTTCTGTTATTTGCTTATTTTGCAAGACCCGTTTGTTATGGGATCGCATGATTATTAATGCGTCGAGTTTAAAAAAAAAACGTTTCATGTTTGTGTGACTTTCGATGCTCCTGATGCATGTATATTTAAAGTTTATAAATGCATTGTTTAAAAATGAATTGGATTGCGTACAAAGTTACTTATTTTACTAAATGTAATTGAATTCTTAAAGAATAAGCTTCCTTTCATTGATTAAAGTTTGTTGTGAATGTCATACAGTGTGTTTGATATTTGCTTTTTGTATCATTGGGGAATTGAGTAATTGATAAAATGTTTAGTTTTCTGGACTTTGGTGTCGTTTGCATGGAGTATACAACACTTTTGTCCCTATATACCCCTAAATAACCCTATTATCATAGCATTATATATATAAAATACTCATATTTAGACCAGGGTAGAAAATTAAATAATCACATCAAATAATTTTAATCACCGTGTAAAAGCTTTGGGAAAAGGTACGCGTTATTAAAACCGTGAAGCATAAAAATTCATTCGTTTCATTAAAAATAAGAGATTTAAATCATTTACAAGACGCTTGCTATAAAAAAGGAAGCAGTATTAAAATGCTCTACGTGTAATTTAATTATTCCGAGTAAAGAAACAAATGGAAATTACGTGCAAAATTTATATTAATTAACTCAATTTTAAGTAACCGGTATTAAACAAAATGTACAGATAATAATTAATATTTGATTAGGAGTCACTAAAAATTAAGGGTATTATTTTTAATTGAAGTCAATTGAACCATTAGTAACATATAATATGTATAAAAGCTAGTAAAACCCAATAATATTGAGATCGTAGAAGTATTATGTTTGAACACCTGCGTAAAATTTGCAGATAACAAATGGTTACAGAGAATGCTGGAGAAACCGTAGCTTAATAGTTACGGGAAATGCTAATAAGGTGGGTTATTTTACAGTCCACATGGACTGAAATAATCGATAATAAAGAATATCAATTTGCACCAATAAGAACAGGGTAGATAGAGACAGATAATATGCGCAAGACCGAGACACATATAGTAAAAGGCGTGAGTGGAGCAACGTCACTGGGTTGCGATTGGTTGAAAATAAGAGGCAAACTTGAGAGGTAAAAATTACATTTCTGTATAAAAATTAATTAGTTATTTCCAGACGTTGCGAGCCGTGTCGAAATTTCTGAGATTTAACTGGTGCGAGTGAAAATTTAATAAGAACCGACGCACAGGCGGGCGAGATGGGAACATAGAATGACGAAATTCTAGAAACTGACCGTTTTGAGGACAAAACCGACAGACAGGCTAACCACTATATATACCCGGGTTAATATGAGTTTCTCTCTCTTAGATTTTCGAATTGATTCAATGCGTTAAATAGTGCTTTTTAGTTTTCCGATTTTGGATAGAATAATTTAAACAGTTTGCTCGTATATTTTGGTGATTTAAAACAGTTTGTTCTTTACGTGCTACAATGAATGTAATTTAGTGCACTTAGAAAAGAAGATACCAGGTAATAAAGTTTAGTATCACTGTACCAATTAATCAAATTTGCAACGACAAATGAATACACAAAAGTAGGCAGTTTTGGCGTATATTTGTGAAAGAAGTATGAATTTCTTTGCTATTTTTCGGGGGTGTTAATAATTAAATGATGCGTAAACGTGTCTGGATCCACAAAACAAGCTTCTGATATACACAGATGAGTTCCGGAAAAGCACTGAAACAACTTTAGATGAATGGTGGTGTAGAGAAAATGTTTAAAAGCGACCAGTAATCCGAGGACGTAAACATAACCCAGTTGGAATGGTGAAATTAGCAAGGACGATGTACATTGAAGCCACTAGTGCAGTAACCTTCAGGTAACTTATGCTTTGTTGTTCGATTTTTGATGTGTTGGTGTGTGTTGAATAACTTTATAATTGATTTACTTAAAATGGACAGTAGTGAAATTGTACTAACAGCAAATTTTTAATTTTAAGGTGAGATTTTCTTGTTTAAGTAGAAAGGGGTATTTAGTATTTATGTTCTGGATTATGATGAAAATTTGGGTATGTCTTTGAGCTCAATTAGACGAACCTGGTTAATTAACGTAAAGGGGTGGTAGATGCTCCCTTTGTATTCAGACTCAGGTCTGCATATATTGTTATATTAATTAGTAGGCATACTACAAGGACTTTAATTCTGGATGCACATTAAAATGATAACAAATTTAATCTTGAAATTTTCTGATACTGAAATTTATGCTGAATTTTAATTTTGAAATTTTAATGTATTGTGAATATTGATGTAAATAGAGTTAACGTTGATGTTTGTGGTAGGAATGTGTTTGTTTTTTTATGAATGAGGATGAAGGTTTAACTAGGTGAGCAGCCGAGCCGGAAAAGAGTAAAGAGGCGATTAACAGAAGAAAGTCAACGGACCAGTTAAGTTAATAGCTTTTTGTAGGTTTCACAGCATTCTTGACGCACAATCTGTGGGGCTCGATTCGAAAACCGTAGTTCCCGGATTTTGGTGGATTCACAACAATATATATATATATATATATATATATATTATTATGTAGGGGGGGGTACAAGGCTTCTAAGAGTAGATTTGTGTTAAATAGGGGTGTATGCCAAACAATAGGATTAATATATCAGATCTAATAATTTAAAAAACTATATTTTGCTGTACTTTACATATGCTAAAGTATGTACCATTTTAGTTTGAAACATATGTGCCAAAAGGTAGATAACATGACTTTATGACGTTGATAAAATGCACGGTACTTGAGGTTTTATACTGAGTTGATATTTTATGAGCCAGTGAAAGTACATTTGCCGTCGGAAAGCCGAACGCATTTATGGATATCTGCAACCAACAAAGCGTCCAGGTCGTGTGTAAATTATTTGGCTTTTCTTTTAATAGAATCAACTTTTGGACGAATTGTAAAATCAAAATTAAAAGTGAATAGAAATGTAAAAGGTTATTGGAGATTTGTGAAGTGTTTTGGACCAATAGTAGAAATTAAGAATAATTATAAAGACTGTAGTGAAGGTATGTTGGACACGAAATGAAAGACGAATTGTTATTGGATATTGTATGTTTTAGAATTGTAATTCAAGTAAGCTAAGGTTGTTGATCTTGTCGCTAAGCGAAATAAATAAAAAAGACTAATTTTTCGATTATATTCAGATAAAGACGTGTTTTACAAAACCTGCGTTAAAAGTTGTACAAATATTTATTGAAATAAAAGTTTTATGTGTAGTAAAAAGTCTAATTTAGTAAAGTGAGAGTAATAAGAAGCATCGATAGTAAAGGCAACGAGTATTAAAGAAGAGTTAAAGTGGTTATTAGTGCGACGGGAAAAGGCGACGATTATTTAGGTTTTAGAAAGATTAGTGTTGGATTTGGAAAGATTTGGTTTAACGGCAGTAGGAGATTTGAGTGGATATAGAAGGCAACGACGATATTGATAATTTTTGGAGTGATTTGAGCAGATAAAAGGCAGTAAGGACACCGTGTGGAATTCAAAGGAATAGCAGGACAAGGATTGATTTAAAATAGGACGGCTGGATTGATTTGGATTGAGCAAGGAGAGGATTGATTGGAGTACGAAGCAGAGAAACAGGAGAGCAGTATTTTACGAGGAAGAATTAACGCAGGGGAAGTAGACATAACGGTTTTTTTTAAATTCTAAATTGGGGTAAAATTATTTCAGATTTGGGGTCAACGAAATTGTTTAAGAACACCTGGAGGCAGTACGCAAGTAAACTACGGTTGAGAATCTTTGTGAAGGTGCGTACGGTGACTACGATCTTGAGCCAGCAGTTAAAAGAAGGCCTTCAGCGCGGTATAATTCTGGTAAGTACCGTGAATATCTTAAAACGTCAAAATTAAAGTCATAAATAGTTTACATAAATTAATTTGGCATCAAGCAACTTTGATCTGTTAAAATTTGGCATTGCTGTGATAAGGGGTTGTTTAAGGGTGTACTTTATAGTAAAGGTCATTTAGAAATGAGAAATTACCATAGGCAGCAGAAAACTGCATTTATTTAGGAAAGAATTAAGAAATGGAGATAGTTTGTAAATAGTAAACAGTCAACACCCTGTATATAAAGTATAAATAGTTTTAAGCGACGCAGATAAACATAGGAAGACGCATAGTTAGCATAGAAACCAAGAAGACATTTATTAGGTAAAAAGAAAATATTTAGTGATGGACCAAATGGTGAGACTCACCAAGCCAACCTTGACCTTATCAAACCAAAGAATTTCGAACGGTCAAAAAAAACAAGAGAAAGAATAAACTAATATTCTCTCTACCTAGATAAGTAGAGTCCACCAACTATTCTCCAAATTTTTTAGTCTTTGGTCGTCAGGTACCCTTAAGTGGAAAAGCTTATAATGATGATTTTAAACCTGGTGAGGATGTTGATGTCGTCTCCAGTAGTAGACCTTCTTATGTTTTGGATCGTCAACTTTTATTTGATATTTTTGGGAATGTCCGTGAAAATTTGCATGTAGCTTATCAACGTTCGAGTAAACGCTACAATCTTAGGAGAAGAGACATTTCATTCCAAGTCGGAGAAAGTGTTTGGAGAGCTAATAAGGTCCTCTCGAGTGCTAGTGATAAGTTTTCCGCTAAGTTAGCTCCAAAGTTCATTATGAGTAAAGTTCGAAAAAAAACATTCCAATTTAGTGTATGAGTTAGAGAACGAAGATGGAACAAGAACAGGGAAATGGCACGTAAAGGACTTGAAACCAGTTGAAGCGTCGTATCCAAATGAAAATGATGATCCTGACGATTAGTTCCGGTCCGGTCATCTCTTTGATGTTAAGTAATGCAGTAGTGGAAGCACGCGTATATTTATATGTAAACATAATAAAGTGTAATCAGACACGCATTCACGAAACAAATAGACTAACGACTCTAGATACTGTATTAATGCAAAAATTTGATTGTTACACGTATTATTACTTTAGTTAATAAAGGTGTTTTAACATTCGTTGTACCTTTAATGAAGAGATTTTTAATGCGAAAATAAAATTGTTACAGCCTTACAACATAGCCATACGATTTGTAGATCATTTGGGGAATTGGTAAACTTTTCACAGGAATCATACACTTGCGTTAGACTGGAAGTAAAAAGCATTTAAAGAGAAAATTCCCATAGATTTTTTATATAAAACACGATACCACGCACCTTGACAAACAGAAGTGAATACGGTGTCAGAGTGTCAAGTCGTTAAGAGACTTACAGCCGAAGAAATACGTTTCTTAAGATCTTTGGGATTAAAAGTTATAAATGATGGGTGGCAGGAATAAGCGCAGCTTAGATCTCCACGGTAATGAAAACGTTAAACTTGGAAGGCTTAAATATTAGGACGTACCCAAATTCGATGTGTTTGGAAGTTATAAATTATACGAAACCATAATAAAAGAAGATTTTTATACGCATCTACCATTTACCTTTAATGCAGAAAACAACGATCGAGTTTCCATAGAAATTCAAAGCAGCGTTAGCATCTCATACCCCCGTGCAAGTTTCATATTTATAAGGGGTACCTATAAGCCTGTGGAAACATTAAGAACAGCAGCAACAACTGTAGGTCCAATTAGAGCAGCATAACCTGATCCTAAAGCATACAACTTTACTTGGAATGCACCGTATTTTCTGTTTGAGGAAATTCAACAGAAATTGGGGAATAATCAAACAGTAGATGTCTGTAGAAATCCTAGGATTACTCGAACCATCAAGAGATTAATTTCACTAGAAGAAGCAGAAACAGAGTCTATGCACACGCTGGTTGGAAATCCGATGCCATATTTCAAGATGGGCGGCTTAGTTGTGCTATATCGCTAAAAACCATTTTTTGGTTTTTCGAAGATTACAAATAAACTATCGTAAACATGCCTCAAGAAATAATTTTAATCAGATCCAAATCTAATGCAAGCTGCTATAAGTCGATTGGAAATACAGTGACGTTCAAAATACAACGTATTTCGTGGGATGTATCTCACATTACATTTAGCGACTATGCCAAAACTTGGTTACTATCAGAGATGCGGGATCAGTCAAGCATAATGGCAGCATTCAGAAAATAAGATCTGCACGAATTACCATCGCTATTTCAATCAAAGTCGCAAGTGTGGCGAATTAAAGTATCGAACGAAACGGAAAGGCACGATGGATAATATTAGCACTTCAAATTGGAAAATACGACAAGAAAGAAGAAAATGCGACAAACTTTACGAGTGCCTATATAACCAATGTCAAAGTGTATTTGAACTCTGAGACCTTTCCTCAAAATCGCATGAATTTGGACTTTGAACAGAATGACTACTTACCGACGTACATATCATACTAAACTTTTATGGAAAAATACTACCCGAACAAGACCATCTAATTAATATTTAATGGAATACGGCAACTTTAAGGAATCACCGGTCTTTGTAATCGACTATAGTCATCAATTTGAAAGAATCAATGACGCAACGGTTAGTGTAAGAATGGAATTAGACGCATCAAGAAATTTTGAAACATCTATGAAGGCTTATGCTTTAATTATACACGACTATGTTTGAATATAATCTTTTCACAGAAGTTGTTAACAGATATATTTACAATTAAATATTGTATTTGTATTGCTTTTTATTAAAGTTGTATACAATCTATGTTGTTTTAATATTAATAAGATTTTTGGTGATCCAACGCAGTTCCTGACGCATCTCGGTGTACGCCCAGGCACACTTCTGCTCATGCGCACTCCTGCATGCACATCCCTGCCCATGCGCATCCCTAAACATACGCGCCCCTCTTCCATGCGCACCCCTGAGCGTGCGCATTCCTGTCCGTACACGCCTCTGCGCATGCGTACCCCTGCACATGCGCATTCCTGTAATGCTGGTACATAAGGAGTATTATTTTCAATTTGTATCAGTTTAAACTTGAAAGATATACATCAAGCAATCTTTAGAGAAAGCAATTAGTGAAATACAAAAGGGTATAAGTGTTAGCTCTGCAAGCAGGCTGTATGGTATACCCAGAAGAATGTTAGGCAGACATCTGGATCTCCGTAAACTTCAAAAGAAGAATGGTGTTCCTAGACAAGAAGATGTAAGAGAAGTTGGTGAAGCTATACAAGAATTTAAAATACCAGTGCAGAACTTTGACGAATTCTTGGTTTCCGCACCTAGCAATATAAGTAAACACGGACTTTTGTTCCCATCTAATATACAAGCAATATTTGCTGGTCCATCTAACTGCGGGAAGACAAACGCCTTAATCTCGTTTATTTTACACGAAATCGGACTTTGTTTTCAAAATGTGTGTTTTTAAAAATGAAATATGAACTGTTATGAAGTGTATTTGAACTTTTAAGAGAAGAAATTGGTTATCGCAAATTTGGATACTACGACGATTGATTGAACCCAGAGATACCAAACAAAATTTAGTTATGGTTTTTGACGATATTCTTGCGAACGAACAAAACAAGATCGTACAGTTTTCTCCTTTGGTAGACATAAGAGCATTGATTGTTTTTATTTATGTCAAACTTATGCTAGCACCTTAAAACATAAAACGCCGATGTAATCGCATTATAGAAGCAGGATAACGCGAACCTTCATCATATTTTTCTGGACCATATAAGCGGTGATATCATACCCAAAATTTAAAGAAATGTGCTAAACTATTGGAATGGTGGTGAGTCAAAACATAATTCTATAACTATTGCATATGATTTTGATGTCGATAGAAGACGATTTAGGAAAAATTTCGATGAGTATATAAATGTAGAAGAAGACGTTCCTGGTCAGTCCCAATCCAAAGTTCCATGATGATGGACGTTAAAAATTTTATGACAATAAACGTAAGCTTCACTTTATGCAAGATACCGTACGAAAGAAGTTTGTGGAGCACAAAAAAGGATATACCACTTCTCAACAAGAATTCAAAGAAGCCCATAAACAATTACTTGAGCCTTTGCAAATCACCGATTCCCATTTACAAGGAATAGCGGAAAAAATGCCGAAATCTATAAAGGAGATTAAAGTCGAAAACAGAGACAGTGAACAATGTTGATAAGCTTATAAGTGGTTAGCATTAGTAAATCGTTAATTTAATAACAATGAAATGCATTCTCCTCGGTGATATGCTTAGAAACTGCCAGGTCTCGTGGAATATCCGCATTTTCACTTCTAAAGAATTAAATTTCGAGCTTACCGGTATTTTAAACAACAATTATAAGCTTCCTACAATAAACACTAATTAACCACAGTCATAAAATAAGAAACTAATGGTTAAATTTAATAACAAAGCATGTACTTTCGCCCGGTAAGTCATTTAGAAAATAGTCAAGCCTGCAATTTTCAAAAATATAACGTAAAAGTTATTTAGGATTTAAATGTTTTATTAGTGACTATCCTGTGGACAATAGCATGTTATATCCTTAGTAAACGTTTAAAGTGTTTTATTAAGTTTCTCTTTGAAATATTTAGAGCAACAGATTTTGAGAAAAATGTGCAATTGCTAGTCTTTAGGCCTTTTTAGAGTTGATCTTATTTTGATAATTCCTAACGATTTGGGTTTCCCAGAAAAATGTAGACCAAACTTATTTGTCATACCCTAAGACAATTTGGGATAGCTTCCTAAAATCAGGGATATAACCTTGCAAGGGTTGTTTGATTTCAAAAATTTTGGCGGATTTAAATTGTTTAGAAAATTCTAGATCAGGCTAAAGTGGCTAGTCGAAGAAAACTTTTAGCTGGGTTAGAGATGAATGCAATGAGCAAAAACTTGGGGTACGGGGCTTTAACAGGATGTAACTTTGCAAGGGGTATTCCGATTTCAAAAATTCAAACAGTGTTAGATGGTGCAGAAAATTCTATATCAAGCTAAAGTAGTTAGTCGAAGAAAACTCTTACTTAGGTTAGATATGAATTCAAACAGCAAAAAGTGGGCTGATTCAACCAAAAACGTTCTACTAATAGGAATGCAGTTTCATATTCAACTACAATAGTTGAATATGAATGTTGCTTAACACCGATTTATAATTGCATATTCTTGTCTTACCATGGTAGAAAAATCTTCGTTGCTTTGTCATGCTATCGTAAGTACTTTGATCTGTTTGTCTTCCGTAAATCATTTATGAACTCTTAGGTTTTGTATACTGTAACAAATTATTCCATCTTAGCCAAAACTTTTTAATGCGTAGATTAGATTCACCATCTTATATAATATACTAGTTTTTGCAAATTATTCTATACAAATTTATTCTAATTATAAAAGTGACAGTTACCTGAGCAATTTCACTATAACCAGTCCTGTTATTTCATCCAAGGTACGCATTTAACTATATTACTATTATAGTTTTAAGATTACGAACAGGAAATGGTGCGTTATGCTTTAAAAATTACTGAAGTTGAATTGCTTAGAAGAAATATGTCGGCATTACATATTTAGCTTCATTATTTATTTAAATGTGTACTTATCACACAGACTTGCTTTCAAGTTTCATTTAATAATTAATCAGGTACACCGCTAAAATGGTACTAGTATTTAGTAATGATTGATTTCAAATTACCGTAATTAATACTGGCCACTATCTTTAATTTTTTAAGACTAATAATTAAATCCTGCTTTTTATTTTTCCTAGAACAGTAATGCTGAGAAAAGTTCACGTTCCTATACACAGTCGATTAATAGCTAGCACAGCTAGTGCAGGTACGAAATACTAGCACCGCTTGTAATTTTTAAATAACCATAAAGGCATCCATTTACAGAAAAATTGTATACCAAAAGAAGTGTGTAAAAAACTATATTACAAGAAAAACAAAGGGTATGTATATAGTATAAGAGAAAGCAATAACATTTTGAAATAAAACTTGAGAAATTCGGGAACATATTGTGGGTATGAGCATTTCCCTTTAAATATTAGCACCTTTATCCATGTTGGAGGCGTTATTGTGAAAAATTCTTAAATTATGTTGCACACTTTCCACATATTTGTAAACAAGTTTTCTTCCTCAGTTGAGGAAACTGAATGAATTTTAAAAGCTAATACAATGAGTTGGTTCTTGAGCGTTGTAAACCTAGCCGTTAAAGGAGTTCTTAACTAAAATATCTGGAGAATTATAAAAAATGAAATTAAATACTTTCTCTTACTCACAAGTGGTCACCACTCACGGCTTTAGAAATTTTCTAAATTGTTAAAAGGCAGAAATCAAGATGTGAAAAATCTCGCAAGCCTTTATTAGAAAAAACAGCAGCCTTACAAAAACTTTCGGATGTCTCTTCTGATATTAGTAATTAATTAAAATAATTTAAACAAAGCTCATCAAATCAACCGTGAGTCCCAGGATAAGCAAATTTGTAGGCGTAAATGACAAAAAAATCTCGACTTGAAGTTAAATCATTTGGGGTATAGGCCTGCTTGATAAAATAATAAATTTTACTGCATATTAATATTTAACATATCAAGCAGGTCTTGACAGGAGCATTCTTTATACCTTCTGTGTGGGTAGAATGCCTAGTCTGCACAAAATATTAAAATCTACTTTAAAAAATTACTTAGTATGCAAAATTATGCATGCATGCCCATCGGCGTGCATTGATTCTTTACATTTTTTATAACGTTTTCCAAAAAAAAATTTTAAGAATTTTTAATTTATTTAAATTTTCATTCTCTTTTAAAGTATGAAAATACCTTGGTTTACATATTTTAATATTATTGTCATTTTCTGAATTTTCTGCAATTTGTATCTTAATAAAGTATTAATTGTAAAAATAATTAAAATGTAGTATGTCTTAGAAACAAAACCAGTAGAATGTTTGTGTTGTTGTCAAAGTAATGTGATTGTTTTGTGGCGTTTTCTAAAAGCTTATATTAACATTTTATCTTAGAATTTAAAGGACAATATTAAAATTAGACAAAAAGTTTACAATGTGCACAAGTACGTTAGTAGAATTGTAAATCATTAAACTACGTTTTCTTTTCCATGAAAAATATCCACAAGTAGAGGTGACAATATCCAGTGCGAGGCGACTAGCGGAGCTATTTTAGGGCCACATGTAGTGTTGAGAAGAAAAAGCAGCGAAAAAAGAACGACGACAAGAACTATGGCGCCGCAATTGTTTCTTTGTAGTCAGTTTCTCTAAATCTTCTGATGTCATTAAGAGATTGGTCGACGGTACTTAGGTATATCTGAATTACAACGAATTTATCATGTCAACTACTTTAAGCCATTCATATCAAAATATTTGCATGCTTTAGAATAGATGTTTAAGAGCTCCGTTTATGTTTTTGTGCTTGTTTAGGCGAGAAAACATAACAAAACAAAGATTTTCGTAAGAAAATAATGTTCTTGGCCGAATCGACTTTTTCGACAAATGGCGCAATTTCTTTACAAAACTGTCCCATTTGGATAAAAGAAACGCCAGGATTGGGTATCCATTGCGAGCGGCAATACTTCCAAAAGTCAACGCATAGTGTGTCGTATCCAACAATTTAAGTTTCATTAGATTTCACTTTATTGAAAGAGTTCTTAATCAAGAAAGGTGTTTTCTAATTTTGGAATAATTCTTTGAAGGGTACTTAGAACACTTGCAAGTTGATCAAAGGATAAGCTTTATTTTCAACACGATGGCTGCTCAGTACATTCCACAGTTCGAGTGGCAAAATCCCTAAATGTAGCTTTTCGATCCCAATGGATTGAACAAAGCGACTCGATTGAATGTCCCCAAGGTCTCCTAGTATAATAATCTCTGGTTGCTATTCATGAAGCCGACTCAAACAAATTGTCTATTCAAAGTCAATGCTAAATGACACGGAGTTACTAAAACTAAAATATAAGATGGTAGTAATTTCTAAACCATTGAAGAAGTTAGAAATTCCTAAAAGAAGTTTAGGAAAGATATTGAAAAATATTTTTACAATGGAAATAACTACACTGAACAATATTTCACTCTTTAGACATAAGTTTAATTGAGCAAGAAGTATATTTTTATGTTCGTTTGTCATTATTAGGTTAGTACATCAAATTTGGTATCCAAATGTTATTTCCAAAAGATTTTCTTCAAACAAATATATTCAAAACCCTGTATAAAAAGCACCGTCTTTAGTGCTTTTTTACAATCAAAAATCAAAAAAATCTATGCAGGCTGATGGTTATGAAATTCGGTATAGATCCATAACTTTGCATGCTAAGCAACTTTTCTTATTAAAATTTTTCAATATTTTGTGCAAAATAGGTACACTAACTACACAAAAAATAAAAAGAATACTCCTTTTTCCTTTTTAGATATAAAAAGTTTTGCCAAAATTTAGATCTAGAAATTAGACGTAAAGGTAATACGCGAGATTGCTTTAGCAATATTGTAGAAAGATGTGCTCTTTCCAACAGTATACCTTTGTTTTTTTGGTCTATTTAAAACGCATAATAGAATAGATTCAGAGAAGAAGTGGAAAGCGTATAGCACGGATGAAAACATATTCAAGAACAAATTTTATACAGTACACGTTCAAAAAGCATTTTTGGATGATAACATACAAAGGAATCAAACACACTAAACAAAAAAATAAGTATACATTTTAAACAAATCATCCCCAATACTAAATAGATGTATAGTATAGCATATTAATCGATAGTGTGCTACACGCAAGACGTGAGAGTCAGGAAGAAATCAACGAAATCAATAACGGAATGTTCGTCCAAATTACGGTAACACAAACGAGGAAATAAGAAATTAATGCCACGTTAACACAGTTAGATAGGGGAGAGGGGCGAAACAAAAGAACTCACAATCCAATTTCCCCTGAAAAAAATTAGTAGTAGTTACACATCATTTACATACAAACAGAACACTAGTCTATTCAATGCAATAGCGTACAACGCTCAATTGTTAAGACAGAGAGATAAATAAATTAATTATTAGACTTATTCCAGCATATCTACACATATTCATACCCGTAACAAATACCCATAAGAAATATATAGAAAAATATAAATATAATTATAACAAGAATCTTACCTACTTACTTACTACATTGACTATGACGATCTCGCCCCAATAGAATCCGCCAAACCTAAGACAACACAAATAACTAAAATAGTGAACTTACGCGCAGTTAACAAACCAGCAACACTAACTAATGTAATATCACAACTGATGGTTAATTATCAAGTTCGTATGCAATTTTGACATCACACTCCTTTGTTGTCTATCAATATAAAGACACTATCAGACAAAACTTACACAAAATTCTTATTCCAATAATAACAACATTAAATATGTAACAATGGTTTGCTCATCTTAACTTTTATATAATACAAGCAAACGCACGTGTCGTGAGTAAAGCAATCGTTACCTGTTGGCTATGATGATATTCTTTACGTAGACTATTAACGGTTTTAGGTAACTTCAATCTACGTCTACGACATCCATAGAAGTGTGGTGTAACCAAAGTGTAAAATTTCTGTGTTATGGCTGACCAAACATTCAAAAATTGTTTCTTAACAATACATACGAAAATTTGATTAATAGAATAGAAATAACTTTGGGCATATCTCTAGCACTCAAAAATAACACTGCCGCTTTATCTAATTACAATTAAACCAGATTCGTTTAACTACAGATAAATATTGAACAGTATCATATACAACTGAGCAATTTTTAAACGTGAAAGCAGGGTATAGAATGTAGAAATGCAGAAAATATTCAAAATGCAAAATGAAATGCAACGAGTATTTTTTTCGTACTTTTAGTGCAAACATAATCGTCATTTCCCAAATAAATAGGTAACATGTGTGTAGATACTATATCATTAGTCTTGTTTTTGTCTATATATCAGCGTTATGATATCATAGTTTCTCAAACAAACAACATAAACCCGGCATGAACTAAGCGGTCTAGCTTTAAAACACACTAGCAAAGCATCGAATTGGTATACGAAATATTGTTGGTTAAATCCTGAAAAAAAAGTACAATGATACACTCCCACTGCGGTTTCGTCTATTTAATTCGGATTCTATTAGAGCACTAACACAGAAATTTGGTGCTCTATAAAGTTCTAACTAATCACCAACTATACGTATTCTCTTTAGTAAACACTGAAAATTAACAGTTAAGTTGGTATCCGTGCCGGTTACCTTGTTTTGCCCACACGATGGACTACTAATAATTATTTCTGAAGCACTCAAGGATTCTAGGTAAAGCACCGCCAATATGTAGTTATTGTTATTTTGTGAAATAAGAGGAGAAAAAGAACAAACAGCGTTTTATTGTCTAGCTCCCTGTTTTTTAAGGATCAACAGTAATAAATGCTATGGATTCCAGACTAAGAGAAAGGACAATTGAAATTCATTGCTATTGGTTTCGAAATTAAATATATCAAATTCTGTCACAGCAGCAATTATTTCTGATCGTAAACTATAATTGCGCAGCACTTTTCAAAACGTTTATAAATGTTTATGCAAAACTTATAGATGTGATTGTAAAAGTTGTACATTTCATCATTTATGGTATAAAATTAGTAATACAAATGTAATATTTTTACCAATTCAGAGCTACGGTCCGGTGTAGAATAAGCAAGGAGTGGAGAATAAAGTATGGGGTGCAGTGTGCTATCTCAAATCATCTACGTAGTCAACCTAGAGAACATAGGTACACATATTTACTATCAAAGAATATCCCATAAATATGAAAACAGTAAGTGTTTGCAGGATGAGGAGGGTAAGCAGTTCAGAACAAGTGTAACAACCATACCAACCGCCTCGTGAGGGTATCAAATTACCAATAAAATAATAGGGCATGACCCCTAAATCTAAAGTAACCAAACGTTTCGGAACATTGACTCGCGAGCTTGCTACAGTCGGTGAGAGGGTGAGGTTCATTAAGCTACAACACACTAAGATATAAATTTAGATTGTTTTATTAACTGTACAACTAATTAAACCTTAACCTAATGACATATGAGTACAAAACATATACAATATTTGCCGTTATATACAATAGGGCGCCACCGTAAGGGAGGGGAAGGCTTACGGACCTTATAAAGGTATTATCACTCGTTGCACTTTGTTCTTGAGAATGGGAAAAGATTGTCACAAATACGCACGCAGAAAATTTTAACACTGCACTACTGTGGAGCTTTATAGTCTCCGGCTAGCTAAACACTATATGACTAAACCAAATTAATGTCTAACTTCCTTAGGGCTAGTTTACTTTTTAAGGATATAAGAACCAATTTCGGGCTCAAACACCCCAATACAATAATTAATTATATATACAGTATTCTGATAAAGCTACCTACTGTGACTCACGCTCTAAGTTAACAAGGGTGTCTCCAATTAACGGGACAGAAACGACCTTTTCACCGGTCAACTACTACAGTAACGGAACTCGTTCAAGTACACACAAAGATTATCACTACGGGTGTCCTTTACTACAATACCCGATCTGAAAGTTACGATTGAAGCGGTCAAGCGGTGTACCCTGCTGAAACCTCGCTGTCTGTCGAAATAAGTACTCAGGGATTAAAATTTCAACGCGTTCAACTTAAGCCCAAGCTCAGAGCTTTAATCTGAACGTCGGTATTCTTTACAGAACGTCGGCACAATTTAGTTAAACAATTACGGATACATAATTCATAACACAACCCTTGAGTTGATTATTTAAAAAAATACCATAACCTCTGTTTTAGTAACTGGGAAAGTACTTACTCAGAATAAAATAAAAAACACACATCACTTTACTTTCTGAAGTACAGAAATCAACAACCTGTCACTCAGATGTATCGAAATAGAAAAGCCCCTTCCATCCCACACTGAACTCCTTATATACCTTTAAGTTAATTGAAAAATACCCAGTCCAGTTTAGCTCTCATAATCGAAAGGGTTAAGCCTGTCATAAATCTTAAAAGTTGATTAAAACTAACAATTGCTTTAGGATAGCCAAAATCTCCCTCACAAGAAAACTCCGAAACTATAATTTTAGTTAAGTACCCAAACTAATTGAAAATTATTCAGACAACTCGGGCTGTTTTATACATAACTAGGGTCTTAGCTACTTGATTGACATCTATTAGTAGATACTACTAATCTAACACGTTAAGTGCCTTCCAAGTAAAGATTCGTACCTTGGGAATGTTAATTAAATCTTTGGATTATATTTTCCAAGAACCCTGCTCTGGCTACTTGGGAACGGAGCTTTTGAAGCCGTTTAAAATCGCAGACATGTTTATGCTACAAAACCGTTATCCTAATAATTGGGACGCTAAATTAAACTAGAAAATAAACCAATTTGAGAAATAATAGAAAGTTATTTTTACATAACCGACTGTACTAAAACAGTATGTTATACAATGCCGGCCGCGGAATAATTGGGGGAGTCAATACTATTTTCAAGAATATTAGATATTTGTTATTAGCTAAACAAATGATAAACACTGTTAATACAACACCGTTACCGTACGTAGTGGAAAGTAATGTAAGTTAGTAAATCTGACTCCTTCGAGTAGCTAAAACGCAGTTGGGGTCACGGTTTTTAATAGTTTTTGAAATTGAATGAAATACGTAGGGCTGATAATTTCTTAATAAACCTAGCATACTGTGATTAATCGAATATTCGTAAAAATGTAAAGTCACTTACAAATGCGGTAAATTGTTGGTGCAGGCTATCAATCTTTTAGGCTTGCTGATACACAGTGTAGCAAATAAAAAGATTGAATTTTAATTAACATACAGTAACTGAAAATCAAATAAACTTATTTAATATACGTAATAATTCGCAGGTAAGAAAATGTAAAACATAGACCCGACACAATCTCAGTTAACGAACACAGAAAAGCAACACTGTCAATCAAATGTCCACAGATATTAAGTAATATTAAACCAAAACACGCCCGTCACTTTAGTTAGTGTCTTTCATATCTGTTGCACAAAGAAACGCAACTAAGAAAGGTACAAATGAAAATATCAATCCTCTCCGGGCTTGATCCAAATCTACTGACGTCACTTATAAATGCTCGTTTTTCACTTTCTCCCATATTCTTATGTAGATTAAGTATGAATAAACCTGATTATCTCTCCGCTGACATGATTGATTTAAGCCACGATTGTACCCGTCATAGCATACTAAATGACTTTCCTATTTTTGCAGTAGTTAGAGATAATGCAAAAAAATATTCAGTGTAATTTTATTGGTCGGAAAAAAACCTTTCATTGCTAAAGAAATCTGTAAAGTCTGTACCTTGTTGAATTTTTTGATTCTGTTAAAGTTCAACCCACGTTTGTAGCTGTTCTGAAAAGTTATCAATGTTGTAACTCCTGGCTATTTCTTTCCGATTTCACATTGCTCTTTTTATATTGTTCTTTTTTAAGTCATTTGGATGTAATCGAGAGAGTAAAAAGGAAGTCGTAGGATCTTCAGGAAACCATGTGGAAATAAACTGTATAAGAGAATCCAAATTAGTAAAAAAAGGCATTCTCGAAAGTAATCTTCAAAACTGCTCATACAATAATGCGACCTATGAGTTTGTCTTGGTGCAGTGCGTGTTAAAGTAATTACTAATACAAAACTATGGGTATGTTCAACACTTTTGCTGTAAATCTGTTTAAAATATTGTTAAAGATCACTACGGTTTGCCTTGAAATTTTGAGCAGCTTATCAACGGAAAATAAGTTTATACTTATACACTGCAGTGCATTACAAATAGGTTCCAATTTGTTGGAATAGTTCGTCATAATATGCAGACAAAGGATAAATTTTGACGAATAAACGCTAATAAAAAAAAAGGGAAGGAAAATATTCAGGTGGGGTCAGGCGACCCCCACTGATCCCCTTTGTGGGCAGGCTTGGTTCAGTAACCGCTTATATGCAGTTAGACGCATTCAGCTTGTGCAAATATACTAATGCGTGGTAATATTTTTTAACTGTGCAATTTGCTGTTTATTTAACTACTTCAGTTTTGATTGGATTGTTTGGGGCTTGCGTTTTTGTATTTGTGATAGAATGTATTAATATATTTTATAGACAATTTGTATTATTATGGTAGGAGAAAAGTTTCGAGTAAATCGTTATATCATGCTAACAGTTTGTAAGCGGTTTAGGAGTCTTGCTTAAAGTTTTTTTACTGCTGTTTTGCTTATCGCATCGAAATAATTATTTGCATTTACTTCTATGATTATATAATTACAGTTATGCATAAAATGAAGCATCCTTGTTAAAATACCATTTGTATGAGTTTTAATAATGCATAGCTTTATTTTGAGAAATTAATTAAAAAATTTTCGAATATCTACGTTAACTGAATAAAAGAATACGTCATTTTCTTCGTGAATTGTTCTAAAAACTATTAAATCAACAAATTAATTACCAAAGAATATTCGTCGAATTGTGAAACATAATACTACTGGAAAGGTCATACAATAGATGAGATAGCTCGTTTAATAGTTCTAATTAAAATACTGAAGTCGTATGGGAAGGATAAAGGTGCGGATTTCTATGCATTAACTAAGGATGAAAGACTTTTAAAAATGCTATAGATTTTTACATTGACAGCTCATTAAAGAAGTAAACGCGAAATCGGTGTAATTATTGCATCGTGTAGATGTGTCATACTTCGAGAATACAAAAGAAGAAAATCTAGAAGTGAAGCGTTGAGTTTGTTTTACTATATAAGACGGAAGTAGTTAGGGAAAAATTCATTCACTTTACGGCATGCAATATGTAAGTTTCGAGTAATTTGTAATTCATTTGAGATTGGTGATCCATTCTGTGGGCGTTTCCACATATAACATAAGTTATGAAGCATAATTTAAATTCGTCACCTACAAATAATGTACATACAAAAAATGTGGTTAATGTTAATAAATATTACAAATCCACTAACTGTACAATTACTGATGGTTCGCTACCTATACCTAATATAGAAGCTGCCACCACAATTAATCGGAAACGAATAAAATGGACTCGTGACATGAATATTGAAATTATTCGTTCTTTTTACTACATAAACAAGTGCGAAGACACCCCACTTCCAGGTTATAGATTCTTATTACATGCAGATGTCACCAGAAAGTTCCCAAACCTATTTCTAACAGAACAAAACATTGTGGATCGCAAAAATGTAATAATTAAAAGAAAATACTTAAACGATACCGAAATTAGCAAAATTCGTGAAGACATGAGTAAATTGCTATATAATAACGAACTCATGGAAGAAATTCAAGAAACCGAGGCTGAAAGCAATATCCCAGAACATACTGATTCCGAAAATGTGGTAAATGATAATGTTTTAGAAACCTTAATTAGTAATTTTAAATTCTATGAACACTCACATCCCTCTGACCGCCCAAATATACCTATTTTTAAATTTAATAAGGGATCACACAAAATAATCCAACAAGTCAACACAGCACTAGGCCAGTTTATAGCAAATTCAACCGATTTGACACGTATTCAAACCGCCATATACTCTGCAATAGTAACATGCATTAATTCTAAACAGACAAAAAGTTACAAATCCAATAACATTGAACAGTAAGTCAAATTCAAGAGAACCAAGATGGAAAACAAGATTAATACAACAGATAGACAAACTTCGGGGAAAAATAGATCTTATAACGGAGTTTTTAAAAGGCATTAAGACTCAAAAGGTTATAAATAAAGTAAACAAAATTTTAAAAAATGATAATTTGGACATACGCACTAAAGCCAAAGATGAAGTATTAATCATACACCGAGATTCTTTAAGACAAAAACTTCTAGTAAAAGCTTCAAGATTGCGTAGATATAATAAAACTACTAAACGGAAGCAACAAAATCTTACATTTAAGCTATCCCAAAAACGCTTCTACCAGAATTTAGAAAACAAGGATAAAGATAGTAAACCAATATCTTGGACAGAGTCGAATAAAGAACATTTTTTGGAATTTTGGAATAATACATGGCAACAAACAAAGCCAATAAATAAGAACTCTCCTATTTTCAAACCAATTCAAGAGAATGCCAAAACTATAGGCGATATGCCCGATATTAAAATATCAAGTGAAAATATTATCACCACAGTTCGACATTTTTCAAATTGGAAAGCTCCAGGACCAGATAAAATAAGTAACTTTTGGCTTAAATCATTCCCTTCAATCTACGAGAATTTAGCAAATTCTTTTAATCTTATAATTGAAACCCCTTCAGATTTACCAAGCTTCTTAATGACAGGGAAAACTATACTTATACATGAACAAGGTGAAAGAAATGACCCCCGAAACCTATAACATGTTTATCTGTGTTGTATAAACTTCTAACGTCAATAATAAAAGAGAAAATTGAACATCATTGCACGATCAACAGAATTATAGCTGACGAGCAAAAAGGTTGTATCAAGAAAAGCATGGGATGCAAAGAACAACTAACCATTGATGCTGTAATCATGAACAACGCAAGAATTAAGAAACGAAATCTACATGTTGGGTTCATAGACTACAACATAGCATATGATTCAATCCCCCATGAATGGTTATTAGAAATACTCACTATCTACAAAATTGATCAAAAAATAATCAATCTGTTAAAATACGCTACGCAGTTTTGGAAAACTACGCTTTCAGTAGAAACCCAAACGATTGGAACACTTAACATAAAAAGAGGAATTTTTCAATGCGATAGCTTGAGTCCTCTTTGGTTTTGTTTAGCCTTAAATCCACTTTTTTCACTATTAAATTCAAGTGGCGCTGGATACAGACTAAATTACAAACACAACTTTCAAAAAATTACACACTTACTTTTCATTGACGATCTAAAGCTATACGCTGAAACACATACACAACTACATTCTATGATTGCTACCACTAAATTATACAGTAAAGCAATTAATATGTCTTTAGTTTAGAAATCAGCAATCATAGCTAGTAAAAATCAAAATCCACCCATAGAAAATCAACCAATGTCTAATCATATAAAGTATTTAGGCTTTATGCAAAACAAAACCTAAATCATACTAATTTAAAACTCATATATAAAGAGAATTACCAAACAAGACTAACCAAGTTATTAAATTCAAAACTAAATTCCAAGAATCTTTTTATTGCAATCAATACGTGGGCAGTTTCATATTTAAATTACACATTTGGAATATTAAAATGGAGTGAGAGTGATTTAAATGAACTAGATCGTCCAACCCGAAGAACTTTAATTAAATTTAGATACTTACATCCTAATTCAGCAGTGCAAAGACTCTACCTACCTCGTAAAGACGGAGGAAGGGGTTTAAATAATATCCGCGATCTTTGTAGAAAACAAGAAAACAATTTAAAGTCATATTTTCAAAACTCCAATAATAAATTAATTAAATTAATTAGTACTTATGACCAAAATTACACTCCTTTGAATCTAAACTCTATCAACTATCATCAAATGTCAAGTTCAAGTTTAAATATACAAAATTGGAAAGAAAAGTATCTCCATGGAAAATATCCAAATGCTCTAGAAAACAATCAAATTGATAAAAGAATGCCTGTAAAGTGGGCAAATTTAGGTTATTTATATCCTGAAACAGAAGGCTTCTTAATAGCAATTCAAGATGGCGTAATAAGAACAAAAAATTACGCAAAACATGTTTTAAAAGAAGCCAACGTAGTTGACAAATGCCGCAAGTGTTCAAAAGTAGGGGAAACCATTGAACACATTTTAGCAGGCTGTTTCCAATTAGCCGAAACAGCATATTTAGGAAGACATAATCAGATTGCTAAAATTATTCATATACAATTAGGTGTGAGATGCAAACTACTAGTGAATCCGGAGCCTTACTACAAATACAAACCCAGTCCAGTTTTAGAATCAACAGATGCTCTCATTTATTGGGATAGACCTATTTTAACTGATCATACAATAGCATATAACAAACCAGATATTCTTTTTATCGATAAAATAAATATAACAAAATTTCTCAATGACATAGCAATACCCCTTACACATAATTTGGAAAAGACAGAATCTCATAAAATTCAAAAATATACTGATTTACGAATTGAAGTTATACAATTGTGGAAACTATAAAATCTATACATCATACCACTTGTTATTTCAGTTGATGGTATAACTTCAGTTCATTTTCAAAAGAATTTGGAAAAACTACAATTACCTGTAAAACTACACTCAATATGTCAAAAAGCAACTATACTCCAATCATGTCATATTGTGAGGAAGTTTTTAAATTAGCGGGTAGAGCTAAATAGCTGTCCGCTAATTTTAGTTACCAAAACGAAATAAACGTTTTTGAGCAAAAGAAACAAAAAAATAATAATAATAATAATAAAAGTATTTGAATTATTCAGAATAATTTTAGTGGAAATTTTCTGAGCTTGAAATGTTTAGGAAAATTGTACAATAAATGCAAAACAATAAATAATAAATACCTAATTTAACGTTAAGGTGATAGCATTTGGCGTTATTGTTGGAAAGGTGGAAGAAGTGTATGTTCTTGCGCACCTACCGTCGTTGGGTTCTCGTCACTTAGTAAGTTAGTAGATGATGCATACTACAGACTCGCACTGCACAGTTACCAAATCGTACACATACAAAAGAAAAAAGAAAGACGCGTTTAGCTTGTGTAAACACGTTATTGCGTAGTGACGTTTTTTAATTGTGCATTTGTTTGTTTCTTTAATTACTTAAATTTTTATTGTATTTTTGCACACATTGAAGTTAAAAAATTAGCTTCACTGGCGGAAACCTATAAAAATCTAGCTCTATGCCGTTTTTCCATTTTATCAAAAATAAATAGAACCACAGTTGACAATAAGGCGGCGGAACCCTACTTCACAATTGTGCCAGCGGTTGCCAAAAAAAAAATCAGCGGCTCCGTGGCGTAGTTGGTATGTGTGTTACTACTACGTCCAAGATCCCGGGTTCGATTCCCGACACAGTCCGCTTGAAAAATATTAGGCGAGCATTTTTACAAAAATACACCCTCGTTCGGATGAGAGGCAAAATGGAGGTCCCGTGTGTGAGTGTTGTCACGCACGTTAAAGATCCCTACCTTGCTTGGAACAGCAAGGGTTCGGCAAAATTCCAAATTTTTCAGGTAAAAAAAACTCGCTTCCTGGCCAATGTAGTACCTTCGGGTGGAGCATTGGAAAATCACATGTAGGGTGGCAAAAAACGCAGGAGTAATTGTCTGTGGTTGATTCAAACTACCGTATTTATTTTCGCGATAACCATTCGACGACTAACTGCTTTCATTATCTAACTTATTGTAAATACTACTTTTGCTTTCAATAGCTTCACCATCCGCTTATTTTAAACAAGACGTCACAAAAAAAGTAAACTATTATGTTTATATTTACAAGTTTTGCACAATACCGTGCTTTTACAAAAGATTACCTTATGATATCCAAAGCAATTAATACATAATCCCTTATCTCTAATAATGTTGTACCGTACTAATGGCAATTTTTCCTAATATTATTACATTACGTTAAATGGTGCTGATTTGATTGACAAACGATGCATTTATTAGAATTCTTATTGCGTTTAGCAAAAAATGGTTGAGGTTTAGCTTTGAAGAAAGAAGACAATACAACAATTTTAATTGTACTGGCAGACATGGCAAAATCTTGCCCTTGTTCTCTGATAAATTCAACAATACGTCAAAATATCTGACTTTTGACAGATATTTTCAAAAGCTATTCTGGTTTCAGAATCTAATTTACTTCACAATAAATAAACGTATGCGAAGTCGAACAAATTCTCAAATTAGAGTTTTTGTAATGCCTTAAATGCTGAATCGCATTTTCCAAAATATTATTGAAATTACTGGAAGAACTAGATTCTGCTGGTTTAAATTCTAGTATTTGTTCCAAATAACTATTTGCTAAAACACAAAGATTTTGATATTTTACAACGACAGCGTTCCAAACGTTTTTATTATTAGACCCAGTGGAAGGCAATCCATGACAAGTGCTTTTAGCTTTCTCAGCAACCTGCCATACTAAATGATCAATTTTGTCTACTCACTTAATTTATCATTAGAGTGGATAAGACTTTTAAACACTACAAGAAGATTTGCCATTCCTGAAGATTACCTGACAAGAAAGGCAACCATAATTTGGGGAAGGATGGCGTAATATGGTGTGACATACAGCCTTGTAATGTAGTCGAATTAATTTTTACACCACCTTGTATAGCTTTGACACGATCATCTTTTGCCGCAACTAAAATGTTATAGTTCATGTCAACAAAAACTTTCTGTGCTTGGAAGTTAGGCACAAGCTCATCATCCAATTGTAAGACAAGCTCGTTAATTATTTGAATAATTTATAACTATTCACTTTGCGTTATTTTTAATGATCCTAACTTGAAAACAAAATTTTTTAGTGTATTTTCATTGTCTAGATCTCGACTAAAATTAAAAAATTTTTGAATTCACAAAGAGTACATTTTTTTTTTGTAACAAACACTCTGAGCTGCCTCTTAATATCCACTTTTTTATCAGGCATGTCGTATTTAACTATTTCCAAAATAAACCAATTGCTTGCTTACACAAAAATAACAAACCAATCTATTCTTTATACCAATTATAATTAGTTGCGATGATAAATTTGAGATAAGGCTAAATTATCTACACTTTCAAATCAACAAACTAATTAAACTAATTTGAAAATAAATTGTAATGATTCTAAAATACAATGTGGCGCGAACAGTGCATAAAACAAATGCAATATTTATGCACGATACAAATGCTTTAGATCTGATTTTGAAGCAGTTATTAAGCAATATTGAACAATCGTGAATAGTTGTTCAAACAATTACACAGTTAGCTTAAGTTTTTTAGCAGATGCTAAAAGTTAATGTAATAAAATTTCGAAGCCATTGATAGTCCCCTACATTATCTTGCTTATTGTCAAGGCACCATACAATCTAGTTCCTTTTTACTGCCGTTTTAGGAAACTGTCATTTCAAAACGGAACTTATAAATAAACACTTTATCAAAGTAAGGGCTGTTTCAGAACGTTCTTCGTCTTTATTTAATTGTAACATGCCAAAGGGAGTAGGAAAGGGAGCGGGGACCCCAAACGCTTGGAGCACGTGGGTAGTTTAGAATACAATGTCTCATAAATCAGCAGGGCGCAAAAGGACATCAACAACCATCATGAATGTCGAACGTGTTCGCGTCAATTATGAACAATTCACAACAGTCACTATGATTGTGCGCTGCTACTCTAACTTGGAACGAAACGCCGACCCATGGCATTATTTGCAAAGATTTAGGTTTTCACTTCTGCAAACATTTCAACGAATTGAACTCTGCAAGTCATTGAAGAATCGTTTTAGGATCTTCAGTAGCATATAGTTCTCCGATAAATCCAAATTTCTTCTCAACTGCCACACGAATAAACAAAATTGTAGATATTGGGTTCCCGAAAATCTACTGGAACTGTATGAGAAACCAGTACACTCGCCTAAGGCTGCCGTTTGTTACAGCCATTTCAAACCAAAGAGTTATAGGTCCCTTCTTTTGTGAAGATAACTATGGTAGCTCTTCGAGCGTTAATTGCGGAACATAAAAAATACATTTAAGTCAATATAGAAGCGTTCGGGGTTCTAGCGTTTTAGTTGCTTTGAAAATATACTATCAAGATATTTGGGTAGTTGACTGTCGCACTGTTTACAGGATGTTACCGTCCTAACTCTAATTTTGGTATTTGCATTTTAGAACACGCTACATCACGTACCCGGTATTTTTCAGGAGAAAAGACTAAAAATTACAACAGAAATTAGATTCAAGTTCTTGATGTATGAGAAATGGTATATCGCACGCCCAGAATCTGTAGAGATGTACATAATGTTGGATAAAGTTGAAGTATCGATTGGAAGGTAAAAAGTATCGTCGGAAATAAAACTCCTAGGAAAATATCCTCAAAATATCTTACAATTAAAAATTCGATTTAGCTTCTAGAACCACCTCCAAGAAATGGGAAAATACTACAAGATGCAATGGGTGGGTTAATTGTCCCAGTAAGTGTATTACTCAAACAGCATCAGGAGTTGTGTTTAATTGCGTGGTTTGAATATTGCATCTAATAAAATAAAAAATCCTCAATGACTCACCTATATTTGATACAACTATTTCTGTATAAATATGTAATTTTCTAGAATTTTCAGATTTAAATGATTGGCTTATATTAAACAAACTTACGTATTTTAGGCTAGCGTATTAAGACAAAACCGTTCCAATTCATCTACCCAATTTCATCATGCGCGACTTACCAATCAGCTTTCGTCTACCCATATTCATTTTGACAATGTCAGGAATATTCTGCAAGAAGAAGATTGTTCGAGTTTTAGCCACGATGATGTACTTAACAGAACTAATATTTATTGTTCTTGTTATCGGATATCAATTTCATGGAGTCGGTGGAAATATATTCAATTTTGTAAGCAATCTTGAAGCATTCTCTGCGTTCATTCAGGTAAGAATACATATGCAAACTTTTAGTATCCTTCTTGTACATGTTTTTCAGCCCTTGGGAAAGACGTTTTGTTTTTTTTACTATTACAACAGATTCCGAAACCTTATTGACGCTACTCGTGAATTCGAGAGAGCTAAATATAGTGCAATACGCTTAAACAACAAATTGCACCTTATTCAGAACGCAAACTTAATGTTTCAAAAAGTGTTTTTGTTAACAGCATTTATTTGCGCGGTTTTCAAACAGGTAATCTGCCAGTTCGGACAATCGTTACCCTGGGGTATTTGGAACACAGATAGCTATGGTTTGCTATATAAAATGATGTATTTTGTTGAGAGTATTACGGCACTTTCAATCTGCTTTATAGTATGTTCGATGGATTCGATTTTTTTAAGTTTTTGTGTAGAGTTGGCGATGCAATTCAACCGCTTAAATATACATGTGAAAAATTTGAACACAGCTCAAGGTTGCTCAGTGAAAACACTAAAGTCGTCTATAGACAGACATGTGTATCTTTTGAGGTTGTTATTAAAAATACACTAACTTAAGTTAAAAATATTAAATTTTAGCATGTTAGAAGAAATTACTAGGATATATTCACCCATACTGACTTTAGAATATATAACTATTACACCTCTAATTTGTTCTGAAATGTATGCAGCATGCGAAAGGTATTATATCTTCTGCTTTTACAAATGAATAGCCATGTTTAAGAACTATAAAAAATTTGGATTTAGCTACAAAAATTTAACATCAGATGACATAATAACAAATATACTTATTTAGATTTAAAAATTTTTAAATTATATACTTCTAGAACAAATATGTTGTTTCGCAATAAATCCTAGAGCAACTATTAATTTTACAGATTTTTGATACATTAATACTTCTTTTATAGAACACTGGAAGTTTGAGGCATATTTGAATGCAAGCGTTTACGGTGTATATTATACAAAAAAAAAAACAAATTCCTGTTCGAACGAAAAGAATTTAGTGCTTTGGAATCTCACAGTTATCTTAACACTACTAGTGTATATTATCTGTTTCCAGGCACACACTGTGTACTTCCCGTATGTTACCTAAAAACAAGTCGTAGGTCTCAGATATATATATATATATATATATATATATATATATATATATATATATATATGATCATTTGGGCTTTGCATAAAAGTCTAAGTTATTATTTCATGTTAATAATTGTAATACGTTAGTATTTATCAACTTACCTTGTGTAATAAAACTACCTAAAATATTTATATATACAGTGCGTCCCAAAAGTAACGGATATATTCGATTAAATGATTATTGACAATTTCTGAGTAAAAAGCTCTGACACGTCGTTTTTTATTTTTAAATTGTCATTTAATTATGTAATTTTTAACCCCCCACCCTTCAACCCCTAAGCGCTAGCATCCCCTACTTAAAAATTTTAAATAGCAATGTACCCCTTGTGATACCTCAATTAATAGCATTATTCATGCATTCTAAATCCGTTGATAAACAACTGTTGTATTCAATAAAAACTTATTCACTTAAAGTGACAATTTTCGGGTATACCTTGACAAACAAAATGTTTGTAAAGTGTCAAATAAGTTTAGTGAAAGTACGTTAGTTAAGTGCGTGTTGCTTGTTTAATAATAAGCAAAAATGAGATTTAACGAAGCCTAAAAGATTGTAATTTTAATGATGATTGGCTTTGGAGATAGAATTCGAACGCACAAAAAAGTTCAAATTTTATTCAATGAAATTCATCCCGGAATATTGGACACGTACGGGATAAATCTAAAGATGGACGTCCATCAGCTTTAGATGAAGATTCAGAATTGGATGTCTTGCTATTTGTGCAGGAAAATCCACATTCAAGCGTTGCGGGAGTCGTTTCACAGTTAAATGCATCAAAAAGTGCAGTTCATAGGTTTCTCCGCAAGCAAAAATTTCACCTTCACAAAGTGCAATTAGTGCAAGAGTTATCTGTTGATGATTTTGATAGGCGAGCACAATTTTGTGAGACAATGATGGAACTTTGCAATGAAAATGCTGGATTGGAAGAAAATATTATGTTTTCTGATGAGGCAACATTTTATTTAAATGGTACCGTTAATAATCAGAATTGCCGTTAAGGGCTGATGAAAATCCGCATTGGATGATGGAAGCAAATATGCATTTTCCACAAAAGATGAATGTTTGGGCGGGGATAGTGGGTAATAAAGTTATTAGACTGTACTTTTTTGAGAGAACACTCAATGGAGAACAATATCTAAATTTTCTCCAATTTGAATTAATTTGGGCTTTAGCGGTACTACATCCGAATGCAGAAGATCCTGATTCACCTCATCCCAGTATTTCGCTACGGCAAGATGATGCGCCTCTCCACTATGCACGTCCAGTACGGGAATATCTCGACCAAGTATTTCCTATGAGGTGGATTGGTAGACGAGAACAAATTGAATGGCCCGCAAGGTCTCCCGACTTAACCATTTTGGATTATTTTCTCTGGGGTAATTTAAAATCTAAAGTGTAGTAAACAAAGTTCAACAAAAGTTCGTCTCTAAATTAGGACACTGCCTAGCCGCTAACGGGCAGCAGTTTGAACATTTAATTGAAATTGGGTTTGTTTTTTGCTTTTTATTTAAGTATTGTTAATTGAATAAAACAGTTATTTATCAACCGATTTAGAATTTTTTGTAAAATTCTATTTCTGCATGAAAAATGCTATTAATTGAGGTATCACAAGAGGTACATTGCTATTTAAAATTTTTAAGTAGGGGATACTAGCGCTTAGGGGTTGAAGGGTGGTGGGTTAAAAATTACATAATTAAATGACAATTTAAAAATAAAAATCGACGTGTCAGAGCTTTTTACTCAGAAATTGTCAATAATCATTTAATCGAATATATCCGTTACTTTTGGGAAGCAAAAAACAAAAATCAAGTTGCCGACCGATATTGATCTTTTTCCATTTTTTAGAATCCGCGGAAACGTCCGCTTCCACACGCGGCCAAAACAAAACTATCACTCCGATTCGGCTGAAATTTCGACAGTAGGCGCCTACGCGAATGTACTACACAATAGTAAATTTTTCTTGCGATAGTGACGCCATCGGAAGGTGAGGTTAAGTACTTATCGGACTGCCCTAGTATATGTGTACGTATAAGCACGTACGTACACTTAAATATACTCATATCTTCTTTCCGTTGTCCTCTTATGGGCTTGGTCAGGCAAGACATTTCACCTGGCCCTGTGGAAGGAGTACCGAAAACTTAGTTCGCACTTGCTGATCGCTTAGGTTCGTGGCATTATTCGCACTTTTCCTCGAGGAAGTCGTTGCTGCCACGGTGTGCGGCAATATCCTCTTTCATCGCTCCGAAGCCGACCTGTCTTGACAGGCGCGATCACCAAAAAAATTTCTATTAGCCACCATCTCCTACTCCAATTGTCTGTGTTGTGGAATGCCGCACGACTCATTTTAAAACCCACCATAACTTCCTTCTCTCGTGCTAGAGTACACCGAGGGACTAAAGTCTCTACGGTGTATGTTTGGTTGTGGGCGGCTCCTTCTCTTCGGCGCCTCAGTTGTTGTGCCTAAACATTTGTAGATGGCATTTGTTGCGGCTCAGAGTAGACTAGAGACATGGCTGGTGTGTACATTTTTTGTCGGTCCATGTGCCATCTGGTTCATATTGCGCTTGGGTATTACGTCTAGATTATCTCGAAATCTTCTCTGTTGAACAACAGCGGTCATGCACACTGATACACTTCTGAAGAATATGCAGATGGCGCCGCGAAGCATCCACTCCAAGCCAAATCTATTTTAGAGCTACGCCAACACCACAGCTCCGGCCATCAAATGAGATCGAGCTCAAGAACGAGGCGCCATAAGAAATAGTACTCATTCGCCTCCGTCCTGAGCGGTAAACGGTAGTACTTATATTTATGCATCTAGTTTAATTGACTCTACTAAGTAACAGGTAAGCTACTCTCATATATACCCTATAAGTAGATGTACAAATTTCGTACCAGGCCGAAGAAAAACGATTTCTTACATGTATTTTTTCATGAGAAGGCGCAGGGTTCATTCTGGTCATTTTTACAATTTCCAAAAGTCATTTACCCTGCCTGACACCACATTCAATTGTTACGTTGTTTCGAGATGTCTATATTATCATGGCTGGCATTTACGTTACATGCACAACATTTTTCTAGTATTCTACATCCTCTAAATCTATTTCTCATAACCCGCATGTTATTCCTATTAAATTGTTTTTACTTTGAAGCAAGCGAACGAAGAGGTTCTGGTTCTGGTTAGATAGGACCAGAAGCCTTCAGACTGTTAGCCTAATACGGATTATGTCAGTAGATCAAGTTTCACGATCACATATTCTACTATTCAAACAAATATATAGCTCTCTAAAACACGTGTTACAAGCATTATAAAAATGTTTTGTCATACACATATGCAAATATAATATGTATTACTCTCTATACAACAAAATATAATTAGCATACAACTAACCTTTAAATACATATATCTAGATTGTATACTATCGATTAATATATACTTACATATTACATACTTAAAGTATAACAGAATATTTTTACTTGATTTACATATAAATATATTTACCTTTACACTTACAACTATTACATATAATTTAGACATTTACACTTACTACAACTAAACAAATATATATATATATATATATATATATATATATATATATTATATATATATATATATATTGCTGTGATTCTCTACCGATAATCGCCTCTTTACTCTCTCCGCCTCGGCTGCTCACCTAGTTAAAACTTTCATCCTCATTCAAAAAAAAAACAAACACATTCCTACCACAAACATCAACGTTAACTCTATTTACATCAATATTCATAATACATTAAAGTTTCAAAATTAAATTTCAGCATAAATTTCAGCATCATAAAATTTCAAGTTAAAATTTGTCATCATTTTAATTTGCATCAAGAATTAGAGTCCTTGTAGGATGCATACTAATTAAGTTAACAATATGTGCAGACCTAAGTCTGAATAAAAGGTAGCATCTCCCACCCCTTTACGTTAATTTAACAGGTTAGTCTAATTGAGCTCAAAGACAGACGCAAATTTTCATCATAATCAAAAACATAAACCTGATAAATACTCTTTTCTACTTATACAGGAAAATTTTACCTTAAAATTAAAAATTTGTTGTTTATACAAATTTACTAGTGTCCATTTTTATCAAACAAATTATAAAGATATTCAACACACACCAAAACATCTAAGATCGAACAAAATTGCATAATTTACCTGAAGGTTACTGCACTCGTGGCTTCAATGTACATCGGACTTGCTCATCCCACCATTCCAGCTGGTTTATGTATACGGCTTCAGATTCTGACCGCTTTTAAAATTTTTGTACACCACCATTCGTCTAAAAAGGTTTCAGGGCTTCTCAGGAACTCATCGATGTATATCTAAATCTTGTTTTGTAGATCCAATCACGTTTACGAATAACACTTGATTACTCACTACCGAAAAATAGCAAAGAAATTCATAATTCTTTCACGCTATACCCAAAACTGCCTACTTTTATTTATTTATTTATCGTTTCTAATTTGGATAATTGGTACAGTAATACTCGCAAATATAACTAGACTTTACTTCTATAAGTGCACTAATAACTTTTATTGTAGCACGTAATCACCACGTATTCTACTTAAAGTATCGAATAATCAAAAAAATAAAGAGCAAAACTGTTTAAAGTATTGACTAAAATTAAAAATATAAGAGAACCAAACTCCTATTAACACGGGTTTATATAATGGCCCGCTTGCAAGTCGAATTTGTCCCGCAACGGATAATTTTTAGAATTTCGCATTCTATTTTCCCTTTCGACGGCTCGGCACAACGATTCTACTAAATTTGCACACGTCCAAGTTGAAAATATAAGAAATTTCTACACGGCTCGCAACACGTCCGAGAACAACTAATTAATTTTACACACCAACTGCTATGCTTTCCCCTCTCATGTTTGCATCTTATTTCAACCAATCGTAGCCCTGGTGAAGCTTCACAAATCACGCCTTTATTATCAGTGTCTCTGCTTTACGCGTTTTATCTATCCCTTTCTACCCTGGTCTGAGTGGTACAAATCAATATTCCAGTCTATCTGCTATTTAAATCCACGTGGATTCCTATTTGAGTAAAATAACCCCTCATCTAGCCTTTCCTGCTAAAACATCCGACCGTGGAAGCAAATATACAATTTCCACAAAAGATGAATGTTTTGGCGGGGATAGTGGGTAATAAAGTTATTGGACTGTACTTTTTTGAGAGAACACTCAATGGAGAACAATATCTAAATTTTCTCCAATTTGAATTAATTCCGGCTTTAGCGGTACTACATCCGAATGCAGAAGATCCTGATTCACCTCATCCCAGTATTTCGCTACGGCAAGATGATGCGCCTCCCCACTATACACGTCCAGTACGGGAATATCTCGACCAAGTATTTCCTATGAGGTGGAATGGTAGACGAGGACAAATTGAATGGCCCGCAAGGTCTCCCGACTTAACCATTTTGGATTATTTTCTCTGGGGTAATTTAAAATCTAAAGTGTAGTAAACAAAGTTCAACAAGAGTTCGTCTCTAAATTAGGACACTGCCTAGCCGCTAACGGGCAGCAGTTTGAACATTTAATTGAAATTGGGTTTGTTTTTTGCTTTTTATTTAAGTATTGTTTATTGAATAAAACAGTTATTTATCAACCGATTTAGAATTTTTTGTAAAATTCTATTTCTGCATGAAAAATGCTATTAATTGAGGTATCACAAGAGGTACATTGCTATTTAAAATTTTTAAGTAGGGGATGCTAGCGCTTAGGGGTTGAAGGGTGGTGGGTTAAAAATTACATAATTAAATGACAATTTAAAAATAAAAATCGACGTGTCAGAGCTTTTTACTCAGAAATTGTCAATAATCATTTAATCGAATACATCCATTACTTTTGGGAAGCACTGTATATATATATATCATATATATATATATATATATATATATATATATATATACTTACCCTTTATTTTGGACGCCTGCGAATTTCTCTGCTCACCCTGGCTAGCTTAGCAATCGGCCACCTATCTTTACGTACATGCCTCTCACACTCAAACACCCTCAAATGAAATTACCAAAATAATACAACAACCATACGACCTTTTATTTACACATATTAACAGATAAAATATTTACACATGAGTTCAAACGGTTTGGTACAATTGTTACCAGCTCAATTATCAAATGCTTTAAAGTCCTTGGTTTTTAAATTATTTTAAACAAATTCGAGTAGATATGAGTAGATGGGCCCCATATGTAACCCTAATTTGACTTAATACTGGTGTATTGTGAGCTCATTTTAACTCAGTTTTGTTTGTATATGCTTTTTAACCTTGCATTATTGAAAACAAATTTACCGACCCGTTTACTCCTTACAACCACAATTTATAACATGAATAAATCTTTATATACCATCAATAGACCCTTGTTCAATACTCAAAATTATTAAATTGTCCTGCACATGTACCTTTTTAAACAAGTTTTAAAAACAATAAATACGCCACCAATAAGTCAAACACACAACACAAAAATATCCACAAATGTTTATATAAAAACAGAAACTTCAAATTTATTACCTAGAGACACCTTCACTCCTCGTCACCATCGTCGAAGTGTCCATCTACTACGCTGAGGCCAGGATTCACAGATCCCTACCATCTAGTATCTCCGCTACCACTCCTGTTCATCGCAAGATATTAGCTTAGTCTCAACAGTAACATTCCATACCAGATATTTCACGCATACAAGTTGCTTTCACTTCTGCTTACCCCAAACATCATCCATCTATTTACTAACTTTGTCGTAGTAACGGCACCTTTTATTTAAATAAGCACCAACCCGTGAAATCACTTTTATAACTTGCGGTCCGCTATTACAGCTTTTATAATTTCTAATAGGATGTAAATGCAACTTTACTGAATATTAATAATTGATAACGGTAATAGCATTTACTACTATTCTTGTAGGTCTGAACCGGTATTCAGATCTAAGTCAAAATAAGGAGAGCTTTAATATCCTCGTTCGTTTATTTATATTATTCAAAACCCCCCCAGTAGAACCCGTTTCACTTGAAAAGCTTGTTTTCGAAGCCGCTTTCTGAAATTTTTAATGTAACGAACACTGACTTCTCCAAAATTTCCACTTTCGTCGTGTTGTTATCTCGAATTTAGTTTACCATTGTAACGATCGCGCATTTATGGAAAAACTGCTCGCCATCGACCATTGATAGAATTTTCTTCCGTTCAAACGCGCCACCTCTTAGCTGTCTATCTCTGTTCTACGCATATCTGTTGTCTCCCTTAGAACCCCACTTGAATTGCAGAAAATCGATATTCTAGTCGTCCTTCACAAATACACGTGTATATCCTACGTGACTTTTATCCAACGCTTGCTTTATCTGCTTTTCTATTTGTCTTACATTATCGATCGTTTATTCCACTCACTCCTTAAGGTACTGGTTATTGTAGCAGCTTATCCAAATTGAACGTTGCAACCAATTTCTATGGAATTTTGTGCTAACGTTCGTTTCAAATTCCCTGAATGTAAAATTTAACAAGCAGGTGTTTCTTGAAACAATTCTTGGTTTCTCACTTTTCAGTATTTGTATAAACGAACGTTGGCTTTTAAAATTGAATACATATGCGTTAGAAATTATTGACTTTCTTATGCAAGCACGCTCCTTTCTTGCTTCCCTGCGTTTGATTAAAAGAAATTATAATTAATTATGCGTATCCTTGAGCTTTTATATGCTTTAAAGCTTTTCTTCCCTTCTGTAATTTTAACATTCCAATTTAAATATAGAAAAATACCTTAACAATCGTCCGTTTTCACTATATGAATTAATTAATTCGGCGCGTAAATAATTTGCTCCTATTTCTATATACACGGTTGCTAAAATTTTATTGTCTACACCAATTTACCTTGTAAGTCCACAACAATATATATGTATATATATATATATATATATATATATATATATATATATATATATATATATATATATATATATATATATATATATATATATATATTGCTGTGTTACGGGATCAGTCTCTGGAACACTCGAGCCTTTTTCTAACAACCATTCAAGCCCCACAAATTGGACGTCATAAGATTGCTGTGGAACCGTAGATTAAACTTTTAACATTGAGCCAGTGTCATTAAATGATTTTTCAAAAATAAAAAAAAAATCTAAAAAAATTTCTTACCCTGTGTTTCTGCTTCAAGAATCTTCGGCAGCTTCCCTGGCTAGCTCAGCTGTGCTTCTTCTCGGATACCTAAATTTACAACCATTCTTCCTTCACACTCGCACACAATTCAATAAAATCACCAAATAATACAGCAATCATACAATTTTTTATTTACCGCTATTTACAGACAAATTATTCACATGTATAAAAATAGTTTGGTACACAAATTACAAACTCAAAATGAAATATGTTTTTAAAGTCCTTGCTTTTCTAATTATTTACAAACAAATTTAATAAAATATGAGTAGATGGGCCCCACATATTACCCTAAATTGATTGTACACTGGAGTGTGGTGAGCTCATAATAACCCAGTTTATTTAATATATGCCTTTTATCTTGCATAAATTAATACAAAATTGATAGACCCGTTTACCCTTTACAATCCAATTTATATTCAGAATAGAATTTTGTAAGTTTTAAATACACCCCTTTTCAATATATAAATAACCCCAATAAATTGTCCAGTACATGTATCTTTTCCAATAAGTTTATATAACCATAAATAATCCCCAAAATTCACTCACACATTACCAAAATTTCACAAAGTTTATCAGACAACAGAAATTTCATATACATTACCTGGAGAATGCTTCAGGCCTTCATTCCTTCGACGACGATCACCAGAACATTTCAGCTTCGTGACCACTCGCTGTGATACTGAGCGGATTCACAGACGATAACCCCAATTATTCGCCAAGCGCCTTGTTTCAAAGTACCATTCCATAACAGCATACAATCCTGGTTGTTTGTGATGCTTACCCCACGTATATTATGCTTCTATTTATTAATTTTCTAGCTTGGTATAGAAGTAGTCGGATTTCTGTTAATTTCATTTACACCACACGTATCTCGCGTTAGTAAATGGAAGGCCACGCCTACTACGTTACACGTACTAGCTACTATAATGTTGGTCTGTTGTAGTAAAGTAGTATAAAAACGATGAAAAGACAAAGAAAGCCGTAATAATTTAGCTAGAGTATTTATACCATTTCAAAGTGCTACCCCCGGACACACTTCACGCGAAAAGCTTATTTTAAAATTAAAATTCTACAAATTTTGATACCACCGTTTTGCAAATTCCTGAAATTTATTTTGTCCTACGTGCCGTACGTATCCGAAATCGCTCCCACCTGTCGCGTTTGTCTACGTTTAGAAAACTGTCTGTTCTTAACCAATAATACTATTCTGTGTCGTCATAAAACCTCGCCTGTAATATTTTTATCTCTGTCTGATGCATGTCTGCTGTCACGTTCAAAACCCCACTTGAGTTATAGAAAATCGATATTGCTGACAGCTCATCTCCACTCCACGTATATTGGTACATGCGTTTTCAATATCAACGCTTTGATATCTGTCTCTATTTGTAGTATATAATCGATCGTGCATTTCCCTTGCTCTTTAGGAACTTTGTTAACTTGTTGTTCAAACCAACTGACGGTTGAAAATATTTTCTATGAAGTCCTGTCTTACTATGCTCATAATTTCGACGAATGTAACCTTTTAAAAATACAGGTGTTTGTTAATTATAGACCGTTTAACACAACAATTCTTGGAGTTTATATTTCGTCGCATTAAGTAAACTGACGTTTGCTTGTTACAAAAAACCTTTTGCTTTGGAATTATTGATTTTCTTACCTTAGTGGGTTTTCTTATGCTCCTACGTGTTGAATTAAAATAAACTAACATTAATTTTGCATATTCTATTTGCTTTAAAACTGTTTCTCTTTATGTACTTTCTAACATACCTTTATTAATTATAAAAATACGTCATTACATGTCCGTTCTCCCTAAATGAATTAAATAAATTTTGCGCGTAAATAATTTGTTTCTTTCTCTATACAGGGTGGTTGAAATTTTAGTGTTTACCTCAAATTTAACACTTTGAATCCACAACAATATATATATATATATATATATATATTATCGTGTAAATTATAGGTTAAGGCGGATAGATAAGTCAAGAGAATAATTTTGTAAGGACCGTGTATATAGAAAACAGAAATAATTTATTTGCGCTCCAAATTAATTAGTTTTGATCTTAAAACAAACAGATAATAGCTTACATTTGTATTAAAAAATCAAAATGTTAAATTTGCATAAGTGTAGAAGCTTTGTAGTTCGTGAAAACTCAAGGATGATACGAATATAATTAGCTTTGATATTTTGAAAGATGTAACTCAAGCACATCAAGTGATAAGGAGAGCTTTTGTATATAATATCAATAATGTAAACGCATATTTTTCATTTAACTAAACAAAGCGCTCGTTAAAAATAAATTTTAATAAATTCTACAAGTTGAACAACATGGACAGTACAATTTCCAACGGACAATCGGTTCATAGAAAACCTGACTGATAAATAAACAAGTTCAAGGAACCAGTATGTACGTTAGAATACAATTCTGTAGAAATTTTAGTTAACAGTCGATGCGAAGGCTACGAAAATAACAAGGAGGTTTGAAAGCAAGTTGAGACAGAATACCATTAGCATAGGCTAAACGAGGAAAACAAATAGAGACGTTAGATAAAACACTCGTTTAAAGTACGCGACAAAATTTAGAGGTCAACCACAATATCGATTTTATGTTGCTGGAGTGGGATTGTAAAAGAGAAAGGCAACAAATATGAGTTAGACGAGGATAAGATAGTTGGATGCTAGACCTACGGATGGGATAAATTTTTTTTATTGGCTGGTCGTAAAGTGGAATGAGAGAAATTTCAAGAAGAGCGCGACGGTTGTATTTGTTAACCAGCATTTCCTACTAAAGCGACGATGGAATGAGAATTAATTAAAAAGTTCGTTGCATATAATATTGTCAGAATCGGTTACGGTGGGAGAGTTTTTCGATTGAAATAGGGTGCAGGAGGTGTGTTTCTACTATTATAAATACACTAGAATACGTGGTAGGGTTTCTTACTTCGCTTAGCTTTTACTTGACTTACTTCTACGGTCCGCTTTAGACTTAAATGGTAACATCCAAGTTTAAAATTCTATAACTCGGTGATAGTGAAGTCCGTCTTAAGTTAATTAAAAGTGTGAAAGCACGAGTAAGTACTATATTGTAAATGGTGCTGTAGCTACATACAAAAAACGAACGGAGGATGTTACTGAGGTAAGCGTGCCTAGATAAATTTTGGAACGAGGATGCTGGGTCTTTGGTAGATACGGAAGGCGATTAATTTATTTTGGACAATTATATGGGTAGAAATATTGAAGGCGTCTGCAGAGAATTGGATAGCGATTAGAAATGAATTTGATCTACATATAGCAGAGAGGTGGATGGAATGCTACGACGAGGTTTTGGGTGGACAACATCTTCAAAGGAGACGGTGAGAGAAAAAACTTATTCCAGGTAACGAAATTAATTTCTATTGTTATTTCTTGAACATTTTGTGCTGTTATTTTGTGCTAGAGTGATTTGACACATTGGGTGCGTATTTTATGAACATAAAAGCTAATTTGAAGGGTATATGAAAAAGACAATTTGTATTTATTATTTGAAGGTGTAAATAAATGACGTAAAAATTTGATGTAAAAAGTAAGCGGGTCTTTAGGGTAGTTAAAAACAAAGATGCGGTTTATTTATGCATTTAGAGTAACAGGGTTTATACTGAGCTCACGATAGACCAGAGTAAATTTTAATTTAGGGTTTCAAGATAGGCCCATCTACTTTTATAAAACAAAAACTGTTGAAATAAACTAAAAGTCATGAAATTTAAAAGGATTTAATGGTTGAGATTGTAATATTTTATGAAACTGTATTTCCGAATTTGTAAATATTGAGCTGGTGACGTAAAATTATGATTTGTATGAATCAAACGTTGTGTGTTTCGTTGAATTATTTGAGTGATAATTTTATTTGGTAATATAAGTGAGAAAGAGCAAACTTAGGATGGTAAGTATCTTTGAAGAAGCAGATTTTAGGGTTAGACGTGGTATGCTGAAATAAAGGGGGGGTTCCCGAGATATTGGCAATATTTTTTTATTTTCAGGAAAAATATTTATGTAGCTCAACTTTCGCAGGGGCATAATTCCGATATTCACAGCAATTTTATGACTTCCTAAACGCTAGTGCACCGGTTCCAGAGAATATTCACTGCAATTTTATGACAGCCCAACGCTGGGGTTCGATTTGAAAGCTTATCCACAGCAATATATATATATATATATATATATATATATATATATATATATAATGTGTTTGAATAATGACCTTGCTAGTACAATTAATATTCTTCAATGATGGGTTCAAGGTCAGCTGGTAGGAATTAAAAGCAAACTCTTTTTAAATGCCTAAATTTTCGGATCTATATTTTATCCTTGATCACAGGCTTTTAAATTGAGAAAATAAAATTGGCTTCTAAATGAATGGATTTTGTACATAAAAGTTTTGGATTTTATTGCTTTTTGAAGTTGTAAAATTGTATAATTTATAATATAATTGTATATTTTAATTGTAAAATTTTTTTTTTGACATTTTAATACTTTTACAAATTATACAATTTTACAACTTCAAAAAGCAATAAAATCCAAAACTTTTATGTACAAAATCCATTCATTTAGAAGCCAATTTTATTTTCTCAATTTAAAAGCCTGTGATCAAGGATAAAATATAGATCCGAAAATTTAGGCATTTAAAAAAGAGTTTCCTTTTAATTCCTACCAGCTGACCTTAAACCCATCATTGAAAAATATTAATTATATATATATATATATATATATATATATTGCTATGAGATCGCCGTGCTTCGATTAACATCCAGTTGCCTGCTGTTCGACCACCGCTCTGTGTTTTTAAATTATCTAGAATAAATTTTATATTTCAAACAATTAGATTTATGCCTTGATTAACTCAGTTCAACCCCACACAGTGTGCACGATAACAGAAAGATTTTTACTCCCCTTTTTCTCTATTACTTCATACCTAAATAATATAAGCTGAATAACCAAAAATTTGTATAATAATCAAGAAATATGTACAATTTGCACTTCTACAACGTTCGTAATTTTATGTGCTTTTTAAAATTGCTGAATCAAAGTAAAAATATAAATCTGTTCATCACCAAATTATCACCCGATTAAAAGTATATAAAGCCAGCAAGAATAACTCTGTATTATATTGGAAGCCTCGTTGAACGTTCGATGACCCTTCGTTTCCTTAACGTAATTTTTACGTATCAATTAAAATTTTTGATGACCCTTCATATAAATATCTAAGTACATGCAAATTTTAAATGTTCAAAAGAAAATAAGTTTTATGCTATTAATTTTATATAATCTCTAACCTGGTATTTTTCTGTTGATTTCCTGGTTTGAATGTGTGGATCTACGTACACCCCTATCCTTTACCCTGCCGCTACGTGAAATGACCTTGGATTGCTTTCAGCTTAACGTCCTGATTCAGGGTTTTCCGCTTTGATATATCTGTTACTCGTATTATTGGATTTTACGTTGAATTTCGTATCTAATTTGTTTAGTGAATTGTTTATTGAATAGCTTCGTAAATCTCTCAGTATATTTTTAGTAGATTTCTCAGTTTGCTTAGAACCCTAAGTTAATAAATGTTAAAGATCATGTTTACCTTAATTAAAATTTAGACTTAAGTCTTATGTTAACGTCGAATTTCTATCTTGTATATTTGAACGTACACTGTATTTGAAATTTTTAAATATTAATTTTCACTTATAAATCGTGGTTTTAATTTCACATTTAAATTTTGCGTAGTATTCTTGTTCAAACTAGTAAAGTTTGTGCTTCGGTTATGTAGAGACTGACGATTACCTGCTTGGTGTATTATATAATGGCAAACCCTTCCAAGTGCTGTCATTGGCTTGATCGCGCATTATCCTGGTTGAGGCGTTGCAGTTGTTTTATTATGAAAGCCTTCAGATTTTACATGTGGTTTCCGAACCTATATCTTGTTGAAATGCGCTCCAAATCACGTAGGTATCCAAACTTTACACTATAGAGTTCGTTGACTATAGTACTTCGTAACGTTCAATATCATGTTTTCGTATTTTGTATACGAGATTATTAGCTATTATTTTTAGATCGTCACGCACGCCAAAACTTATGGTTACATATTTTATTTTCCACATATGCTAGATTTTATTCGAATTTGTAGAGTGTATTTTTTAAAAGATCACGTAGGCAAATTTTATTATGGGTTCCTTTAACAGATGACATAAATTAGTTGTGGTTTTATTGACTTCTTACGTTTTGAAATATGATTGTTTTGTAAGACCTGTTTTTTGTGTGCACGAAGATTATTAATCCGTCGAGTTTAAAAAAATTTGTTTCATGTATGTTTGACTTTAGATACTTCTAATTTGTCTTTATTTAAAGCTACTGAATGTATTCTTGTTCTTAAAGTAAATCGGATTGCGTCTAGAGTTATTTATTCTACTAAATGTGGTTAAATTATTAAAGGATGAGCTTCCCTTCATTGACTAAAGTTTAGTTTCCTTGACTTTGGTGTTGTTTACATGAAGTATACTACCTTTGTGACCCTATGTAATAGCCCTATTATCATATATATATATATATATATATATATATATATATATATATTGATTGTGACAAAGGGGTCACGAGGTCATTAAACGTCAAATTCTATGAAAACCCATAGCATAGAAAAACTGAGAAAAGTAAAAAATTCCCCATATTCAATTTTTTACTTCATATAAACATAAGTGTATTCCATTAGTACATAAAATAAAGTTCTCATGTAAAAACACATACCATTTAAAAATCTAAACCCAATCTTATAGAATACTTGAATTCTTAAATCCTCGAGTTTAGTGGCGCTTGACATTTCCCTGTTAATCTCATCTCGCTGAAGTTAGAGTTCAGAGGTGGCACGGAAATCTTCAGGAGTACTTACGATTAGTACGGATAATACGACATCTACGGTTAAACTTCGGAGAGAAATTTAGGTGGTTCTGTTCTTACCTCATCTCCACCCCCAATCAACACCTTAAGAACAATTACCTTATTCGATAACATCTATTGAAGGAATATACAACGCCAGCACTATTTAGTGGTACTTTATTATTTTAAAATATTTTCCTGGATTGCAGAGATTATAGCGATCCTTTTCAAAGTAAATCATGAATATTTATAGCACTTAGTGCTATATAAACGAAGCATTAGTTCCAGAAATTTCATTATAACGGAGTCTAGAATACTTGTTAAAAATCATTTTGTTTTGAAAACAAGTAATCCCACACGTTCAGATATTTGATAATCGTTATTTGGACGTCATATGCGATGTGTCAAACCCAGCAATTTAATTTTCTCCAAGTAAATAGCTATATGTTCAAATACCACTGTTATCTTAAGTAAATAATTGTTTTATTAAAGAGTTAACGGTAGCCTACGTAACAAATTGCTCATCGCGAAGAATTGATGCCTTCTCATAATTTTAGGATTTGCATGTGTTGCAATTTTTCGGTTTCGGATTCCTCGAAGGTAACTGAATACTTTTTATTAATAATATTTTTTGATGAACAAATGCTTAAAATTTATGTAGTAAATATGAAGAGCATTTTTCTATTACAAATAGACGCACCTGTGTGACTTTTCAAGATTAGTGCAGTTTTCTTTAATTTAGTGAAAATAAAAGAAGGTTTTCTTATTCATGATTTTGTTTGCTAAAATGTATTTAATACTACCTTTTTCTTGACCTTTGTATAATTATTTTTGTTTCTATTACTGTTTCTTTGGATTGAGCGAGAGCAGATTACACAGTAAATCTATTCAACAGCTTTTACAAAAATGTGCAGTGTGCAATTGAGTAGAAGCACATAACAAACTTAATTTCTTGGACATGACGTTACACAGAACAAACCAAAAAGTAATTACTGAATGGCATACAAAAATAGATATGGTCTGGGTGATATTTAAACTTTCAGTCACACCATCCAATAGCACAAAAAAGGAGCAGTAGTAAAGCCTAACCGATGGGGATATTAAATTGTAAAACACTGAATTTAGAAAAAAGCTATAAGTAAAGCCAAATGTGCACTAAGGAAAATTGACTATCCACAACAAATGATTGAAAAAATTTTTAAACGGCAAATAAACAAATATTATATTAACAAAAATTTTTGTAAAAAATTTGTTTGAAAATCTACAAAAATTATTTAAACACCACAACATAAATATTGCTCTCAAAGGTTTCAATCTAACCAAAAGCTGTTTTAGCTCGCTAAAAGATTTAACACTTATAAATAAAAAATCGCATAGTGTATACAGTCTAGCGTGTAAGAAAGATTTTAATGGCATATACATAATCCAGAACATGTAGCATTTAGGAAAATTACTCAATGGGCACCAATATGGTAAAAATAACCACACTGTCCTCACAAAACATGAAGCACAATTTAAACATAAATTTGGTATAATAAAACAAAAATCCTTGTAACTGAATTAAACAAAAAAAATACGAGAAGTGTTGGAAATTATTTATAATGCTGAAAATTCATTATCGGTTAATGACAAAACTGACGTAAAAGGCTCAGTAAAATTTATTCTAATCTAAAACAAAAAGCTTAATAATTTGGAATGTGGAATTTTTTAACGGAATTTAAAAAGTAATCCACAAGACAACTCAATATGGGACACGCTGTATATATTTGTTTTGTATGTTGCAGTAACAGTGTCAAAATCCTGGTGTTATCAACTATCTTTAGTATGGTGCTTTTGATGCAATTGGCACTATATTCTGTTCCAGCGGATTATGTAGCAGCTGAGGTAATATATAGAATAAGAATTAATTTGTGAGATATGCTTTACTTTGCACTAAATGTTTACAACGTAATGTACATTTTAGGAGCAATTTTTACCAACACATTTGCAGTGGGGACAAATCCTTATCCCCAAGCCCTATTTCTCTAAAATCGTTTCATTATGCAAACAAATTCTGTATAAAAGCAAAATTTTAGCCGTTTTCATCTGTAATGTAATACCAATGGAACACTCCAAATAAAGCGCAAATGAAATGTAGAATTTGAAGTGTAGTAATCAGTAACAATCAATAACATATACTGTATGTTATATTATTGTCTTCGACCCTTGATCTATTGTCAAGCTTCTATAAAGTCAGAACTCCCGATAATTTTCTACATAGTTTTGGATAATAATCCTTACAGCACGCAGATCGCCAAAACTTTATTTATGACAAGTGACGCCTCCATGCGGAAAACGTTAATACTATAGTGTGTTAAGTGGTTTAACCATGTATTATTTCCTAATAAAGTTGACGAAACAATACCTTGATTTAAAAACAAGGATAAACTATGAGAATAATTTTAGATTTTAGTTTTATTTACTCTCCTAGCTTGTACTAATTTTTATTTAATTTAAAAACTAAAATTTTTATGGCACCCCAAACTGTAACTACTGATTGATTGGTAGATATTATTCAATATACAATAGCTGGACGTTGAAGAGCGAGACAGTAATAGGTTTAGACAAATTATGGGTTTTTAAACGGTTTTAATAAGATTGCGGTATCTTGTGTTCATATCAAGCATGCAAAGTGTGGTGTATTTATTTTCCTATTCCCTATTGTTTACCAAAATTTTTGAAAATAACAAGTTCTTGAACTATTTTAGAGTGAGCACCTCGAATTTGTGGTATTTCATCGGCTTAGAACATGTTATCTTGTTTGATATTTCATGGCACACAGTATTTTTGAACTTATGTTATCTGCAAGTTGTACCATATAATTTGCGGGTCAACCTTTAGTCAGTTTCTGTTCAGTTGAAAATTTTAAAGCAAGTCACAATGCATTAGCACTTGGCGGCGAGAAAGGTGCTTAGATAACTCTTACTCGCAGTGATCGTCCAGCCGTAGTTCTCTAAAGAATTTACAAAAGTCATAATATTTCGGGTAACGCCTACAATTCTCAGCTCAACAATATACATTCGAATTTTAACTTGGCGCCAGTTAAGGTTCGTGGCTGCGAGCGGTTCTTTTTAAAAAGACTTCTCCAACTCCTTAACACATTTATTTTATTTACACAGAAACTAATATTGAATTTTGACAATCATGAAAATTAATTATTCTAAGTTGAAAATATATTAATTAATTGTACAGGTGAGTTGTCTACGAACTGCAATGTTAAAGCTGAACGATGGATTAACTGCCTGTGAGTGGAGCTCCCGGGCCTTTTATAATATCCCTACCCCCTCACAAATCTGTGGGAACTTGCAGACCTAATGTCTGCTTACACTTGACTCTATTCATAATACAATGTTGCTATCTTAAAAGCTATTCATAATTACTTTGTTGCGAGCTTCCTTTCCAGGTAATCTCGGTACGCGACTGTCTGTGACCGCCTGTGACCTGACATCTACAGTGCCACTTATCTCTGTGCTACAAAGTAGCGTTTCCGTTCCCATGAACGTTAATAAACTGAATAAAATGTCCTTCAATTACATTAGTTGCGTATTTTCTAATATTTCTAATAACTTCTTAATTATTAGTTTCTTTTATATATATAGCAAATGGGGGATTACTTAACTCTTCCCGACGTACATTAAAAATTAAAGGTTTTTACCTTACTTAATTTTTAATTTAATAAATTCATTTAATTTTAATTCTTAAAACTCATATTTTCTAATGGTACATTTGTTTCTTTAGTTGTCTTAAATCTAAAACTGTTTCCTTTATTATTTTTATATCTAATATACATTTTGTAAATTACATAAATGATCAATAAATTAGTCAATATAATCAATATAATTGTCCATACACTAATATTACCGTAGTGCACTTTAGGTGTTTTGATTTCGTTCAGGTGTTCCTTGTAGTCTTCCATGAGTTTCATGGCGAGGTTGAGGTTGTCTAATTCCAGGTGTTCCAGTTGTAGGGGTTTTTGAAGTATTTCTTCGTCTTCGTCTTGAGTAATCTTGATTTGTAAATCGGGTAGATTTGCTAATTTCTTAGTTTGTACGGGTTCTTGGTAAACTCTAATAATTACATTTTTAAATTTCAAATAACAATTTTCCTTAAGGGTGATTAATTTACTTCCGGTTAATGCTAAGTTACTTTCGTTTTGATTGCAGTATATTGTTGCGATTACTTCGGTGGGGAAAATGGCTATCCATTTATTATCCGTTATTTTCTGGATTTTCATGTTAGTGATTTGTACAGGTTTGGCTTCACAATTTTCGTAACGATTGTTAAATTTTAGTAGTTGTACTTCGCAAGGGCTGTCTTCTTGAATTGTTGTTGTTGTCAATGATTCGCATAAGTATTGATTTGGTGTGACTTCATCACATTTTTCGTTCGTATAACCATATCTTAGTTCATTTAAGGATAGGAATTTGGTTTTTGGAATAATAACTTGGTATGTGCTAGTCATTTTCATTGGAAAAGCAAATAAGTGATAATAATTGTAATTGTTAATCTCTACTATTGGTATTTCTACTAAAAATGTTATATCGTTATTTTTTACATAGCCTTTAACTATAGCTATTCTTTCAAATATTAAAATGTTTGATTCTATTACATCGAAAGGTAATCTACTGTTAGTTATAAAAGATTTTATTCTCAATAATTCTTTTAATAAATCAATTGGTTCTATGATACTTGAATGTAGGGTATTTAATTTTGCGAATGTTACTGCGTTTTCTAACGTTGCTAAGATTTGTTGAATTAAGGTAAGGGTTGATATTATCTGGTTGTATATCGTGTTAAATCTGATTAAATCTCGCATGCCTAACATGGTAGTTTGCATGTTATTTTCAAAGGTTTGTATTTGATTGACTATACTATCTTGGTTTTTAACTAATTTTCTTAAGGATTCATTAAATTTGATGATCGTTGACTGCGTTAACAATATTTGGTTACTAATTATGGTTTTGATGTCGTTTTGGTTTTCTATTAATTGTTGTATCGCGTTGTCATAGCGTTCTGCGTCCTGATTATCTAAATTGACGGTAATTGCTTTAATTATGTTTCCTAATCCGTTGATTAGTCCTCTTTTCTTCTTGTCGTTTGTTCTGTGAGTATTAGTGGATTGAATTTGTCTTCTATATTTTTCAAAATACTTTTTGTTATACTGTCGTAGTTCATCATTTTTATTGCGTATTCTTTTCCGAATTTTGTTGTGTCCATCGATTGTTTTAGTCGGTAATAATTATTTTTGATTATTTGAAATTTTTGTTTCAGTTCGGTTAAATCGAATTTTTGTGCAAAAGTCCAATAGTCTATCGTGTTCTGCATACTGCTTAATTTTATTGGTAGTATACCGGGGTTATTCTTTATGTCTTCAATTATGATTTCGGTGTCCGTTCTACCTGGGTGAAGCTTGACGGTAACGGTGATGATTGTCCATCTGAAAGTACAGGGTGTCTTAAATTTTTGAGGTGAATATATTTTGTTGTCTTGCCGTTGTCTACTACGGCTACGTTTTGTCGGATATTCGTTTGATTTTAAAGGGGCCTAAATTTCTCGGTGCCGTTTCGTGTCTTTTGCTTTGGTAATTTTTCTCGTATACGGTTTGTCCTATGAAAAATTTATTTACGTCTGTGTTTTTATTACGGGTCGCGGTAATTCGTTTTTTGTCGTTATCTAATTTATCCTTTACTTTGTCATAAGTTATTTTTAGTTTCTCTTTGTGATCATTGACGTATTGCTGATAGTTTCCTTGTTATAATGTATATCATAGGGGTTGCGTGCATCTGAGTGTCCTAGGGTTAATTCTAAGGGTGTAAAATTTGTCGATGAATGAATTGTGTTATTATAGGCGATTAATGCGTATGACATCAAGTTAGTTATGTGTTCTCTCTTGTAATTTATTCCTAATAATCTGATCTGTTCTAATAGGGTTGAATGTAGTCTTTCGATTAGTCCGTTGGATTCTGGGTTGTTGTCAGTTATGAAATGAATTTTTATTTTGTGTAATTTCAAAGTGTCTGTATTGTTTCGTTCTTGAATTCGCTTCCGTTATCTAACGTTATTGTTTCGGGCGTTGCATAGCCATACAAATTGTCTATGATCGGTGTATATATTTCGTCCGTATAGGTATGGTCTAAAATATTTTGTTGCCCAAATTATGGCTAACAATTCTTTCTCTATTGTACTGTATCTTTGCTCTGTTTCGTTGAGGGTTCTAGATGCGTAACTGATGGGTTTGTCGTTGTCTACTGTTCTTTGGCTTAATACTGCGCCGAATGCTATATTTGATGCGTCTGTTGTTAACATGAAGGGTTTTGAAAAGTCGGGTTATTCTAATACGGGGTGATTTGTTAATATGTTTTTGATTTTATCTACTGCTTTGATAAATTCTGGGGTATGTACAATTTTGTTTCCCTTTTTTAAACAATTGGTTAGGGGCTTTGTTATTTGAGCATAACCTTTTATGAATTTTCGGTAATATCCGCTAAGGCCTAAAAATCCTTTTATCTCTTTATTCGTTTTGGGTATGGGGTAATTTAATACAGCGTTTGTTTTGTCGGGGTTCGGCATCACTCCTTGGGGTGTTATTATGTGTCCTAAAAATGCTACTTCCTTCTGTAGAAATTCGCTCTTGTCTAACTGTACTTTAAATTCTGCTGTTCTTAATCTTTCGAACACTTCTCATAGTCTTTATATGTGTTCCACTAATGATGTTGAATACACTATTATATCATCTAGGTACACAAGGCATTTTTCGTTGTGTATTTCTCGTAGTATGTTATTCATTACTCGTTGAAAATTTGCGGGTGCGTTCTTCAGTCCAAATGGCATCCGTTTATACTCGTAGTGTCCTCTAGGTGTGCTAAAGGCTGTTTTTTGTTTATCTCCTTCTTCTATTGCCACCTGATGGTATCCTGATGCTAAGTCTAGCGTCGAAAAATATTGGCACTTGCCTAATTTGTCTAAAATTTCGGTTATATTTGGTAACGGGTGTTTATCGTCTACCGTTTTTTCGTTTAATTTGCGGTAATCTATTACCATTCTGTATTTTCGTTTTCCTGATGCGTCCAGTTTCTTTGGTACTATTAATACGGGGCTGCTCCATGGTGAATTGCAGTATTGTATGATGTCTTGATCTAATAGATCGAATTCTTGTCTGTCAGCTTCTTCCTGACTTGCCTGGGGTAATCTGTATGCTTTAGTGAATATCGGTTTGTTGTCTGTTAGCTCAATGTTGTGCTTAACTGTATTTGTAAACGTTAGGGGTATTCCTTCGCAATGGAATATGTCGCGGTATTCGAAACATAATTTTTGTATTGCTCTTTGTTCCTCCGGATGTATGTCGCGGTTAAATCGGATATTACTTAAATTTTCTCTCAACATTTCGTCGTTTTCTACGGGGTTATAATTTTCGTTTAAGTTCTCATCTATTTCCATCTCGTTAAAATTTAATTTTTCTACGTTAATCGGGTTTGTTAAAGATAGTTCTACGGGGTAGTCGTTTGAATTTAATATTGTCGTTGTGGCATAATTATCTTTGATTTGTACTAATGCGGTTGGGGTTTCTACTCTTTGTTGAAAAGTTATGTGATTTATTATTCCTAATTTATTATTTGAATTTACAGGGATTTTTATCTTTTTTTCCGTTCGGGGTTCTATGGTATATTTTTCGTCAACTTGGGTGTTTTGGAATTTAATGGGGATTCGTCCATATTTGGTTCTTAATAATCGGTTTTTTATATCTATGTTGGCTCCTAATTTTCTTAGAAGGTCCATTCCTAATAGTTCGTCATATTTGTCGTTAAATTCAAATATGCAGAATTTATGTTTCATTTTTACGTTGAATGCTTTTGGTAAAGGTATGTTTGCTACGAATTGGTGTAGGGTTGTTTGATGGGCGGTTTTAATTTTGAAGGGTTCTCTTTCTACGTAGTTTAAATAATGTTTCTTTACTGTTCGCGGGTTTATTAATGTTTTTGAAGATCCGGTATTGATTAGTAATTTAAATTCAGCGTGGGGTATTTCGATATAGGGTAGTACAAGGTGATTCATATTATTTATATTTATTATGTTTGGTCGTTTATAAATTGGTCCATTTGAAAATTTGAGCACGCGCTTCCTTTGTCGTCCTCCTCATAAGTTTCGTATGATTCTTCGCGTTCATAATGGTTTGATTGGTTTTGTTCGTTATTTGTACACGGTCGATTGCAATTATTTTGGTCATCTTCATAATCTTCTCCTTCTTGATGAAATAGCTATTCTGAGGTGAAAATGCGTTTTTGATTAGGGTTTGATCTTATGTGCGTTATTTTTGTGTTGGGTCTGGTGTTACCAGATGAGGTATCCATTGGTGTGGGTTTATAATAGTTATTGGGATTATTATTGTTTATCATGGGTGAGTTTCTAATAGGATTCGCGTTGAATGCTGTTCTTTGCTGATTTACATTTTGGTTGAATCTCGGTTGAAATGAAGGTTTTGAAAAGTTTGGGTTGAATGTTGGTTGAAATGCGGGTTTAGAAAATTTTGGGTAAAATGTTGGTTTTGGGAATTGTTTATATTGATTGTTAAAGTTCGAATTATTAAAATGTGGATCATTGGTTCGCGTTTGTTTTGTTTGCGCATTGAACGGGGTGAATTTTTGTTGTGGATTTATTTGTCTCGCGGGTTGTATGGTTTTTATTGGCGTGTAGCTTTTATTTGCGTTAGGGGTATATAGTGGGTTTCTGTATTACATTACGTTTTCTTCTTCGATTATCATGTTTATTGCTTCTTCTAAGTCTTGGGGATGTTGAAATCTAATTTTGTCTAAAAGTCGTTCGGGTAGTGCATTTAAATAGGTTTCTAATGCCATCTCGTCGTACATTTTCGTTTATAAAAGTGTTACATTTGGGTCGGTTTCTTCAATTTTGAGTTTTGTCAAGATTAAGCTTCTTACATCTTGGCATTTCATACCAAATTGATATAAGGATTGGTTGTGTTCCATTCTAAGGTCTATCAAAGCTCTCACTAGACATTTTAGGTTCCTCTGATCGCCGAAATATGCTATTAATATGCGTTTGAATTCGTCTCATTGATCAAGGTCATCTCGACTGGCAATTAATGTTAGTGCCCTTCCGGTTAGTTTACCTATTATAAGGCGGATAAGCAAAATGTTCTTTTCGTTATCTCCGGGCCTATAGGATGTTTTCAGGAATATTTCGTAAGCTGAAATAAAGTTACTTATTAAGCATTAGTCGCCGTTAAATTGGGGTATCATTTCTATGGACAGCTTCATTTCATTACTCATCTTGGCTGAGGGAATGTTCTGGTAATTAAATTTTTAATTTGACTTTGGTTATTTTCCGATTTTGTAAAAATTTGGGTTTATTTCGTAGTTTGTGGTGTTATTCCTTGCTTGGATTTATTAATTTTCCGTTTAGATTGCGTCGGGTTACTTGCTATTTTTAGCTTGAGTTGTTTCGGATTATTCAAAGAAATGAGATACTTATTTTATTCTTAATTGCACGGTTTTGTAATTATTTTATGGGTTTTATGCTTGGTATTGGTTTGGTTACGTTTATTTTTTAATTTGCCGATATTAAGTTTTAATTTCTGAAATTTCAATAAGAAAGAGTGGTTTTTGTGGTAATTTATCTTACTTGAATGCTTTGCGTCAGTTAAAGATTTTCTATTTTAATTCTGCCGTTTTAACTATGCATGTAATAATTATCTCCTCTCGTGGGTTTATGCGATTGTAAGGTGTCTGACATGGTTTCCGTTTTATTATTACAATGTTGTCGGTTAATTAGTTGCGTCAGTCTCTGTTGCAAGGTTATTTTTAAATATACCGTAAGTGTTATTTAGTAATTGTTGTGATTTAATACAATTTGATCTTTCTTGAAAGTTTTTGTTTGAGTAGGTTGCGTCTTTCTATAATTAATTTACAATGTCGTGTTTGGGATAATGAAATTTGTGCGTTGAAATTTTCTGAAATATTTAATTAAAATTGTCAAGTCTGAATGCGTTTTCAGTAGTAATTATTAATAGTTTTCTTGAGTTGATTTTTATAATTGAACGTAATTTAAATTGATATTTTATAAAAGTTTCCGGTCGTACTTTTATTCTGAAAGGTTTTTGTATTGTTCAGATCCGTGATGTTTTAAATAGCTTGTACAGTTTAGGATGGTGTTTTGCAGTTATAATTAGATATATTCATGCGTTCAAGGTGATGATTTAATTCACTTTTTAAGATGAAACGATGAAGTTTCGCGTTTGGATAATTCTCGTAGGGTTTTAATAATAGATTGCAAATTGTCTATTTATGGAATACGATGAGTTTACGTCTGGATAGTTTATTTGCTGCGTTATTTTGTTACGTGATTATAAGATTTTGGTTTTAAATTCGTGATTTTAATTTTCGAAGTATTGTGCCAGTTGTTGAATTAGAAATTTTTTTTGTTTCTAAAAAAAAATTTTTTGTGTTAGTTAATACGTAATATAGTCTCAAGTGCGCTTAAAATTGGCGACTTTTTAGTTGTCTCTGGTTTTTGTATCTCAGAAATAAATTTTTTCTCATTTCTTATCTCTTTCTTTCATATACAAAGTAAATTTTTCAAAAACAGCTTGAAGGTAATCTCCTGCAATTGCTAAGTAGATTATTTTCAAGAAATTGCATAAAATAATGGTAACAATAGTCAATGTACATATATAAATCATAAACTAGCAAATATCAAATATGTTTGTTAAAATAAAATTAAAATTCAATTGGTTTAAAGAAAAATGAACTTACACTAGTTGCTTTGTTGATTTCATTGATTTCTTTATTTGTTTCGGTTTTCTTTTGGTTTTATGAATTTGATCTATTCTTGTATCGTCTCCAATTTTTCTTTTGTTGAATTTGAACGATTTTTGTTTCGCCTTCAACTTCTGTTTGTTTGCTGGGATCGAACGATTCTTGTTTCGCCTCTAGTTTCTGTTTTGGTTCTGCCAAATTCGGAATTGAAATTTCAGATCACCAGTTCGTCGATTTTGGATTCGCTAGTGCCCTTTTGACATCCGTTACGACTGCGCCAGTTAAGGTTCGTGGCTGCGAGCGGTTCTTTTTAAAAAGACTTCTCCAACTCCTTAACACATTTATTTTATTTACACAGAAATTAATATTGAATTTTGACAATCTTGAAAATGAATTATTCTAAGTCGAAGATATATTAATTAATTGTACAGGTGAGTTATCTATGAACTGCAATGTTAAAGCTGAACGATGGATTAACTGCCTGTGAGTGGAGCTCCCGGGACTTATATAATATCCCTACCCCCTCACAAGTCTGTGGGAACTTGCAGACCTAATGTCTTCTTACACTTGATTCTATTCATAATACAATGTTGCTATCTTAAAAGCTATTCATAATTACTTTGTTGCGAGCATCTTTTTCAGGTAATCTCGGTACGTGACTGTCTGTGACCGCCTGTGACCTGACATCTGCAGTGTCACATATCTGTGCTACAAAGTAGCGTTTCCGTTCCCATGAACGTTAACAAACTGAATAAAATGTCCTTCAATTACATTGTTGCGTATTTTCTAATATTTCTAATAACTTCTTAATTATTAGTTTCTTTTATATATAAATATATATAACAAATGGGGGATTACATAACTCGCCTGCACATCAATTTCAATTTCTGAAAAATTGGAATTGTCATCGTGTTTTGATTGTAAACTCGCGGAAATGATGCACCGGGACCAAAACGACTTAATTCTATATTTGTTAGATTTATTTAGGTTGTGGAATTTGTATTGAATAAATAGTTAACTCAATTGTTATGCAAAAGAGTGATAACGACTATTTTGAAATCATTTGTACAAGGCCCAATATGTTTTTGTGCTACATCTGTTCTAAATACCACGAAAGATAAACATTTCCCTTTTAAACGCGTGGAGGCATACACTACTTTTTTTTATGAGTTCAGAGAAATTTTGGTGATCCTCCTGTGGGATTGCGTGCGTCTTTCACTATAATAAAAACTGTCCGTCTTATTTAAGACATTTAAATTTTACAAACTTAATATACATGCTTCATTATTTTTTTGTTGAAACTTTACTTTATTAATCAGGTTTGTGATGTTACGAAAACACAAATTTCTGAAAGATATGCGCACCTTCTGACAAATAATTAATTTTTATTAATGGTTTCAAGTTTCTAAGAAAACGGGGTATTTAAAGTACCAATTTAATTCTTATGTAACATAAAAGATATAAATACTAACAAACGATAAATCCTCCAGCAGTAAAAAAATTTTGGATTTACAGTTTTATCTTAAGCTTATAAAAGGAATTTCCAATTTCTAATTTTTGTCTTTTGGTAGTTAAATTATTTGTTTATTCATAAATTTAGAGGCATCTAACTTTCAAGTCAAAAATTGAAAGGCGGATTAAAGGTAAGGAAATATTTTGGTTTTAAAATTATGTGTGTATAATTCTTTATCTTCTAATAATTAATGTCGTGTGAGATTAATGAGTTAATGAGAGTTTTGTTGTTTGTTTGCTTCAAGCAGTTTTGGTTTGGTGTTTATTCAAATTGATGGGAAACAACCATGAGCTCCACTTACTTCGATTTTAGATTTATGTAATTTAGGAGAATTAGAGAATTAGTTACCCATGAGTTTCAGCAAAAGTTAATGCATTTTATATAAAACGTTCCAGATGTAACAAATATATATTCTGTAGCATTAGTTTTGGAGGAATCGCATCTATGCATTTTTGGTCTGTGATATTTGATTCTTGTATATGATACTGTTATATTTGAAAGAAACAATTCCACAATGGAACAGGAAATCATGACCGTTTAATTAGCTTACATGCTTTACCCAGAAATATTTAATAACAATATACACTCAGAAAACATACTTAAAAAGGAACTAGTCGTTTGTGTTGCCTAATCCATAGGCGGATTATATCCTTTCAGTTGTTAAAATTAGGATAGCGCTTGCGTGAATACGGTCACGAGGTGACGCGCAAAGCAGATGAGCCGTTCTTTACTTGCACGGGACGAATAACGAAGTCAGCCATTGTAGTTGAGGATGTAGTCAAGACTGCAATTTATACAGATGGGTTCACGAGCTTTTTACAAGTGGGGCCTCAGATTAGGCGTGCCGAGATAGGCGCAGGAGAGCTGGTCGTCTTGGGGGCACAGAAGAGTATTCATTCCTGTGACTCCGGCAAGGCACTAGACGACGCTTCCTTTTAAAAATGGTACGAGTCGGTATTTGTTAACGCGCATGAAGTAATTAGAAATATATATATTATACTGTCAAGAAGGGGGTGGGCTTATAAAATGTTTAAATAGGGCTTCGAAACGACTTTGCTAGAATGGGGGTATATTTGGTTTTGTTTGAGTATTTTCTTTCAGGTATTTTTGGTTTATAAATTAACAACAACTATTCCATGTTTATAAATTTATAAAGCTTTTGAAACTGCATTGCATTCAACAACATATACCGGCCATAGACCAGGCTAAGCTAGTTATAAGTTTGCATTGTATACGTATTTTAATTGTTATGGTTGCACGTATATGAAATTTAATTTGGAGTTAGCGTTTTCAGAACCATTTGAATGTAAAACAAATATCAAAATTGCTTGGTATACTGCACGCTTTTAAAATTTTAAGGAGTTAAGTGATACTCCGTAAAATTTGTAAATCAATTTCAGTTTGAATATGTTTTAACAATTAAAGATTGGTTATGTAATGACAGGACGTTTACCGAATAAGACATAAATGTCTGTTGCGTACAATTTAAAAGCTGAACCATCAAAGTTTGTTAGTTATTTTCAATATTGTAAAAAGTTCAATATACATAAATCACTGGATTACAAACCATCTAGAAAATGAATGTATCTAGAGAAAGAACTGTATTATTAATCAATTATTAATAATTAGAAATTGCATAGTGTGCGTAGAGATAGTTGCCATGGCAACGGAAAACAAAAGAAGACGGATTTTATTTATAAGGGACTTCAAATTTATATTACTAAAAATAGACGTGTTTTGTACTGTTATGAGTTTTATTACATTTAAAAGTTACGAGAAAGTTTTGAAAGTCAAGTTGTACCTGGAGATAGCAAATAGTAGCAGTTTTACGGCGAATAAAAGTTAATTAAAAGAGGAGTGCTGGTCTGTACCGTTATTGTTTGAAGACGAAAGCATAGTGGAATTGGAGTTATCTGAGTATTTGTATAACATAAAATTTGTAGAAATATTAGTAGTTTTATAGTCTGGAGATTACCAGTTGCTCGAGTTACTTATTATTTACAGGAGGTGCCTGCAGTTGGTCACTTGGCTTCAGGACGGCTGGAAGGCGGCGCTTGTATCTGGATTCCAGGTATTAGTATTTAATATCTACGCAGTGCCTTAATCAAATTTATAAAAGTGAAACTAGTGTTTGGGAATACTTTTGGCATTTACAATTATTTGAAGAATGCTTGTGTATTCGGTTGCAATTGTCATAATTGTCCTAAGATAAAAAAAAAAAAGAAAGATCAATCCTGTAATCATGAATAAACAATACAAAATAGGTGGTAATTGATTATAAAAGGGTTCTCTATAACTCAATATATACCAAAAAATAACAGATGGCTAACAACGTGAGGCAGAGTAGATTTGTTAGTTGTACGTTGCATATATTCTATTTAAAAGTGAAAATTAATATTTGATTGACGTTTCATATATATTTATTTGACAGTTGTTGAAGGTTTTGAATTTATTGTAGTAGGCTAAGACGTAATTTGATATTCACACTTTGGTCAATTTTAGCGGCGGTAAAACATTAGGTGGGGCTCGAATAGGTAAATAACTTCGCAACAAAATATTTGTTCGCCTAAAGGTGGGGCTCGATAGGGCTGATTCAGATTTGCAGAGGTTGTGTAGCTTAGTGGGGCACATCATTGAAGTTTATTTTGAAAATTAAAGGGACATGTCTGATGAGGAGAGAATCACGAGGTCAGGGAAAGTTTATGGAGTTGAGACTGGTGTGAGAGGGCAACCGGTGGTTAAGACTGTAGCAGCAGGGGATGCTAGGGATGAAGCTGAGAAGGGATACGACGGTTCTGGGGAATACGGTAAATGGATTGTCTGGTCTTGAAGGGAATGTTAGACAGATGAGAGAACAGTTGGTTGAATTGGAAAGGGGAAGAGTTGTTTGTGATGCAGGATACCAGTATAGGCTAAGGAAAGAGACCTTGCCGAGGTTTGAAGGCAGAAAGAATGAGCAGCCGATGGTCTATCTTAGCAAGTTGGACGAGATGGTAGAGAGTGAGCCTGAGAGGGTGAAGATGCAGATGGTGAGCGTGACATTGGGGGGTTGTGCAGAGAAATGGCACTGTATCGTGAGGAGGCAATATAGTTCGTACGAGGAATTTCGAAGGCTATTCATAGAACAATATTGGGGAAACACGCATCAGGCTAATATTCGAACGGATTTAAACACTGGGAACTATAGGTCATACCAGGGATCGAGAGAAAATTATGTGATTGAAAAGTATAACCAGGCGCAGCACCTGATTCCTAAATTAAGAGAAGATGAAATTATATTATTGTTGTCAAGGCATATGGAGGCGGAAATAACTAGGGCCGTAGCGATACAAAACGTTCGGACTTTAAGAGACTTTTGGAAATGATGCGAAATTATGACGTAGCTAGGACGTTTGAAACGAATACCAGGAAAATAGTGATAATAGGAATTGGGATAGGAATAGGAATAGCACAGACTACCAGAGGACTGGGGTGCAAGGATACAATTATAGGGAGAATGGACAGGACAACTACAGAAAGCAATATCAGGAAATCAAAGGAGAACGAATAATAATTGGGAACAACGTTTTAATAGAGACGATAATTATAGGGGAACAATGACTGGAACAGGACGGATAGGAATGACAGAGGTTTTGGACAGCAAAGGACGGGTTTTGGGCAAAGATGGCAGAGAGAAAGGGAGCAGAGATCAACGGATCAGGGGAAATACCGACAGGGATTAGAGACAGAGAACGGAGACAGATAGAAACTTGACGATCCAACACGTAACAACAAGAGACACGCGACAGAGATCGGAGGATAGGATAGAGAAAGTGGAGGTCCACGATGAACCCACGGTACAAAAAAAAACGTCGATTTATTAGTGTTAGGAAAATCAGATTTAGGGACACAGCGTAGTATTAGTTTAGTAGATAAGTTGTTAGATAATAAGTTTGAGAGAAGGCGGGAGTTACCATTTATTCATATTAGTTTAGAGGATTCTGTTTACACGGCATTGATAGATACAGGGTCGCAGTTATTGCTGGTGAGAGAGGAAATAGTTTTGAAACATGCAGAATTATTCAAAGGGAAAATTTGTAGGGTTAAGAGTATTAATTTATGGTCTGCGATTAAGAGGAAGTTAACTACGATAGACAAAGTTGTACGAGTATCGATTGTATTAGGAAGTACCAGACTAGGTGAAGTAGAGTTTTGGATAGCAAGAGGATTATATTTAGATTTTATTGTAGGGATAGATGTAATTGAGGAATTTGGACTGGTTATAGATGGTAAAGCACGAATGGTAAAGGTATTAAATTTAGAGAAGAAATGGGTGGTGCCTAAGGATAATCGGGATACTAGGGATGAGATAAATACAGATAGTATAGGATCAGGAAAGACTAAGAATAGAATTTATGATGGAATTGATGAGTTACGGTTATGTAATATATTTGAGAAGGTATTTGATGAGGAACAGATAGGATTAATAGGGTGGATATGAAGGAAATGTTATATGAGGTGTTTAATAGACATGCAGGAGTTTTTAGTAATGAGCCTAGGTTTGCGAAGGAGTATACGCATAAGTTAGAGGTCACAGACGAGGGAAGTTTTCGTACTAGGGTATATCCAATACCATTTGCATTAAGGGGTCGAGTGAAAATGAGATTAAAAGATGTTAAAAGAGGGAATTATTGAATCAGCGAGAACACCCTATATCAATCCGGTAGTGGTTGTGCCTAAATCTGATAATTTAGAATTAAGAATATGTTTAGATGCTAGGAGATTGAATGCGATTACTAAACCACAATTTGAACAACCAAAATCACTAGATAATTTGTTATACAAGGTAAGCGAGATGAAAATTTTAGCAAACTGGACTTAAAGAATTCTTTTGGCTAATTCCTTTGCATGAGGAAAGTCGGAAGTATACTGGATTTAGCATTGAAGGGAGATTTATCAGTACAGAGTTGTTCCATTTGGTCTTTCAACGTCATCCGCTGCATTAGTTCGAGCCATGCAGAAGTTATTAGATGAGTACGAAGACTTCTGTACGCACTATGTCGATGATATTTTGATTTTTCTAAGAACGAGTTAGAACATTTAGAACATTTAAGAAAAGTGATCCGAAGGTTAGACGAGGGAGGTTTGAGGTTGAATTCGAAGAAGTGTGAGTTTTTTAAGGACCAGGTAAAGTATTTGGGGTTTGTCGTTGGCAGCGAAGGAATTAGAATTTGTGAAAAACGCTTGGACGAGTTGAAGAATTTGAAACAGCCAAGAAATTTGAAAGGTTTAAGAGGATTTTTAGGTGTATTAAATTATTATCGTCGATTTATACCAAAATATTCGGAGTTGTGCATTCCATTGTTGGAGTTGTTAAAAAAGAACGAAAGGTGGAAATGGAACGAGCAAAGGGAGCAGGCATTTCGGGAGTTGAAGGCGGTATTTTATAGGAACTGTCATTAAAATATCCCAATTTTACGGATCCATTTATTTTAAGGACGGACGCTTCGAGTTTTGCAATAGGGGCTGAGTTGGTGCAGGTTCAAGAAGGAGAGAAGTGCCAATTTGTTTTATTTCGAGGGCTCTGAAAGACTGCGAGACTAGGTATTCGACAGCGGAAAAGAGATGCTGGCAATCGTATATGCTGTGAAGAAGTTAAGATTTTATTTATTGGGTAATAAATTTCTGGTTGAATCGGATAACACAGTGGTTACGTTTCTGAAGAAGAAAGAGTTTTGAACAGTCGATTGTATAGATGGGCGTTAGTATTGCAGGAATATGATTTTGAGATTAGACATAAACCTGGTAAAGAAAATGTTACGGCTGATTTCTTTAGTAGGAAGGATGAAGGGTTGCTAACGGATAGTAGGAATGGATTTTGATTGCATTGCAAGTGTTTGAAGATCTGGGAAGATGGTCGAATGCCAGATTTCATCGGATGCAAGCACACGAAGAAATAAGGGTGATCAGAGAAAATTATTCAGAGAGAATTTAGAACAAGACAGAGGTTTTATATGGTCGAGGGAGTTTTGGTGAAAAGGTTATGGGATGATGAATTATTAGTGTTAACGACACAGGTAGCCGTTGAGCTGATCCAGGAAATTCATACTACGTTTGGTCATATAGGATTCGTAAGACGTTCTTGATATTTAGGAAGCTTTCTATGCACGAAACGATAGAAAATTGGTGAAAAATTGCATAAATCTGTGTGAGACGTGTTTGTTAGGAAAGGATAAGAATGTGGTGTTGCAGAATCAAGTTAGATGTATAAGAGCGGAAGGTCCATTAGATATTGTGGCAATGGATTACTTGAGTAATTTGATACCGAGTAGGAACGGATATCAGCATATTTTAGTTGTAGTTGATATTTTACAAAGTTTGTGCAGCTTTATCCAGCGAGGAGATGTAATTCTAGGCATGTATTGAGTTCTGTAAGAAAGTTTGTAGAACGAATAGGTAAGATGAATAGGGTATTGTTGGACAATGCAACGTATTTTCGTAATCGAAGGGTTGAAAGTAAATTAAGGAAGGATGGAATAAAGATGACATTCTGTAGTATCAGACATCCTCAAGGAAATCCGTGTGAAAGATATATTCGAGAAGTAATAAAGTTTTTGAGGTTAATAACGCAGGAACAACATGATCGGTGGGTAAGGTATTTACCGCAAATAGAAGAATATATTAATTTTGTACCAAGTTCAGTGACAGGAATGTGTCCTGTGACATTGATGAAGAAGGTGATTCCAGCAAGACCGTGGAGAGCTGAACAAAAGTGGAGGATATAACGGAGTTGTTGCATAAAGCCAAACAACAAGTCGAAACGATACAAAGAAGGAGTTGGAGAAACGTAACAAGAAAATCAAGAAGCAAGTGGTTTTTCAGTTGGGGATCTTGTTATTGTTAAAAGATTGAGAATGTCAAATTGGGAAAGAAATATTTGTGCCAAGTTGTTATTTCCATACGAAGGTCCTTATCGAGTGAGAAGAAGTTTTGCAGAAGGAATACTTACGAATTGGAGAATGACAGGGTGAATGTCGGGGACGTTTTCATATAGAAAATTTGTATCCATATTTCCATGTGGAAAGTAAAGTATCGCAAGAATAAAATTAACACTGTAAATAATACTAACGAGCTTAAAACTATACAGAATATACAGAAACTAACACTTAATCCTCATACATAAAGAAAAAAAAAACTATAGTGATTTTAACTAAAATTTAAAATTTCTCAACCATTAAAAGAATTACTTATATCCAGGAAGCAAATTTTCATTTTTATTTAAAATCAGTGGGGCCTTATATACTGTCAAGAAGGGGGTGGGCTTATAAAATGTTTAAATAGGGCTTCGAAACGACTTTGCTAGAATGGGGGTATATTTGGTTTTGTTTGAGTATTTTCTTTCAGGTATTTTTGGTTTATAATAAATTAACAACAACTATTCCATGTTTATAAATTTATAAAGCTTTTGAAACTGCATTGCATTCAACAACATATACCGGCCATAGACCAGGCTAAGCTAGTTATAAGTTTGCATTGTATACGTATTTTAATTGTTATGGTTGCACGTATATGAAATTTAATTTGGAGTTAGCGTTTTCAGAACCATTTGAATGTAAAAACAAATATCAAAATTGCTTGGTATACTGCACGCTTTTAAAATTTTAAGGAGTTAAGTGATACTCCCGTAAAATTTGTAAATCAATTTCAGTTTGAATATGTTTTAACAATTAAAGATTGGTTATGTAATGACAGGACGTTTACCGAATAAGACATAAATGTCTGTTGCGTACAATTTAAAAGCTGAACCATCAAAGTTTGTTAGCTATTTTCAATATTGTAAAAAGTTCAATATACATAAATCACTGGATTACAAACCATCTAGAAAATGAATGTATCTAGAGAAAAGAACTGTATTATTAATCAATTATTAATAATTAGAAATTGCATAGTGTGCGTAGAGATAGTTGCCATGGCAACGGAAAACAAAAGAAGACGGATTTTATTTATAAGGGACTTCAAATTTATATTACTAAAAATAGACGTGTTTTGTACTGTTATGAGTTTTATTACATTTAAAAGTTACGAGAAAGTTTTGAAAGTCAAGTTGTACCTGGAGATAGCAAATAGTAGCAGTTTTACGGCGAATAAAAGTTAATTAAAAGAGGAGTGCTGGTCTGTACCGTTATTGTTTGAAGACGAAAGCATAGTGGAATTGGAGTTATCTGAGTATTTGTATAACATAAAATTTGTAGAAATATTAGTAGTTTTATAGTCTGGAGATTACCAGTTGCTCGAGTTACTTATTATTTACAGGAGGTGCCTGCAGTTGGTCACTTGGCTTCAGGACGGCTGGAAGGCGGCGCTTGTATCTGGATTCCAGGTATTAGTATTTAATATCTACGCAGTGCTTTAATCAAATTTATAAAAGTGGAACTAGTGTTTGGGAATACTTTTGGCATTTACAATTATTTGAAGAATGCTTGTGTATTCGGTTGCAATTGTCATAATTGTCCTAAGATAAAAAAAAAAAAAGAAAGATCAATCCTGTAATCATGAATAAACAATACAAAATAGGTGGTAATTGATTATAAAAGGGTTCTCTATAACTCAATATATACCAAAAAATAACAATATATATGGAGATTGGGGCAACGTTCTTTAATTAAGAACGTACAGCTTTTGTTCGATGTTTTGTTGCAACAAATTTGTAAACAGAATCCAGAAATGTGCATCGCTGTTCGATAACGAGGAGTAACGTCTTCATTAAAAACAGATATCTACTCTTTCAGTTCTTATGTTTGTCAGACTTTAAAAGTGCTCACATAAAATTTTAATCAAAGATTGCTTAATTATGCTAGATTTTGTGCACGAATAACAACGTGAAATATGATTGTTATAAAGTACTAATAAGGTAATTTTGTAAGACACGCGGAACATCCATGTGTTTAAAGTATTGTTTGTGATTCTAAAGTCCACTTCCTGCTTTTTAAAAAGTTCATTACAGATGTCTAATCTTTAATAAGGTCATTATACCTGAATAAGTTGAAATTTTATTTATCCAAGTTAGCTGCACATAATTTAAATTTTTTATAAAGAAATAAATTAAACTAATGTGAAATACATGTAAACCAATACACAGATCTGTCCATTGGGTATCAGAAATCTTGTTTTGAAATATTATTAAAATTAAGGTTTTGTTATGTCAAGACAGATTTATAAATAATTCAATTTTATTATTTTGTATTTGTAACCATATTTGAAAAAACGAAAAGAGAGAAACTATATTAAATTACATTTTTGGACTCAAGTTTTTTTATTCCATGCATAATTAATTTTAATAAGAATATTTTAGAGTAAATAAATTTTTTGAATAATGAAATTAGACGAATCTTGAAGTAATTCAAAAACACAGATATGTTACGATCGATTTATTCTAGATGTCCATTTTCAATTCAAATACCTTTGGTGTGGTAATCTCAATATTATCCACTCGTAATTATTAGTATGCTTTTTTATTAAAACGCACAAACGGTGTCTTTTTAATAGGAAATTTGTTGTGTACTTTTTCTTTCAGGATCATCGAGATTGAAGAGGTTGTAAGTATGTTCCACAGGTTTCCAGATGTGTTAGTTCATTAAGTTGTAAGTTTTTATGGTGCTTATATCCCATGAGTTTCTGTATCTTCTCATAGGAGTATTGAATTTCTTGTGTTATCATCCATAAAGATACGGTGGCGCTCAATTCCCCTTTTTCTTTTTATGTTAGCTTATTGTAGAGTTTATACCATCCCCACGCCCTTTCTCATTACTCACCCTTGGGGTAATTCCCAGACTTAGCCGCGAACAAGTAAAAAAGGATAAAGCTTCACTTGTATCCAACGAGTGGAGGCGAATAGTGTTTTACAGAAAGCAGAATTTAATAATTTCCGTTTAGTTTCATCCCTTTTTCATAATGTATGGAATTACATATATAAAAGATAATTAACGGGGAAGGATGAAAAAATCTCTGATAGTGGTTCTGAGCTTAGAAAGGTTCACATTACTGAAATTGCATTTCCACGTACGATAACAAGTTTTTGAGTAGTTAAACATATCTGCTGGTCACAAAATTCCCAACCCTTTTTTGTGTTGCAATTTCCATGTCACTGAGTACACATACTTCAACTTTCGAATATTCTCTTAAATTTTAGTATTGTTTTGTGCAACCAACTTTATACGTAAACGGATCAGTTCTAGAGATACTTAAATTGTTCTTACACATGCTGGCCCTTTTTAAATTTTATTTTCTTAATTTAATTGCAATGTGAGTATGTACAAAGAGCGTCATTTGCACTTTTTAATATTTCTACAAAATATTCAGAATAAGTATGTCAAACATTGTGCACAATATATGAAAAACCCTCTTTTTCTTAAATAGCTACCCCTATTTCTGACGTTTAATAAAATCTACACTACGTCTTCAGTCCTGGAACTGGTTAGCCGCGTGCCTTCATTGTTTCCTATACATTTCCCTGAAACTCCCACAGTCTACGCCTTTCACTGTCTATGTGCAATAGTTCAATCTAGGTCTATCTCTATCTCACTTTTTTCCCATCTCTGCTAGTAATATACCCCCCGGTACTACGCAATACCTCAGAACGTGTCATATACCTCTAATTCTCCTAATCCTTTTTTTCGCAGGTATCCTTCTTTCCCTATTATTTCTAGAAACTTTTTGTTATTAACTTTGTATGCCAATGCTATCATTATCATTCATCTCAAGCACCACATTCCAAACGGCTTCTACCTTTTTCATGTCAGTTTCTCCGACTGTCTTCATTTTATAGCCGTACACTGCCGTACTCTACCAATATGCTTTTAACGAATTTCTTCCTTGTTTCGATGTCTGTTGTCATCGAACATGGTAGCTGCTATTTCTTGTTAGGTACAGCACGGCTTCCCTTCTATTGTTTTTCAAATATTTTCCCTATTTCTCGGATATTCAATGCTATGTAAAAGGGGTTAAGTAATCTGAGGCTACCAGGAACCCTCAATGCTTAAACATTTGTCGAATTAGTAGTTTCAAATTAATCCTTTCGCACAATCAACATCTGTTGAAGATACTGTAAAACCAGCACCTGCACTTGTTTACAGTGATCATCAGGTTCTAGTACAATAATTTTTTCGTCATCTGTGTGCAATAGCTTAACCGAGGTCTGCTTCTACATCTTTTTCTATCTCTGTTTCTGATATATTCATCACTATTCCCTCATGTCTTAGTATGTGACCTATCATCCTATCTCTCCTATTTTTTACTGTTTACTACATATTTTTTTCTTCCCCTACCATTTTTGTAACCTCTTTATTCTTAACTTTGTTTGTCCATCATACGTCTGTAGCACCAAATTTCCAAGGCTTCTTCCTGTCCAAGTTTTACAACCATTCAGCGCTGTGCTCCACGCATACGCTTTATGTAATATTTTCCTTGTTTCTATGTTTGCAGTCTTTGAACATAGCAGTTGCATTCTGTTGTTAAATGCACCGTTTGTTTTTAATATTGATTGTAAGAGAGTCAACGTTTGAAATAGGGGCATCATTGGCGGTAAGATTTTCAACGTTAAAAAAGAAAACAACATTGACTGTAAGAAAAGGAACATTAGAAAAAGGAACAGAATAAGATAACATTTCAGATACGTTACATAAAGGAACATAATCGAGCAATACTTCATCAGTGTTGGATAAAGGTATAGAATCAAGTAAACCTTCGGCTACAACAGCAGCAGGCATTATAGATATGGGTTCACTAACTTCAACAGGACTTTTACTGTCCTTAGGTTTATTAATTATCGTCACCTTAACCACAGAAATTTCTTTGGCAGCATCATTTAAGGCAGCAGGAACAAACTCTTTAGTTGCTACCTATAATTCACTAGTTTGAATTATTGACTCAGATCGTTATTAAGACACAGTCTGAAAACATATGACCCGTTTAATCACAATTGGAATAGCTAAGGACATCAGAAATTTGGTCTTTACAGCTAATGGCAGAATTCGGGGTATTGTTCAAAGACATATTTGCCAAAGAAGAGTATGCTTTTGTAGTAGTAGGGTGACAGTTTGGACAGTTGCGTCGAGTAACTTCCTATTGCCCGCAACCATAGCAATGGAGTATTTCAGGATGACTACAATGCGTTGACACGTAGCCAGGTTGGTGGCAGTTGCATCATGTGATCAAACGAGTATAAGTAGGCACCGAAATAGGAACAGAAGAAGCTATGGTAGAAGTATTTGATCTAATAGTAGGCGTAGGACGAATATTGACCGATCAGTCATTTGAAGTAATAGTGGTTTTTGCAATCGCAGCGGACTTAAAGCAAAACCCGGTTTTACGTATGAGTAATGGTTTTGGCTAGAGGGTAAATAACTATCAACCCTAAACTTTTTCAGTTTCAACTTCAGACATCCAACCCCTAGTTCTAGCACAAAGCGGGCAGTAGTCAAACGGATTACATAAAAGGAAGCCAGGTTACGAGACACAATAGCCAATTTGTATCATCACGTAAAAAACCATACCGACGCAATACCTGAAATGGTTAATGGCACTTTCCGATGAACCTTGCTTCCTAACATAAATATCATTAAACAGTTTTTGCATATTTTGCCAATTTTGAAACCGATGACGTTTATTCTGGTACCATAGCAAGGATTTGACTCATAGAATTCCACCGCTTACTCAAATAATTGAGATTCAGACATATTACGAGCTAGTCTGAGCTCTTCAACTCTAAACTTTTGAAACAAATTTTTTTTCTATAAGGCTGGCCCTACGTTGTGAGCCAGTGAAACATATTTAACTGGGCCCTAGCCGTTGCCGGTGCCATTGAAACATATTTTTTTATATGTGCGGCGTCAGTGTTACAAATTTTCTAAATGGGCGCCAGTGAACAAAGTCTTCCGACATAACTAGGGGTCTATTCCTTGGGTAGAGCTATGAGAAGTGGGGGGGTAAGTCGAAATCTGTTTGTAGATCAAACTTAATCTAAACCAAATAGGCGCCACCAAGTCCTGACGTAATTATGATAATTGCATAGCATATTTCTAAGGGCGGACGTGGAGACCCAAAGAAAAAGGATCGCCTACGCTGACAAAAACCTGTCTTAACAAAATAAGACGCAGCTCATGTAAGAAATTGTAATAGTTAAATAAATAAAAAGGTGGAACACCATTTGTGTCCAGCAAAAATAGATAAAGAAGTAGTAAAAAAGTATTTCCAATATAAAATTGGCATCAAAGTCCTACTCATAAGGATGTTAGCTTTATGTTATTAGATTTGATCATACTTGATCAGAATAAAAAACTTTAATCTGGAACCAATTGTTTACTAAAGAAATTTCTTTTAAAATAATGTGACTTGTAACAAAAATTTAATCAATAACTGTATCAATCTATAACTTTCAACTTCATGTTCGTCTTAATTATTTTTAATCAAATACTTTACAGTATGACATGAACTTGTTATACAAATAGGGTTCCGACCTGTGCAGATCTGTTTAGGCAGATGACAAATTAATAAGTTCTAAAAATGTTAGCATTTGAGTTTTATAAATTACATATGCAAGTTTTAATTTATATAAAGCTGATCACAAAAATAGACGTGTTTATATATCTTGTACTAAAGCTGTTCGAGGCATTTGCCTTTATAATTAACATCTGCCAGCAGTACAAAGCAGAAAAATATATGACGTCAGTAACACCTGTTGACGTTACCGACGATTCATAATGAGCCACGCGTGTTGTTTTCTTAAAACATCAAATCAGTGAATTTTAAGTTTACTACTGGTAAATCCAGCTTAGCAATTAGTTGAAACTTTTATTACGTACTTGTATTACGCATCAAAGCAAGTTAACGTGTTCCTAGTTTTGAAACACATAAAAAGACCTTATAGCTATCTACGAACCAAAACTGCATTTGTTGCATTGTAGCAAGGAAAGACGGGATCCTCGTTATTTCAAGCAACGATAACAGCGTTTGTAGTTTGAAACAAATTCATCCAAAACAACTTCTACAACGACTTCGTCCCACGTGTCGAATCAAATCCTGTTGCAATACATTCTGCAGCAGTCGTAATCTCGAAGTTGAATTACGCCGCCTTCCTAAGGTAGCATCTTTATAGTGTCCTTGTGTGCCTTAAAAGTTGCATCCTACTTGTCCTTGTGTGTCTTAAAAGTTTGCATTCTAAGTGTCGTCTTCTAAAAGTCGTCTTCTAAGAGTCGCGCGTTATTCGAAGATGTGTTCACTCATTGAAGTGGATTCACAAATTGCCGGCCTGCAATCTAGGGTACATGTTGATGCTTCTACTACATATGGCCGAATATCTACAAACTAGCTCGGGCGGCCGAGGCGTCCGGAAGGAAATAGTCAAACAGAGATGTGCTTGTAAATAGCTGTAGATGACACAGATATTTAACTATAAGTAGATTATTAAAGGACGATGCGGGCTTAACGTATTACTTTTGAAGTTGAATGCAAATTATTATTGTTGTTAATAAAATTGTTATATTATTCTTACAATTTTATGGAGGGATTTATTATCGAAAATAAAATTGTTACACTACCCCTTTCCTAAAAGAAAAAAAATCTTTTTTAACAAAGAAAAATTTAAGTAAAACAAATACAAAAGATTTTTTTTATATATATATACTAGCCTCTTCTACATTCTTAATTATCATTATAAATTCTTATGAACCTATTAAAACGAGGGGGACAAATATCTACAAATTTGAGTGTGTCGGTAACTGCGTGTACCAAGCGTCCATAGGGAGACAAAATCGGGGAGTCACAATCGGTGTATGTCAAAATTGAGAGAGGTCAAATTAAAAAGTCAAACACTCCACGGGACAAAAAAAAATCAAAGTCTAAATTCAAAGTAACTCTTTAACTAGAGTTTTCTTACTCCTACTAAGGCTAGTATCTACTAACTATAACTAAACACATTACAAATTATCTTAATTTCCAAAAATAACAACGCCACTTCCTGGAGCTCAAGCAACTCTATCAACCAAAAAAAAAGGGAACGCTACAACATCAAAATAGCATCACAATTCAAAATATTATTATCAAAAAGTGATAATCAAAACTAAGGTAACCTAACTAACAGGTTACTTACAAAAATCGAATTCAAAATCGAACCAGTTAGGGCTGTAATCTCCTACACCCTACTGATTATCCTATCACTAATTTTCAAACATCATATCCTATTAGTGATGGATCAAATGGTGAGGTTCACCGTGCAAACCTCTGACCTTATCAAACAAAAATTTCTGAAAGGTCCGAAATAAGGGAAAGAATAAGCCAATATTCTCTCTACCTAAATATGTAGAAATCAGGACTAGCAACTTAAATGGTCAACTTATTTCTACTTTCTAATGATATCTTCTAATGATACCTTCTAATGATATCTTTTAAAGACATCTTCTAATAACATCTTCTAATAACGCGCGACGAAATCAACCAGCATGCACACCAATGCACACCACAAAACCACTACACAAAACCTTAACCACATGTTTCAATTATCAAACAAAATTTTCAAACAAAATAAGTTACAAACGTACAGTCTCCATTTAGTATTAGTTAAACTATACTAAATCAAAATCCGAACAAAACGAAGCAAACAACGATTGTTTTACTTACAATCAAAGAAATAACTAGACCGGAACTAAACGTCAGGATCATCATTCTCATCTGGATATGATGCTTCAACGGGTTTCAAGTCCTTAACATGCCATTTTCCGGCTTTTGTTCCATCCTCATTCTCTAATTCATACACTAAATTGGAATGTTTTTACGAACTTTACACAAAATGAACTTTGGAGCTAACTTAGCGGAGAGCGGAGAATTTATCACTAGCACTCGAAAGTACCTTATTAGTCCTCCAAACGCTTTCTACGACTTGGAATGAAATGTCTCTTCTTCTAAGATTGTAGCGTTTACTCGAACGTTGATAAGCTACATATAAATTTTCACGGACATTCCCAAAAATATCGAACAAAAGTTGACGATCCAAAACATAAGAAGGTCTACTACTCGAAACAACATCTACATCTTTACCGGGTTCAAAATTGTTACTATAAGCTTTTCCACTTAAGGGTACCTGACGACCAAAGACTAAAAAATTTGGAGAATAGTTGGTGGATTCGTGTTTTGCTGAATTAACTGCGTACTGAATTTTTGATATCTCATTATCCCATGTATCATGTTCTTCTACGTAAGAACGGATGGCAGTACCAACTGTCTTATTAATTCTTTCCACAAAATTGCATTGAGGAGCATAAACAGCATTGTACCAAGTCTTTTGGATTTCGTACCCTGCACACAAAGCTTTAAAAACACGTCCAATCAACTGTGGACCATTATCACAAATAACAAATTGTGGTACGCCGTAGACAAGAAACACTTTTTCTTCCAAAAAATTTTCAATCAAATGTGCCTTGGCACTACGCAAAGGTTGTAAAATCGAATACTTCGAGAACCAGTCACCAACAATTAAAAGCCATTTTCCTGCTTTTGAATCATCAATAAAAAACTAATCACGACGATAGCTAACAAAAAAATCAGTGTTCAGGTACACTCTCACCCTACTACTAACCGAACTGTCGAAACAACTACAATGCTTCACAACGCCTAAATTTGCTAGAGTGACAAACCCTCTACGAGTCTCACCTAGACTAACAATCAAAAATTACATCAACTAAAAAAAATATGATGCAAAAATTCTAGAGCGACCAACTCACCTCGAGTCTCGTCTAGACTTACGTAATGCTGAGCGACCAACTCTTCCTGAGTCTCGTCTAGACTAACATACTGCTGAGCGACCAACCGCGACGACAAGTTCCACCTAGACTAAACTGCGTTGCAATGCTGATCTAAATAAAAATCTGCTAACAAAACCAAAAACGTGCTTATGCACAAGAGCAATTCTCAAATGATACGACGACAGCTCAAACCGATGTACCCTCAAAACAGTATCCGTAGCCTTATCATCAAATTCGGACGAAATGTTCTTTATTGACTCAAGCGAATTAAACTCCAGGCTTATCAGCTTCTTTAGCTAACAGTCTTCCTAAAATTTTTCTTTTCTCCAACACTGGTCTCTCACTCACTACTTCTTTGATTTTCAGTTCATACTCCAGCTCCTCTTTAAGTAGACAAACAATTTGGAATTTTTCCGACACGATTGCAATAGCCTAATATTTTAATGAAATCAAACTGATAAATCTAAATGATTTGAGCCTTACAAAAATTGTCAAAACAAATTCGGGCAACTAAAGGTAAAAATCAAAAAGTGTTTTTGGTAAAAATAAATTTTGCCAAAACAATATCAAAAAACTTTATTGGGTCAAAACAGAATGAAAGTTAAAAATAAATTTGACTAAGGTAATTAATTGACTGAAGGGGGGTCAACGTCTCTACCAAACTTATGTCCAGAGCAAAAGCAAATTTAAACAAACAAATTTTGAAACTAATAGCAAATTTAAACAGACAAATCTTAATGCAAAATAAAGTTTGAGCAAACAAATTTCGATCCCCACGTTGGGCGCTAGTAAAACGTATGCCCCACGTTGGTTTTTTGTATGGGCGTGGTAACCCAATGATGGGACGTTGCCTTCTTTGACAAAAATATGTCTTAATTGAAATAAGACGCAGCTCCTGTAAGAAATTGTAATAGTTAAATAAATAAAAAGGTGGAACACCATTTGTGTCCAGCAAAAATAGATAAAGAAGTAGTAAAAAAGTATTTCCAATATAAAATTGGCATCAATGTCCTACTCATAAGGATGTTAGCTTTATGTTATTAGATTTGATCATACTTGATCAAAATAAAAAACTTTAATCTGGAACCAATTGTTTACTAAAGAAATCTCTTTTAAAATAATGTGACTTGTAACAAAAATTTAATCAATAACTGTATCAATCTATAACTTTCAACTTCATGTTCGTCTTAATTATTTTTAATCAAATACTTTACAGTATGACATGAACTTGTTATACAAATAGGGTTCCGACCTGTGCAGATCTGTTCAGGCAGATGACAAATTAATAAGTTCTAAAAATGTTAGCATTTGAGTTTTATAAATTACATATGCAAGTTTTAATTTATATAAAGCTGATCACAAAAATAGACGTGTTTATATATCTTGTACTAAAGCTGTTCGAGGCATTTGCCTTTAAAATTAACATCTGCCAGCAGTACAAAGCAGAAAAATATATGACGTTAGTAACACCTGTTGACGTTACCGACGATTCATAATGAGCCACGCGTGTTGTTTTCTTAAAACATCAAATCAGTGAACTTTAAGTTTACTACTGGTAAATCCAGCTTAGCAATTAGTTGAAACTTTTATTACGTACTTGTATTACGCATCAAAGCAAGTTAACGTGTTCCTAGTTTTGAAACACATAAAAAGAACTTATAGCTATCTACGAACCAAAACTGCATTTGTCGCATTGTAGCAAGGAAAGACGGGATCCTCGTTATTTCAAGCAACGATAACAGCGTTTGTAGTTTGAAACAAATTCATCCAAACAACTTCTACAACGACTTCGTCCCACGTGTCGAATCAAATCCTGTTGCAATACATTCTGCAGCAGTTGTAATCTCGAAGTTGAATTACGCCGCCTTCCTAAGGTAGCATCTTTACAGTGTCCTTGTGTGCCTTAAAAGTTGCATCCTACTTGTCCTTGTGTGTCTTAAAAGTTTGCATTCTAAGTGTCGTCTTCTAAAAGTCGTCTTCTAAGAGTCGCGCGTTATTCGAAGATGTGTTCACTCATTGAAGTGGATTCGCAAATTGCCGGCCTGCAATCTAGGGTACATGTTGATGCTTCTACTACATATGGCCGACTATCTACAAACTAGCTCGGGCGGCCGAGGCGTCCGGAGGCGGATAGTCAAACAGAGATGTGCTTGTAAATAGCTGTAGATGACACAGATATTTAACTATAAGTAGATTATTAAAGGACGATGCGGGCTTAACGTATTACTTTTGAAGTTGAATGCAAATTATTATTGTTGTTAATAAAATTGTTATATTATTCTTACAATTTTATGGAGGGATTTATTATCGAAAATAAAATTGTTACACTCTCACTAAATTTCAGACTCCACTTTGACGCTGGTAGGAGGAAAAGTAGGGATTGGTATAGGTTTAAAAGCAGGGACCGGATTAGGTTTCCCGTCCTATTCCAATTTGGAAGCTGGTAACAGAGGTTTATTCTGCTCAACAGTAAAGGTGTGAAAAGGACTAGAAGTAGCTGCCCGAGTCTCTGATAAGGCAGTAGCGTGATAGGAATTTGCTTATTTGCGTTTCAAACGAACTGCGGAAATCGTCAAAAGTAAAAAGTAATTGCCAACAGATTTGGTGCTCCGCTTTTACAGGAGACATTTTAATACAGCGACGTTCCGTGAGGAGACACGGGGAACTAACGCGTTTAAACGCAAGTGGAAATTTGCCAACATCAAACAGTAAAACAGTAAAAAATTGTTGTAGCTCTTGTATAAAATTTAAGACTGTTGCATGTTTATAAGCGAATTCGTGTGCGACGGAAATATGAAGGTGAACTTTATCACATTCTATGCGGTATGTACTCTGTACGGATCTGCGCCCTTGGTCTCAAAGTCAAAGCCACGAGCGTCTAATCCATACTGGAGCTCGGTTTTTGGCAATCGTGTTACGGTTCAATTTTACGTAACGCGTTTCCCAATTTTTAGATATACTTCGTTCCCAAATACAACGCCTATGGTTTATTTCCTTATTGTAATTTATTAAGTTTCGTTCAGAAATTCAAGTTTTAATTCTTGTATGTTGATAGCGTGCATAAAATTACTTCTTATCACTTCAATACGAGTCGTGATTATTTGTTCTATTCCTAATTTGATCCTCGGTGCTTGGTAACGTGCATCTTAATGTGAACTAATTTGTAGTTCCGCTTTTTAATTTTGGGGAATTGATGATCCGTTATTTAAGAGCGAATTATATGAAGATTTTATATTTGCTCTGCTCTTTTGAGAATTTTATAGAGGTTCGAGGTAAGGTTATTTATAATTTTTATGTACGTAAACTGTATACCGTTGTTATCTTTGTAGGACACATATTTGAAAACCCGTTGATAACATTGAGTTTTATTCTTATTATTTAAGCCCGTTTTGTAAAGGAACCGCAAAACGGTAAAGTAAATAGTAGGTGTGTTCACATCTAATTATAATATTTTAGAGTTGCAGTTTGCAGTTTTACAGCTTGTAGTTTGTGGTTTTGCAGTTTTATTGAAGATACTGTTAGTATTAAATTTAAGGTGCTTGTTATGTCAGTCTGGTACATTATGTACGTATTTTATTGATACTAACTTAGGCGTACCTGCAGGATACGATATCCGCGCTCCGGACCTGTTCTGGTAAAATTTTTCCATATTATATTTTGATTGTACGGATAATATTATAGAGCCATCTCACATTATAACTGATATTGTAATTTATTTAAATATCATTTTTGTAATAGTTATGTGTTGGAATTAATTTAACCAACTAATTATTGTATACATTCGTTTGATAGATATTTTTATCTGCATAATCGTACGCACAAGCGTTGGTACCACCGCAAGCACCGTTCAACTGATTTTAAATTTATACAAAGTGAACATAAGGAAAATAAACTGCTGCTATTTATTTTCTTATAAGTGTTAGTTACATATTGAAAAGTAAGTTGGTTTCATTAACCCAAGCGCTTGAATTTAAGTCTAGTTATGTTGTGAAGTTGATGTTTATGTTCAATGCTATGAATATTAGAAACCATAACTGTGTCAGTAAACGATTACATGTTATTTATGTTTCCTTGTTGTCAAGATTTATGTCCGTTAAGCATCTACAGATTGCGTGAGAAATTTCCTAGATTGATTTCGCGGGAGGCGTACAGTTCAGATTTAGGTGGCGCTCTCCAAGACTCTTGTTCACCGTGTCGACCTTAGGTTATTTGTATCTTGGTGCAAATTCCCACTTCCCCTCACCGACCAGAGTCTAGTCGTGGTAAAATACGGTTACTCCTGCGGCTAACGGTGTGTATGTTTCTTTGTGTTAGGAAACCGTGTTAATCGGTTCACATGGATGCGCCAATGGGCCATCATGTATAAGAATAGCTAGAAAATAGATATATTATAAGATCTTTTGCAGAAACAGTTCGATTCTGTAAACAAGTACTACTATTTCGTGGCCCTCGTGGTTCAAAATAGCTATCTCTTGAAAAATCAGGTACAAATGTCGGAAACTTTAGGGTTTTGCACAAATACCGAGAACGTATGGAAATAATACATTATTTTCACGTATTCAATCAAATGCTGGTAATGCTATTGTTCCGTCCTTGTAAATAGTTTATAGTTTATAGTTTAGGATTTATTATTACTTGGACTTGCTTCCTGTTCTCAATTCGACGCGATAGATTTAAATTTTGTTAGTACAAATTTCCCCAAGGCGTTTATTTGATGTACATTAACCTTGTGAATGGTGAACGTTCTGTCGCGCGCGGACACATAAGATTATCGATTTGGAATATCCAAGGAACTTGCTCAACGAATTCGCTCAACAAGTATGGCAGAGTCCGCCTTAGCTTGCTAGAGTATCGTAGAGACCGCATTATCAAAATGTTGTAGAACCGCCGGAGCAACAAGTCGCTCTAGTAATTGAAATCGCTCAACAAATGTCGTTGATTAATTGGTTCCAACTTTTTTCATCGTTGCCGTCTCATTCAGGTGAGTACTAAAAATAAACGCTGCTTTGTTTGTTTGTCATGTGCATGAACATTAATTAATTGTGTTGCTTGTTGACACGCATATAGAAAAAATACAGTCCACACGTCTCGCTGTTTGAGTTATCGAAATTTCACCGCATGTTACAGCTATGTATATCAATCCAACCATTCATAATAACCTAATTAAAATAGTAGGAAATTCAATCCAAAAAGCTTTATTAAAATCAGTGAAAAAGCTAAATTTTTCACGAGTAAACTTTTTCGCATTCATTTCCATTTACGGCATGACTAATGTTGTTATAGTATTTGCAATCAAAACCAAATTTAAACATTTTAGCGTAGAGTTAGAAAATTAGCGAGAACAAGGTTATGATGGTACTTCAGAAATAAGAAAAGGATCTAATGCAGTCAATCTATAATAGAAAAACCAAAAAACCCGTGTGTACCCACTGCTCATCACACTGCCTTAATTTTTCTTTAAACAGCGCTAACAAAACTTCGTGCATTCATAGCAGTTTCTAAACGATACATAAAGTGAGTGTAGTGTTTTTAGAACTTTACCAGTCTGCTAAAATTTTAAAAAGTATTTTGGCCGCGGCAGGAAAAAGAAATAGTAACGTACACAACTACTATGGAACAAGGTGGGTGGAAAGATATAACGCAGTGCTTGTGGTTTTTGAATGTTTCTAATTTGTGAGTTCTGCATTCGAAAAACAACATACAGACACCGACTCACACACTAAGCTGTTAGACTACACACTTGTCTACCTAAGAGTTTATAATAACCTTAACTATTATTGCAAAGATGCTATCATTAACTTACGTCACTTGCAAATTGTTACAAAAAAAAATCCTATCGATCTCAGTTCAGCAATGAATAATATTGAACTTTCAGAAATATTAGACAAAAAGAGTTTACGAACTTAGACGAAAGGATCTAAGATATAGCTATTAAGCTAGGTGTTGTCCCAAAAACATCCACAAGAGCTAGTAACTAATGTTTTCAATCTAACGTTAAATCAAAAACACACCAAGAGTATTATTGTCGAAAAGTTGTTATGCCCCTTTTGACGAGATTAGAGCGCCGTTTAAAGAAATATTCTCATTGCACAAAAGGTATTCATTGGACTTGAAAGTGTCTTGCAAAAAATTCTTTAAACAGTAAGTTCAAGGACTTGGTTCCGGCAGAACGGTTCTGTCAAAATGATCTCCATCATACCGACAAGAATATTTTTAAGTCAGAATGGGATCTGTGGGTATCACATTGAAAAACTGCACAGAATCCTATATCTAAAAAGCTATTACAACGTTAAAAATTATCAAAGAAGACACATTTACGAACATTGTGAATTTTTTTAAAGATTCTTGAGGTAATTCCAGTCATAACAACATCTATTGAAAGATCGTCTTCGACGCTGAACAAGCTGAAAAATTATCATGGAGCAGCAATGGCGATGAGAAGCTAGCATGATGGTGGTAATGACTGTTTATCGGACAAGAAATGAAAATGAAAAAAATAATAAAAATAATTTAAAAAAAGATAGGAATGATAATATTAAGTAGACAAGTTAAAGTGTAAAGAGTAAGAAAAGTTACTTCTGAACTAGCAAACTCAACAGTCCATTTAAGCCAAAAGGTGTCTTGTGGCAAAGTAACTGTAACTGTAACCGTAGTTTATAAGATGACACGGTTCCAACCCGGACCCATAAATATTTATAATGACTCCGGCCGTGAAAGCCTCAAACAATATCATGATAATAAGTGGTTTTCAATAGATCTTTTCGTCTTAATTAAACTATTCTGTAAACAATTATGGTGGCTCTTTACTCGTGCATTATTGGTAAAACGTTGGAAATCCTCTCTGAAAAATGCTGTCGAGGTGTCACTGGGAGATTCGTCATTGTCAACTGTTTGCCAATGGTTGAAATGGATAATGGTCAAAGAAAATAGAAAAACTCCGGAAGAGAGATTGATTGGATGGTGTTATAACCACTGAGGCATGGGTGTGAGGTAAGGAGAATAGGAAGAATCTTAGCGAGGAAGCGGGAACTATCTATCTTGGATTAGAAGTAAAGAAAAAGGTTAAGGCGCTTTCAAATGAAGGAGGAAACTGAACGGAAATAATTAAATTCTACTATTAAAGGTATTCGTAACATACTTTAATGTTTTTGCAGATTATCAGTATACCGATCTTGATTAAGCTGTTGCACATCCAAAATAAGTGAAACACACCATTGAGATTGCCTTAAATTAAACAAACTCGCAACAGAAACAAACTAAAATACTTAACCGTAGCATATAACCAGGGCTTCTGGGACGCTCATTTCCGCCAGCTTCTCTCATTTCCTCACGTTGGACCAGAACTTATTGAGATAAATCTTGAGATAGATCTGTCCTATAGTTTTCTTCTTATCTTATAGATTATTAGAACCTTATTTACTCTAACATCATCATTTCCTCCTGCATCTTTTGCAATAAATCTGGAGATGAATCCGTCCTATAGTTTCTTTGAGTAACCGATTTTGAATACGTCAGTTTCTCTTTCAAGCATAATGTTGCACTTATTCAAGAAGCAGTATCATGTATATTTTAAGTTTAATAAATTTTTTACTGCGGTGTTGCTATAATTCTGTTTGATTCTATTATATAGAATTGGGCTTGTCAACCTATACAATCAAAACGAATTTTTAAAATATATCTCATACATGTTTTGTTATACGTTTCTACGGTGCAAATTCAAATTAGTTTAAAATTACTGGAAGCGGTCAAAAATATTTCAAATTACACAGTTTTAAATTCAAGAAGTAAATATAATGATAGTTATAATAAAATTTTCCGCTATTTACAAATGCTTTTTAAGTAGCATAACAGTTTCAGTTAAATACACAAACTAATTAAGGAGCCGTTTGAAAAAAAATATAAGTTAGCATTTTAAGGTTTCATTTCTTAAATTATTGCATCTATAAATAAAATTGAACGGACAATTAAATTTAAAAACACGTACTGGCAAAACGTAATCAGTAACACAAAAACTGTTTACATAAATGGTAAGAAATAAATACTTTACAAAGGCCCGATGTGATGATCTTATTTAACGCTTAAGGATGAACTAATTGATAATTGTACACTTTCTTTGCAAATTCTGCACTTACATAGTTCTAACGCAGTGAAATTTAAGTTTAAAAGAACAAAAACTTGACCTTTCCAAAAATGTATTAAAAACAGATCATAATAGAAATTGTATTTACGGTATTTCATTATGCTAATTTCACCAACTTCACAAGATATAATTTTGTGCCTTTATCTATTATATGTCATGTATATAAAACAGATAGACCTTTAAACGAGAATGGTAGCTCAATTCAAACAATCCTTAAAAATTATAGTTCTAGAGAAGCATCTACGCAATCCTAGTTTGCGCAAACAAAAATTTTAATTAGGTTTTAAGGTGCCTCTATTACAACGATTCTAACAGATTTGGCCTCAGAGTAAAACGTTAATATTATTAGACATCTCGAACGCAAAAATAATTGCTAGGGGTAAATAAAATATTGTGCAGCAGTAAAATATTTCACAAAAAACGCCTACTTCCAATATAAATAAAAAACAAAATTTGCGAGAGCACAAATTAAATTCTAGTAACATACTTCAAGACGCATCAAAAAAATTATTTTCAGTAATAGTAAGTCCAGATGGGACACAATAACGCTCGATCTTGTTCAAAACAAGTTCAACTAACCGTCATCTTGTAACGATTTTATTTCCTATCATTGTGTGTACATATAATTAATCTATTTATTTAATAAAAACCAATTTAATGCGTAATAACGCTACACAATACACTAAATAAAAATTACATATTGTCCAATGAAATATTAGCTTTCAATTCAAATTATAATTTGTGCGGTGACAAAATATACTTTTCAATTAGTGTCATTCTTAGAGCTCTCTCTGTTAGACAATTGTAAGGTTAATCTTGTTGCCAGGCGGTAACCCGCGTGATATGATCACTTCCAATACAGCCGTCGTCAGAAGAAGTCGATTTGTTCCTTTATCACAAGGACGATGACGTTTAAGGTATGTACATGTTGGAAGCATGTACGATTTAAAGTTGTTTTCGTGAGATAACGTCGTCTTCGAAGCTCACTTTTGTTGTCCATTTGCTGGAAAATAGCTCGCAGATGACGAGGAATTATTTTTGTTGAAGGGCCGGTGGTTAACAGTAAGTAGTATTGATTCTGTAACCATATTAAATAGAGATTTTTCAGTGCAATTTAATATATACGTAAATTTAAAATATACGTAAATTTAATATATACGTAACTTTAATTTATATGCAACTTGTAAATAATATGAAAATTGGAAATAATGTTTAGCTTTAAAAAAATACAACCTTCAGTTAACAGAATTTTGTGTAACGTAAACTTAATCAACACACAAGAAGAAAATTTAAGAAAATTTGAGAATTTACCCTTTGTTCAAGTGTGGATTTGACGAGTATCAATTACTTAAAAATGGACGCCGTGATGTAGTTTGGAGCTTCGATGAGCAGCAAATTTACTTGTACTGAATTGGAGATTCCTTTATTTAAATGCTGAAGCAAGACGCCTAGCAGGTATTTTTCCGTCAGATGAACATCTGGTATGTAAATTTGTTTTCGTATGTCCGCTGAATTATGGATATAGTAGATAGATAATTTTTTGTTTAATCAAGTTATTTGAACTTCAAAGTAGGTCAAGGACAGACTACATATATTTTTCATATTAAGCAACAGGAACCTGTAAATTTTTCATTTCTAAATCTTTTATTAATATATTGAAATTACGGAAGATGTCATTATGAGATAGGGAAAGTTAAATTCTCCCATTTATGAAAGTAGATATTATTATTTCAAACATGGTTTGCTCGAATCTTTAGAAATTAAACTTCTACGTTTACTATTTCAGTAATAGCTGAGTGAAATAATTTATTGTGAGATTACAGTAGATCTACTCAAACCAACCGAAATTGTTATTTTTAAGTAATTGTTCAGAAAGCAACTTCAGGCTTAATCATTTTTAAATAAAATTTGGCTAGATATTTCTTATAGAAATGACCATATTTTAAACTGGAAGGTACTTATTATACCCAGTACCTTTGTAAATAATTTTCATGAATTAAATTAAACAAAATTATATTAAAATTATATTAAAACTGAAAAGATGTTTTGTAAATAGCACGTTAACTGAATACAAAAGGAATAGATTTTTATTTTGATCAAGACTATTCTTTTTAATTGGAACGAATGAAAGTTGATTCGAATTAAGTTTAAAAACTTTAGGTATAAAGGCACAAACAGTGCTATTCTTTGTTTAATCTGTTCACAGGTGTAGCAGTGATGTATAAAGGTCAAAGTCGAGCCATAAGGTAAGAAACTTTAGGGATTATGTTGTCTATAATAAATTGTATAGCGGTAATTGAATAAAGGTTTCCGCATTCGCCTTGTACAAGGGACTTAAGTAAGGTCTTCTTTGTATAGAAAAATACGGTGGTGCCATATTCTTTATATTTTTGGTCGCAGTCCAACCCCGACCCATAGCTCATGTTCCACCCAGAGCAAATAGTTCAACTAGCCGCTTAGCCTTTGAGATTTCCTCAACTACGAGCCATTTTCCATCAGAACTTGCCGTGGGCTCTATCCGCTTACTGGAGATTCTCGTAAAATTTTCTGGTGCCTTTTCAGCTGGTCACACAGAATAAAAACCAATAGGAAAAATCCCTTAATAATGATAATGGTTATAATCTTCCACGTGTTTAATATCCGTGATAACTATTCTTGACTGTACTTCAACTTTATTTTCAAAACCAAATAAATTTATCATAAATAAAATTAATCTAATACGCTCCCATCCATTATTCTTGCATAAATACGATAAAGCACAACGACACACTTCTGCGATTAAATCTCTACATTCTAGCTTATAATCAACAATTGGACGTAAGTATTTCTGTAAATAGTTGTGTTACAATTTCGAGCATTACCAAAACCAATTTGAACTTGGTAGATATTTAAATACACGCTGGTCAAACAACAAAACTAAACCATTGCCCTGTATTAACGCCTCATCGGCAACTAGAGCCTCTTTTGCATTCCTTTCACCGTCGAGAACTAATGCATTCTGATCAGGTGTATAATTTAAAACAGTCAAAATTAACAACAAAAGGATCAGCTCCAAAACCATAGGGAAAATCTTGCAAATAACTAAAGCCCAAAAATACTACACAATTGTTACGGTATTTCGCGCAAGCATGAAAGAAATCAGTAAAGAACTTGTTTACCCCAAATACCGCAACAAAACAGGGACAAAATGGTAGAATTCGGACTAGCTCAAAAACGTCGTAGAGTGGCGTGGGTGAAACAGAAAGAACACATTGGAAACCTCTGTTAAACTATATTGTTAACATACAATCTCGAAACTCTATTTACAAAACAACAAAAATCCAATAATTTGCGTAATTGTTTGTTACAGCGTGATAGTAAACAACATAAGAATATAAAATTGTTAAGCAAATATAATATCTTATAATCTACATACCTACTTAATGGTTCAACTTAAATATATATACAAAAGAAAATAAAACAAACTTTACTGTGATTCTAGGAAAAGGAATATACACAATTTATACTATCTGCTAGTGAAGTGCACCTCCTCAAAAAATAGTGTAACATTAAAATTATACATCCTAACTTAAATTAATCAAATATCAACTACTTTTAAATTGATGCGTAAATTCTTTGCGTTAATGTCTATACCAAAAGAACCAAAGAAACGGTAAAATGAACAAACTTTAATTGAGTAATTTTAACTTGAAGAATGATTACATAGTCGCTCGTGCATTGTGGTTGCGAGTTTTGTAACGTGGAGTTGGCTTTTTATTGGATACTCATTACTAACTGCAAATAAAATGTCTATTCTCTACAGCATAAAAAAAAATTACGAAAACAGAAAACTGTATCGTGAGCAATCGGCTTCGTGCTGCATTTTTATATGGGTTGACTGCTGGAAGCACTAACTCAACTCATACTAGCACAGAAAGTATTTTAGTAGCGCGACTTTACAACATATCTCTTCGGTAAGAAGATGGTGTATTCAATCTATTTTTAAAAGCACGGTCTCTATTTTATAAGGACAAAATCATGTATGGGAGTAGGTATTCGGTTTTCAAAGATATCGCCGAAGAATCAATTGTACAAAATTCCTAGACAACAGCTGCTGAAATACAAACTGTAACAGCTTACCAACAAACAGATATGGCAATTAACAAAGGATTTTTAGACAAAGAAAAGCAATCTTATTACTTTGAAACATCTTAATAGCTGCAGAATAACAGTATAAACTTATAGATAACAAACCCATTGTAAGCAGATACAGACAGGTGGTAAATGGCCTCCACCTTTAGAAGAAAGCTGTGCATTTATGTGCAACTTTAATTAAAATGTAGTCACTGCAGGTGCTAATGAAATATTGCAACTACTTTGTAGCGTAAAGTTTCTTAAGCAGCTGTTTGATTTTATAAGACAAACTTTTATATAGAGTAATTACTTGAGAAATTTTATAAAATAACATTAATTTAAATGGCGGGAAATCGAGCTTGTTGAGAAATTTTAAGCGTTTTAAAAATTAACGCAGAAAAAATTACTAGCAGGGTTTTGAACGTAACACAATAAACAAGATAACACGTTCAAAACCAATATTTGTGTTGTTGATATGTATACGTTATAATGAAGTTAAAAGCACTAATCGGAAGGTTGCGGGTTCGATTTCCTACACGTTTCACTTGCTAAGTAAGCATCTTTCAGAACACTAAACTTCTTTTCGGACGAAAGCAGTGTTGTCATGTATGTTAAAGAATCCGATCTTACTTGAGGTGATAAAAGTTCAGTTAAATTCTAATATCTAGGTAAAAAATGACTTCCTGATGAATGTAGCAGCTTCGTGTGAAGAATTAAATAATCGTATATATAAATAATGAAGTTTCTCGTTCAAACAAATTGTATTTTACAATATACCATTTATTGCCAAATATTTTTTTGAATTCAGAACAGTTTATATAATACACAAAAACCTAGCTGGTATATATAAGTGTGCGTTAGAACCAATGCTTTTATTTCATTATTTTACATCACCGCTTGAAGGTATTCAGAAATATTTCAGGTGTAGTATGTCTTTGAACGCTTATGTTTACTCTACCACTGATTCACAAAATCTTGTTCTTACAGTTTCCGTTTTTAATACTTCATGCCTTTCATCTGCTTACCGCATTTTTTTTAAATATACATACAAAGCGCTAGAATAAGATTTGCTATAATGGGGATCTTGGCAACGGTTATATATACAAATTCAATTAAACAAGATAAAGATTTTCAAATTTAAATACAATAATATGACAGATAGACCATTATTTTTATTTTTGATTTTCAAACTATTTTGAAAAAAACGTAATTTTTGGATATACAAATTAATTCTTTTCTGGGCAACTATAACGCTGAAGCAAATGAAGAACATATCTAACAGCAATTTTTAGTAGGCTTTTATATGATATAGCCAAATTTGTTTCTGGACTCAACGTTTCCATATTCTCCTGGATACCGCAAACTTTGATTTGAAAAATATGACCGAATACTCAAGACGTATTCTAGAAGTTTTCGTTATTTAAAATTCTTCAATGTATAATAGTTGCTAATCGAATAATGGTTTAACGTTCTTTTGGCCATCATTACGAATATTAATACCTATCTGAAATTTTTAATATTTAATTATAATATAAGTGACTTTCAAAAGCAACTACAATTACTCAGAATACCATTTACATTAACAATTTAATGGAAAAACAATAGAAATAGTTAACTATATACATTTTATGTTATAACTGTAACAATTTGAACCAACAGAAATTTAAAGTTTGACAAATTTATAAATGATATTTCAACCATTTTTGTTATTCACTAAACATAAATGACCCTCCATGCATTTGCCTCTTTTGTCAATCGAATATGTTATTGAAGCTTCTATAATTACTACTTATGTCTGTTAAAAATCAGACAGTTTTAGTATTATAAACACGAAATTTGTAACGTATAAGTATTACCACTATTTCAGGCTGTAAAGTTTGGAGATTATTTATTCAGTTCTATATGGTATGTAAAATATGACCGAAAGTTTTGGAAATCATCTATCATGGCTATTCAAAGATCTCAGAAACCAACTACGTTTGTTGCTGGTGGCCTTATAGTCTTTGATGTAAAAGCACTACTACAGGTAAATATATTTCAAGATGTGTATGTGTACACACGCAGGCGCACGCTGGCGGATTCGCGCACACACACCACATCACACACGCGCGCGCGCAACACACACACGCACGCACACACACACACACACACACACTATATATATATATATATATATATATATTGCTGTGATATTCTCCTTTGAATGCGGGAACTGGGTCCTTTCAACAAAAAAATTCTAGTCCCACAGATTGGGCGTCATAAACGGCTGTGATCCTCTTTTCGCCTCGGCTGCTCACCTAATGTTATAAACCTCCTCATTCATAAAAAAAAACAACACATTCCTACCAAAAACATCAACGTTAACTCTATTTACATCAATATTCAGAATACATTAAAATTTCAAAATTAAAACTCAGCATAAATTTCAGTTTTAAAAGAATTTCAAGATTAATTTTATTATCATTTTAATGTGCATCCAAAATTAAAGTTCTTGTTGGATGCCTACTAATTAATATAACAATATAAGCAGACCGGAGTCTGAGTATAAAGGAGCATCTACCACCCTTTACGTTAATTAACCAAGTTCGTCTAATTGAGCTCAAAGACATACCCAAATTTTCATCATATTACCGAACATCAAAACTAAATACCCTTTCTACTTCAACAAGCAAATTTCATCTTAAAATTAAAATTTTATGGTTAGTACAATTTCACTAATGTCCATTTAAAGTAAATCAATTATAAAGTTATTCAACACACACAAAATGTCAAACAAAATAGTATAATTTACCTGAAGGTTACTGTCCTCGTAGCTTCAAAGTACATCGTCCCTTTAGTTAATCACACCATTCCAACAGGATTATATTTACGGCTTCTAATTCTCAACGCTTTTAAAATTTTCTCCATCACCAGTTGTTTCTGGGCTTCTCCGGAACTCATCTATGTATATCTGACCCTTGTTTCGTGGATCCAGACACGTATTTGAACCATTTAATTATTAACACTCCCGAAAAATAGCAAATAACTTCATACTTCTTTCACCAATATACGCCAAAACTGCCTACTTTTGTGTATACATTTGTCGTTGTAAATTTTGCTAATTGGTACAGTGAAACTAAATTTTATTACCTTGTATCTAAGTGCACTAAAGTATATTCATGTTAGCACGTACCGAACAAACTATTTTGAATCACCAAAATATACGAGCAAACTTTAAATTATTTTATCATACTACATAACGTATTGAATCAACTCGCGGATGTAAGAGCTTTTAACGCATCGAATAGTCAAAAGTCTAAGAGGCCTAAATTCATATTACCGCCGGTATATATAGCAAAAAGCCTGTCTGTCGGTCTGTTCCCCAAAACGGGTAATTCTAAAGAATTTCTCATGCCATGTTCCCAGTCTGTCGCTCGCGCGTCGATTTTTACGAATTTAGTACTCACCCCAGTTAAATCTCAGAAATTTCAACATACGGCACGCAAGCATGTCCGAGAAAAACTAATTAATTTTGTACAGAAATTGTTGTTTCTACCTCTGATATTTGCATCCTATTTTCAACCAATTGTGACCCTCGTGACGTTGCTTAAATCACGCCTTTTACTATATGTGTCTTTGCTTGACGCATTTTCTCTTTCCTTTTCTAACCTGTTCGTATTGGTGCAAATTGATATTCTTTATTATCGATTATATTTTAGTCCATGTGGACTGTTATCTGGGTTTAATAACCCCGTATCGCACATTCTCGTGAATATTAAGCCCCGTTTTCTCCAAGATTCTTTGAAACTATTAATTATCTGCAACATTTACGCAGAATGTGATATTTAAACTACGCAGGTGTTCAAAATAATATTAGTTCTCAGAGCTTTTTAAATAAACCCTGTTTTGTATTTCGGGCTAAAGCCTCTGACCGTTTCCAATATCCTTAGAATCGACATGTTTATCTAAACAAATTAAACTGAAATTGCCTTTTAAAAACACACAGGGGTGTTCAAACGTAACATTTTAAATAACCTTCCTACGATTTGACTATTATTGGGTTTTTACAAGTTTTATGCTTATTATTAATAATGGTTCAATTAACTCCAATTAAAAATAATAGCCTTTAATTTTTAGTGAATCCTAACTAAATATTAGTTATTATCTGTACGTTTTGTTCAATACCGGTTACTTGAAATAGGGTTAATTAATATAAATTTTGCACGTAATTTCCATTTGTTTAGAATAATTACATTACACGCAAAGCTTTTTAATACTGCTTCTAAAGCGTCTTGTACATGATTTAAATCTCTTATTTTTAATAAAACGAATGAATTTTTCTTCTCCACGGGTTTTTAATAAAGCGTATTATCTAATAAACTTCCTTATACACGGTGATTAAAATTATTTGATGTAATCCATTAATTTTCTACCCTGGTCTAAATATGAGTAATATATATATATATATATATATATATATATATATATACATAAGTATATAATTATAAAGAATAAGTAAATTTAATGAGTCCTAAAATAATATCAAACAATGAAATTTAATGGCGAGTGACTCAATATTAGCAACAAGGGCATCTTGTCGACGCGTTACGCCTTTGTTGGGGCTCATCAGGACAGGAGTAGCAAAGATGTAATATTTAACACCAACACATTATGGGAAGTACAGCATCACCTAGCCCGTAATTTGTGCCTTCGTGCTGTTTCACCTGACTTTGCAGGTTTTATCAACAGTCGGTACGGAGGAGATCCGGTTCAACTGCCTTTTCCATAGCCAATGATTATAATTATAAAGAATAAGTTAATTTAATGAGTCGTAAAATAATATTAAACAATGAAATTTAATGGCGAGTGACTCAATATTAGCCACAAGGGCATCATGTCGACGCGTTTCGCCTTTGTTGGGGCTCATCAGGACAGGAGTAGCAAAGATTGTAACCCTCATTTTCGCATTCTGATCTATAGTATTGCATGATCTTGGATGTTAGAAATTGTTTACTGCAATCGTAGCCTACAGTTGTCTGCTCTGTATCATAAGGTTGTCAGTATATGTTGACTGTCATATTACTCTGTCAATTGTAAGCTCAATGTTCATGTATTTGAAGGTAATTTTGTTATTCTGTTTAAATAGTTAATATAAAAACTCGTTTTAGATGTTGTTATCACTTATTACAGTGATAATGGGAAAATTGCTAATAGCAAGCTCTCTCTTCTGGTGTCCATCGACGAGCTTAAATGTGGTTGAGGTGATCACTGTAATTATATTGTACCCCTTTGTGGAGATTTTACAGTTTTTCACTGCTCATTCTGATTTATTACCCTTTTATTTTTGGTGGGTCAGTAATCAGTTTCGCTTTATGCGGATAAAATCAACTACTTGCCTGTTTTACTCAAAAGTTGAGAGCACATGTTTTGTAGATGGTTAAAAATTTCGTGGCTTCAATTAATTATTAATCCCAGAATCACTGGGAACTTAGTATGGAATTAAGTATATAACTTCAATTAGGAATTTACGTTAAAATTTGTATTTACTGCTGGTACGAATATTGCCTGCTGTAAAATGTTTGTTAATGGTTTGTGAAGAATCTTTCCTGTTGTTGATCTCGTCTAGAATAAGCTACTCATTCCTAATCGTCCAAAATACTGCAAGGATTCGAGCGTAAATGGTTTGGATTTCCGGCATCTATAGAATCAACACAGAATAAGGTCGTATGTTGTTTTTCCATAAACATTTGTGGTATATATTGTTTCATTATTGTCATTTACAATTATTGCATGTTGATAAGCGTTACTTCGGTTAATGCAAGTGTGTTAGTTCTAAATTGATTACCTGTTTAACGAAAGGAAATTACAAAGCAACTAACTTTACAGTATTACTGGTTAGATATTACCTATAAGAATTGTGTTTAATATTATGTACTGAAGGTAATTATTTGATAATTGGAATTCTAATCATATTTTAATATTGAATGAATTTAACAGTGTAAATCTCTGTACGAGAGTGTCTTTTATTATTTATTATTTGAACACATTTATGTCCAGTGGTGTATAATAAGGTATTGCAACTTTGTGTGGCCATATAAATCTTGCACTGCACGATTGGTAATCATATATGAGGTGTACATTGCCGAATCATAGCACTCGTGCAGAGTTATAGAAATAGTGTGTTACTTAATTGTTTTAGATCCATTTTATTTATTTATTTGAAGTGTTACAGTAATTTCCTGTATTTTAATGTGTGTGTGTGAAGGTTAGTAAAAAGGAAGCATTAATAGAATTTATACTTAACTGGTTATTGAGTATTATTGTTTTGCTTGTTTGGTCATTTAAAGAATTATAGTGTTACTTTGTGGTTGTTCAGAGTTCGTGGAACAGGACTCTCTGTCGCTATTGCTCCATGTCCTGGCGCCCTAATAAAGGTAGCTTTATAAAGGCCTCATACTGAGTCAACGGTATACAGAATCCCACCCCAATCATCGAAACCCCTTTAAGAGTCTTGGCCCTGAGCTACCCCGGAGCTTTAAGAAGTCATCGAGCTACGAAGCAACACTTGAATTGTTTCCAAAGTTCATAAATACAACTTTGTACCGTGACATCTTAATCTGGCGTTCCCAATGTGCGACTCGAATTGTAATTTGGCACTTCTGCATTTTGTCTGAATCAAATTTAGCATTCTCAAGTCATAGTTATGCATATTTATTGTGTAATTTAGACTCTTGAATCAGTAAATATATATTGTTTGGTGCTTCGAATTTTAATAATTTGCAAATCTTAATTTGTATAATTTGGAATACTTTTGCATATGTGGTGTCGAATGGTAATTTGATATAGTATAAATTCTATTGATTATTTAGAGTGAGTAATTGATGTTTTAAGTTTTACAGCTGCTGTAGATATTTGTTAGGTGTATTTTGAATAAGTAATTGAATTTAAAATAAATATATTTGTCAAATAATTTTGAATAATTGCAAATAATTTTTGGTGTACAGTAGGTATATAATAATTGAATAAATTTATAAGTGGTATAATTATATAATATTAGGTACAGAGTTTTGTTGACATTATTGGTTATAGTAATTTTAATCATTATCATTATGGCTAATTATAAAATAGATATTTATCGTCTTCGTATTGACGAGTTATCTTTTGAATTATTTGTTCGTGGGGTTAATATGTCTATTGAAGATGAAACTGTGGAGAAGATGAGATCGTGTCTACGTCCTTTATTGAAATTGGAACAAACTAGTAAAGTTTCTTTTTCTATTTCTGATCTGAAAGCAGACGATGAATTTGCAATTGTATCAGAGAAAATAATAGAATTACAATCCAACTTAGAAAAAGCGAGTTCACCGGTTGCAACTATTCGTGCTAGACTAATTCATGTATTGAAACGAATTAATCTTTTCTTACCAAAAACTTTATCCTCTGAACAAGTTAAATTACGTAATAGTCTTTTGACAAAAACTCTTACTATGTTAGATACTTTAGATTTTTGTCCTAGTAAATTAGTAGAAGAATATAGTAATCTTTTATCAAAACAATCATCGTTTAATGCTGAGGAAGATGTTGGATTAGGTGAAGCTTCTGCGAATCCTAATGTTACATTAAATACTTCTTTGAATAATTTAAATTTTAAATCCCATCCTGTTCTAAAATGGAACCTGAAATTTACTGGAGATTTACGTGGACCCAGTGTTCATGATTTCTTAGAGCGAGTTAACGAACTTAAAACTGCCCGCAATGTAAACGATGCACAATTATTTGATTCAGCAGTGGACCTGTTTGACTCAAAAGGACTTCGATGGTATAGGAGCAATCGACACAAATTTTCTGACTGGTCTAGTTTATCGAATTTGTTGGTATTACATTTTGAACCTCCCGATTACAAAGTGAGATTATTTAGTGATATAATAGCTCGTACACAAGACCCATCTGAAGGTATAATTGAATATTTGGCGTGCATGTCTTCAATGTTTAGACGTTATGGAACTGTTTCGGAAGAAATACAGTTAAATATTATTTCACGTAATCTTTCACCTTTTTACTCAACTCAACTTCCAGATGTCCAAACATTACAACAACTAGAGTCTGAATGTCTTAAGTTAGAAACGAAAAAGTTTAGAGTAGATTCATATGTTCCTCCCAATCAAAAGAAACATAATTTTGTTGAACCTGATTTTGCTTTTGTGAGTGTATCAAAAAAAGTATCTGAGTTTTCCACTAACCCTATTAATGAGGTCCAACGTACCTCAAAACAAGTAGTTTGTTGGAATTGTTAATGCCTCGGACATTCGAAAGAAGAATGTACGGAGCGGCGAAAATTGATATGTTATCGTTGTGGTAAGCATGACTATACCATACGTACTTGCCCCGATTGCAGTAAGCCTTTAAACTTATTGCGGAGGCACTGACAAGTCGAGCAGTGTCCTCTCCGTCTTCTTCTGTTGTCAGCTCGACTAATAAGAAAAATAATAAGGATAAAGATATTATAAATTCCCAAAACAACCCTCAAATGATTTTACTTGAATATGTTCTATCGCATTTAGAAGGTGATGAACGTCCCTATTTACAAATAAAAATTTTAGGACATCCTGTTTTAGCTTTGCTTGACAGTGGTGCTACTCAGTCAGTAGTTGGTCTTCCTGGATATGAATTACTCTTACAATTAGGATTGTCTTTAACTAAAAATCCCACAAGCTGTACAGTTGCTAATGGTCAATCATGCGAATGTATTGGATATATTTCAACTCCCATACAATTAATGAAGAAATTACATATTCTTAAAATATTGGTAGTTCCTGAACTTAACCATAAGTTAATTCTAGGTGTAGATTTTTGGAAAGTAATGGCTATAGTTCCTAATTTGAAAGAAGATGTTTGGTGTTTTGCTAAAGAACCGAAAACTCCTTTCATATCTGAAATACTCCCAAAAGATAGTTTAAGTTCTGAACAACGATTAGCTTTAACTTCCCTTATTGATGAGAAATTGAAGTTGATGGGAAATAATTTAGGTTATTGCACTTCAACTGAACACAGTATAGAATTATTTGCAAATACAAAACCAATTAAACAGCGTTATTACCCGGTCTCACCAGCGAAACAAAAAATTATTGATGACGAGTTAAATAAGATGTTATCTGATGGAATAATCGAACCATCCAAAAGCTCTTGGTCTTCACCTGTTTGCTTAGTTAGAAAGAAAGATTATAGTTATAGATTTTGTATTGATTATCGACAACTTAATGCGGTAACTATTAAAGATGCATACCCTTTACCATATATCTCTTCTATCTTAGATCAACTTAGAGATGCAAGTTATCTTAGCTCGATTGATATTAAATCTGCATATTGGCAAATTCCGCTTAGTGAATCATCGAAAGACTATACTGCCTTTACCGTACCTGGAAGAGGATTGTATAGATTTAATCGTATGCCATTTGGTTTAGTGAACAGCTGTGCTACATTTCAACGTTTAATAGATAATACTATTGGTGCTGATTTACAGCCTTTCGTGTTTCAATATCTCGATGATATAATTATTGTGTCAAAAGATTTCAGTGCACATTTAGAAGTATTAGAAAAGTTTTGATAGATTAACATCAGTCGGTTTGGTTATTAATAAGGACAAATGTAAATTTTGTTTGCCTGAATTATGTTATCTTGGTTTTGTAGTGGATAAGCAAGGTTTACGGCCTGATCCTGAGAAAATTCGTGCTATTTTGATATCCCTCCCAAAGTCAGTTCCTGAACTTCGAAGATTTTAGGTACAGCTTCTTGGTATCGTAGGTTTGTGCAAAATTTTTCTACAATTTTACAACCTCTAACTAACCTAATCAAGAAAAATGTGTCTTGGAATTGGTCTACAGATTGTGAGTCTGCTTTTACTCGTATAAAAGAACTGCTGGTATCCTCTCCAATTTTATCTTGCCCTGATTTTTCTAAGGAATTCTTTTACAAACAGATGCATCAGCATATGGCATTGGTGCTGTATTATCGCAAACTTCTGATGCTGGTGAGCAAGTTATTTGTTATTTATCCCGTTCATTGTCATCACAAGAACGCAAGTATTCTACAACTGAACGTGAATGCTTAGCAGTTATTTGGGCGGTGGAAAAACTTCGACATTACCTTGAAGGTGTGAAGTTTACAGTGATTACTGATCACTATTCATTGATTTGGCTCCATAATCTGAAGGATCCGCAAGGTCGTCTAGCCAGATGGTCATTGCGATTACAACCATATGATTTTACTATTGTTCATCGAAAGGAAAGGACAATGTTGTTCCGACTTTTTATCTCGTTCTGTTCCTGTATCTGTTGATGAACTTCACCCAATTGATTTCTCTGATACCACTGATAAATGGTATAAGAAGATGTTGTCTAGAGTTACAGGAAATCCTTTGAAATTTTCTCAATGGAGAATTGAAGCTAATCAGCTTTATAAGTATGTAAAACCTAGTTTTGCGGTTTTAATAACGAAGTAGAGATGTGGAAGTTAGTCATTCCAAAAGATCATCGTATATCAGTTTTATCCGAAAGTCATGATGAACCCTCATCAGGTCATGCTGGTATTTTCAAAACTCATGCGAAAATTCGAAATCGTTATTATTGGCCTCGAATGAAGGCTGATGTTGCTAAATATGTGAACCATTGTAGAATCTGTCAACAATATAAACCTGAACAGAAAGCTCCTGCTGGTTTGATGGGTGATCGTCCTACTATTGATAAACCCTGGCAGATGATTAGTTTGGATTGTATTGGTCCTTTAGTTAGATCAAAATGTGGATATACCCAAGTACTGGTGGTAACTGATTATTTCAGTAAATATGTAGTTTTGTTTCCTCTTCGATCGAGTAATGCTAAATCTTTATGTACAAATATTGAAGAAAATATATTTTTGCTTTATGGTGTCCCACAGTATATCATTTGTGATAATGGTGTGCAAATGAATAGTAAATTATTTAAGAATCTTTGTGCTCGATATAGATCTCAAATCTTCTTTACTCCTCTTTATTATCCTAGGGCTAACCCAACCGAAAGAACTAATAGAGTGGTTAAAACAATGTTGGCTTCCTATGTAAGAGAATCTCATCGATCTTGGGATATGTATCTTGCAGCAATCGCTTGTGCTATTCGAACTTCTACAAGTGAGGTTACTGGATTTACTCCATTCCTTGTGAATTTTGGTCGTGAATATATGTCAAGTGGTACTGATCATGTTAGTAATATTCTACATGAGTCATCTACTCTAGAGGAGCAGATTGACAAACGTAAAGTTGGTTTTCAGCTATTATTAGCGAAGGTAAAAGAAAAGCTTCGTCTTGCTAAAGAAAGGTATAGACATACTTATAATCTGCGTAGACGCGATGTTAGCTATCTACCCGATCAGTTAGTATGGCGAAAGAATCATGTGATTAGTGATGCCTCAAAGTTCTTCTCAGCGAAACTCGCTCCGAAATTTGTTGGTCCATATAAGGTCAGGAAAAAACTTGGTCAATATACTTACGAATTAGAGGATCTTCAAGGACGAACTTCTGGCATATGGCACGTACAAGATTTAAAATCTGCTAATGTGGATGATGATTGAAATTTTTTTTTTTGGTATCTTGGTTGGTCGTCAGTAAATTCTGTTACGGAATTTACCTCCTTCCGAAGGAAGAGGGGGATGTAACCCTCATTTTCGCATTCTGATCTATAGTATTGCATGATCTTGGATGTTAGAAATTGTTTACTGCAATCGTAGCCTACAGTTGTCTGCTCTGTATCATAAGGTTGTCAGTATATGTTGACTGTCATATTACTCTGTCAATTGTAAGCTCAATGTTCATGTATTTGAAGGTAATTTTGTTATTCTGTTTAAATAGTTAATATAAAAACTCGTTTTAGATGTTGTTATCACTTATTACAGTGATAATGGGAAAATTGCTAATAGCAAGCTCTCTCTTCTGGTGTCCATCGACGAGCTTAAATGTGGTTGAGGTGATCACTGTAATTATATTGTACCCCTTTGTGGAGATTTTACAGTTTTTCACTGCTCATTCTGATTTATTACCCTTTTATTTTTGGTGGGTCAGTAATCAGTTTCGCTTTATTCGGATAAAATCAACTACTTGCCTGTTTTACTCAAAAGTTGAGAGCACATGTTTTGTAGATGGTTAAAAACTTCGTGGCTTCAATTAATTATTAATCCCAGAATCACTGGGAACTTAGTATGGAATTAAGTATATAACTTCAATTAGGAATTTACGTTAAAATTTGTATTTACTGCTGGTACGAATATTGCCTGCTGTAAAATGTTTGTTAATGGTTTGTGAAGAATCTTTCCTGTTGTTGATCTCGTCTAGAATAAGCTACTCATTCCTAATCGTCCAAAATACTGCAAGGATTCGAGCGTAAATGGTTTGGATTTCCGGCATCTATAGAATCAACACAGAATAAGGTCGTATGTTGTTTTTCCATAAACATTTGTGGTATATATTGTTTCATTATTGTCATTTACAATTATTGCATGTTGATAAGCGTTACTTCGGTTAATGCAAGTGTGTTAGTTCTAAATTGATTACCTGTTTAACGAAAGGAAATTACAAAGCAACTAACTTTACAGTATTACTGGTTAGATATTACCTATAAGAATTGTGTTTAATATTATGTACTGAAGGTAATTATTTGATAATTGGAATTCTAATCATATTTTAATATTGAATGAATTTAACAGTGTAAATCTCTGTACGAGAGTGTCTTTTATTATTTATTATTTGAACACATTTATGTCCAGTGGTGTATAATAAGGTATTGCAACTTTGTGTGGCCATATAAATCTTGCACTGCACGATTGGTAATCATATATGAGGTGTACATTGCCGAATCATAGCACTCGTGCAGAGTTATAGAAATAGTGTGTTACTTAATTGTTTTTAGATCCATTTTATTTATTTATTTGAAGTGTTACAGTAATTTCCTGTATTTTAATGTGCGTGTGTGAAGGTTAGTAAAAAGGAAGCATTAATAGAATTTATACTTAACTGGTTATTGAGTATTATTGTTTTGCTTGTTTGGTCATTTAAAGAATTATAGTGTTACTTTGTGGTTGTTCAGAGTTCGTGGAACAGGACTCTCTGTCGCTATTGCTCCATGTCCTGGCGCCCTAATAAAGGTAGCTTTATAAAGGCCTCATACTGAGTCAACGGTATACAGAATCCCACCCCAATCATCGAACCCCTTTAAGAGTCTTGACCCTGAGCTACCCCGGAGCTTTAAGAAGTCATCGAGCTACGAAGCAACACTTGAATTGTTTCCAAAGTTCATAAATACAACTTTGTACCGTGACAAGATGTAATATTTAACACGAACACATTATGGGAAGTACAGCATCACCTAGCCCGCAATTTGTGCCTTCGTTGTGCCTGTTGATAAAACCTGCAAAGTCAGGCGAAACAGCACGAAGGCACAAATTGCGGGCTAGGTGATGCTGTACTTCCCATAATGTGTTCGTGTTAAATATTACATCTTTGCTACTCCTGTCCTGATGAGTCCCAACAAAGGCGAAACGCGTCGACAGGATGCCCTTGTGGCTAATATTGAGTCACTCGCCATTAAATTTCATTGTTTGATATTATTTTAGGACTCATTAAATTTACTTATTCTTTATAATTATAATCATTGGCTATGGAAAAAGGCAGTTGAACCGGATCTACTCCGTGCCGACTGTTGATACAACCTGCAAAGTCAGGTGAAACAGCACGAAGGCACAAATTGCGGGCTAGGTGATGCTGTACTTCCCATAATGTGTTCGTGTTAAATATTACATCTTTGCTACTCCTGTCCTGATGAGGTTAGGTACCTCATTCTACTTACACATGCACCCATACATACATATAAATCCAAGATAGTATTAATCAAATTTTTGAAATTCTGCCAAACCAATATTTTACCTTTTCTATATTAAAAAAAAATAAAATATTTTTACCATTTAAAAAGCTATTTTAAATATTTAATTCATACACAATAATTTCATGTTCCAATAATATTTATAACCAATCTCATTGTAAGTAGCTGCAAGTTATCATACTTATAGTATTAATCAGTGTTTATATATTTTTAGTTAAACCTGTGATCAAGCATACAATATATGCGAAAATTTAGGTATTAAAGAAGAGTAGTTATTTCAGCAGACCTATAACCCACAAACTATCCTATTAAATTAACACTAAAGGTCGTTAACAATACAAATGTATGTATATATATATATATATATATATATATATATATATATATATATATATATATTAAATATTAGATACAGTCAGATTGCGTACTTATTTAGAATAAACTTCTTTAACCATTTCAAGCTTTCGAAAATCGTTTATTTTCTTCATCAGGATACTAAAATCTATTATTTAACATTTATTTATTATTTATTATTTAAATAATAGATTTTTAGTATCCTGATGAAGAAAATAAACGATTTTCGAAAGCTTGAAATGGTTAAAAGAAGTTTATTCTAAATAAGTACGCAATCTGACTGTATCCCCAATATTTAACTTACATATACATTATAAGAACAGTCAATATTACTAATTTTTTATATATATATATATATATATATATATATATATATATATACAGTGTGTACAGTATAAAATGCAGTACATGGGGATCTTGGAAACTGTAGGAGATACGATCTTGGTTAAATGGGACAAAAGTTGCATAATCATGAGGGTATCTCAGACCGGTTTTTAAATTTCAAAAATTTTTCATAGGTTACTAGATAGAGGCAAAAAACACAAAATTGACGATTTTTTTATTTGCTCGTAGTTAGTCTACTAATTGAAATAGAATGTTCAAATTTGGTACATCATGGTAATTTCCAATTGCGCTTCACATTTTCAACTTAGATTTTGTCTAAGGCATCTAGATTTTGCGTGACGATGTTCAACTTTTTATTTTTAAATAGCCGCCATATTGAATTTTTACATTTTTGAAATGCTGACAAAAACCCTTTCCAAAGAGGTATAACATGGCTATATTTGATTGAATCAAAACACTAAAAATCACATAATTATGTTTTGGTCGTAGTAGGCTTTAATTTCCATTATGACAAAGAGAAACAATTGCTCTAAAAATTTAAACTCAATTTTCAGTGGTAATAAAAACAGTAAAAAACGTAGAAAATTGAAAATAAATCTGTATTAATCAGAACTTACATAACTATGCATTAACAAAGAATAAATACAAACTAGCATCTATTCAATACAAAATATTATGTAAGCTGTTTTTAGTTGTCATTCATGTTCAGACAATTACAAATTAACAATCAAGGAAAAAAAATATAATAGTAGTCAGCCACATGAATTCATTATTTATTTTAAATGTTCAAATAACCCCCCCATTTTGTTGAACACACAACCGACACCTTTTATAAACATCTTTACAAGATCGTCTTATCATAGTTGGAGTTATTTTATTTACGGCCTCTTGGACTGCTTGTTGTAATTGGCCTACATTATCATACGTTTTTGAGTACACACGACTTTTTAAATGGCCCCATATAAAGAAATCTAGAGGAGTTAAATCCGGTGATTTCGCCGGCCACTTAATTGGTCCCCGATTTCCAATCCAGTTTTCATTATACTCAGAATTAAAAAAATTTCTAATAATCAGAGCATTGTGGGGTGGAGCGCCATCATTTTGAAAAATCATATTTTGCAATGTAGCGAGTGGAAGCTCCATTAGTCTATCTGCCACTTTTCCCTGCAATAAATCTAAGTATCTCGCAGAGTTTAAATTTGCATCATAAAAAAACGGACCTATAATGTACCTTCCAATAATACCAATCCAGACGTTGAATCCCCATTTAACTTGATGTCTAACTTGGCGGTTCAAATGTAGATTTTCATCTGACCAAAAAATTGTATTTTTGCGGTTGAACATACCACAATTCGTAAATCGACTTTCGTCAGACCACAAAATTGTATATGCAAAATTTGAATTTTCGTTGCACTTTCTGATGTACCAAGCACAAAATTCCATTCTTCGAATTTGATCTTCGGTACGCAATCCCCGACATGGTCGTTCATGATATGGATGGTACTTGAAACGTTTTAAAATAGCTCTTGCCGTAGAATGAGCAACACCTGTTATATTCTGAATTTGTCTAAGAGAAGTACGAGGATTTTGTAAAACGCTGTTTTCATTATCTTTTTTAATTTGCCTATTTCTCTTAGACAAGTCAAAACTACCATAATTTATTAAATTATTTTGTAATCTCCGAAACATACATCTGTTTGGTTGATGTTCTTCTGGGTATTTATTTAAATACAATTCAGCGACTTTAACATCATTCCTTCCAGAAAGAATAAAACATTCTAACATTTGATATTTATTATGGTTAGTAGAGCGATCCATTTCAAGCGCAAATGCTTTTCTTAAATTTCTATGTAAATTAATTAACTGTTTTTTTAAACTGTACTACTTGAAACATAAAATAAAGGACAAACTTTGACGTTTCTCAAATGTTGAGCAATTGTTTCTCTTTGTCATAATGGAAATTAAATCCTACTACGACCAAAACATAATTATGTGATTTTTTAGTGTTTTGATTCAATCAAACATAGCCAGGTTATACCTCTTTGGAAAGGGTTTTTTTGTCGGCATTTCAAAAATGTAAAAATCCAATATGGCGGCTATTTAAAAATAAAAAGTTGAACATCGTCACGCAAAATCTAGATGCCTTAGACAAAATCTAAGTTGAAAATGTGAAGCGCAATTGGAAATTACCATGATGTACCAAATTTGAACATTCTATTTCAATTAGTAGACTAACTACGAGCAAATAAAAAAATCGTCAATTTTGTGTTTTTTGCCTCTATCTAGTAACCTATGAAAAATTTTTGAAATTTGAAAACCGTTCTGAGATACCCTCATGAATATGCAACTTTTGTCCCATTTAACCAAGATCGTATCTCCTACAGTTTCCAAGATCCCCATGTACTGCATTTTATACTGTACACACTGTATATATATATATATATATATATATATATATATATATAAAATACTCATATTTAGACCAGGGTAGAAAATTAAATAATCACATCAAATAATTTTAATCACCGTGTATAATGAATATTATTAGATAATACGCGTTATTAAAACCGTGAAGCATAAAAATTTATTAGTTTCATTAAACATAAGAAATTTAAATCATGTACAAGACGCTTTATATCAAAAGAAGCAGTATTAAAAAAGCTCTGCGTGTAATGTAATTATTCCTAAACAAATGGAAATTACGTGCAAAATTTATCTTAATTAACTCTATTTCAAGTAACCGGTATTGAACAAAACGTACAGATAATATCTATAGAAACTTGTAAAACCCAATGAAATGCAAATCCTAGAAGTGTTAGTTAGAAGTAGGATGTTTGAACACACCTGCGTATTTTAAAAGGCAATTTCAGTTTAATTTGTTTAGATAAACATGTCGATTCTAAGGATATTGGAAACGGTCAGATGCTTTAGCACGAAATACAAAACAGAGTTTATTTAAAAAGCTCTGAGAATTAATATTATTTTGAACACCTGCGTAGTTTAAATATCACGTACGGCGAAAATTGTGTAGATAACGAATGGTTTCAAAGAATCTTGGAGAAACCGGGGCTTAATATTCACGAGAATGTGCGATACGGGGTTATTTAACCCAGATAGTCCACATGGACTAAAATATAATCGAGAATAAAGAATATCCATTTGCACCAATACGAACAGGTTAGAAAAGGAAAGAGAAAATGCGTCAAGCAAAGACACATATAGTGAAAGGCGTGATTTAAGCAACGTCACGAGGGTCACAATTGGTTGAAAATAGGAGGCAAATATCAGAGGTAGAAACAACAATTTCGGTACAAAATTAATTAGTTTTCTCGGACATGTTTGCGTGCCGTGTGAGAATTTCTGAAATTTAAATGGGGCGAGTGAAAATTTCGTACAAACCGACGCGCGAGCGACGGACTGGGAACATAGAATGAGAAATTCGTAAGAATTGTCTGTTTTGGGGAACAGACCGACGTGCCGGCTATTCGCTATATATAGAGGTGGTAATATGAATTTCGCCCTCTTAGACTTTTGACTATTCGATGCGTTAAAAGCTCTTACATCCGCGACTTGATTCAAGATGTTAAACAGTGCATTTTAGTTTGATAAAATAATATAAAAGTTTGCTCGTATATTTTAGTGATTCAAAATAGTTTGTTATTTACGTGCTAACATGAATGTACTTCAGTGCACTTAGATACAAGGTAATAAAATTTAGTATCACTGTACCAATTAGCAAAATTTACAACGACAAATGTATACACAAAAGTAGGCAGTTTTGGCGTATATTGGTGAAAGACGCATGAATTTCTTTGCTATTTTTCGGGGGGTGTTAATAATTAAATGGTTCAAATACGTGTCTGGATCCACGAAACAAGGGTCAGATATACACAGATGAGTTCCGGAAAAGCCCAGAAACAACTTTAAATAAATGGTGATGGAGAAAATTTTAAAAGCGTTGAGAATTAGAAGCCGTAAATATAATCCTGTTGGAATGGTGTGATTACTAAAGGGACGATGTACATTGAAGCTTCGAGGACAGTAACCTTCAGGTAAATTATACTATTTTGTTTGACATTTTTGTGTGTTGAATAACTTTATAATTGATTTACTTTAAATGGACATTAGTGAAATTGTACTAACCATAAAATTTTAATTTTAAGATGAAATTTGCTTGTTTAAGTAGAAAGGGGTATTTAGTATTGATATTCTGAATTATGATGAAAATATGGGTATGTCTTTGAGCTCAATTAGACGAACCTGGTTAATTAACGTAAAGGGGTGGTAGATGCTCCCTTTATACTCAGACTCCGGTCTGCTTATATTGTTATATTAATTAGTAGGCATCCAACAAGGACTTTAATTCTGGATGCACGTTAAAGTGATAATAAAATTAATCTTGAAATTCTTTTTAAAACTGAATTTTATGCTGAAATTTAATTTGAAAATTTAATGTATTCTGAATATTGATGTAAATAGAGTTAACGTTGAGGTTTGTGGTAGGAATGTGTTTGTTTTTTATGTATGAGGATGAAAGCTATCTAGAGGAGCAGCCGAGGCGATTAACAGAAGAAAATCAACAGACCAGGTAATTCAAGAGGTTTCACAGCATTCTTGACGCCCAATTCGTGGGGCTCGATTCTAGTAATGGAGTTCCCGGATTTTAAAGGTTTCACAGCAATATATATATATATATATTGTTATGTATGGTAATATTTATATGAGATGCTGCTTTAATATATGAGTAAAAAATTAATAGGTGCAACCTGTAATATGGTGTTGGTCTTTAAATGATTAAATAAATACTCTTTCAATTCAATTATGCCACGGCTTTTTGAAACTCTCTCTCAGGGAAACTGAATCTAGTATTTTAACTCTGTAAGGAGACGTGGGTTCTTTGTCACCTTACAGGTATTGAAACACAGGCGCCTAAAGCGTATGAGATCAAAATCAACTTAACCTCTTAGTTGTGCTTACGTATACCGGTTAGACAAAGATTGATAAATCTATTAAGCAATTATTTACTCTAGTTAACGTTTGAAATTTAAATTATTCCAAATTACTTAAATATGAAGAGTAGATAAAATTAACTTTGATACCTGCAACTCCGTTGAATGTGTCTGGGTGTACAGTACTTCTATTTTTATTATGCCACCGCTAGCCCTTTTTAATTTACAGAAAGTGCACAACGTTACCATGATCAGTTTTCATTTACCCCTTTATGATTACCTGTTTGAATTAATAAAAGAAAGTCAATCAACATTCATATAATAAAAGGAAATAATATTTACACTTCAGAATTTTTGTAATTTTTTAGATACACCCTTTAATCAATTAATATTATATGGATTATTTATTCCAAAATGTATATCCTTTTTAACTTAATCTAAAGTCACCAAAAACGACACTTTTACAAAAAGATCTGGAACGTTCTAAACCCTTTTATGATTTTTAGGTGTTTCAACGTATTCAATGTTCTTGTTGACTCCTTACAAGCTTTAGAGAAATTTAATATATTCAGTGTTAAAATTTAAATTTGAAAAGATTCCTTAAAACTAGGTACGTCTGACCTGTGATCCACTGATAAGTTGTTTGGTGTTGTGCATCAACACTCCCTGATTATCTTCAATCGAAAACCAATGCTCTGCTTTGTACTCCTTATGTTTGAACCAATATTTCAGTACGGTTATTCCTTGTTTCGAAAATTCACCTCGTGCTTTATTCTATATTTCTCTGGATGCGCTTTGGCCCTTTTCCCTTAAGTACCACTTGGAATTTGTAGGTTTGTTAGTATTATGAGTTTAGAATTGTATTATAAGTGGACCAGAATTGTATTAGACGCGGATTAGAATTACAGCCTTAGGACCATGGATTAGAATTGGACCAGAAGTGAACCAAAAGCCCTATATCATTATAAATATTTAATTTAAATTAATTAACCAATTTCTACTCACGTTTTCTGCAAAAACGGCAAAAATTTTTCATATATTCTTAACGCAATTCTTATACAGCACTATTTTCACTATAATATAAATTTTATTTATCTGACGCGTAAATATTTGATTAAAAGTATTGTGGATTCGACGTGCTTCAAATTGAGACTGACTATGCCACATCACCTCTGGGTGTTATATAGCTTTTTTCCCACTACATTTGGATTGGGTTTTCAAGCAGTTTTAAAAATTGTGGCAACCAACCATATTTGTCCTGGTATATTTTCAAGCTGAGTTCTGATGAAACTATTTTGGATTTCCGTATCATGCTGTTATTTTACTATTGTTATCGTTGCCGGACTTTTAACGTCTGTTGTAGTAACGTTTGTGTAGATAAGGTTTTTGGATAATTGGACCAAAATAAATGATGTAACACGATTGCTGTTTTCCTATATGTATTTACTGAAACTCATCATTCAAAGTGCGTTTTCTTATCAAAGCGGTTATTGTTCCTTCTCTATCACAAGCATAATTGATTGAAGATTTATTAGGTTTTATCTTATCTTTTGCGTATTTATTTTATAAACTTGTAGAACCCTTCTCAACGTAGTTTAATTACCTGTATGATTATCTCTTTGCTGAATACGCGTTTTATTATTGGAAGATTTGCTTACTGGCATTGATTAAAGTTAATTACGGTTTATATACAGGGTGTTAAATACGTGCTATTTACATAATGTGTGAATTATTTATTTTCTTGCTAAATAAATGCAGTTTTCGGATTCCCATTACTATTTACAGTTACTACGCGACCCTTACTACTCAATACATCTCTAAACAACCCCTTATTACAGCAATGTATATATAATATATATATATATATATATATATATATATATATAAACTACCACCAAGGAGATAAATAATTCAGACAAGCAAATAATTCTAATATATTTGACAATCATGGCCAATGTACTCAAAACAAAAATTGTTTCTACAATTGTGAGATAACACAAATAATATTTCTTGAAACTTAAAAGATCATTAGAAACTAATTTTCTTGTAGATAAAAGATTTCGCAAGTTCCATACAATTCACATAAGATACACATTTTAGTTTAAGTGGAATTGATTGGTAACAAAACACCAATGCTTTGATTGCTTTAGGTCATGAAAGTGTCATGGTCAGCGAACGCTGTTATCAGAGCAATGAAGGTTAAGAAACAAGATACAATTTCGATATAGAGGACAACTAGAGAATTTTCCTTGGAAGTAATGTTAACAAAATGCTATATTTATGTATCATACATTAAGATTTATAACGCACCACTAAAGTTTTGCTGTACACTTATTTATAGTTTTTGCACGGTTGGTGCAAATCATTTAATATTGTACTAAAGATTTTTTACTTTATCTTATTTAATTCCGAATTATTAATATTACCTATTCGTGTCATAATTTTCTTTATTTAGTCCTAGTAACAAATTTGTCAACCTCTATCGAAATCTACAATTACTAATCAATGTGATAGAAGAGTCGCGTTCTTTAATTGGTATTCCTGTTTAACCATATAGTAAGATGAGTTACCCAGTACCTTCATATTTTGGTTTTATTATTTTTATTTTTATGTTTTTAATATTTGATATTTTTTATTTATATAATACATCTATTAGTATTTTTATATCTTCAACTATATCGAATGCGCAGTTTCTACCTAGGAGTGGTTTATAAGATTGTGGCCACACGAGCGTCTCTTCCCGCTGGCACACACTTGTTTTCACGCAGTTTGGAAATTCGCACCAACCTACTACCACACAACAACATTTAAAATATAGATGCTGTGAAAACATTATGTGCCATGTCGATTGTACGCCGACGTAGTCGTCGTCGTCTACACCGATGAAATACTGGGTGCATATTATTGTAAGTGAAAGATTTAGGAAAGCAAAATTTTCACTTCCGCACAGCAAACTAAAACAGTACCCAGACAAGTTTTTTTAATATTATCGAATGTCCATACCTTCGTTTGAAACGCTGTTGGCTAAAGTCAAGAATTAAATTACAAAATGTGGAAGTAACACGCAGTATTCCATAATTGCAGAGAAAAAATTAGATGCTAGAAGAATGTAAGTTTTAATTTTGAAACATAATATTTCTTCAAACTCACAGTATGTTTAAATTTTACAGTTTTATAATTTACAAGGTAAAGAAGGGCAATACTTAGTTTTAGTTCTTGGTTTCATCATATAGTAAAGGATCTGTAATTGGTGTAATGGTGTTAATCTTAAAGAAGGCTTACTGGTAGTCGTAGTTGATGGCGATGCGATTTGCACAGATGATGATGAACTGGAGATGGATTCAATCTCGTGTAAATTGATATTTGAATTGTTGTAGGACGCGAGATGTTGCAAGAAATTGTTTTACAAATCGATCTTGTCACTTGGTCTCATGCGTTTAATAAGTGGCAATTGTGAAAGTAGAAACATTTCATCTTGAACCTGTTCGATTAGATTTGCTTTAAGCACATGGATAATTTCGTTTTTCAAAGGTATCTGACTTTCGATTCTTCGCCATCCGCGAATTATAGTAGACCGACTTACTTTGGCTGCTCGCAAATTGTATGAAGGAAATCCATTTGCTTGTGATACACATACTGTCTCCTTGGTTTTCTGGCATCTCCGCTTTCGCCTGCATCATTTTTTACCATTTTTTATTAAACTGTTTTTCCTACTTTTTTCCATCTACTTTGTACTTCTTCCTGCAACATTCAAAAACAGCTGTTACAAAATTAACTTCCAAACAGAGTTAGATTCTATTAGTGATTTATTATTTATATTATTTTCTATGATTTGGCTCTCAGTGCGTAGACACGACCCACTCACGCATACGCAAGCACACACGTACGAAACCCACGCACGCTCGCACGCACGCATATACGCACGCACGCACGCACGCACGTACGAGCGCGCGCATGCACGCACAAATTAATGTCACAAATAATTATTATTGTTTTTGCAGATATTTGGCGACTGGATATTTTCTTCCATTCCTGCACTTTGAGTTCCTCCTTAGTCGCCCAACGATTTCCCCCCCATTATTAGATACTTGTCAAGCAATCTGCAATAAGTTGATTGGGGAGTACAAGGAACAACAAGTACGGAGAAGTAGCGAACAATCAGCGAACAGTGCCAAAGTAGGCAGATTTCTCACAATACTTAGACCCAATTGATGGGAAACATATTAGAATCATAAAATCGTGGGTTCAGGAAGTGAATATTTTAACTACAAAAAGTTTTTTTCTATTGAATTAATGGTTGTTGTAGACTCAACATATTGTTTTTGATTTATTGGTGTAGAGTCTTTTGGTCAAGGGGGAGATTCAAATGTTTTAAAAAACACTGATTTAGGTAAAAATAATTACCAGAAAACGCTGAACTTGCCTGCACCTGTACCCCTTAACGATAAACCGTCATGAAAACCAATGCCTAGGTTTTTGTAGCTGACAACGCATTTACAATTAGTAAAAATCTCACGAGACCGTATCCCGCAAAGAAGTTGATTAGGCAACAACGAATTTATAACTAAAGGCTATCCGTAGGACGGCGCTATGTTGAATGTGCACTTGACATATTGGCAAACTAATGGCGCATTCTTATTCGGCCAATAAATATAAGTATTGATAAGTCCTATATCATCATCGAAGCATGCTGCGTACTTCACAATTTCGTGAGACAAAGATGGTTACAACTTTCGGGACACCCTGATGTGTCTGTTGGAAAGAATTCTTGCAATTGGAACAAGAGGAAATAACAATGAAGTAGAGATAAGGGACAATTTTAAGCATTACTTCCGTTTCCTTGCAGTCTCAGTTACCTTGTACAATCGTCCTTGTAATGTTGCAGAGTAAAAAAAATCTGTTTACGAAAGTGTACTGTGAAGCGTAGATTTTCATTAACAAGTAAAAGTTATTTAGCACATGGTTTGCATAACCTTTTCAATTTCGTTCTTGTAAGTTTTGAATGGTGCCTTTTTGTATGTAACTAAATATTATTACCCTAAAAACTATAAAAAAATAAGTGTACTGAATTTTAGAGCTGTATCACACCGGAAAGTTTGTTAAAAATCGATTATAAAATTTGTGCCATTGTGCCACACAAACATAAGGGAAGTGAAGTTAAGTAAAAGCGTTTGATAAACATTAATTACAAATAAATTTTAGATATATCCTAAAGCATGTGGCGAACTGAACAAGTCTCCGATGACGTTGATTTTTTCTTTCTTGGTTAGAGACTGTGTAGGCGTACTTAGATATATAAAACTTCATTTATTCTTATTTATCTTATCTATTTGTTCCAGCGTTTCAATTGTCTGCTACCTGAAATTTAAGCAGACCTGGCTTCCCCCAGAAAATAACCGTAAGTAAGGTGTGTGCGTGTGGGGGGGAGGGTGTATGTGTGTGTGTGTGTGTATGTGTGTTGTGCATATGATGTTGATATCCGTGTTAGGTTCCCCCTCTAGGACCAGGACCATCGGCAGCCAGATATCCCAATCGTCAAGGAAGAACGCTTAATAGATATTGCCTTATCAGTCCCGACCATCGGCAGCCAGAAATCCAGTTGTTGAAAAGGCAATGTAAGCAAAAGGCAATGGGTGTTTGTGTTTGTACAGCGCTTGGGAGGTGTTTTATGTATATATATATATATATATATATATATATATATATATATATATATATTGTGTGTGTGTGTGTGTGTGTGTGTGTACGTGTGTGTGTGTGATTGTGTGTTATTTGCATCCGCCTAGTATTCTCTCCCTTAGTACTAGGACTATCGGCAGCCGGAAATCCAGTCTTCGGGGAAAATGCTTAGCAGATGTACTTTAAGTATGTTTGAGATGTTAATTTGTGTTTATGTTTGCCCAGCTTACCAAAAGGTTGGATTGAATTGGTCTAATTTTGTACAGGTTTGAACTTATATTATTACATAAAAAACTAGGTTCTTTTAGAGGAAAGCATTTATTTGGTGTATTATTTGCCTCAGGTATGTGTAAGTTTCGTTCTTAAAATTTAGCGTTAGTAAAAAGAAAATAAATTCACTATTCTACTACTTAAGATTAACTTATACTACTAGTGTTAGCTATTATTTGTTAGAGACGGAGTTGCTATTATGTAGGAGCATGCAAATTCTACATATTAGGGGGTTGGATTGTTTCAAAGTCGGGTTTATGCTTTAATTTTGTTGCTTCCGGTCATCGAGAGCGGAGTTCTTGGAATTCCAGGAGATCGGTTTCGGGTCTACGGGGTAGAGCTCCTGTCCAAGGAGAGGTGTTACTTTTATGTCTCTGTCCGGGTAGTTTTGCGTGTGTCCTTTATCCGTCAAGCTAACGTTGATGGATGAGTGCCGTGGTTTTTGTGCGAGTGCATTTAAGTGTGGAAGAAGGTTTTAGTTCTAAATCATCGCGTGTAAGGTCTTGAATAATGTTTGTCTATGTGCCTGAAGGTACGGTTGTGTCACTACATTCGAATACTAGATGTTCCGGTGTTCCTATTTCTCCGCACGTGCAATTAAATTCATGCGTTCTCTGTATGTTGGATAGGGTCAGTAGCCTGCTAGGTAATGAATAAATCCTTGACTGGGCACCAGGTATTTGGATTTTAGGCGGTGTTTGATATTTGGAATCATTATATATACCCTTCTACCGGGTGTGCTTTGATTCCAACGTGGGTGCCGTTCTGCAAGTATGTAGTTCTTTATTTCCGTCTTTATCGTGAGGAGTTGGTTTATGTTTAAGATGCGTTGTAGTTGTTGGTTGTCATTGCGTGTAAGATAGTATGTTGCAGCTCGCTGTTTGACTACTTTGTGCAAGGGCATAGTTCCCACCGGTACATGAAGTGCATAATGTGCGATTGTCCAATAAGCCCCGTCAGTCGCAGTAAAACACTTCGTTGTGTACTGTTAATTTTTATCCAGGTTTAATTGTGTTAAAGCGATGTTCCCAAGCACTCGCGGCGTATGATATCATAGCCCCGAGCACACTGTTGAGATAAAGCCTTACGTAATTAAGTGAAATCTTATAAGTCCCTTGGGTCAGCGTTGCGATATTCGGCATTGCAGAAGTTACACTTGCACACACGGTGTTTATGTGTAAAATAATTCTGTTTTTCGTCTAATGTTAAACCTAGATATTTTGTGTTTTTTGTTGTAACGTATTTTTTTTCCTAGTTACATTTAGTTCAATAAAATAAAAATAAAACAGCTGTATTTTAAAGTACATAATTTGTGAATTATCATCCAATAAAAATTAATATATAATATTCGTAATAACACATAGATTCTTGTATATATATATACTCTAAAGTTCGTTACCAAGCGCTGTCAAGTTGTCAGTCGGCACTTTATTCTCAACGTCCGAGAGTGCAAGCCGCTTTTGCAGACGAGGTAAAGTCGAAATAGCCCTGTCGAAACACATGGCTTCTAACAAAGTTAGGAAAAAGTAGAGAATAATAAATTCTTGGTGTCTGGAGGTCGCGCCTAACAGCGGTTGCGTGAGCATGATTTTCGGTAAGCCTCGCTCCGAGCAGTTTTAGTTGATCCCGACAGGCCTGAGAATATGGAACCCCATTGGACATCATTTTAGACAGTTGGTATATATTAATACAATAGATTATACTAATATTTTTCATCTTAGTGCAATATCTTAAGGACATATCTTCAATAACATTTCCGATAATAAACTAAAACAAATTTTTATGGCAGTAATTTAAAGCAAAGATTTATGGTTTCGTTCTATTCAATTTAATATGCAGTAAAGTAAACGCTGATTCCACATGGGACCTAGATATTTCAAACTTACCGATGACTAATATCACCCCCGGATATTACGATGGAAATGTCCGACAGCTGACGTCAAGGTCTGGCACCTGTAGTACATTTTTGATGCACGTGAGTGTTTTTAACTTTTGATAGCTTTGAAATTATAGTAAATTATTATGAATTATCCAACATTGATTGTTTGAGTAACGTAAATATAAAGTAGTTTTTTTAAGAAGCCAGTAACATTAACGAATAAGTATCTTGTTTTACAGTTTGTTTGCACATGTACGCAAACAGTGTATTTTATGAAATTCTGAATGACAACCTATGTCAGACAAAAAATATATAGATTCCGTTTTCCAATCTAGACGCCATATGCTGTCTTGATAAAGTTTACATTATGTTTAAAGACTTTCAGGTCATGTAAAGGCACTTTCATTGATATATGAAATTCGCGTGTTTATTGTAGATTACAATTAAATTAGAATATTTGCATTTTAAAATGTCTGCTCTTTGATAATTAATTTTTGTTGTAATGATCAAGGAAGTACTTCTCTGATTAAAAGAAATTTATGTGTTATGGACAATTAATAAATATTATGTTTATCTAATCAAATTTTATAGATATTCTATCTACTCATAGATCTTAATTTTGAATGTAAAACTTCATTAGAATTATTATGAAAAAATTATGAGTAAGATACAAACTTAAATATTGCAGTCACATGTATATAATCAGAAATTTATCCTAATAGAATCTTTTTTGTTTTTGAAAGGCGTTTTATTATTCAACATTTAAAAAAGTGCAAGTCCTCCCGGAATAAAAAGTGTGTGTAATGAAAATAAATTCCCTCAGTATATTTTAGATGCCTAAATTCTATTATTCTATTTTTGGCAAATGTTTTTGAGGACACAAACGGTGTCCATGTTGTGCTTTTGTTTGTTCACAGGTAAAGCTGAGACATCTGTATGACATCTGGTGGTTGAGGTCTTGGTAAGTGTGTCCGAAAGAGTGAAATTGAAGTTTTATGGCTATGTTAGTGGTGTTAAGATAAGGTTTCCGCATTCCCCTTATACAAGCACAGTTAAATTTTGTTGGTTATTGTATTAAAAAATACGGTGGCGCTCATTAAATACATTTTTGGTCTTTTATTCACCCATGACCCAAACTCATGATCTACCCAGAGCTAACACTCGACTAGCCGTTTACATCTTAAGAGTTTTTCTTTGTCTCAAGCCATTCTCCATCCGACATAACCTTGGGCTTAAAAGAAAAAGAAGAAATTCTCGACCTTGTGATATCAGATCAAGATTTAGAAAATTGGGAGGTGTAATTTATAGCTGATAGTCACGAGGATAAAGAAATATAATATAAAATTAAAAAATAATTTTATAGTACAGTGTTCTACTTATATTTACACCGTCTAGTTTGATGATGGGGTTTCTTGCCAGGGTTCCCTTCATCACAAGGCATGTAGTTTTTTGCAGTGCTGTGGCCATTTTGTTGTGTTTGCACTAACTTTGTCTTTGGGTTAGAACGATGTTAGCTTTATGTTCGATTTTTCTTCTGGAATTGCTTTCAACCACCAGCAAGATGTTGGCGTATATAATCGTCGATAACACTTCGTCAACGGTGTCCAACTTTTCCAGGAGTTCATCCATTACAATATTCCAAAATAGGTTCCCGCATACTGAGTCCTGTGGGTAACCTTTGTATATATGTTTGGTAATGCTCTCAGTGCCTTGTAGGGTTACGTACCTGTCCCTGCAGTAACTCCTGAAGGAATGGTACAGTTGTGATGGACAGTTTATGGTCGTAAAAGTAAAAGTATTACTATTTACCAAAATTTGATTTATCGTTGTTTCGATCCATCTTATCCCACTTTCACCCAAAACATTCATCGCTGCAGCCAGTCAAGCATTTTTTAAGTCACAATTTTTTAACCTTTAGTGTTTGATATCATGCAGAAACGGCTATTTTTTTATCTCTAAAATGATCAGTTCAGTATCAACAAACTCCGTCATTGAATTAAATGTCAATACTTGCATTCGCAATTTTTAAAAATACACTAAACACCTATGCGTTTTCTCGCATGTGTGGTAAGGCAGCGAACGTGAAAACGAGATCGTTCGATGGGAGATCTTGAAACGCGACACTCATCTGCACACCTGCGCATGCTACTAAAGCCTGTCTATATTTACTACTTGCTATCCACTTTAATGAGTAAAGTTTTTACATAAAAAGACATAAGTGCGTGCAGGTATGAAATTTTATTCAAATATTACAATTTCATCGTTATCGTCGTATGTAATTATTAATTAAGGATTGGAGATTGGATATTGTTTATATAATTCTAAATTAAATGTCGATGTGAGGTTTACAACGTTTATATTTGTAATATGCATACATATACATTTATTGTTGTTTTCTTAATTGAAATACGAAGATACGTCGCAACCCTCAAGAACAGTTGCGCTCAAATGATTTCAGAAATACAAAAATTAAATTCAACTTATCTAGAATTATTGTACGCATGCGATTCTTAATAGCTTCACTTTGTTCAGTATTCGTATTAAACATAGTACTTTTAAGCCAAATCTTTACTTATACTCAGTTATTCCAGTTAGACGCTCACCTCCAGAATCTCAGAAATGGTAAGAGATAGAGTGTTGGTTAAATTAGAGTAAGTTGAAGATTTTGATGCATGTTAATGCTCACACAAGCAATATTACGTAATAGTTTATGTTTTTATTTATGATAAAAGATATTAAAAATGCACTTTTCGTTTTTGGGCTCTAACATTTTTGTTTTTAAAAAATTTTTGACGCTCATATGGACGCTTCTAAAGCACTTGTTACGCTAAAAACGAGGGTAAAGTTAAAATTGCCATAAGGTGTTTCGATTTTTTAAAACCATAATCGGATTTATTATTTATATAAATATCATATTAGATTGTTTGCACCCTTCCTTTTTACAGGTAGGAATGGGTGTACAACAGAGTCTAAATAAAACTCTGGCGGTACTAGCGACGACCGTTTGTGGCTGCGGTAGATTGCAAGAGACTATATCTCAGGGTTTAGAGCACAAAGTTAAATTTTACCCAGGCAAGTTAAGGGGATGCAAATTAGGACGTGACAAAAGAAAATATCTTAATACAACTTATATATTGTTAAGTACACTTTGAATGATTGTTAAATATATTTTGGGACATTGGCGTAGCAATGGTATTGTGATGGTAGAGTCTTTAGTTGCGAGAGGTGGTACTTAACTCAGGTCCTAGGGACCTAGGGATCTTTTGAGAAGTGTTAGTGAAAGTAACAATTACCTCAATAGAAGTAATGAAACGATGGAATCAAACAACAGTATTTAATAATGAATTAACTTAAAACTAAACAACATGTTAATAAAATACGAAGCAGTGAAAGAGTTAAACAGTAATAATAATAAAGAGTTAACTTACGGTTGATATTCTAAGTGACCATCTTAATTAGAGTTTCGTCAGCATCTATAAAGGGTTAAGTCACCATTTCGATGAGAGCCAACTTGCTCTTCAGCAGACGACCAATGACTTGACTAGCTACTTAGCTGCCCACAAACTACCGATGAGTGGAAGGGTGTCTTAGCCTTTTATACATGCTGACCCAAGGATACTGGTTTCTACGGAAGGTTTTGGCATGTGATAATCAGTACAGAGGTTAGCCAAAACTTCCTAGTTTGTAACAATCTTACAGGAAACTGATTAGAAAAAATACAAAGTAACTAACTAATGTGGTACAGATTAAGAGGAAATAACATGAAACATTACGGTTTGGTTTGAAGAAGATAAGACAAAGTTTCCTAAAATACCGGATGCTAAATGTATTGATTGATACAATGTTGCACTTCTAAAAGTATTCTAAAATAATGGCTTCTCTATATACAACAATATTGACGTTCAGTTAATAACATTAATAAAAAAATTAAATATATATCGTTATTTCCTTACAACCAAATTTTTATACGATAAAATCACTAAGTGTAGTTTATATATCTACACTCTCATAATTTAAATTTTGTCTCAAACTCTATGAAATAAGATATTAGAAAATCTAAATTTATTATTGTGCTTACGCACAATTTCAAATTAACGCTCTTAATAAAAGGAAATCATAAATACACTTCGTAGTGTTTAACATTAGTTAAGGGAATTTAAAATGAAGGTTTAAATTGAACATAACCCCGAAATTTACAATAAAGGTTTCATGAAAGCTTTCTTGTTTACAAACCATAAGGTTATATAGCAAGGCAAAGATAATATTTAAATTAGTTACGGTAATCGGTAATAGCTAAGGTAATCGATAAATAAAGTTATGACTATACTTTACATGCATAATTTTTCAGACAATTGATATTTAAACGGAGCGCATGCATGTCGTTCCATCACAAAAATAAATAAGATAAACCATAACTTGTATTTCAGATATATATGAATTCTATTTTGATGGCGGTCACAAATAAGCTGCGACTTGGGTACAGTCGATTTGTATTAATGAGGATACAATAGAAAATATGAAATCACTATCTTACCTTGCCTGGCTAGTTCAGCAGAAAATGTGTTGTGGATTTTATCAAAAGAAATTAAACAGAAATTTCAAGAAATATCTATAAACAATCTTTTATGCCTTTAAAAACATTATTCTTTTATACACATTATCTAAAAAATCTCTTACATTCTACAGATATAAGTAACGCTTATGAAAGCAATTTACAGCTTAAGCACAAACAGAAAATTTTACCTAATGATTACGTATTTATTAAAATACTTTTCACCTAATCCTTGTTAACAAGTACAGAACCTAAACATTTCATTTGTGACTCACCAAAATTTTCTTTAAAATTCTTGAGATAATTTACCTATTCTTTTATTATTTCATTTATCGGTGTAGTTAGCCAACGACGGCAGCAGAAAATTCTGTAAAAAACCAAAATGCTTTAAGCTTTGATCTCAAAATTGCTGGAATTAGTTATTCCCTTGACAAACAGTTTTTATAAAAATAAAGTCTTGCTCTAGCTTACTTTACTGTATGATACTCAAATATCTTACTAAGTTATAAAAAACAAAATTATACTTGCAGTTCGTATGGTCAAATAGCGTTTATAGAAATCTTATTTCTGTTGTAACTAGCGGCATTAAATACTTCCCCCTTCCACTTCAAATCACCATTTGTAATCAATCTTGACGTTCAAATATCAGTTTTCAAAATGCATTAATTTTTAGTAGATTAACATTAACAGTTGCTTTTGTATCACTGTTATTTATATTGAAGATCGTTTAATTTTCGTAATATTTTTAACAATAATTGCACTTCATAATTATTCAAAGTTCTGTGTTACATATTGCATGTCGTAAAATGAATCAATTATAAACTACTGGTAACTTACACGTTCGGTGTTTAAGAATGACCACCTTTCAATTAAATCCCGTCTTTATATAATAAAATTCTAAATACATCATCTTTTCATTCCATTCTAGATTTATTTCAAAGCAATTGTCACTAGATGATGAAATAATTAACCAGATTTAGCGTTATAATGGGGTATTAAAGTTATCGCGGTCGTAAAAGTATTCCATTCTTTGTTAATGCAGAAAAACAATAATCGCTATCTCTTTCCTTCTGTAATACGTAGAGCTATTAAAACACCTATCTTTTATAGCTTTTCCTCAGTAGTGTGTTTTATTAATCGGAGCGTTTATTTAATTACGGGAAGTAACTAGCTATTTATAGCCTATTTACAAATGATTTATGACTTTATCGAAGACTATCGAAATCATAGTGTGTTTCAAATAAATATGATATTCTTGTTTTGGATATACGACATAATTTGTTCTAGAATTAACCGGAAATGAATTTCTTTGAAAGAATGCTATTCTTTATTGAAAAAATATGAAAATGGTATTTCTAAGGAGAAAAATACCTTATGCAATTTGCCTTTCAGAAGCATACAAATTGAAATCTGTTCCGTATTTTAAAAGTGTATGCGGCTCATTTTTAGTCTACAATAAGTGCCTATACACGGATTTTAATTACAAACTTAATTAGGACTTTTCTAAAAAAAAAACCTTTTCCTATTGCATTTACAAAGCATAAGAATAAAGTCCTCATCAATTATGCAATCAAAATCCGTGTGTAGACCGAAAATGAGTCGCATACACTTTTAAAGTACTGTCCTAATTTATAGGGTAAAAATAAAAAATCTCAATATTTTAGAATTCTCAAAGAACATTTTTAGGGACGTTTAGTTATTTACGACTGTTTGTGAGAAACTTTTTTAGTGAGTTGTACGAGCGGCTAAATTGATTTCAGGATGGCTGACTTGCGGTAGGCTTTTGCCAGTTATATATTGAAAAGTATTAAACGTAACTGATCAGCTACGCTTTTATTCGATTTTAAGCAGAGGTAAAAACTGTACGACTTAGTATCTAAAATTTTATATATAAGGTTTAAGTAGGTAATGATTTGTCTATGAAAATCCTAATTATAAAAAGATATTATTGGACTCTATTTTGGTGTAAGCGAGTGATTAGTTGTAGCTACAATTTTTTTATATTAGATTTAAGATATTGTTTGAAAGACTAAAAGCCCTTATGACAACATTGAACTTTAGATTTTAATGTTTGTATGGAAATGTTTTTTTGAGTTCACGTGTAAGTTATTGTTTGTTAAAAAAAGCTGTATGTGGATGTAGCAATTGTTGTTTGAAAGATTGCGTGTTAAAGAATATTATTTGTCATTATAGGTCTGATGTCTGATTCTGGTGGTTTGAATTAAACTGAGCTGGCAAAATATTTAAAGCAACACTTTGTACTATAAAATAATTTTTGTTATTTTATATTTCTTTATCCTCGTGACTATCAGCTATAAATCAAACCTCCCAATTTTCTAAACCTTAATCTGATATCACGGGGTCGAGAATTTCTTCTTTTTCTTTTAAGCCCAAGGTAATGTCGGATGGAAAATGGCTTGAGACAAAGAAAAACTCTTAAGATATAAACGGCTAGTCGAGTGTTAGCTCTGGGTAGATCATGAGCTTGGGTCATGGGTGAATAAAAGACCAAAAATATATTTAATGAGCGCCACCGTATTTTTTAATACAATAACCAACAAAATTTAACTGTGCTTGTATAAGGGGAATGCGGAAACCTTATCTTAACACCACTAACATAGCCATAAAGCCTGAATTTCACTCTTTAGGACACACTTACCAAGACCTCAAACACCAGATGTCATACAGATGTCTCAGCTTTACCTGTGAACAAACAAAAGCACAACATGGACACCATTTGTGTCCTCAAAAACATTTGCCAAAAATAGAATAATAGAATTTAGGCATCTAAAATATACTGAGGGAATTCATTTTCATTACACACACTTTCTATTCCGGGAGGACTTGCACTTTTTTAAATGTTGAATAATAAAACGTCTTTCAAAAACAAAAGGATTCTATTAGGATAAATTTCTGATTATATACATGTGACTGCAATATTTAAATTTGTATCTTTCTCATAATTTTTCATAATAATGCTAATGAAGTTTTACATTCAAAATTAAGATCTATGTGTAGATCATTTCTATAAGATTTAATTAGATAGACATATAATTTATTAATTGTTCATAACACATAAGTTTCTTTTAATCATTGAAGTACTTCCTTGATTATTACAACAAAAATTAATTATCAAAGAGCAGACATTTTAAAATGCAAATATTCTAATTTAATTGTAATCTACAAAAAACACGCGAATTTCCTACACCAATGAAAGTGCCTTTACATGACCTGAAAGTCTTTAAACATAATGTAAAATTAATCAAGACAGCATATGGCGTCTAGATTGGAAAACGGTATCTACAATATTTTTTGTCTGACATAGGTTGTCATTCAGAATTTCTTAAAATACACTGTTTGCGTACATGTGCAAACAAACTGGCAAACAAGATACTTATTCGTTAATGTTACTGACTTCTAAAAAAAACTACTTTATATTTACGTTACTCAAATAATCAATGTTGGATAATTCATAATAATTTACTATAATTTCAAAGCTATCAAAAGTTGTAAACACTCACGTGCATCAAAAATGTACAGCAGGTGCCAGACCTTGACGTCAGCTGTTGAACATTTCCATCGTAATATCTGTGTGTGACATTAGTCATCGGTTTGAAATACCGAGATCCCATGTAGAATGAATGTTTACTTTACTGCGTATTAAATTGAATATAACGAAACCATAAATCCTTGCTTTAAATTACTGCCATGAAAATTTGTTTTAGTTTATTATCGAAAATGTTGTTGAAGATATGTCCTTAAGATATTGCACTAAGATGAAAAATATTAGTATAATCTATCGTATTAATATATACCAACTGTCTAAAATGATGTCCAAAGGGGTTCCATATTAATCAATTAATCTTCTTTCTAACTTTGTTAGAAGCCACGTGTTTCGACAGGGCCATTTCGACTTTACCTTGTCTGCAAAAGCGGCTTGCACTCTCGGACGTTGAGAATAAAGTGCCGACTGACAACTTGACAGCGCTTGGTAACGAACTTTAGAGTATATATATATACAAGAATCTATGTGTTATTACGAATATTATATATTAATTTTTATTGGGCGATAATTCACAAATTAAATACTTTAATATACAGCTGTTTTATTTTTATTTTATTGAACTAAATGTAACTAGAAAAAAAATACGTTACAACTTTTACTAGAATCATTTTCACGGTTCATAGCAACGTTTATTAACAACGCCCAAGGTGCATCATCAGTTGCAGTTCACAGTACCTTTACCGGCGACAAAGGATCCGCTCGATTAAACCACTTGAAAATTCGAGTTTCTGTCTTGTTGGATTTTACAGGAGTTTTCTCTGTGAAATATAGTTTATTGGCTTCCAGAATAACTACTAGAATGAAAGAAATTCGTAAGGGACTGAGTGCTGAAGGTGTGGAGAATAATTCTCAGTCAGTATTTATTTGGAAGATCTGAAAAAGAAGAACTGGAGAATAAAGCCAGAACAGAGTATAGGAGATACTCAAAAATCTATATCAGTTTTTTTATTGAGTTTAAATAAAAGTATGCAGGAACAAAAGGAAATGAATGAAAAGGATAAAAAAGGCATGTAGGAATTAAGGGATAACATGCAGAAAATGTGTAAAAAAGCTGAAAAAGTTTCAAAGAAATTAGTAAAAGCAGGAAAAAAACGAGAGAAATGTAAAAGAAATAGGTGAGAAATGTATCACATAAATGAGTGAGAAATCTGATAGAAATATCCAGGAATTACGAGCAGAGTTTGGTAGAATCAAACAAAAGTGAGGGAAGTCCAGTAGAAAGCAAAAAGAATGCAAGAAAATTTAGAGATGAGTGACCAATTAACTCTATAATTAAAAAAGGTAAACAACACCATAGAGGAAATGAAGTTCAAACTTAGAGGGTACGTGGTACAAATTTTAGGGCACATGGATGATATTCGTGCTCAATTAAGTGGAATCTTAAAGCGTGTGAGAAGGAAGATATTAAAAACTTATATCAAAAGGTTAATAAAATCTACGAAACTTGCCAAGCCGGGTATAAACATTTAAAAAAAAATTTTAAAAAAACAGATTTAGAAAATAAAGTAGAAAATTTAATGAAAAATATGAGTGTTGACGAATACATGAAGTGGAGTCAAAGTAGTGCACCGTTGAATAGTATTCTAAATTTTATGGGGATAATACTTTAAATCCCTGGGTTAATGGTTCGCAACTATATAATAATACGAAGTAGTGGATACAGAAAAGGGTACTTTGAAAAGGCTATAGCAAAGGTTCGGCTAGGCAAATCAAGTATCTACACCATCAGTAAAAAATACAACATACCAAAATGGTCTCTAAGCTATCCCCGCAAACAGTATCATAAGTAGGTACATCTTGCAGTCAATATGGCGACAGCGATACACGAAGTTACAATACCAATACATAACTATGATTAATTTTCTACTTTTAATACAAAAATATTTGGTAAACATGGCTCATTGTTCCCAGCTAATATACGATCAATCTTCGCTTAATAGATAAGTTGTGGCAACACCAATGTTTTAATATCTTTAAAATCGTACGAGAATAGACATAGATTTCAAAATACGTACGTGTTTTCTAAAAGTTTCAAAATATGAATTTTTACTGAGTGTACTTGGACCTTTAAAAGGTGAATTTGGTTACCATGGGTTTGGAATTTACGATGAAGTGATTGATCCAGGAAGTGCTAAAAAAGATTCAATTGGGGAGTTTGAAGATATGCCTGTAAACGAACAAAATAAGATCATCCTGTTTTCTCGTTTGGGCGACATGAAGTAATTGATTCATTTTATTTATGTGAGATTTATGCCATTGCCTTAAAACACGGGCTATCGGATAACGTCAATGTTATAGCATAATGGAGGCAAGCTGCAACCAATCTTCGACATATTTTTTTGCATAATGTAAATAGTGGCGAACCATATCTAACATTTAAAAAAATGTGTTCGCGCTGTTGGAATCGTAGTAATTCACAGAACAACTTTTTAACTATAAAATGGCCGAAAATGACCGCCAAACCCTGGTCCTATGCCCGAGCGTGAATCCAAATCTTAAACACATATATTCATTTGTTAGACGATGATAACTATGTTACGAATTTATTTTCGAGTGATAACGATGTAATAAATTGCGAGCTTAATTGTAAAGAATTCTATGTACAGTATTGCCCGAAATAAACAGTACTGAAACTAAGTTGGCGGTGTTTTTATGCGTGCGCTGTCACACTCAAGTTAGCTAGTATAGACCTGTCAAGTAAACCTCAAACAAGTAATTAGTAGGGCCTAATTGTTAAAAATGGTGTTAAGTACAGAGGAGAAAGTGTTTCTAGTAGAGCATTATTTTCGTTCATACGGAATCGGCCGACATAGTGGTGCAAGTTTGCTATACGTGTCTGATCAATTCACACAAAGGTTTAATAAACGTTCTCCAAGTAATGCTGTAATTTTGAAGGTTATTGAAAAGTTTAGAAATACAGGTAGTGTATTGTGCCAACGAAAAGGAAACTCGGGGCGTCCCAGGACAGTTAACAACAACAATAACCATGAACGTGTTTTGAGCAAATCTTAGAAAATCCGAAAGTCAGCCAGGCAAGGACAGCGTTACAACTTGATTTAAAAGAACTTCCTTTCAAAGAATCCTGAAGGAGCTGGGTACATTTTCGTATGTGATTCAGGTACATCAACAACTACATCCTCGGGATTATCGCAGTAGAGTGGAATATTGCGCCAGAATTCTCGCGTTACAGTATGAAAATCCTGTATTTTTGAAAAATGTTTGGTTTTCAGACGAAGCACATTTTCACTTGTCAGGCTATGTGAATCGTCGCACAAATCGATTTCTGGGCTTTGCCAGACCCGATGAGGTTCAAGAGGTTCCTTTACATAGTGAAAAAGTGAGTGTCTGGTGTGCTGTTTCCGGACACGGAATCATTGGTCCGTACTTTATCGAAGAGAATGGTAGGCAAGTCACACTTTATTAACAGAGGTACAGACAAATTTTAACACGATTTATCCCTGATCTACGTCAATTCTGTCGTGCACGTAACTTGGCATTTCGAAACCAATTTTTTCAGCAGGACGGGGCAACTTGCCATACTGCTGCCGCAATTCGTCAATTTGTTCAAGAACATTTTCCAAGCAAATTCATATCACGATTTACTGAGTTCCCTTATCCTTCACATTCTCCAGACCTCACACCTCCAGACGCATACATTTGGGGCATGGCTAAAAATGCCGTTTTCAAACGGGCACCACAAACCATCGATGAATTAAAGGATGCCGTTAGAGTCTTCTTCGCAGCCCTGAGACAACCCTTATTCAATAACATGACCAGAAACTTAGAACATCCTTATGAAGTCTGTCTCGAACGAGGAGGTGCACATTTAGAACATATAATAAAGTGTCAATAAGATGTATTTTTTAAATATACAAAACAATTACAATTTCAGTACTGTTTATTTCGGGCAATACTGTATTTGGCTGTTATGCTGGTATGTATCTATAATTACTTCTCGATCCTTGTGTCAGGTAAAGTGAATGTTAGCAATTTATTGTTTTTTTGGTTATTTGATAATCCTGTTATTTTTCATTTCTGGTGTTTTGCATGTGCGTACATGTGGAATTTAATTTAAGAATTTACTTATCGAAGTTATTTGTTGAATTCCTGATGTTATTGAATGAATAACTGGAAGGGTTATTATGATTAGTTATACGAGCGTCAATCATTCATATGTATATTCGGATTTGAAAGCTGATAGGTGTTGTTCGATTTTTGTATGTACGCCGCTGGTCGAAGTTGACCTATTCTGTCCTTGCATTTAGCGCCTTCTAGTTTTGTAGTGCAATCCTAATGTTTTACAATTGACTTTGAATGTGGTTGTAATTTTGTGTTGTGTCAAAAGCGTATTGGATAAATTAGACTGAATTTTAGTTTTTGCATTAATTCTTTCAAGCTTGAGTAGGATTGGCTGGCGTTTTAGGGAAAATAGATTTTCTTCTACCATCTTGTATGGTAGGGAGTGATCTGCCGAAGAGTCCAGTCTGGTATGGTTTTAGTGGAGTCTCAGGGTCGTTTATCTTGGTTTTTCAGTTTGAGATCTTTCCACTAGACCTTTATTGAGATCAAAATTCCATATTGGTTTGTGCGTTGAAGCTGCACGTTGAGCCTGTAAACTTGGGGCTTTGGAATTGTGTCAGTCAGTCATGAGATATTATTCCGTTGGAGGTGTAATCACACGAACCCATATTTGTACGCAGCTGTTGGAATTCTTTCTCTGCAGCATGATTAAAGTAATTTGAAATAATATATCTTAGTTCAGAATAAAACTTTAACTCGGATAAGTACCATAATATATTTATATTAATATACAAATTTAATTGTTTACTATTAACAACTGATCTAGTACCTTGTGTTGAAACAATTGTGTTAACAGGTTCCACCGACTGCACTGGGCATCCTCGCATCGGTATCCTCAGTCACATCTTTATTCTAACATAATCATCTTTAATCATTTATTATTGCGTTCGGCTTTTGCAGATCCGCAGTTATCAACATAAGTCTTATTCTGCATTACCATCATCCCTGTCAGGCTTCAGTAGTAGAGCGTAAATTATTTAGTAAGAAAAAGAGATAAGCCATTGCTTCGATAATTTGTAGTTATAAAATAATACTTTACCTGCATGTCGTACTTAAGACGTGTCAATTAGTGCGTCAGTACGCATTTATTTATTTATGTACATTGAAAATATATTCTGTTGGCGCATAGTTGCTGCTGTAATTGCTTAATTACATTTATGTAAGTATTTTGTATTTGGGTAAATACGAATAAAGTTACTTGTGTTGACTTGTGTTTTATATTGTTACTACTAAGCTGATCCCCCCCGTCAAAAAGTATCAGTCTCATCCTCTATAAATATTTTGGGGCTTAACCCCGTCTTACTAAGCTTGTTACCAATTGGCAATTTGCCGTCATAAAACGTTGTTTTTATGAACTAACAAGTTGTTATCACAACTATAAGTTCAAAATGCGTCTATGTATTTGGTAACGCCCCGAAGGCTTACCTGACCGATCTATTATAGCGCCCGCCTAGTCAATCGAAGTAATGGACTTGGTAAGCAAGTGCAGTTTTTGCATATTTTTTTAATGTATTAAGTATGGATTTCATTTTAAAAATTGAGGTAATCTGGTTTTAGTGGTGGTACGAATTAAGCCGTTAAAATACTATAACCCGATTGATTTTACTACATAATTCGAATGCCTCTGTAATAAGAAGCTTGGTATGCAGAAAATAAACGTTGCTTAAAAATACATGTAATTATGTTAAATATATTTACGTTCAAAATATGGTAAACATCTAGGAAAAATTTGCTGAATGTTTGGTTGCATATGCATGCGAAGACAAGGCACATTTAGAGGAGTCCTTTTGACAATCACTTCAATGTTGTGTTAAAGAGATTGTCGAAAGAACTCCTCTAAATTTGCGTTGTCTTCGCATGTATATGCAACTAAACATACACATTTGTTCGATGATACCATCATCTTGGATAGTGAACCCAATTATAAAACTAGGCTGTTTATATAATCGTTTTATATTAACAAAGAGTTTAATTCTATAAATAACAAATTGGATGCCCATAAAGTGCATAACGTTACTATGCGTCATATAATGTAGATTTTTTTACACACCGCTGAAGTAATGAATACTCGTCGAAGTGTAACTATTGTCATTTTCTTAATGTGCCCACTTTAGCAAATTTTAATTTTTAATTTATTCATCCTGTTTTTTATGCGAATTTTTGACTCAAATCTTTATACAAAAAATTCTAATCAAAGTAGGTTATTTGCGTTTTGTTTTGTGTTTTTGCTCCTGTAGTTGTTCCATTTTAGCTTTTGATAAAGAAGATATTGATTAAATATATTCAGTTACTTGTTTTATTACTGGATCATATCCCAAAGTATTGACTAACTTCATGTGAATTTTATTATAAAACTGACCAGTCTATTGTATCTATAATGTATATATATATATATATATATATATATATATATAATATATATATATATATATATATATATATATATATACACACACACACACACACATAGTTTAAATGTTTCTTGTGGTTTATAGGTCAGCTAGTAAATAAGGTAATGCTCTTTCTTATTGCTTATATTTTGAATTTATTCAATTCTTGTTCACAGGCACTAAAATGTAGGAACATAATAACTGGTATAAATTCGTGTAGATACTACTTACTAAAGTGAGGATTAATCTAAAATTGACTAGTATAGCATAAATAAACAGTAACTTTTTTTAAAAAATAACAGTAGTAAAGATAAAAATAAATATTATAATCTAATATGACACTAGTAGTTTGTCAAAAAAAATTTTTTTTGTTTTATTTAATTATAATATATATGTATGTGTTATTTGATGTCTGTTGATATGCATGCACCTGTGTTGTGTGTGTGTGTGTGTGTGTGTGTGTGTGTGTGTGTGTGTGTTATTATTATTATTATTATTATTAAAACAGTTTATATGTACATTACATTAACATATTCTAGATACAACAAATCTTATGTTACATGATTGTGTTTTTTTTCATTTAAAATATAAATATATAAAATGATGTTAATATTTAACAAGCAAATTTTTAACAATTTTTACGCATTGAAATGAATAACTTTAAATATCTAGCGCTTCACTAAACGTTAGTTTCTCATCAACTGTCCAGCACAACACTTTTCGTATACACCATTTGTAATTGAAGTCCTCTAGGCTATTTTTTCCCAAATACCATGTAAATGCCTTTAAGATATTTAGTCGTAGATTGCGCGTGTACTGCGTTTTATAGTCTGAATCACGAATTTCGGCTTTCATATATTTTGTGAAGGCGTAGTAGATTGTCGACTTTCCCATGGTTAGCAGATAGTTGATCAAATTGCTAAGATCAGTTTTTCCAGGATAGCCTGTGTATATTTGTTTTTGCTGGAAATTTTAAGCTGTAGTTAACTTCTATAATAGCCGAGAACATAAGTCCATAGAGGTTGTGTTTCGAGGCATTCAATTATTATATGCCAATCAGATCCTCTTGTGTTTTGACAAAATGGACAATGATTTGAATTGGCTACGCCTGCATGTAGTAGGAAATTTGAGTCTACGAGACACCCCTTCGCTAGTCTCCATGCGATATCGGCCATATACCCAGGTGTAAGTTTGCTTTGATACGAGTGGCTTTTATTAGTGTGGAATTAGCTGTTGGTATTTCTTTTAGGTCCTGGAAATTCTGAGGAAACTTTTCAATAATTATGTCTGATTTATAGATGGCCATCAGTATTGTTTTAGTAAATGAAGGATCCTTCTGTCAATAAATTTTTGATTGCTTAACCCTAGAATACTGGATTACTTTAAATATACGTCATTACTGGACTATCGTATTATTTACTACTTCAAGTAAATTGGGTAAAATGAAACAAAAATGTTCAAAAATAAATTATCGAAATAATGAAATATTCTATACACATTTGTTTATTATTATTTGACTTAAAAAGAACATAGTTTTTAACATTCAGTAGAACACTGTGAGCAAATACTGCTGCGATGTTCTCCACAAATAGCCTCCCTGCATTGTTGGCAATATGTAGTGGTCATTCGGCGTTTTTGACTTGGGTAGTAAAAACAAATCGTTCTTTTCTTTCGTTTGGGGAATAGTACTATCTTTTTCTAGAGTTATATTTCAAATTTTACATATATCCAAACGAAGTTCACGGCGCAAAGTTTTTATATTTAAACGTTTCTCCACCCATGGCCTTGCTAATAGGTTACTCAGTTCGATCATATATTGATACCGAGAGAGGGGTTTCCTTTGGGCTTTTAAATTGTTGTAGTTATACAAAACATAAGAATTGATGCTAGCCATACTCATCATTCCAAAGAAAATACATAGTGGCCACCTTCGCGTTTTTCTGCTACAACTCATATTCGAACACATTTGGTCGAAAGTATCTACTCCACTCTTTGTTTCGTTGTAATTCAAAATGATTGATGGTTTACCATTCTCTCTTGAAACTTCTGCTCCTTCGTGCATTGTCCAAAGTAGTAAAACGATTTTGTTTTTTTAGGCATATAGGAAACTAGAGTTTTCTTTTTATCGAAACAAAAAAGTGACGAATTTGGATTTCTATTCTTTACCTCTAACATTTCTCTGGGAATCTCTTTTTATTTTACGCAATGTTCCAATTAGAGTTAACTTGTATGGATCTTTTAGTAACTCATCTGCAAGTCCTATGGAGGTAAACCAGTTATCTATGGTGAGGTTTCTGTTAGTGCCATATACCGATTTTGATAGTTCTGTTACATAATACGTTCCCAGGGGTAGGCCATTATTTGGTGTTTTCTTTCCCAAATATGGACTGGCATCTATCATACACTTTGATGAAGAATCACACATCATTACAGTCTTTATGCCGTACTTATTAGGCTTGTTTGGCATGTACATACGAAATGGACATCGCCCGCGAAATCCTAATAGTTGTTCATCTATAGTTAGATAAGATGATGGTGCATAGGAGGTCCTACATGTCTCTATAAAAATATCCCATATTTCACGTATATGTGCAAAAGGATCATTTATCTTTCTCTCTTCCCGTGTTTCTTTTTCGTCAAATCTAAGACAATTTATCAAAAAATTAAAACGCTCACAACTCATGCACGCTTTATATAAAGTTCCAGAGATATTGCTGTCAAACATATGCCTTGAAGATAAATGATTGTCTTTTTTAGCAGCTGCAAGTATTAGTACTGCAAACAAAGCCATAAGTTCATCGTTGGTGAGTGATGAAACATTAGCATGCCCTGTTGTGTATTTTTCAGCTTGTCTGGTTATTTCATCATTTGTATATTGAAGAATAGTTTCTATAATGTTCTCAGAAAAAAAAATTAAGAAAGTATTCATCAATTACATTATACTTTGTAACTTCACCCTTGGTGCCAGCCATAAAATGAATAATATTTCGAGCACCCGTTCTTTTGGACATTTTAGGTATTACGGTTGACCACTTATAACCGTTTTTCCTTTCAATCGTCTTTTATTCAGACGGATAATATAGTTAGTATTTCGTGAAATAGCAGGTAAATGAATACTATTATTACTATATGATGCACAGTTATCAGTATGCTCAGGGATTTGTGAATCTTCACTACCACCTACTTCATGTAAATCTTCTGTATTTTGTGTTATTTCCGGATTATAATCACCAACGCTATTTTCACTGGAATCAGGCACTTCGACTTCAACGTTGTCTTCTTCCCAGTCACTACCGCTATCCTCGAAAGTTCAGGATCACTTTCTTCTCCATTCATAATCCTTTGAACAATAGCTTCCAATTCTTCATCAGACAGTTGTTTTTTAGATGCCATTTTTCTAAGAAATATTTATTTTATACTAAAGTTATCAAAATGTGCAATACCATACTTACAGCAAGTCAAAACAGTACTCAAGTATAACAATTCATAAAAAAACACAAAACCATTAATTATAACGGAAATACGGGACTTTCGTAATTCTTACGACGGCTGTGCAGAATATATAAGATCGGGAACAAATTTTTCACACCTGAACTAACTAATGCTTACTATGACACTGAAGAGGAAGGTACTGAACGTATCAAACATGAATGTATATCGGAAATATCCGAACGGCACCGAAATAAATTGACAGTCGTAAATTTTACGAATGTCCAGTATTCTAGGGTTAAGAAAAATAGCTGTCACGATACTTTTAAAATGCTGGATAACTCTAATAGATTCTGCATAACCAGTTTCCAATTTTGGCATTCTTCTAAAGTGATAATCCTCTGGACAAGACTGATCCTAAAACTTTTTACTTTTGACAGTACATGTACCAGCCCTAACCCTCCCTGCCTAACTGGTAAACATAAATGCTTCTGTGTGGTCCAGTGCTTTCCCTTCCACATAAAATTAACCAACTGTTTTTGTAATGCTCTAAGGTGGTGATCTGTAAGCGGTAGTATTTGTACCCAATGCCAAAGTTTTGGCGCTACATATTGGTTAACAATTACTTTTTTACCTTTTAGTGAAGCGGTTGGTATTCTTTGAGACCATTTTTGAAGCGACTGAGTAAGTTTTTGTGATAGTTGTTCAAAATCGTAAGCTGCATCATTGTCCATATCGTTGGAGAACCTTATCCCAAGTATTGTGATGTGACTTGATGACCAGTAGAAATCTAATGGATTATCTTGACGATGTTTCCACCCGCCTGTCCAAAAGCCTTTGGATTTTGTTTTGTTTAGTTCGGACCCGGATTCTTGTGCATACTCATTGTATATATCTTGTACTTTTAGAAAACCTTGGTTTCCGGCTATGAAAACAAATACGTCGTCGGCATTGGCAGTTACTTTAAGTTTTATTGTATTTTTTTGTGTTAAAGGAAATCCAATTAATGAGGTTCTGCATTTAGAGAGAAATGGCTCTATTATTATTGAAAACAAGGCTCCGGAAAGAGGACAACCTTGTCGTAACCCTCTAGATCATAGGTTCCCAACGGGGGCGGTACCGCCCCCCAGTGGGCGCTGTAGCTTTCAAAGGGGGCGGTAGCGAGTACAAGGGCAAAAGGGGGGCGTTAGGAGGATCAAGGGGGGCGTTCGTGACGTACTTACCTTTTTAGAAAATAAATATATTAAAATACTTTGAAAATACCTAGTTGGCATGAATAGACAGTTTATTTAGCTATCTAAAATGTCTATGTTATTGTTATCGAGAAAATATACTTGAAAACATTTAATTCAGCATTAGGTCTATGAATACCTAATTCCGTTTAATATTGTCCGCAACAAGTCTTTGCAAGTTGATAAGCAAAGACGTGATATGACTTGCTTACAAAGTGCACCGGCATCGCAAACAAGATAAAACATACAAGTTGATGCTTGTATGAAATCAAACGTTTAAAAGGCAGGGATAGCTCTAGGAATGTGTGCTTCGCAAATAATCCATGTTCGTGAGTGATAAGTTATATAAGTCATTATAACCATTAATTTTATAATTATCTATAAATTCGTTGAAAAGTTAATTTATTTTAAACCGTGGCAAGTTTTGGATTTCAAAATGTCTGAATCTAAGAAGAAATGCCGGCAGTACAGTCTTTTGTATTTGAAATATGGATTTACGCACTCTCCTGTAAACCCATCATTACCCATGTGTTTACTTTGCCAAAAAGTTTTCTCAAATGAAGCCATGAAGCCTTCTAGGCTACAAGAACATTTAAATAAAATGCATACTGATAAAAAGGACAAAGATTTGTCCTATTTTCAAGAACTGCAGAAGAAATATTTGAAACAGCCAACTATATCAAACCTATTTGCGTCGTCTTCTAAACAAGAAGATGATGGACTACGAGCATCATATAACATTTCATTGTTAATCGCAAAACGGGAAAACCACATACCATTGGCGAGGAACTTATCTTGCCGGCAGTCAGAGAGGTAATAAAACTGTTCTTCATCATAAGACATCGGGAGATGTCATCAGAAAAATTCCTCTGAGTAATAACTCAGTGCAAAGGAGAATAGACGAAATGGCTCAAGACGTTGAAATATCATTATGCGATTACTTAAAACTTGCAATTTTTCCATTCAACTTGATGAATCCACTCTACCAAATAACGAAGTACTGCTGTTATCATACGTTCGGTTCATAAAAGACGAAAAAATTTATCAAGAGTTATTATTTGCAAAAATTTGGAAACTGATACAAAGGGAGAAACGATATTTAATACCATGAGTACGTTTTTCAAGAGAAAGAAATACCTATGCATAATATTTTGTCGGCAGCTACTGATGGTGCTCCAGCAATGACGGGACGTCATAAGGGTTTCATAGCTCATTTGAAACAAGCAGTACCAAATGTACTCGCTATACATTGTATTATTCATCGTCAGCACTTGGTTGCAAAAAATCTGAACGAACGTTTGCATTCGTCGCTTCATTACGTTATTGGAGCAGTAAATGCGATTAGAAGCAATTCATTGCATGACAGATTATTTAGCCAACTTTGTAGTGAAAATGATGAAGATTACAATCGCTTGCTGCTGACACAGAAGTTCGTTGGCTCTCAAAAGGTACTTGTTTGAACCGTTTTTTCAACTATTTGATTCAGTACTGGACTTTCTTGAAAACAGAAACGAAAAATTGCGCGAAAACCTGATTATACATAAAAATGACATCGCTTATTTGACAGACTTGTTTAAAATATTTAATGAAGTCAATTTACAATTGCAAGGTGACGAAATGAATTTAATTAAAACAAAAACGTCATAGCTGCTTTTGTGGGAAAACTTCTTCTATTCAAACGAAATCTAGGGAGAGGTGAATACAGCCACTTTCCCACATTATCAGCAGTCTCTGCAAAACATGAAGATTTACTTACTTACTGCCAACACTTGGACGTTCTTCATGTTGATTGTGTGGAGCGATTCAGGATATTTTAAACATTAATATACCGGGTTGGGTTTTAGATCCTTTCGCAAATGCAGATACAGCAGAATCATCAAATTTAGAAGAGGAACTCGTAGAACTCACAACTAACGAAGAACTAAAAGTAAAATTCAGAAATGGATATCAAGAGTTCTGGCTTCAAAACCAATACCAGTTCTTTACTCTGGATTGTGGTCAAGAGTACAGATATTTTAATTGCATTTCCTTCATCTTATTTGGCTGAGCGTGGGTTCAGTGCAGTAGCTAATTTATTGTCTAAGAAAAGGAACAGACTGCACATTACTGAACGTGGCGATTTGCGGCTGATGTTAACGAAATTGGAACCCGACATTAGCAAATTGTTAAAACTTCACCAGCCTCAACTATCTCATTAATTTTTTCTTCTTAATCTTTTTTTCTGTTCATTATGTATTCATATTTAAGTTTTTAATAAACAAGTTTGTACCACATTTGATAGTCGTTTTAATTAAGGTTTACTTTTGCGATTTTTAATATATATATATACCTTGTCCAACGCTTTAGTGAACGCTTGTAATAGCAGTCAAAAGTGCAACGTTCGTATATGAGTATCTATTTATATATATATAGATAGATAGATACTATGCAACAATATTGTAATATTCGTTATAATGCACTATGATGAGGAGGGGGGCGTTGGAAGTTTTTTTTCCAGTAGAGGGGGCGGTGGTTCAGAAAAGGTTGGGAACCTATGCTCTAGATAGTTGCATTGGTTGTGACAATAAGGATCCGATTCGTAAATAACTTGTTGCGTCGGAGTAGAGTAATTTAATGTTCCGAATAAATTGTTCTCCAAAATTCATTATGTTCAAAAGATGGAATATATATTTGTGATGAATTTTGTCGAATGCCATTTTCTGATCAAGGTTTAAAATGGCAAGTGGTGAATTATTTATATTAGCTTGACAAATAACGTCTCTGTATAAGTGTAAACTGTCTTAAATGGTTCTGTTTGGGACAGAATAACTTTGATCAGATTCAACTACTGAAGAAACTACTGCGGACAATTTAATTGATAGTGCTTTAGCAAATATTTTATAATCTGTTGTTAGGAGAGATATGGTCGCCAATTTTATACACATAAAAGATCTCCTTGTTTTCGCAAGAGGCATATTATACATTTCCTGGTTGATTGTGGTAGTTCGTTTTGATCAATTGCCTCGGTAAATACCTTAAAATATATATTTCCCAACATGTCGTAAAATTTTTAAATTTGCGCTGTGTTTTATTGCTATTAATGTTCCAGAATATAATGTAACAGATGGGTTAATGAGGAAGGTATACTGTTTGCATGTGGATATAATAACGATAGGTACTTCCTGTATATTAGTTTCCTGTAATAATAAGATATCTGGAGCATTATTTTCTAGAAATGTACAAACATTTCTAGAAAAAGTATCAAAGGAGAGTTCAAATGGCTTCAACTACAAAGTTGAAGCCATTTGAACTCTCCTTTGATACTTTTTCCATTAAGGGTGGTTATTTTGAGTGGTTTTAGGTGCGGCATAATGGTACTTGTTTTATTTTAACAACTTTGAGCGCTGTCGGTGCTTAAGGTCGAAATCGTTCTTTTTAAGGGTTCTGGCGCAGATTTTTTAAGACCAGACGAAGAATTTGCAAAATCATCTGTTGTATGTTCGCCTGCTGCATGGTTTAACTTAACTGATAATCTTTTTAGTCGCTCTTTTAAGGCCCTTTGTGATATTAGTGGAATAACTGCTTTTACTAATTGTAGGAGTCCGGGAATATCATTACAGTACTTTTGCGCTACACCTATAAGCTCATTGCTTCCTTTAGCTTCCCTCAAAAATTGTCGAAAGTCTATAAATGTTATAATTTGCTCAGGATTTTCAACCCAAAGATTTTCAATCCCGTCATAACAGTCTTGCGAATGTAATAGATCTTCTTCCGTTTTTCTACGTTTACTATCTTTTTTCTTTGCAGATGACCTTTTTGTGCTAGACCTTCAAATTCTATTGAGTTAGACAAAGGCTCTGAAGTTTCTTTAGTCGTTGTCATTGAATCGTTTTCTGGTTCAGTGGTGCCGTGTGATATGGTTGATGTGTGGAGTCTTTTGTTTGTAATTGGTTGTGTATTTAAGTCTTGTGCATGTTTAAGTGTTGTTTCTGTCCCATTCGGGCATTTAGATGCAATATGGCCATACTCCTTGCATTTGAAACACCGTGGTTTTTCGTCCGATAGAAAAATCTGATATTCTTCCTCTTCATAGGACAAAACAATTGATGACGGAAGTATTTCGTTTTCATCACTAGCGATAAAAACTGGTCGTCGGAAACTACAAACGTGTTTATTTTCTTCCAGGCCTATTCCAGCTCCGGCATAGGAGATTGGGGAAACAATTTTCAAATTATTGGACTTCAAAGCGTTCTCTACTATGTGGTGAGGAATACAAGGTGAAACGTTGGATAGTAGTATTCTTTTAGCTGGCAGAATAAGCTTTCGGGCTGAAACATACACATCATTTATTTCGATTCCTCCGTGGCATTCTATAAAATTATTTACTAGCTCTTTACTTCTTAGGTAAATGCATATTCTACTATTAGACATTCGGGATGCGAAAAGTATGTTTTTTGGTTCAACTTTCTTACCAGTTCCTATTACATATTCCTTTACGTGTAAACCGTCAATTGAAGAAAAAATTATTGCCTGATCTTTTTTAGGACATGCCGCTACCTTCACAAAATTTGAAAAAGAAAGTGGTCGGTGGCCATTCACGTTTTCGTTTAGGTTGGCATTTAGCATCGGAGCTTCGTTACTTACAGTTGAGATTTCATTTGTAGTGTTATCCTTGTAGTCAGAAATAGCACTAGTTGAAGCAGGGGAGTCCTGCATTTTTAAATTTTCTTGCTACAAGGTATTGTAGGCATAATATCAAACGTTATATGCCAAGCCGTCAGTGCTGGCCTTGCACGTACTTTAAACTTGATGATTACCCAGCTGGTTGGTAATCACTTTGATAAAAACGATGAACTCGTTTGTTTAGTAATGCAAAGGTTCAAATTTATATACAAAATTATCGTCCGTTTACTTAATAAAGCTAGAATTAATGTTTAAATATTCACTTACACATTGATTTATTAATCATTGCATTTCAGCAGATCTGTACTACACTAAATGCACCACTGTGAAAAAAAGTTCTACCTCTTAAGCGCTACTAAAACTATAAATTCAATAATTTTCACGAGTTACCGTAAACACGTCCGCTCAGTACGAATACTTGTGTGTGTGTGTGTGTGTGTGTGTGTGTGTGTGTGTGTGTGTGTGTGTGTGTGTGTGTGTGTGTGTGTGTGTGTGTGTGTGTGTGTGTGTGTGTGTGTGTGTGTGTGTGTGTGTGTGTGTGTGTGTGTATGTGTGTGTGTTAGTGTGTGTAAAAATGTTTGTCTGTGAACTTGTATGGGTGGTGTATCTATGTAAGTATATAGTTTCTAAAAGTTTACCATAGATTTATAGCTTTGATCCAAAATATAGTATTATATTTAAATTATTTTTTTTCTTATAATTATTCATTTATTCTTTTTTGTTTTGGAAATTTAATAAATACGTATATATAGTGCTTAGATTTTCAATGTCTGTTTTTTTGTAAATGGTACAGGAATTTTGATAAATATAACACATTTCCAGGAATAGTCGTTTATTTTCTTTCAATTGAATATCGAAAACTTTTGGATTTTGAAAGTCCATATGATGATCATTCGTTAATACGTGTTGTGTTAAAGTACATGTATTTGGTTTTCTTCTTATGTCGCTTTTATGTTGAGTTATTCAGGTAATATTTCATTTCCTTATAAATGGAATCAGGTAAATATGTTGGAGTTCTTTAATAATCATCAGGTTGTTAATATCTGTGTAGAGCCAGGTAGATAGGAAAAACCAGGTAGATAGGAAAAACACAGAAGAGTATAGGAAGACCTAGACCAAGTTATATTAGTCAAATTATTAGAAATTTAGGTTATGAAGGGTAAGTAGATCTTTTTAGATTAGCACAGAATAGAAAAGAAGAGCTGCGTCAAACCGACCTTAAGTAAGCTCGAAAACAAAATAATGATGATACTTAATAGCTGAGTGCATATGTAGATAGATTCTAGTAAATAGTACTATTGATTATTGAAAAAGGACAATAAAAATACGCCCGAAACATCTAATATTTAAACCAAACAAAAATTTTTAGAATACGAAAGAGCGGTATTTAATATTCGCCATCATTACCAAAAAGCAAGGTAAAGTTTAATACATACACACTTAAACCTAACCAGATTTCTATATTTTGTATTAGTTTTTAGAATCGCAACAATTACTGTAGTCCAATAAAATAATTTTTTTTAATTTGTATATAAAGATGTATTTTTATCAAAACACTATAAGCACCCCAATTTCTTTTTTTAAATAAATGTATTAAACAAGTACTGTGTTTCCGTTATGCTGGTGGAAAAATGTGAAGGGTCTAAGTACAGTAAACCTTACCTAGTCTCACTTTCTTTTGTTCAGCTGTTATTTGACTTTACGGAAAAATTAAGACTTTGCTTAATGAGAGAAGAGCTTAAAAAGATTTCTGCTGCATTCGGGTTGTTGACTGGTAATACACAAAGGAAAAAGTTAATAGGTGGCTTTTCGAGTGCTCTCACGTTAAATGCATAACCTATTTCTTCGTAAAAAGTCATATCCTAGACCTAGAAAAGAAGCACAATATAAATTTTATCGGTTGTGACCTTTTGGAGTTTGTAAGCTTGTAAGATTTAATCTAATTGTAGAAATTCCCACAAATTAAACTACTCATGATTCGCATTCGACACCTTTCAGAAAGGAAACAACTTTCAGTCATATAGTGGTCGGGCTTCTTAATAGACTAGTAAATTTTGTGTAAACCTATGTACCATCAATAAAATAACGTCAAGCATCATTTTGGTTACATTGCATAGAGCAAGTCGTAACGTTTATGATGCCGAAACTTTACTTGTACAAAATCGCCACAAATCTGTGTTATCAACACGCATTTCATTACAATTTTTTATCTTATCAGTAATAAAATCGAAACATCTACAAATTCCCCACTCAATTCTAGAATCAGGCTTTAATCATGTGATTGACCTTCGTATCTTGATTATATATAAGTATGATTATATCCCTATAGTAGGGGATAAAGAATACTACTATAGTAAGCCTGCTTATCGTAAAAGATGAGTAAAAGGCGCAGCAAGGGGCAGCAGCCTTGCTGGCTAAAAGATATTGGAGGAGGGTCGGTTGGTCTCGGGCGATCCTCAATAATTTACAAGCTTGTTGGGGGTTGGCCGTGACGGATACGGCTTTTTGCTAAAATCTTTAAAAACTGCGTTGTGGAAAGATATGGGAGCCTACCACAATATTTCCCAGGTGTGCATGGCCTAAAACACGATATATATATGATAGAGAGCTCACAAGTAAAATTCTTGTCCGGAGGTAAAATACTCCCTCATTCGGATCTCCGGGAGGGGGTACTTGTGACTCGTCATCGTAAGAATATAAAACAACAGTTCGATTTAGTGATAGGGACTTGGAATGTAAGGTCATTACTTAGAGTAGATAAGTTAACGAATTTATTAGTCGAAATGAGAAAGGAAAAGCTGGACATTTTAAGTGTTAGTGAGGTGAGATGGTCAGAGAGTAATGACTTTTGGAAAGATAATTATAGAATAATTACAACTTCTTCAACTAATGGACAGGCAGGCGTAGGAATAGTGTTAGGTAAAAGATTAGGGCATAAAGTTAAAGAGTACTTACAATTTAGTGATAGAATAATTATAGTTAGATTGAGTACCAAACCCACAGACACTGTTTTAGTACAGGTTTACATGCCAACAATTCAGTACGAGGATAAGGAAGTGGAAATGGTATACGAGGATATAAATAGTATAGTGAGAAAAGTAAAAAGAGATGAGAATTTAATAGTTATGGGCGATTTTCATGCGTCAGTGGGAGAAGGTAGTGAGGGAAAAATGGTAGGAAAATTTGGGTATGGCAGACGAAATGATAGAGGAATAGAGGAGAAAGATTAGTTGAGTTTTGCCAGGAACATAGATTAGTAACTGTAAACACCCTATTCGAACAACATGTTAGGAGAAGATATACTTGCAAAGCGCCAGGTGATAGGGCTAGATACCAAATAGATTATATTTTAGTTAAACAAAGATTTAAAAACCAAGTTAAAAACTGTCGTAGTTATCCAGGGGCTGACATAGATAGCGATCATAACTTAGTTAAAATGAAGTGTAAACGAAAATTTAAAAAATTGAGAAAGGTTAAAATAGATGGATGGGATCTAGGCAAGCTTAATGATAGTAGGGTAAAAGAGGAATATAAACAAGCATTAGATAATAAGAGCAAAGAGATAGCTGTAGGAGGGAACGTAGAAAATAGATGGAAAGAAATAAAACTGACTGTACATGATACAGCAACACAGACTATAGATAAGAAAAAAATAGAAGCGAGAAAACCGTGGGTAACAAAGGAGATATTAGATTTAATAGAGAATATAAGAAAGCTTAAACCTTTCAGAGAAGTGGATAGTGAAAGTAAGCAAAAATATAATACAGTTAGAAATAAGATAGTACATGAGTGTAGATAAGCTAGAAATAAATGGATGGAGGAGAATTGTAAGGGAATACAAGATGATTTGAGAGTAGGTAAGACAGACAGGGCTTACAGGGCAGTTAAAAAGTTTTTTGGGGAAGATAGGAAAAAATATAATGGTATTAGAGACGAGAATAATGAGCTTCTAATAAATAAAGTTGAGGTAGCAGATAGATGGAAAAGATATTTAGAAGATTTATATAAGGGATACAATATGGATGAGTTAGAGAACGACCAAGAAGAGGATGTAGAAATAGGGTTCTCAATATTAAGAGAGGAATTTGATAGAGCTGTTCGGAATCTTAAACTAAATAAAGCGCCAGGGATAGACGATATTCCCGCAGAATTAATAAAATATGCAAGTCAGAAAACTTTAGACAGATTATACGAACTAGTAAAAGTAATACATGACACAGGTGAGGTTCCAATAGATTTCGAAGAAAATATTATTATCCCAATCCCAAAAAAGTCAGGAGCTGATAGGTGTGAGAATTTTAGAACGGTTAGTTTAACATGCTTCCAAAATACTAACAATAATAATTAAAAATAGAGTAGAAGCTTTGACTGAAAATTATTTAGGCGAAGACCAATATGGTTTTCGTAAAGACAGAGGACTAGAGAACCGATACTAATGATTAGGGTAATTATCGAAAAAGGTTACAAAAAATAAAAGACTCATTTCGCGTTTGTAGATTTAGAAAAAGCATTTGATAGGGTTAATTGGATTGTTATGTTCAGGGTTTTGCAAAAAATAGGAATCTCTCATAGGGATAGAAAATTATTTACAGTCTATATAAAAACCAAAGCGTAGTAAATAGATTTGATGAAATAGAAAAGGAAGCTAAGATTAGAAATGGTGTTAGACAGGGTTGTATACTGTCTCACTTGATTTTTAATGTTTATATTGAGGAAGCTTTAAACTTAGCTAGAGAGAGAAAAGAGATAGGTATTAGTGTACAGGGACAGAAAATAGACATGTTACGTTTAGCAGATGATATAGCCATTATAGCAGAGTCTAGAAAAGAGTTAGGAGAGTTTTTAAATATTTTAGATATTTTAGACGGAGTAACTATAGTATGAGAATTAACTCAGTAAAGACAAAGATAATGACAAGTGAGTTACAGCCTAGTTCTAAACCAAAATTAAAAATAGGCAATACTGAGTTAGAGGAGGTAGATGAATTTTGCTATTTAGGTAGTATAATTACAAAGGATGGACGTAGCAGAAAAGATATAGTAGCTAGAATAGCTCAAGCTAGAAAAATGTTTTTAAAAAAGCAAAACTTACTAATAGCTAATAGTATTAGTTTAAATAATAGAAAAAGTTTCTTAAAGTCGTAGGTATGGAGCGTTCTACTATACGGTAGTGAGACTTGGACAATTAAAGAGGTAGATAAGTAAAAGATAGAAGCTTTTGAAACTTGGTGTTATAGGAGAATGTTAAAGATTAGTTGGACAGATAGAGTAACAAACGAGGAAGTTTATAGAAGGATAGGTGGGGATCCCTGTATGTGGAAACAATTGAAGGTCAGGAGAGATAGAATGATAGGGCACCAGTTAATACATGAGGGACTATTTAGTAAAGTCTTAGATTATAGACTACCAAATAAAAATAGAGTAGGAACGCCTAGACAAAGCTATATTAGTCAAATTATTAGAGATTTAGGTTGTGAAAGGTATGTAGACCTTTTTAGACTAGCTCAGAATTGAAAAGAACTTAGAGCTGCATCAAACCGACTTTAAGTAAGTTCGAAAACAAAACAAAAAAAAATAAAAATCAGTTAACTAAATGTCACCAGGACATAACTCACAATTAGGTAGCGGTCTGGCATGTTGGCAGCGATTCGTTGCTTAAGCCTTACCATAACATATAATTCAACACTTTTCCTTTTTGAAGCGGATAACCAGGTTATATTTCATTTCCTTATAAATGGTAATCATGTAAACATGTTAGAGTTCTTTAACAACCATCAGGTTGCTAATATCTATGTAGAGCCAGCTGGATAGGAAAAAGATAGAAGGATATAGGAAGACCTAGACCAAACTATATTAGTCAAATTATTAGAAATTTAGGTTGTGAAGGGTATGTAGAGCTTTTTAGATTAGCACAGAATAGAAAAGAAGTTAGAGCTGCGTCAAACCGACCTTAAGTAAGGTCGAAAACAAAATGATGATGATGATATTAATTAATCTGAATATGCTGTAAAGTTGTAACGGATTTGCAAAGCTAATTGCCACTGAAACTCCAGTAACCGTAGCTTAGAAAAAATTCAGTCCTTGTTGCTAGTTACTCTGTAGCTAACAATGATCAATATAAAATGTAATAATAGGAAATTGTTTTATATTCGACTACACTAGCAGAATGTTTTATTCTGAAGTTTGTCCTTGTCCTTTTAAAATGATTTGTACATGCATACTTTTATTTTGTGCTATCCATTGTTAAAGTTGCTTACTCGTGCTAGAATAGATACTTTCCTCTGTGTTTGTATTCCGAAAATAATTTATGAACGTTTAGGTTTTGTATGCTCTAACAAATTACACCACCTTAGCTAAAACTTCAATACGTATATTGATTGATTCAGCATCTTATATGACAAACCAATTTTTGTAAACCACAAATTTATACTATTTGTACAAGTGATATTCTCCAGAGCAATTTCACTTAAACTAGTCCTGTTCTTTTTTAGCCAAGACACGCTTATAACTGAATTACAACTACTTAAGTTTTAAGATTACGAACTAGATATGGTGCGTTATATTTTAGAAACTACTGGCGTTGAATTGCCCATAAAAATTATATGTCGTCTCTGCAGATTTTGGTCCTTGATTTATTTAATATGTATATATTTCGAATGGGGTTGCTTGCAAAATTTGATTTAATAATTAATCAGGTACATCGCTGAAATGGAACTAGCATTTAATAACGATGGATTTTAAATGACAATAATTATAAGTAACCGCTATCTTTAATGCGTTAGATTAATATTTGATGCTTCTGCCTCTGTTTTAAGGAAAATAATGTGAGACATCAAATTAAGACCACCTAGATATTTTAAGGTTTCGAAGAACACATTTATTATGCAGGAATTAGAGTATACTTACTCTCAATTATAATACAGTAAATGCAATACGCAATAAAGAACAAGTATCTTGTTTAACGTGAGGTGATGGCACTCGGCGTTATTGTTGCAGAAGCTTGAAAAGACATCTGTTCTCGCGCACCTACCGCCGTTGCGCTTTCGTCACTCAGTGAGTTAGTAGATGATGCACATTGTAGACTAGCACTGCACTATTATCAAATTGCACATAATACACCTAAAGGTTACGAATAAAGTTTGACTTGAAAACGTCTAATATGGTCTTGCACTATGGAACATATCGCTCACCAAATTCAATGAATTCAGCAAAGTAAGGGACTAAAACAACTGACACATACACTAGAAGAAAGAAAAGAAAAAAGAGAGGAAGTAAAGAAAACGATATAGAGGTTATTGAGATAGAGGCAAAGCGCACAGTTTTACCATGGGTCTTTGAAAAGTGCCACTATGGGTTCCAACATCTGTAACCTGTTCAATACTATCGCATCCAGGATATAAGCGGGTAATACACACGAATTCCCATTGTAGTGGTACTAGCCTCTCGACGTTTATTAAAACTAAGATGTTTTCGCTAGGCCCCTGACGTAGGGTATTCAAGTATTCTAGATTCTAGCACGACCATTAACCATGATGCTTTTTCTGCAACGATCTCCAAGTATGGCGTAGGAGTATTTTGATTTGGGACAGGACCCCGTCAGGAACGACAGTTAAACAATCTGTTTTTACAAAATATCCGCGTGAAAGACACTACAGGTCATTCGGTTCGTGACTTAAAGCACAAGGTTATACAATTCAGTAACACCTCTATTTGGGTAAGGACGGTATATAGCTCCTCAAACGTAGAAAGCTGCTCCCTGATGACATCTAAAAGATAGATTTTGCCATTTTTATCACAACTTTTCCATAGACCACTAAAATAGGGGACACTTGGTGTTAAAGGACCAAGCAGTAACTTTCTGTTCAGCAGCATCTTGCATATAAAGAAAGTTGATAATTGACCCCTACAAAATTTGTACAGTAATTGTTAAATATATTATAGTAGTCCACACAACACGCAGCAAAGCGTGAATGGCAGTAAGGAATGTTGCAGAAGATAAAACAGAAATTAAACTCAATGCGTTTTTCTTGGTGGCAAAGCACATAAGTATCCATAAATTTTTAAAAACACCTTAGTTAAAATAAGCTCCGCAAAACAGACGCCTACGCATTTGAAAGATTTAATTTGGATCACAGGACCTGTAGGCAAGTGTCACCGCAACAGACTGTAAAAACTTTCTAAGTTGTTAAAAAGTAGAAATCTGAGTGTCCAAAATCGCAATCCTTTATTAGAAGAAAAAGAGCATGTTTTAATTTAGCCATAGATTTTTCTAATACTCGTGATTTATTACAATAATTTGTAACAGAACACCTCTATAATAGAACTAGCCTAGCTTTTAATTTGAAAAACTTTCGCTAATAATAAAATTCAATGGACAATTGCAGCATATTGTATATATAAGCAGTTTTGCCAAAATTAGGGTTTAATAATTAGCTGCAAAGGCGACCTTCAGAATTGCTTTAACAATATTGTGGTAAGCTATGCTCTAATTGATAGTGTTTTGTTAGACTTTTAATGCTCCAAATTTAATAGTGATTTTCAGAATAGATAAGCGAACTGTATTTAGGTACTGTTTAGTTGTTGTTCCCAATACAGATCTCAACGTTAATGCTTTAATACTATCATAGTTTCTAAAATAAATAATTTAAACCCGGCGTGAACTAAGAGGTGTAGATTTAAAACACTACCAAAGCACTGCATTTTTATACATAATTTCTACGTACTTAGACGTAAACGAAAAGGACAATGAAAGAATGACCAGGCTCAATCAGAGAGTAGGCGGGGTTTTACAAGACTACAGAGCATACCAACCGAGAAAATATTTACAATCTATAAACGTCTAAATAATAAATAAGAGAAATAAGAGGAAAAAAAACGTTAAAAAAAAACTCTAGTTAGAAAAACATGCTACAAAAGAAAAAGAATAACCAACCTGCGAAGAAACTTTTTTTTTCTAAATATTCTTTAGGATTTTCAGTACAAAAATTTTCATAAAATAATAAATCAATTCCTGATCTTTTTTGAGTTTACTTACATATTTATCTCAATTACAGTCAGTCTTCTGTCATGATTCTTACAACAGGATTGGGTAACAACATTAAACCTAAACCATATGATATCTCTAAAACAAATCATATAAGAAAAGAAGGTTTATAAGTAGTAAAGATTAAATTTAATTGCTATAATCAACATTAATAACAGCTGTCGCCTTATTGTATTCCGGCGGTCTGGAGCGAAGTGCAATCTCTTTCCAATAGCAGGAACTTGAAAAAGAAACAAGATCCATCACAAATCTATTGCCAGTGAAGTGTTCGACCGCGGTAATGAGTTTCACAACTGGAGCTGACATTTCGCATCTACTTATACAATAGTAAAAGTAATTTTTAAGTTTTAGTATTTCTTAGCTGCTGCATTTTCAAAGATCTATATTAAAGATGTAATTCATTTTCAAGATTGACACGTCAGTCAGCGGTCAATGCAATGGACGGTCATGTCCACCGGAGGAAGCTATAACGGGTACGAATAAAGGTTAGATTATTTACGACAAAAAGTACATTTGCAAAACTAAAAGCACTTACCACACAACGGTGTGCACAAAATTTTGTAGATAACGAACAACGACGAATATTCTGGTTCGTATGCAGAGAAAATGAATTGAACTCGTTTTCTGGCAAGAATTAAAATTTAATCTCAGCCTTATCAAACACACAGGTGTTAATAAAAACTTGCAACAAACTTTATCAGAGAAGTGTGATCCGTTATTTCAAAGAGTCTTTAGGTTTGGGTATTATAATAAGTAATCACACTCCATCGTAATAGGTATTGAGCCGACGGATACTTGAAACAAGGTACCGATAATTTAAATTATAGGATAACTTTCCATTTTGCAGCAAATAGGTTTAAATGAAATTGTAGTAAAGCGCACTTATTGTAGGAATGTCTAATACACAGGATGGTGTATGCGTATCAAACGCAGAATCCATGCGAATGAATAATGAATTAAAATAGTGGATCGAAAAATTTTTTAAAGTCCGTATGAGAACTAACAATAAGAAAACTAGCAAAAGTATAGGGAAAGGAAAATGGATAAAAAGGAACTGGACAGTAAACTAAAACTAAAACAGCACCAGAACTGCAAGAAGAGGACAAACAAAGAGAAGCAAGAACAAAAGAAAATGTATGTGAGTGTGTGTGTGTGTGTGTGTTTATGTATGTGTGTGTGTGTGTATGTGTTGAACCGCTTTAGTCACCTCTTACGACAGGCAGGTCATACCATAAGGCTATTCTAATCGCGGGCCCACACTGGGCACAAGAAGAGAACGAAAGAAAGGAGAACCAAACAGAAATGTGTGTGTGTGTGTGTGTGTGTGTATGTGTTGCACCGCTTTAGTCACCTCTTACGACAGGCAGGTCGTACCGTGAGAATATTCTAACCCCGGACCCACACGGTGTACAAGAAGAGAACGAAAGCAAGAAGAACCAAACAGAAATGTGTGTATGCATCAAGTGTGCGTGCGTGTGTGTGCGTGTGTGTGTGTGTGTGTTTGCACGTCTGTATAGAAAACTAGTTTACGTAAATGAATATATATCTCTTTAAAAATGTACGACATGCAGGTCGTACCGTGGACCATTCCATTCCTGGACCCACACGGGGTTGGGTTAAGTACAAGAAGCAAAAACAAAAGAAGAGAAATAAAATCAATCATTACAATAAAGTCATTAGAAAACAAGAAATCGTAAAGTGCGAAAATCAAGTCCGTAATACTGTATCAAAATGTGGATAGCTAGATATTCTTTGACTATTTTGTTTAGCAGGATATAAAGCGGAAACCAAGGCCCAAAGAATGCAATGTTGGTCGTTATTTATTATATTTACCACAGCTCGTTTTTTTGCTATGAAGTCCGGAACCGGAACAAACGTTTAACACCCTCCTTTAAGCGGATCATGATTGTTTATTTACCTTCAAGTGTAAAACTTCTTAGATTGCCCAACCTGAATCCTTTACACTAAATTCTTCCAATCGCTTCAATATCTTGTCCAATACGTTCTCCTTATACCACTGCTTGAGATTGGTGTTTATATCGATATGACGATTTGCAGTAGGAAACCTCTTCAAATCTATTTCACCAGTTGTAGGCTTAACAAAGTTAGCGGACAATATTACATTAACTTTCAACATTGACTTTTTTAAGCAAGCAGCAATCTTGCGTTTAAAACTAGCGAACGCCTTGTCTAACAACACTAGAGGATCTTTATAACTTAAATTGGTAATAAGTCCCGTAATTATTCGACTTCCAAAACATGATTGTACATCATGCCAAATCAAATGTCGAATATGAGAAATATGAGAAAGTGTTGCATCAACACCTTTACCTTGATATTCCAAAGAGCGTTTCAAGTGCCTCAATCGTACAAGGTAACTTTTAAGATGTGCCAAATTAGATTCCAGCCTACTAGGATTTTCCTGACGATTGTCTTCGTATACCTTATTTCTAATATCAAGCTTCAATATATATATATATATATATATATATATATATATATATATATATATATATATGTTTTATAATTATAATGTGTTTCGTTATTTCATCGACTGATCTGATTAGATTCACACATTTCACAGTTAACTGTAAAATAGCACTACTAATCTCGTCTACCGTTTCAGAATTAATGATTCCATACAATCACTACACTACACAACTTGATATGTGTAGAGCTTTATTGACTATTTATACAAAAATATCATCTGACGTAAGCAAAACAACTGTATAGAAATTAGCATACGATTAAAATAATTGCATAGCAAATTGCTTTGGATGCAGTTGTTAAAATCGCCTTTATTTACGTTTTATTCAAGATGATTTTCGAGCTTGAATGGTTTAATTCTTAAAGAATATTCAGCAGAAAAATTAATACTGAATTTTAAATTCCAACAACAAATCTAGTTTAATAAGCAAAGTATCTTATTCGCGTTTTATTAACACTTGCATTGACACAACGATCTTACATCATTACATTCAGCTTTTTTTACGGAAAAAAATATGCTTGCTCGCAACGGCAAAATAACGAAGTACATTCACTTGAAAAACTTAAGACACCCTGTAATTTCAGATGGACAATCATCACCCTTACCGTCATCCTCCGCCCAGGTAGAACGGACAACCCAATAATAATAAAGATATAAAAAAAACAATCCCGGTATACTACCAATAAAATTAGGCAGTATGCAAAACACACTCAACCCTTACTTTAATTCAACAAATTTTAGCAACGTTAGAAAACGCAGTAGCATTTGCAAAATTAAATACCCTACACTCTAGTATCATTGAACCAACCGATTTATTAAAAGAATTAATAAGAATTAGATCACTTATAACTAATAGTAAATTACCTTTTGATGTAACAGAGTCAAACATTCTAATATTTGAAAAAATAGCTATAGTCAAAGGCTACATTAAGAATAACGAAATAATATTTTTAATAAAGATCCCGATAGTAGAAAGTAACAATTATAATTATTATCATTTATTTGCTTTTCCAACGGAAGTTACTAGCACATACCAAGTTATCATACCCAAAACCAAATTCCTATCCTTAAATGAACTGAGATATGGTTATACAAACGATAAATGTACTGAAGTAACACCAAACCAATTCTTATGCCAATCGACGACGACGACAACCATTCAAGAAGATAGCCCTTGTGAAGTACAACTATTAAAATTTTTAAATCATTACGAAAACTGTGAAGGAAAACAAGTGCAAATAAACAACATGAAAATTCAAAAAGTTACAGAAAACAAATGGATAGCCATTTTCCCAACAGAAGTAGTAGCAACCATCCACTGCAATCAAGATGAAAATAACCAAGCATTAATTGGAAGCAAACTAATCACCCTTAAAGAAGACTGTTGTGTAAAATTGAAAGACGAAGTAATCAGAGTTTATCAAGATCCCATAGCAATAAAAAAAACTTGCAAACCTACCGGAACTACAGTTCAAGATAGAACAACAAGAAGACGAAGAAATAGACAAGAAACCCATAAAGCTAGAGCATCTAGACTTAGACGACCTCAACCACGCTATGATATTAGTGGAAAGCTACAAGGAACATTTAAGTGAACTCAAAACGCCAAAGTTACATTATGATAATATAAGCGTTTGGACAATTGTGTTAATCATTTTAATAATTTTTGTAATTATATATGTATTTTACAAAATGTATCTTAGATATAAGAATGAAGGAAACAGTTCTAGATTTAAGGAAACAAAGAGAAATAAAGAAACAATAAGTGTATCCTTAGAAACAATGAATTTTAAATAATGAAATTGAATAATGAATTTTATGTATTTAAAAATTAAGTAAAACCTTAATTGACGATAAACATACCGCAATTACCTAGAAATAAGATTGTTACAATGTAATAAAGTGTAGAATTAAGAGTAAAGCAGACATGAGATCTGCACGTTCCCACAGCCATGTGAGGAGGCAGGTATTATAAAAAGCCCGGGAGCTCAAGGCCCGGCAGTCAGTTTTCGAACTCCATACTTCGTTGTCCAAGCTACTCAATTGAGTTAGTCTGAGTATTACAACTTTTGCATTGTTGTTTACCTAGGCTACTCTCCCTAATATTAAGAAATAAATTTGTTAAGAGTTTGGAAACGTTTTTTAAAAACACCACTCCAAAGGTCCGAACCTTAACTCGCGTTATGGAAGGAACCATTTTGTTTTTAGTATCGGTTATAAAGGAGTCAAGGATAGAAAAAGAAACAACATTGACTGTCAGATTATCGACGTTAGATAAAAGAACAGTATTGGCTGTAAGAGTATCAACCTTAGGAAAAGTAGCACAATTCGATAATACTTAATCAATATTACATAAAGTGACAGAATCAGGTAGATCTTCGTCAACGTTAGAAAACAGGTCCAAATGTGGTAGAAATCCATCAACCTTAGATAAAGAAGCAGAATAAAGTAGAATTTTGTTAGCATTAGATAAAGAAGCACAATAAGGAAGAATTTCGTGAATTTTAGAAAAATGAGTAAGAGCAGGTAACGTTTCATCAAGGTCCGATAAAGGACGTGCTTTCGCGACAAAAGCTGCAACATGCATTAACAATACCGGTTCACTAATTTCAACAGGATATTCTCTACCCGTATTAGAAATTTTCGTCACTTCAGCGATGTTTGTTATTGCAGATACAACAGAAATTTCTTGGGTAGAATAGTTTAACAAAGCAGGAACAAACACTTGAGTTGCTACCTGTAAGTCACTAATTTGAAGTATGGGCTCAACTCGTGGAGGAGGCACAGTCTGAGGTGAGAGTGAATACGTAGAATCCATTTGATTGTGGTTTGAATTGCAAAGAACAGAAGAAATTTGTTTCTTATTGGTAGAGGTTCGGTAAGTAGCGGCGTGATAGCCGTAGAAGTCAATATTGTAGTTCAAAGGTTCATACGGCTGAAAAGGGTATGATGTGATGGTAGTATGGCGAGCAGGAGAAGGTACAGAGAAGGACTTAGAACTAGAGACGGAAGAAAGCTGGTTCATATCGCTAAGGACAGAATTTGGAGTATTGCTTGAAGTCATATTTGTCGAAGAAAAGCCTGTTTTGGTAATAGTAGTAGAATGACCGGGTTGAAGTACAGAAGAGAAAACAGAACCAGAAGCAGAAGAAATTTGGTTGTTATTAAAAGTAGAATTACAGTTCAGACAGTTGCGGCGACCAACTCCCTTATGTCCGCAACCATAGCAATGGAGTACTTGAGGACGAGTACAACGTGTCGAAACATAACCAGGTTTGTCGCAATTAAAGCATATGACCTGACGAGTAGAAGTAGAACTAGGAATAAGAACAGCAGAAAGTACAGAAAAAGTATTTGATCTACTCGTAGGCGTAAGAGAAATATTAACAATTCGGTCATGTGAAATAAAAGTATTTTCACAATTGTAGCAGACTTATAAGCAAAATCCGGTTCAGCAGTAAAAGTAGATTGGTCTTGACTATGTAATACGAAATTATCGGCCAGGATCTTTTCTGTTTCCAACTTCAGACATTCGTTCTTTAATCCTTGTAAAGAGCGGACGGTAAGCAAATGGGTTCGATAAAATGGAGCAGGGTTAAGCACAATCCTCATTTAAAGAACTATACCACTGAAACAGGTCCGTCTACACGTGAAGTAGTTAGTAATGCGTTCTTATGAACCCTGCTGTCTATTACAGATACTATTAAACACTCTTATCCCACAATCAGTCATTTTGAATACGAATAACAAAAGAAATGGTAAAAGTAATTAAATCAATGCTAACCGTAACTCGATAAAAGCTAAAAAAAAATTATTGCGAATACAGTACAATTTAAAATATATCCGACGAAACAAATTGAAATCCTAGCACTCCGAATCGGTATAGTGCATTTTAACTCTCGGAACACTAATGGGATTGAAGCAACCAAATAGAAACTAGGAATAGGAATAGGGCGCCAGCGTTTTCAACGGACTAGAGTTATTGGCGAAAACACAAGTTCAGTAATTCGGAGAGAAACAAAAATTAAAGGAAATGACTATGTAATGCAAGAAAAACCAAAAAAAAAATTAATAAAATTTTAGAACAAAATAATCGAAAATTCAAAACTGGTTTCACGAAGGATATTGTCGGGACGAAACGTTGAGTATAGGATAACGAGGCCTAACATACAAAAAAAAAGAAAAAAATAATAAACAACATCAGGCCGATAAAAGTGGTAATGTAGGAAATTAGGCAGCAAAAATAATCAGGCCAAAAATTAAGCAAAACAAAATAGGGGCCCCACGTAAGGGTGTCAAAATTTATGCTACGTATCTAGACGTAAGCGGGAGGGACATTGAAAGAATGACCGAGCTCAATCGGCGAGTAGGCGGGATTTTACAAGACTACAGTGCAAATCAACCAAAATATTTACAATCTATAAACGTCTAGTTAAAACCATAGTAAAAAAAAACATTAAAAAAAACTCTAATTAGAAAAACATGTTACAAAAGAAAAGAAAAAAACTAACCTGCGCGTAGACATTCTTTTTTCTTAACTATCCTAAAGAATTTTCAGTACAAAAATTTTCACAAAATAATAAATATATTCCTGATTTTTGTTTACAAAATATTTTTAAATATTTTCACAGTACTAAAAAAAAGAATTGAAGCAAAAATAATTAATACCTTCTAAATTTCCTGTAAAGTAATTTAAATGATAACGTCTCACTTGCACATTAAACAAGAAAAATTTAAACAAAATCTAAAATGGACTACTGCTATACTTACAATTATTAAATCTTTGTTATTAAAATAGTTTAACTGTTTATAGGTGAGAAAGTGAGTTTACTTAAATATTTAACGCAATTACAGGCTATCTTCTACCGTCAGAATGCATTCTAATCACATACTTTATGTACGGAACATAATTTTGAAAAAAGCGTGCTTTATAACGGACGTAGAAAAAGGATATTCAACTCTCTTGAATATTTGTGTGAATGATTACTCACTTGGTTGCATCTTAGTAGATGATAAACGTTAATATAATAACATATCAAAGTAATTGATTTTCTACTACATCAGCTTGCTTAATGTTAAAATTAATTGGTGACATACAGTTTAATTCCTTTTTACTGTGGTTTTAAGAAATTGTCTATTAACGGACGTTATAATTAAACACTGAATCAAAATAAGGGGTGTTTCAGAATGTTTTTCGTTCTTCTTTCACCGTTAGACGCCAAATACAGATAGTAAGTGGATTTGGCAGACTGCAGTTTAAAACACACTGTTGGATGAACCAACGTGGCTCAAAAGAAGATTAGGGACGATTTTGAATATTGATAGCGTTCGCTAACCTTTTATAAACGATCCACGATAGTCACTATAATTAGCTCGCTGCTTCTATAATTTTGAACAAATCTACGGTGTATGGCTTTATTTGCAGAGATTTAAATTTTTAATCCTACAAAATTGTTGTTGTGCGATGAATCCAATTCTGCAGGTTAATGCAAAATTGTTTTAAGAACGTCAATATAGTATTGTTTTCTGGTGAATCCAATTTTCACATCAACTGCCACAAGAATAAACAAAATTGAATATATTGGATTTTCGATAATCCACTGGAATTGCATGACAAACCATTTTACTCGCCTAAGGTTGTCATTTGAACTCGCACATTAATACAAATAGTTATTGGCCCATACTTTTGTGAGGATAACTGTGTTCGCACTCGGACCGTCAATTGTGGAACATAACTGGCGTGCAAAGGAGAAAACGTGTATCTGAAATATTTACGTTTTTAGTTTTTATTTATTTTCGTATTATCCAACACGTATAAGCAGTTACTAATACCTTCCAACCTAAAAATCACAGTAGTTTTTAAATATTAAATGTCCTAAAAGCTGTAAGTTCAAGAACAAGCACAGAAGCACAATGGAAGTTACATGTTTGAACTTCTTACATTAAAATATAAATTGGCTTTGCAAAGCAAAAATAATGTACTCTACACTTACATCTTTTCACCACATTGTAAATCATACAAAATATTTTCAGCCATACAAAAACCTACTAAGGAAAAACAACGTATACTACCTATAAAGGTTTAAGTGTTGTATGAAGAATGCATTATTATTGATACAACAAGCAATATGAATGCTTACGTTTATTATTTTTCTTTCGTTGATAAACAATTCTTGGCCTTTTTATGATTAGGTACGCATTCAGTTCATGTCCATCGCATACTGCAATTTTTGTTGTGTTATGAATTTAGATGTAAAGGTGCGTGTAATTTATAGGATGCTATCTAGATCTACAAAATTAGTCGGACTAGCACTATCCGAAAGTGGATTTATACAAACGCCCTTCGGTACGTAATTTAACATAATATTTTGATGGAAATGTTTTACAATGTTGTAATGTTTGATTTTAGCACGAATCAGTGTTCTATAATGAAAAAGGAAACGTTCAGGTTGGCGATATAATAGACCTTAAGGACTATAATGTTGTCGTCAGACCTGCTGAAAATATTATACTTGTAAAAGATATTGCGGGCGTAAAATATTGAATTTGTATTGTCAAAAGCTAACCTAAAATGTATTATAATTTACTCCGGGAAGTCCCGCCAGTTTAACCTTAAGAAACTAAATGGTTGCAGCTCCAATGCAGGTTCAAGAACTTTTACTGCATTTGTAACTAAGGTGCACATTTTTATGCAATAAATAGACATGTATGCTTAATATTTGTTATATTGATACAACTTAATAATATGTTTACAGAATAATTTAGAACATGCTGAATTGACTAATGAACCAATTAATTCTTCAAGTACTTCTAATAATAATGCAAATATTCATCTTAATGAGGCTTTGGTAGTTGGTTGCCAGGATGTTGAGGAAGAATTAGATGACGTTTTTAAAAACTTTGAGAGCGACTAAGATTCTGATTTAGACTATGAACTATTAGCAGAAGAGGATTCTAATGTTTCAGATGAAATAGAAAAAAACGAAACACAAGAAAATTCACAAAATGTGTGTAAGGGTAAAGAGCTTAAAACATATAAAAGACGCAAACTTTCAGTTCAAATGGCCCATAATAAACTAAAGCATCCGATATTGCCTGCCTGCAATATCAAAATTCAATGTTTTAGTGAAATACTAGAAAATACGCGAATAAATTTGCACGACGACTTTTGGAACATTGATAGACACCAACAACGGATATGGCTTGCACAAAACGTATATGAAGTGCCAATTAAAAGAAAATTAATAAAGAAAGTCGGAGGTTAAAAACTAGAAAATTTGAATTCCCAACGGATTATAAGGCAGATATAAACTAAAAGTTTGCCAATAAATGTTTTTCCACACTCTAGGCTATAAAAATGAACCAGTTGTTAAAAATATGTTAAAAGCAACAGTAAACGAAGATGGAACAAAGCGTTTGATACCACAAAAGATCGTACAGGAACAAACACTCCTGCCAATAAGAAAGACTGAGGATGTTTTGTTGAACACATAAATTTATTCAAACCCCAACATTAGCATTACAAAAAAGCCTATGCACCAAATAAACGCTTCTCACCAGAAAACTTAAATATAAAAATAATGCACGCAAGACTTTAATGAAGAACACCCTGACAAAGCAGTGTCTTATGAAATTTATAGCTCAACTTTTGCCTCAGAAAAGATCGGTTTTATTTCAATTGACGTGGACAAATGTGGCGAATGTATCAGCCTGGACTTGGAAGGAAAATTTGTTAAGAAAGAAATGCACTTGAAAACCGCAAAAATTTGTAGAATTTTATATAATAATGATTCCGAAACAATGAACGACACAACTGCTGTTTATACTGATGATCTGCAAAAAGTGCGTCTCTTACCTAGAATGCCAGATATGAGAGATTCATTTTTTTGTAGTAAACTCGTAGTATGTAATGAAACATTTGTGAGCATTACCAAGAATAAAAGATTGTCTCATTACTGTATTGTATTGCATGAGACTATTTGCAAGAGGAATTCTGAACAAGTAACATCGGCTTACATAAAATTTCTTCAAAAATTGAGGGATGAAAAAGAAGTCATTCTCTGGTTAGAACAAAAACTGGGTTTTATATTCTACACGAATTACGTACATAAATTCTGATCTGTGCGCCACAGAAAATATAACTTTGACGTATTTGGCAGCAGGTCACACGTATATGGCAGCGAATGGAATCCACGACAGAATTGAACAAAATATGAGAAAAGCAAAGAATGTATATGATATGAATGATTTCAATAATGGATGTGAAAAATCCTCAACAAAAATGTAGGTAGTTCAGTTACAACCTGTGGATGTAATGGACCAACTTCCAAATAATATCAAGTCCCGACAAGGCAAAGGGAAAACAATTCCACTTTTTCAGATATAATAATGACAAAGTTTACATGCGGTTCCTACGATTTTGAATATAAGTCAGACTATAAATAAGTAGATTATATAACAACTGTCAATATATTGAAAAAAAAGCAAATTAGGTCTTCCAATTGGCATGTGCGGGCCTATTGGAATATCAACAGACAAAAAAGATCTGATAATTAGGCAACTAGTAAACAAAATGCCAGTCAACAGAAGACATTTTTGGCACAACTGAGCTACATCAAATAACTAATAACAATAGGTAGGTTTCCTATTTGTTTAAAAATTAATACATGTGATTTTGTAGTAAGTTAGTATTAGATTATTTTGGGTTCAATGATTGTTTCCATTTTTATTTGTTTGTTTTTTATGGAATTGTTTATATGTTTAATATTGTCGGCAAATTAGACTTTTTAGTATACTAAAAAAAGATTTCTCAATATTTTCTTTTTATTTCCATAGTACAATTCCTTTATTACCTTAGTGTTAACGTCTATACTCCTACTTTTTAAATAACATATTTATGTTGGTAACAGACTATACAGTAATATTCCACAATACTACATTAAATTATACACCCAAAACGTATAATATTTAACAATGTGTAACAATATACATATCATCATGTTTGTAACTTTTCATAAAAGCACATACCGTTGCATTCCTTTGTAGGACAGTGAAACATAGAAAGTTTATACTAAGGAGAAATTTATAAATAGCGAAAAACTATATTGAGTTAGTAGATATCATAAATTATATCAACATATTGAAAGAGAATGATAGTTGTTACTTGAAAACACACGCTGCAGTATTTGTACCAGTTTTGGAAAGCTACGGCAAACAAAATAAACATAAAACGCAATTCTTTGAATTCTGTCAATTTGCACATACATGTTTTTCCTTTGCACGGTGGATAAGTGCTTCCAAGTCGAAGCGTTCGGAGTTTTTGAGTTTTCGATGCTTTGAAGAAGTATATTAAAGTTTTTGGTTAGTTGATTGTTGCACTGTTTCCGCGATTATACCGTCCTAATGTAATTGTGGTCTTCGGATTTTGGAAAACGATATATCGCGTACTCGGTACTTCCCAGGAATGTGTCCAAAGCTAAAAATAACAACAGTCTTCAATTTGTGACAAATAATATATCGCATAGGCAGAACATGTCAAAATGCGGTGTCTGAGTTTGGGAGAAGGTTAGTGGTCTATTGGAGGTTAAAAAGCAAAATACTCTTAAAAATAAATATTTTGATATAACTTCTGGAACCACCTCCCAGAAATAGGAAAATATTGCGAGTTAATATGTTGTGGGGGTTATTGATCCAAAAGATGTATACTAGTATTACCAAAGGGATGAAAGAGTTGGGTTTGATTGCGTAATTTGATTATTGCACCTAATGAAATAAAATATCCTCACTGATCCAGCTACATTTGAGATAATTATTTCTGTAGAATTTTGTACTTGAATTTTTACATTTATGTAACATCCTAGTATTAAACAAATATACGTATTTTAGGTTAGTGTACAAAGACAAAACTGTTCCAATTCATGATCGTAGTTCCACTATGCGTGACTTACCAATCAGCTTTCATCTACCCATATTCATTTTGAAAATGTCAGGAATGTACTGCAAGAAGAAGCTTGTTCGAGTTGTAGTCACAATGACGTACTTATCAGCACTAATGTTTCTTGCTGTTGTAATCGGATATCAATTTCTTGGAGTCGGTGGAAATATATTGAGTTTTGTAAGCAATCTTGAAGCATTTTCTGCATTTATTCAGGTAAGAATACATATGTATGATTTAGTCCTTCTTACAAAGGTTTTTCAGGTCATTGGAAAGATATTTTGCTTTTTCTACTATTATGACAGATTCCGAAACCTCATTGAAGCTACTTGTGAATTTCAAATAGTTAAATATAGTGCAATACGCTCAAACAACAAATTCCACTTTATTCAGAACGCAAACTTATTGTTTCAAAAAATGTTTTTGTTAACCTCATTTGTTTGCGTAGTTTTCAAACAGGTACTCAGCCAGTTCGGACAATCATTGCCCTGGGGAATTTGGATAACAAATTGCTATGGTTTGCTATATAATATAATGTATTTTGTGGAAATTATTATGTCATATTTAATGTGTCTTATACTATGTTCGATGGATGCAATTTTTTTAAGCTTCTGTGTCGAGTTGGTGTTTGAATTCAACTGCTTAAATATACATGTCAAGAATTTGGATACAGCTCTAAGTTGCTCAGTGAAAACACTAAAGTGGTCTATAAACAGACAAGTGTTTCTTTTGAGGTTTTATTTGAAATACACTAGCTTAAGTTACAAGCACTAAGTTTTAGCATGTTAAATGAAATTACCAAGATATATTCACCTATACTGGTTCTAGAATATATAACAATCACGCCCCTAATTTGTTCTGAAATGTATGCAGCATGCGAAAGGTATTAAAATTTTCAAGTTTTACAAAAGAATAGCTGTTTTTAAGAATTATATTAAATTTGGATTTAGTTAAAAATTAAAAATAGCATGACAATTACATATTTGCTTACTTTGATTTAAAAAAACTTTAAAACGGTTTACTTCTAACACAGATGTGGTGTTATTTAGTGAATCTTAGAGCAATTATTAATTAGATTTACAGAAAAATTCTCTTGCGATACCTTCCAACATTTTTTAAAGAGGAATATTTAAATACAAATGTATACGGTGTAGATTATGCATAAACTAATTGTACTTTAAATGAAGAACTTAGTTCTTTAACACCTATTACTTATCTTAATAATATTCACGAAAATTATCTGTTTTCGAGCAAGCACATGCTTCTTGTATATGGGATAAAACAATTTGTTAATTTCCAACCCTATGCGAATATATACAGGGTGAAAGAGACCACCCGTATCAGTATTTTTTTAAAGAACGGTGAGTCGTAGAGAGTTTTGATAAAAAAATTTATTATAAAAGTCATATTAATGAATCGAATGGTGATATTATTATTTCTCAAAAAAGTCAGCATCGCGAGTAGTTTTGTCGACAATGTCCAGAACTCCAAAATCTTAAGTGGCACCATAAGTCGAAAAACGTATTGTTCAAAAGATCGTTAAAAAAGAAGAAAGTTTTGTAGGAAAAGTTATTTTACTACTACCACCTCTTTTAAGTGATATCCGATTAAAGTTATTAAATTTGAAATTCGTTGTTAACAAACAAAATTGAAAAGTCGGCTTTTAAAATCTAGTTACCGAATTAAACAATGTTACAAACACGTTTTAATGTCAATAATTCCATTTGTTGTATTAATCTATCGTCAAATCACCCATTGCTTAAATTGATAACTTGTTGTTGGTTAGTGATATCTGTTCGGGGACAAATTAAAGTTAAAAGTGAATTCCGTTAGAAAGTGAATTAACTCAACTTAAATTAGTGAAATTATGCCTTTTTCAAATTTAGAAGCTTTCGACATGCTAATGGTTTTGGGAGAATGCAGAAAAAATTACAGAGCGGCTAAAAGAATGTATGCTGAAAGATATCCTCATCGTGCCCATCAATCCTTCAATGTTTTTCGTAGATTGGCAGCACGTATTTGTACCACAGGCACAAGACATGTACGTAATAACAAAAAACCTTCTCGCTGCAGTAATTGTTGATCCGCATATTTCAACGAGATCATTTACAAGAGGTTCTGGAATTAGCCAATACTCCGTATGCAGAATTTTAAAAAATCACAAATTCCATCCATACCACATACACATGCACCAAGAATTAAGTGAGAATGATTTTCAAGGTCGAGTCATTTTTGTAATTGGTTACTATATAAAGGTCCCCACTTTCCTAGGAGAGTTTTATGGACTGACGAAGTTTGTTTTAAAAGCACCAGAGAAGTCAATATTCACATTGCGGATTACTGTTCGCAAATAAATCCTCACTGGCTACAAACTATTGACTATCAACACCTTTGGAGTGTTAATACGTGGTGTGGTATTCTTGGTGGATCTATCATAGGCCCTTATTTTTGCGAAGGAACTCTGAATGGAATACGATATGCCGAGTTTATAGGTAACGACTTGATCGACTTACTGGAAAATATCTCTCTTTTAATGCGAGCAAGAATGTGGTTTCAGCAAGCTGGCTGCCCAGCTCATTTTTCCATAGTTGCCAGGAACACGATAAATCAAATATTCTCTAATAGATGGATTGGCAGAAGAAGTACAGTGGCGTGGCCGCCAAGATCACCAGATTGTACGCCTCTAGATTGTTTTCTTTGGGGCCGGATCAGGGATATTGTTTATAAAGAAAAGTCAGCAACGAGAGATGTTATGAAACTGAGAATTCGGAATGCTTGCCCATCATTAAGTAATGAAGAGATACTTAGAGCCACTGATAGTGTAACTAAAAGAGCTCAACAGTGTTTAGAAGTAAATGGAAGACATTTTGAACACTTGTAACTTTTCAATTTTGTTTGTTAACAAGGAATTTCAGATTTAATAACTTTAATCGAATATTACTTAAAAGGGGTGGTAGTAGTAAAATAATTTTTCCTACAAAACTTTCTTCTTTTTTAACGATCTTTTGAACAATACGCTTTTCGACTTACGGTGCTAATCGGTGCTAATCGGGCTAATTGTTGTGTTATATATATATATATATATATATATATATATATATATATATATATTTAAATATATACCAAGTATTAAATATATAAATATTTTAGGTAGATAATTACACAAGGTAAGCTGATAAATACTATCTTATTACAGGGAATAAGATGAAATTATAACTAAGACTTTTATGCAAAGCCCAAATGATCATTTCAAATCGAGCTAAATTGAAAGATAGAAAATATAAGGTCTTGGACAGGATTTGAACCTGTATCCTGGTTTTGCCGGAACCATGCGTTTACCAATTACGCCACCGAGACCAGTGACGACAATTGGGAAATTTAGAAATTTATATCGTGTACACAACTATACAAAAACCTTACTTTCAATTACGTTTGGCATTTTTGTCAATCATATCTGACATTGTCAAGTTTTTGACTTATGTCAGTTATGGACAGGAAGCTACGGTCAAAATTACGGCTATAAGACAAGTATTAAATATATAAATATTTTAGGTAGTTAATTACACAAGGTAAGTTGATAAATAATATCGTATTACAGGATACATGTTCAAGTCCTGTCCAAGACCTTATATTTTCTATCTTTCAATTACTAGCTCGATTTGAAATGATCATTTGGGCTTTGCATAAAAGTCTAAGTTATTATTTCATCTTATTCCCTATAATACGATAGGATTTATCAACTTACCTTGTGTAATTAACTACCTAAAATATTTATATATTTAATACTTGGCTTATAGCCGTAATTTTGAGCGTAGCTTCCTGTCCATAACTGACATAAGTCAAAAACTTGACAATGTCAGTTATGATTGACAAAAATGCCAACCGTAATTGAAAGTTAGGTTTATGTATAGTTGTGTACACGATTTAAATTTGTAAATTTCCCAATTGTCGTCACCGGTTTCGGTGGTGTAATTAGTAAACGCATGGTTCCGGCAAAACCAGGATACAGGTTCAAGTCCTGTCCTTATATTTTCCATCTTACAATTACTAGCTCGATTTGAAATGATCATTTGGGCTTTGCATAAAAGTTTAAGTTATTATTTCATCTTATTCCCTATAATACTTGTGTAAAAAAACTACTTATAATATTTATATATTATATATATATATATATATATATATATATATATATGTATATATATATATATATTACTCAAATTTAGACCAGGGTAGAAAATTAATTAATTACATCAAATAATTTTAATCACCGTGTATAAGGAATTTTATTAGATACTACGCGTTATTAAAACCGTGAAGCATAAAAATTCATTCGTTTCATTAAAAATAAGGGATTTAAATTATTTACTAGACGCTTTCTATAAAAAGAAGCAGAATTAAATTGCTCAATTTTAATGTAATTTAATTGTTCCAAGTAAAGAATCAAATAAAATTAAGTGCACAATTTATATTAATTAACTCAATTTTAAGTAACCGGTATTAAACAAAATGTACAAATAATAATTAATATTTAATTAGGATTCACTAAAAATTAAAGGGTAAAAGTCAACGCCATTCATTATTATTTTAATTGGAGTTAATTGAACCATTAGTAACATTTAATATGCATAAAAGCTTGTAAAAACCCAATAATATTCAAATCGTAGAAGCGTAGAAGCGTATTTTTAAAAGTCACGTTCTGCTTAAATTTTGTAGATAATAAATGGTTACAGAGAATGTTGGAGAAACCGTCGCTTAATATTCACGGGAAATGCTAATAAAGTGGGTTATTTAACAGTCCACGTGAATTGTACACAGCGGATAGTAAAGAGTATCGATTTGCACCACTAAGGCCAAGTTAGAAAAGGAAAGAAAAAATGCGTCAAGCAGAGACACTAATAACGTAAAGGCGTGATTTGAGCAACGTCACGAGGAAACGATTGGTTGTAATAAGATGAAGATATGAGAGGTGTAAACGTAACGATTTCGATACAAAATTAATTAGTTATTCTCGGACGTGGTTGCGTGCCGTGTGGAAAATTTCTCAGATTTTCAACTGGCGCGTGTGCAAATTTAATAGAATTGCATGCCCGACTGTCGAGAAGGGAACCGAGAATGCGAAATTCTGGAAATTGTCCGTTTGAGGGACAAAAGCGACGAACAGGCTAGCCATTATATAAACCCGGACTTTAACAGTTTAGCTCTCTTAGATTTTCGATTTTGATTCAATACTTTAAACAGTTTGCTGGTATATTTTGGTGATTATTGAATACTTTAAAACAGTTTGCTCTTTACGTGCTACGATGAAAGTTAGTTAGTGCATTTAGAAAAGAAAATACAAGGTAATAAAATCTAGTTATATTTGCGAGTATTACTGTACCAACTATCGAAATTGTAACGATAAATGAATAAACAAAAGTAGGCAGTTTTGGGTATAGCGTGAAAGAAGTATGAATTTCTTTGCTATTTTTCCGGGGTGTTAATAATCAAATGTTATTCGTAATCGTGAGTGGATCCACAAAACAAGTTCAGATATACATAGATGAGTTCCTGAAAAGCCCTGAAACAATCTTAGATGAATGGGGGTGTAGAGGAAATTTTTAAAAGCGACCAGTAATCCGAGAAGCCGTAAACATAACCCAGTTGGAATGGTGTGATTAACAAAGAACGATGTACATTGGAGCCACGAGTGCATTAACCTTCAGGCAACTTATGCTTTGTTGTTCGATTTTTGATGTTTTGGTGTGTGTTGAATAACTTTATAATTTGTTTGCTTAAAATGGACAGTAGTGAATTTGTACAAACAACAAATTTTTAATTTTAAGGTGAAATTTTCTTGTTCAAGTAAAAAAGAGTATTTAGCAGTTTAAGTTCTTGATTATGATGAAAATTTGGGTCTGTCTTTGAGCTCAATTAGACTAACCTGTTTGATTAACGTAAAGGGGTGGAAGATGCTCCCTTTGTACTCAGACTCAGGTCTGCAAATATTGTTAAATTAATTAGTAGGCATCCTACAAGGACTTTAATTCTGGATGCAAATTAAAATGATAACAAATTTAATCTTGAAATTTTACGATACTGAAATTTATGCTGAAATTTAATTTTGAAATTTTAATGTATTATGAATATTGATGTAAATAGAGTTAACGTTGATGTTTGTGGTAGGAATGTATTTGTTTTTTTATGAATGAGGATGAAAGTTTTAACTAGGTGAGCAACCGACGCGGAAAGAGTAAAGAGGCGATTATCAGAAGAGAATCACAGCAAATCGTAGCGCCCAAAAGTGAGGCTCGAGTTCAAAATAAAATTTTTGTGATTTTATTCCAAGAAACTGGAGAGGCTTTTTGTACATTTCACAGCATTATATGACGGCCCAACGCTGGGGCTCGATTCGAAAACCGTATTTCCCGGAAATAGAAGAGAATTCACAGCAATATATATTTATATATATATATATATATATATATATTTATATAAATAGTTATTAAGATGAAATGAAAACCCAACTTTGTATTTAAAGTTGAATTACCATTTCAAATCGAACTAGTAATTGAAAACCACTAAAAGAACGGCTACAGCAGGATTTGAACCTGCAACCTCTGATTCTCCGGATCAGTGCTCTAACCAATTGAGCTATCTAGCCTAATTGTTTAGATGATGTTATACTTAATCCTACTGAAGCTTGGCCCTTGTTAATGATTTTCAATTACGTCTTGCATTTAAGGAAATTGAATCTAGTTATATACATAATTCATGTACTAATAACTTGATCATCCCATTTTGCAACGTTTGGAATAATACAAACATGTAATTATATTATTATTAATACAGAAGAATAATCCACATTTGGAATGCAAATGAATGCTTGATATATATTAATAGTTATTAAGATGAAATGAAAACCCAACTTTGTATTTAAAGTTGAATTACCATTTCAAATCGAACTAGTAATTGAAAACCACTAAAAGAACGGCTACAGCAGGATTTGAACCTGCAACCTCTGATTCTCCGGATCAGTGCTCTAACCAATTGAGCTAGATAGCTCAAGAAGGCCGTTCAACCGAGGAGGAAAGGAAAACGGGTAAGATTTTTTTTTTTTTGATTAGGTATTTTGAAAATTTTGTTTATTGTTGAATATGAAAATTTTATAAAATTTTCGAATATAATTTTGTATCGCAATTTCTTACCCGAGATCCACGGCACAAATTTGACGCCCAATTCGAAGAGGCACGATCAATTTAAGCAGGTTGTTTCTAGTGGTTACTAGAAAAACTCCATCTCGATTGAACTGCAAACGCGGGCTCCCCGGTGTAACCAATTCCAAATTCCATTCAAATTATTTCTTCATTAATTTGAAGCTTCGCACCACATTATTTAAAGCGCGACACGAGTTGATTATAATTACAGATGATAACTCTATTAAAAATAATTTTGGCACACTTAACCGCGTATTTAATTACGAGAATATCACTTTGTAATAAATTTAATTGATTTTATAATACTTACAATTCGTGATACTGCGATACGTACTTTTGAGCGGTCGAAAACTTAAGGGCCTTTACTACGTTCACGAAAACATTTATACACTTAGGCTGCCACCTCCTCGGCCGCCTTTCATCCGAAATCCCCTATCTACAACAACACGTTCTCGCAAATTTGCACTCAACCCCATTCTTACTCTGCGAATTTTAATACATCGTTATAAACTTTCCCGAATAATACGCTACACTAAGCTCTTGTTCGTGTCAAACTAGACTAAACATTTCAACCAATCGTAGACCTAGTGACGCTTCACAAATCCTCCTTATATTATTAGTGTATTTTACTTATGCGTTTGATCCGTCCCTTTCTAATCTGGTCTGAGTGGTACAAATCGATATTCTTGACTATCGGCCATCTAAACACCACGTGGACTTAGCGACGTGATTTTTAAATAATCCTGTTTCATATTTCGTGTTAAAACATTTACCCGTTTCTAATATACGTAGAATCTGCATGTTTATCTGCTCGAATTTATTAGAACTCGACATTTAAAGTTTGCAGGTGTTCGCTACTAATGAACGTTTTAAATACAATTCTCTGAGCTTTGTTTCATGGTATTTTAACCTTCCCTTTCAGCCGTTTGTTACAAATGCGTTTCACCTTGGGTTTTCACAGGTTGTTATGCTTATTATATATCCCTAATTGTTCAATTAATTCTAATTAAATTAATAATGAATGGCATTGACTTCTACCATTTAATTTTTAGCAAAGCTATTAAATATTAATTATTATTTGTACAATTTAATTAATACCCGTTACTTAAAAATTGAATTAATTGATATAAATTTTGCACGTATTTTCTGTTTGTTCCTTTATACAGGGCGTTTATTTTTATTTTTAACATATAAAAAACCACTATAATATATATATATAATATATATATATATATATATATATATATATATATATTGCCGTGTCCCTTAATTAATTAAGCTCAGGTCCTCTGTAAATTTGAAAATTATTAATTTTTAAAAATCGAAAACTTCACAAAATAGAAAATTTTCCAAAAAATTTCTTATCCAGGTTCCTGCTTCATCAAATTAATTTCTTCAACAGCTCCCTGGCTATCTCCGCCGTGCTTCCTTTTGGATACCTAAATTCACTAACATTCTCTTTACCATTCACACACCTTTCAATAAAACCACAAAATAATACAACAATTATGCAATATTTATTTACCACTATTTACAAATAATAATTCAAGATTATGTACATTTCGGTGCTCAAGTTACACCTCAATAAATGATATCTTTGTAAAGTCCTCGTTTTTAAATTGAAATATCAAACACATTTAATGCAACAGGAGTAAATAGGCCCTAAATAATTCCTTATTTTTATTTCTAATTACTACCCTCTGGAGTATGGTGAGCTCATGATAACCCAGTTTATTAATGTATTTTTTCTACTTTGCATACTCTTACTACAAACACAAAAAAAAATTATGTACTTTTAACAATAAAATTGAAATTTATGAGGAACGTTAATAAGCTTTAGGTACACCTTTAGATTTATATTCAAAAACCATGATAAAAGTTAGTTATACGTATTTTTTTCAATACGCAAAATAACGCAAAATGTCATCAAAGTTCACTCTCACACATCACAAATAATTTCCACAGTTTATAAAAAAACAGCAAATTCTAATGCGTTACCTGGAAAAACTTGAAGATTCCAACTCCGTTGACGATGTATTATGTTCCTGAACCTTCGGCCTAGTGGTTATGCGCTGCTTGTCGCCTCCAGCTATTTATAGATGAACACCATCTAAGTTGCGCTGCATGCTACCTATTCAAGATCTATTTCAATATCCAAATCCATGCATCCTTACACTTGTTTATTATCGCATAATTACTTTACTTTACTTTACTATACGAGCTTGTTAAAGTATACGTTATACCTCAGTTAAATATAAATAAACTCGACACTATCCGCGTTTCAAACTATAAAGTCACAACAATCTAACACTGTACTATTGAATTTACAAATTTTTAATACTTACAAGCTCGTTAGTAGATTTTTGTACGTCGTAAGCGATGCAAATTAAAGAAGTAAAAGAGAAACTTAATAACTCTCCTCTCGTAATTATACGATTCAAAATGTAACCTCTCCAAACCCTCTTAACGCGAAATACTTAATTGAACTAACTCTTTCTTCAAATTTTGTATAACCGTTTTTGAAACTCCCCGAAATTTAGCTCGTTGATAAACTATTTTCCGAAAATCCCGCATTCATCTGTCCCGTGCTCGTCTGTTGTAAAACTAACTATTTTTACCACTGATACATTTTAGTGACGTCTTAAGACCCCACCTGTATTATCTCTATTCCTCTCTTATGCATATTAGCTGTACCGCCTTCTAACCTTGCTTGAGTGGTAGAAAATCGATATCACTGTCCGCATGTTATCTACTCTACGTGGAGTTGAATACGTGCTTTACGAAACTTTTGGTTAGCGTTTATGCGAAACGACCGACCGTTGAGCGATATTCCTTGAAGCTTGTCTGTTATCTACACAAATACATAGAAGTTGAGCTTTCCAAAACATGCATGTGTGCCTAATTAACGATTGTTTTAAAATAACATTTCTAGGAGTTTGCGTTTTAAGGTATTTTATATTCGACGTCTGTTTGTTTGTTAGTAAAGCTTTTTGCCTTGGAATTATCGATTTTTCATGCTCTTACGCATTTTCTGACGTTATAACCTTTTGAATTAAACTAAATTAAATTAATTAATAATTTCTATTGGCTTATACAATTTATTTTCCTTACGAACCTACTAAATTTTAATCCCTAATTATAAAATTATGGTAATACTTGTTACTTTAAATTAAATAAATGAAATAAATTTTGCACGTAAATTGTGGTTGTTTCCTCTATACAGAGTGTTTGAAATTGCATTGTTTATACCCAAATTTAACTCTTTAAATCCACTACAATTTATATATATATATATATAATATACATATATATTGCTGTGTTAACTATAAATCGAGCCTCACGAATTGGGCGTCATAATTTGCCGTGTAACCCTATAAATAATCGGGTACATACGAATTGTCAATTTTACAACAAATCAAAATTTGCACACAATAGCAAATTTAACCAAAAATATATAATTTCTTACCCAGATTCCTCTCTTCATCACCTTCATTCGCTTTCTTTAACTGCTTCCCTGGCTAACTCAGTTGGGCCTCCTCTTGGATACCTAGATTCACTATCATACTTGTTATCGTTCACGCACACTCTCAATAAAACCACAAAATAATGCAACAATCATACAATATCTATTTACCACTATTTACAAATAAAACTTCAAGATTATCTACATTTCGGTGGTCAAGTTACACCTCAATAAATTCTATTTAAGTAAAGTCCAGAATTTTAACTAGAAATATCAAACACATTGAATGTAACCTGAGTAAATGGGCCCTGAATAATACCTTATCCTTCTTTCTTTATTTATAATTAATTTTAATTAGAAAGCTCTGGAGTATGGTGAGCTCATGATAACCCAGTTAATTATGATTAATATATGCTTTTTACTTTGAATATTCTTATTACAGACACAACAAAAACCCATGTACTCATAACAAAAAAATATTTAAATTCTTGAGGAACGTTAATCAGCTTTATATACACCTTTATATTTATATTTAAATACCACAATAAAAGTTAGTTATACGTATTATTTTCAATACGCCGTTGATGATGCCGTTAAGTTGTTTCGCGGTTCTACTTTGCTCCCGCCTCCAGCTATTAGTGGATGAACACCCTCTAAGTTGTGCTGCAATGCTGTTCATACACGATACATCCAAATCCAAATCCAAATATTACACTTCTTTTATAATTGTTTAATTTAATTTACGTTACATTGCGTCACTTCACGAGCTTGTTATTAATTATATGTGGCACCTCAATAAAATTTAGACTCGTCACTATCCGCGTTCAAATTACGAGGCCAACACGTTACTATTTAATTTAAAAAATTTTATATACTTACTAGCTCGTGGTAACTTTCTGTACGTAGTCTCAAGCAATGAAAATACTAAGGGACCTCTATTAATTTTCTCAAAGTATTTATACAATTTACTATGCCACCTCTCGGCCGCTCTTCACGCGAAATCCTTTATTTAAAATAATACTTCTTAAAATTTTGGTTTAACCGTTTTCGAAATCTTCGAAATTTAACTCGTCGTTATGATATTCCGAAAACCCCTCATTTAATATTTTCCCGTGTTTGTCTGTTGTACTACTAACTATCTAGACCAATGAGATATTCAGTGACGTCTTGAAAACCCCGCCTGCATTAACGCTATTCCTCTCTTTTCTTCTAACCTTGTTTGAGTGGTAGAAATCGATATTACTGTCCGCGTTTCAAACTAACCCATGTGGACTATATACGTGCGTTTTGAAATGAGCTGCTATTATGCCTGTCTCATTCCGAAGCATTTCATTAATCGTTCATCCTTTCTGCACTTCAAGGAAACTTTTAGTTAGCATTTATGTAAACAGTCCGAACGTTTACCCGATATACCGCGAATACTTTCTCTTATCTACACAAATACGGGGAACCTGACATTTTGAAAACATGCAGGTGTTCAATTTAGCGATCGTTTTAAAACAACCTTTCTAGGATTTTATGTTTCAAGGTATTTTATATTCAACGGCTGTTCGTTTGTTAGCAACGCGTTTCACATTGGTATTATCGATTTTGCAAGCTCTTATGCGTCTCAAACGTAATAACACTTTCAACTAAACTCAATTAAATTAATTATTAATTTGCATTGGCTTCTACAATTAATTTTCTTTACGAATCTAACTAAATTTTAATCACTACTTGTAAAATTATGGTAATACTTGTTACTTTAAAATGAACTAAATGAAACAAATTTCGCACGTAAATTCTGGTTGTTTCCTCTATACAGGGTGTTTGAAATTGCCTTGTTTATACTTAAACTTGACACTTTAAAATCACTACAATATATATATATATATATATATATATATATATATTACTCATATTTAGACCAGGGTAGAAAATTAAATAATCACATCAAATAATTTTAATCACCGTGTATAAGGAATTTCATTAAATAATACGCGTTATTAAAACCATGAAGCATAAATAAACTCAGGTTGTTTCAGTAAAATAAGAAATTTAAATTATTTATAAGACGCTTTATATCAAAAGAAGCAGTATTGAAAAGCTCTGCGTGTAATGTAATTATTCCTAAACAAAGAGAAATTACGTGCAAAGTTTATATTAATCAACCCTATTTTAAGTAACCGGTAGTAAAACAAAGTGTACATATAATAATTAATATTTAAGTTGTATTCGCTAAAAATGAAAAGGATAGAAATCAATTTTAATTGGAGTTAATTAAACCGTTAATAACATATAATACCTATAGAAACTTGTAAAAACCCAAGATTAAAATACCACGGAATAAAGCTCTGAGAATTAATATTATTTTGAACACCTGCGTAGTTTAAATATCACATTCGGCGTAAATTTTGCAGATAATTAATGTTTCAAAGAATCTTGGGAAAACGTCGCATAATAGTTACGAGAATTGCTAAAGCTGGGTTATTTCACACTCCATGTGGACTAAAATAATCGATAATAAAGAATATCAATTTGCACCAATACGAACAGGTTAGAGAAGGAAAGAGAAAATGCGTCAAGCAAAGACACATATTGTAAAAGGCGGGATTTAAACAACGTCACGAGGGTCACAATTGGTTGAAAATAGGATGCAAATATCAGAGGTAGAACAACAATTTCTGTACAAAATTAATTAGTTTTCTCGGACATGCTTGCGTGCCGTGCGGAAATTTTCTGAGATTTAAATGGGGCGAGTGAAAATTCGTAAAAATCGACGTGCGAGCAACAGACTGGGAACATAGAATGAGGAATTCTTTAGAATTACCCGTTTTGGGGAACCGACCGACAGACAGGCTTTTGCTATATATAACCGAGATGAATATAAACAAGCTCTCTTAGACTTTTGACGATTCGATGCGTTAAAAGCTCGTACATACGCGACTTGATTGAAGATGTTAAACCGTGCATTTTAGTTGATTAAATAATTTAAAGTTTGCTAGTATATTTTAGTGATTCAAAATAGCTTATTATTTACGTGCTAACATGAATGTACTTCAGTGCACTTAGATACAAGGTAATAAAATTTAGTTTCACTGTACCAATTAGCAAAATTTACAACGACGAAGGTATACACAAAAGTAGGCAGTTTTGGCGTATAGTGGTGACAGAAGCATGAATTTCTTTGCTATTTTTGGGGTGTTAATAATTAAATGGTTCAAATACGTGTCTGGATCCATGAAACAAGGGTCAGATAAACACAGAGGAGTTCCGGAAAGGCCCAGAAACGACTTTGAATGGATGGTGATGGAGAAAATTTTAAAAGCGTAGAGAATCAGAAGCCGTAAATATAATCCTGTTGAATGGTGTGATTAACTAAAGAAACGATACTTTGAAGCTACGAGGACAGTAACCTTCAGGTAAATTATACTATTTTGTTTGACATTTTTGTGTGTATTGAATGACTTTATAATTGATTTACTTTAAATGGACATTAGTGAAATTGTTCTAACCATAAAATTTTAATTTTAAGATGAAATTTGCTTGTTTAAGTAAAAAGGGTATTTTGTTTTGATGTTCGGGAATAGGATGAAACTTTGGGTAGGTCTTTGAGCTCAATTAGACAAACCTGGTTAATTAACGTAAAGGGTGGTAGATGCTCCTTTATACTCAGACTCCGGTCTGCTTATATTGTTATATTAATTAGTAGGCATCCAACAAGGACTTTAATTTTGGATGCACAGTAAAATGATAATAAAATTAATCTTGAAATTCTTTTAAAACTGAAATTTATGCTGAGTTTTAATTTTGAAATTTTAATGTATTCTGAATATTGATGTAAATAGAGTTAACGTTGATGTTTTTGGTAGGAATGTGTTTGTTTCTTTTATGATTGAGGATGTAAGTTATCTAGAGGAGCAGCCGAGGCGATTAACAGAAGAAAGACGACGGACCAGGTAATTCAAAAGGTTTCACAGCAATAATATATATATATATATATATATATATATAATTATATTACTCATATTTAGACCAGGGTAGAAAATTAAATAATCAAATCAAATAATTTTAATTACCGTGTATAAGGAATTTCATTAAATAATACGCTTTATTAAAACCTTGAAGCATAAATAAACTCGGTCGTTTCAGTAAAATAAGAAATTTAAATTATCTATAAGACGCTTTACATCAAAAGAAGCAGTATTGAAAAGCGCAGTGGATAATTTAATTATTCCTAAACAAATGGAAATTACGTGCAAAATTTATATTAATGAACTCTATTTTAAATAACTGGTATTAAACAAAACGTACGGATAATAATTTGTATTCGCTAAAAATGAAAGGATGGAAATCAATTTTAATTGGAGTTAATTGAACCATTATTAATAATAAGCATAAAACTTGTGAAAACCCAATAATAGTCAAATCGTAGGAAGGTTATTTAAAATGTTACGTTTGAACACCCTGCGTGTTTTAAAGGCAATTTCAAGTTAATTTGTTTGGATAAACATGTTGATTCTAAGGATATTGGAAACGATCAGATGCTTTAGCAGGAAATACAGAACACCTGCGTATTTTTAAAAAGCTCATTCTGCGTAAATTTGGCAAATAATTAATGTTTCAAAGAATCTTGGAGAAACCGGGACTTAGTATTTACGAGAATGTGCGATACGGGTTTATTAAACCCAGATAACAGTCCGCGTGGACTAAAATATAATCGATAATAAAGAATATAAATTTGCACCAATACGAACAGGTTAGAAAAGGAAAAGAAAATGCGTCAAGCAAAGACACATATTGTAAAAGGGCGGGATTTAAGCAAATGTCAAGGGGTTGCGATTGGTTAAAAATAGGATGCATATATCAGAGGTAGAACAACAATTTCTGTATAAAAGTAATTAGTTTTCTCGGACAACTTTGCGGGCCGTGTTGAAATTTTCTGAGATCTCAATGGGGTGAGGACTAAATTCATAAAAATCGACGTGCAGGCTACAGACTGGGAACGTAGAATGAGGAATTCGTTGGAATTACCCGTTTTAGGAACAAAGCGACGTGTCGGCTATTCGCTATATATACAGGCGGGAATATGTGTTTCGCTCTCTTAGACTCTTAGACTTTCGACGATTCGATGCGTTAAAAGCTCGTGCATCCGCGACTTGATTTAAACAGTGCTTTTAGTTTGATTAAATAATTTAAAGTGTGCTAGTATATTTTAGTGACTCAAAATAGTTGGTTATTTTACGTGCTAACATGAATGTACTTCAGTGCACTTAGATACAAGGTAATAAAAGTTTATTATCACGGTACCAATTAGTAAAATTTACAACGACAAATGTATACCCAAAAGTAGGCAGTTTTGGCGTATATTGGTAATATTGGTAAAAGGAAGTATGAATTTCTTTGCTATTTTGCGGGGTGTTAATGACTAAATGGTTCGTAAATGTGTCTGCATCCACTGAACCAGAGGCAGATATACACAGATGAGTTCCGGAAAAGCCTAGAAACAACTTTAAATTAATGGTGATGGAGAACATTTTTAAAGCGTTGACAACTTGAAGCTGTAAATAGAATCCGGTTGGAATGGTGTGATTTACAAAAGGGACGATTACACTGAAGCTACGAGGACAATAACCTTCAGGTAAATTGTACTATTTTGTTTGACATTTTTGTGTGTATTGAATGACTTTATAATTGATTTACTTTAAATGGACATTAGTGGAATTTTTCTAACCATAAAATTTAATTTTAAGATGAAATTTGCTTGTTTAAGTAAAAGGGTATTTTGTTTTGATGTTCGGGAATAGGATGAAACTTTGGGTAGGTCTTTGAGCTCAATTAGACAAACCTGGTTAATTAACGTAAAGGGTGGTAGATGCTCCTTTATACTCAGACTCCGGTCTGCTTATCTTGTTATATTAATTAGTAGGCATCCAACAAGGACTTTAATTTTGGATGCACAGTAAAATGATAATAAAATTAATCCGGAAATTCTTTTAAAACTGAATTTTATGTTCAAATTTAATTTGAAAATTTAATGTATTCTGAATATTGATGTAAATAGAGTTAACGTTGATGTTTGTGGTAGGAATGTGTTGTTTAATTTTATGATTGAGAATGGAAGTTATCTAGAAGAGCAGCCGAGGCGATTAACAGAAGGAATCAACGGACCAGGTGATTTAAAGGTTTCACAGCATTCTTGACGCCCAAACTGTGGGGCTCGAATGTTTTTTTAAAGGGCAAGTACCTAGAGATATGAGAAGATTCACAGCATTCTTGGCGACCACAACGTGAGGCTCGAGTTCCAAATAAAATTTTTGTTATTTTATTCCAGGAAACTGGCGATCTGAGAGAGAGTTTCTGGTTGTGTATAAATTTAAGAGTATTTTAGAGTGTGTGTGAGTGATTTGAACGTATGCAGAGAAAGGAGTGGTTAAGGAGTCAAGGAGTGGAAATTGGAAGTGACGATAGTGCATTGTGTGAGAAAATTTCGAAAATGGAAGAAGCTGGAGGCAGTAGAGATCAGTCGAGGACGGAATCAGGGATCAAGGAAACGAGATGATAATGAGAATGCTAGAGAGGATGAATGAAGAATCGAATAGAGCGAGGAGGAGTCTAACAGAAAATTAGAACTGCTAAGCGATGAATCTAATAGAGCTAGGAGGAGTCCAACCAAAATTAGAGCAGATAAGCGGGAAAATTGAGCAGTCGACTAAAGAATTTACAGAGTTTAAAAATAGTCTTACCATAAAAATGGGGGAGGTTGAAAATAGGGTTGAAAAAAATGAGCGTGATATTACAGGTCTTCGACAGGAAATGGGACATTTAAGGTCCGAAGTACGCATTTTTTGTGAAGAAGAGATTAATATAAAAATGACTGAAGTGACGGACTCATGTAGGGATCAGTTAGGCAGGGTAGAACGCGAAGTTAGTAGTATCAAATACAACATGTCAAATTTAACGGGGGATGGTCCCAGATTTTCTACAGGTGGAGTATCATTGGACCAACACATGAAGTTTTATGGCGATAACAGGGTAAATCCACAAATTTTTATTAATAGTGTAAGAAATCTAGTGGGAAATTTATTTGACGAACAGACTAAACTAAATACGATAAAGGCTTTATTAAAGGACAATGCGGAGGCATGGTACAATTTAGTAGGACAGGACATAGACACGTATCAGGACTTTGAAAACAAATTTTACAACATTACTGGAGTGATCACAAACAGGATCAGATTAGGGACGACTTAGATTACAGGAAAATTTAAGGGAGAGTTTGCAGGTTCTAGGGAGCAATATGCCATCCGTAAATACAGTGTGGCCAAACAACTGAATCCACCATTGACGGACAGACAGATTATCAAGTACCTATCACGACATTTTGAACAGGAAATTAGACAACACGTGGCCTTACAAAACATCACAGAACGGGAGACATTTTAGAGTATTTACAGAGATATGACGATGTATGTGTTGGACGGACAAGAGAGATACGAGAACGAAACGTTAACACAGTTAGGTTTGACAACAGGACACCGAATTATCCGAGACGGCCTGACTACAACAGAAATTTTCGACCGAATTGGGAACGACGAGGACAGGAATACAGGAGCAATAGTGCGACTAGGGGACCGACGCCAAGACCTAGTTACACGAGACAGAACAGTTTACCGGAAGTAAACAGGACTGTGACCAGCACGCCGAATAGAGATAGGGACACGGATATTAACACGAGTAGGACGTACGCACAGGTTGTAGAAGGACAACCAGGACCAAGCACGGAAAACAGGATGAGACAGGATTTTTAGAACGCGACAGACCACTAGATTTCTGTGTAAATGTATACGAACATCCACGTGAATTTTTCAAAATTGAGGAGGAAGTAGAGCCAGAAACTGAGGAAAAATTATGTTTGCCAATTATTAATTTAGAAATTTTGAGAATAATGTAGAAGTATTACTTGATACAGGGGCAGAGGCGAGTTTAATATCGGAGGAATTCGTCAGCAAAATTAGGGATAAGGTTTGTGATAGAATTATGCCTATAAAACGTAGCCATTTAGTAGCTCAAATAAAAGAAGTTTGCTGTAGTAAATAGTGTTGTGGTGCTTAGGATAGATATAGGAGGTTTAAGCTGTGAACAGGAGTTTGTAATTGTACCTGGACTGAAGTTTCAGAGCATTTTAGGTGTTGACTGTATGATGAAGTTAGGGGTTTTGATAGATATGGAAAGGAAGGTAATAAGAATTAAGGATAGGGTAGTGCCATGGAAAGGCAGTTATGAAGTCACAGAGGATGACACTGGGTTTAGTATTAATGTAGTAGAGGTAGAGGATGATGAAGGTAAACAGATCAACACGATAAGATGTCCAGAGGATAGGAGAGTAGAGGTTCAAGCTTTATTACGAAAACATGCAGAATTAGTGGGGTAGAAGCAAGCACAGCGTTAGGCTATGAGCACAGATTGAAGTAGATAATTCAGAACCGTTCAACGCAAAGGTTTATCCAATTCCAGCAGCATATCGGGAGCAGGTAAAGGCAGAATTAAATAAAATGTTGGAAGATGGCATAATAGAGGTATCAAACACTCATTTCATAAATCCGTTGGTGGTGGTTAAGAAAAAGGATGATAGCATTCGTTTATGTTTAGATGCACGAAAATTAACCAACGGACCAAACCGCAATTCCATTGTCCACCATCCATGGACACACTTTTGACGAGATTAAGTGGCAAGTTTATTTTAATAAAGTAGATTTAAGAAATTCATTCTGGCGGATTCCATTACACAAAATTCTAGAAGGTACATAGGATTTTCCATAGAGGAAAAATCGATAATTGTAAAGTAGTATCGTTTGGTTTGTCGGCAGAAAAGGAAATAAGAATAAATAAGAAAAAGTAAAGTTTCTTGAAAAGGGAAGGGTTAATACGAATTCTACAAAATAGAAATTTGTCGAAGAATTTGGAACCAAAAATCGAGCCATATCCTAGGGACGCTCCAAACCTATTACCAAAGAACGTTTCCTGGAAGTAAATAGGCTGTGGAGCTAGCCGAATAGATATAGGACACGGTATTAAACAGTAGAACTACGAAGTTGTAATTGACCGGACTAATTTACAAATAAAACTTAAGATTTCACATTTCGGTGGTCAAGTTACACCTCAAGAAATTCTATGTTAGATAAATCCGAATATTTACGTAAAATATCAAAAATTAGAATGTAACCTGAGTAAGGGCCTGGAAAATACCTTATCCTTCATTTATTAATTTAAAATTTTAATTAGAAATGTCTGAGTATGTGTTGATAAGCGCAGTATTGAGTTAAATATCTTTATTAATATTCTTATTAAACAAGAAAACCTGATATAATCAAAAAATATTTAAATTCTTTGAGTAGTTAATCACTTTATATACACCTTAGTATTTAGTATTTAAATCCACAGAAAGTTAGTTATAGCGTTTATTTCAATACAGCCGTTGGTGCTTAATTGTTTCGTTATTCATACGCATCCAGGTATTAGTGGATGAAGCACCCAATATGTGCTGCAATGCTGTTAAAGGAAGCATAATAAATCCAAATATTATCTTGGATAATTGTTTAATTTAATTCGTTACATCTCACTTCACGAGCATTGTTAATTATGTGGCACCTCAATAAAATTTAGATCCACTATCCGGTTAAATTACAGGCAACACGTTACTTTTAATTAAAAATTTAAACTTATAGCTCGTGGAACTTTTGTACATCTCAAGGCAAGAAAAACTAAGGGACTTATAAGTTTGTCAAGAATTTTCAATTTATATCCACCTCTCGGCTACTTTACGCGAATCCTTTTGAGAAATACTTTTAAAATTTTGGTTTAAGGTTTCATAATCTTCGAAATTTAGACGCGTATGATATCGAAAACCCTATTTAATGTTTTCCGTGTTTGTCTGTTTACTACTAAATTAGACAGAAATATAGGACGTCTGAAAACCCGCCTGCAGTTACGCTATTTCTTTTCTTCATAACTTGATGATATGAGTGGTAATTGTATGTCCGCGTTTAAAACAAGTGGAATATATAACGGGCGATAGGGATGAAGAGTATTAGGTTGGTGAGTAAATCTTGGAGTTCATTAATCGTTCATCCTTTCTGCACTTCAAGGAAACTTTTAGTTAGCATTTATGCAAACAGTCCGAACGTTTACCCGATATACCGCGAATACTTTCTCTTATCTACACAAATAAGGGGAACCTGACATTTTGAAAACATGCAGGTGTTCAATTTAGCGATCGTTTTAAAACAACCTTTCTAGGATTTTATGTTTCAAGGTATTTTATATTCAACGGCTGTTCGTTTGTTAGCAACGCGTTTCACATTGGTATTATCGATTTTGCAAGCTCTTATGCGTCTCAAACGTAATAACCCTTTCAACTAAACTCAATTAAATTAATTATTAATTTGCATTGGCTTCTACAATTAATTTTCTTTACGAACCTAACTAAATTTTAATCACTACTTGTAAAATTATGGTAATACTTGTTACTTTAAAATGAACTAAATGAAACAAATTTCGCACGTAAATTCTGGTTGTTTCCTCTATACAGGGTGTTTGAAATTGCCTTGTTTATACTTAAACTTGACACTTTAAAATCACTACAATATATATATATATATATATATATATATATATATATATATACTCATATTTAGACCAGGGTAGAAAAATAAATAATCACAACAAATAATTTTAATCACCGTGTATAAGGAATTTCATTAAATAATACGCGTTATTAAAACCATGAAGCATAAATAAACTCGGTTGTTTCAGTAAAAATAAGAAATTTAAATTATTTATAAGACGCTTTATATCAAAAGAAGCAGTATTGAAAAGCTCTGCGTGTAATGTAATTATTCCTAAACAAAGAGAAATTACGTGCAAAGTTTATATTAATCAACCCTATTTTAAGTAACCGGTAGTAAAACAAAGTGTACATATAATAATTAATATTTAAGTTGTATTCGCTAAAATGAAAAGGATAGAAATCAATTTTAATTGGAGTTAATTAAACCGTTAGTAACATATAATACCTATAGAAACTTGTAAAAACCCAAGATTAAAATACCACGGAATAAAGCTCTGAGAATTAATATTATTTTGAACACCTGCGTAGTTTAAATATCACATTCGGCGTAAATTTTGCAGATAATTAATGTTTCAAAGAATCTTGGGGAAAACGTCGCATAATAGTTACGAGAATTGCTAAAGCTGGGTTATTTCACACTCCATGTGGACTAAAATAATCGATAATAAAGAATATCAATTTGCACCAATACGAACAGGTTAGAGAAGGAAAGAGAAAATGCGTCAAGCAAAGACACATATTGTAAAAGGCGGGATTTAAACAACGTCACGAGGGTCACAATTGGTTGAAAATAGGATGCAAATATCAGAGGTAGAACAACAATTTCTGTACAAAATTAATTAGTTTTTCTCGGACATGCTTTCGTGCCGTGTGGAAATTTTCTGAGATTTAAATGGGGCGAGTGAAAATTCGTAAAAATCGACGTGCGAGCAACAGACTGGGAACATAGAATGAGGAATTCTTTAGAATTACCCGTTTTGGGGAACCGACCGACAGACAGGCTTTTTGCTATATATACCGAGATGAATATAAACAAGCTCTCTTAGACTTTTGACGATTCGATGCGTTAAAAGCTCGTACATACGCGACTTGATTGAAGATGTTAAACCGTGCATTTTAGTTGATTAAATAATTTAAAGTTTGCTAGTATATTTTAGTGATTCAAAATAGCTTATTATTTACGTGCTAACATGAATGTACTTCAGTGCACTTAGATACAAGGTAATAAAATTTAGTTTCACTGTACCAATTAGCAAAATTTACAACGACGAAGGTATACACAAAAGTAGGCAGTTTTGGCGTATAGTGGTGACAGAAGCATGAATTTCTTTGCTATTTTTGGGGTGTTAATAATTAAATGGTTCAAATACGTGTCTGGATCCATGAAACAAGGGTCAGATAAACACAGAGGAGTTCCGGAAAGGCCCAGAAACGACTTTGAATGGATGGTGATGGAGAAAATTTTAAAAGCGTAGAGAATCAGAAGCCGTAAATATAATCCTGTTGAATGGTGTGATTAACTAAAGAAACGATACTTTGAAGCTACGAGGACAGTAAGCTTCAGGTAAATTATACTATTTTGTTTGACATTTTGTGTGTATTGAATGACTTTATAATTGATTTACTTTAAATGGACATTAGTGAAATTGTTCTAACCATAAACGTTTAATTTTAAGATGAAATTTGCTTGTTTAAGTAAAAGGGGTATTTTGTTTTGATGTTCGGGAATATGATGAAAATTTGGGTATGTCTTTGAGCTCAATTAGACGAACCTGGTTAATTAACGTAAAGGGGTGGTAGATGCTCCCTTTATACTCAGACTCCGGTCTGCTTATATTGTTATATTAATTAGTAGGCATCCAACAAGGACTTTAATTTTGGATGCACAGTAAAATGATAATAAAATTAATCTTGAAATTCTTTTTAAAACTGAAATTTATGCTGAGTTTTAATTTTGAAATTTTAATGTATTCTGAATATTGATGTAAATAGAGTTAACGTTGATGTTTTTGGTAGGAATGTGTTTGTTTCTTTTATGATTGAGGATGTAAGTTATCTAGAGGAGCAGCCGAGGCGATTAACAGAAGAAAGACGACGGACCAGGTAATTCAAAGGTTTCACAGCAATATATATATATATATATATATATATATATATATTACTGTGAGATTTTAGTGATTACCTTCGAGATGGAGCTGTGGATTTAGGCATTATAGAAGCCCTTAAATCGGGCTGCATAAATTTGCAGTGTACCTACTGTAAAAAAAAGGTAACACCTACGAAAATTAAAAAAAATTTTTATTACAATATCTCCTGACAAAAAAACTCCCCTAAATCAGCATACCACGGCTAGCTTTGCTTTCAGCTTCTTCAGGGATACTTACCTATTCTATGTTTACTCTTTCTCACTTAGACTACCAAATAAAATTACCACTCAAATAATTCAACGAAATATACAACCATTTATTCATACAAATCAAAAATTTACGTCACCAGCTCAATATTCACAAAATCGTATATAAGCATGTTCATAAAATTTTACAATGTCCACCATTACTCCTTTTATTAGACGAATTTAATCAATTTCAACATTTTTTTATAGTTCTACTAGAAGGGCCTACCTTGAAACCCTAAATTGAAATTTACTATGGTCTCTAAATGCATAAATAAGTCGCATCTTTGTTTTCAACAACTCTAAAGACCCGTTTACTCTTTACATCAAAATTGTACGTCATGTATCTATACCTTCAAATAATAAACTCAAATTGTCGTTTTTATATAACCTTCAAATTAGCTTTTATGTTCTTAAAATATACACCCAATGGGTCAAATCACTCTAGCACAAAATAACAGCACAAATTGTTCAAGCAATAATAAAAGGAAACAAATTTCGTCACCTGGTGTACGCCTTTTACACCGTCACCTCTGAATAGGTCATCCAAGCAAACCTCGTCGTTGCATTCCATCGAACTTCCCTCTGCTACATGTACATCAAACTCATCCAATGCTATGCAGACGCCTTCCATACAGCTACCCATGTACTTGTCCAAACATGTTAGTCAGTTTCTGAATCTTCCATATAATCAGCACCCTCGTTCAAAAAATTAACTAGGCTCGCTTACCTCAGTAACATCTTTTACTTACAGCACCGTTTAACTAAGCACCTACTCGTGCTTTCAAACACTTTTAATTTAAATTAAAACGGACTGCACTTATCACCGATTTGAAATTTTTTAACGTAGATGTTACCATGTATGTCTGAAGCGGACCGAAGAAGTAAGAGCCCCTCTACATCTCTTATTGTATTTATCGCTCAACGCGATGCGCACATAACACGTTATGATCGCCTGACATTGGAACGACCAACATTTATTAATAGTAACTAAACCAACATTATTAAATAATATTCGGCTTGTGATTGGGCTACACGGCCTTGATCTAAATATTTATTTACGTCGCTAAATTTAATTGTTTAGTTAAATAGACTATGCAGTGTATTTTATGAATAATTTTAAAGGAATTTATAGTCGTCAATAAAAATTGTTACAATATATATCCTTTTGTATGTTGCAGTAACAGTGCCAAAATCCAGTTATTATCAACTTTATTTAGTTTGGCGCTTTTAATGCAGTTGGCTCTATATTGTATTCCAGCGGATTACGTAGCAACTGAGGTAATGTTCAAGAAAAGATTCAATTTATGAGATATACTTTTACTTTGTAATAAATAGGAGTAATTTATTACGTAATGCATATTTTATGAGTATTTTTCCCAATTACAAATGGAAGGGAACAAATCATTGACTCATGCCTTATTTTTTGAAACTCGTTTTACCAGGCAAACAAGTTGTATATAAAAGCAAACTTTTCGGCGTTTTCATCTGTATTATAATACCAATTCAACGCTTCAAGTAAAGAGCAAGCGAAATGTGGTATTTGAAGCATTATAGATAGCAACAATTAATGGTACATTTTGTTTGTTATATTGCTAGTGCTTGAAGTCAGTGGCGTCCTGGGAAGCTCCTTTTTAAAAAGTTTATTTCCAAACAACACAACTATAAGATTTATTTTAATTCAAGAATTACAAAAATTATTTGCTGCTTTTACAACAGACTTGAACGCTTATTATTATTAAACGCAAAATAAACGCAATTGAAAAATATTATGTTAATATTTAAATAAATCAATAATTAATAATTAGTAGCTTGAACACTTAACAATGTTAAAGTTATGAAGTTCGAAAGCTAACTGGCAATCAGAGCTTTTTGCATTTAACATGAAGCCTCTGGTCGCACATCGTGGGAAAGTGCAGATAATGCGTTCCCAAGATTTCTTCATAAATCATACAATGTTTTTATTCTAAGTAATTATAATAAAGTCTGATTGGTCACAGTTCATTGTTTCTTAACCTGCGGTATCGAGTTGCGTCTGGCTTACAAAGCAGTCGTTTCTTATTGTTATTTCTGATATGAATTCTGTTGACACTTAATATATAACCTTCCTTTGTACAATGTATTATGTTATATCTAAAACATAAGTACTACATTTAATTTTATATACATATTAATATCGGTGATATGTAACTCGTGATATTACAAAAACAGAAATAAGTACCTTGTTTTAAATCCCCTCCACTTGCCTCCTATCAATCAGGATTTTTAGTATGTTTATTATTTGACCTTCCCAATAACGTTTTAAAATTTAAAAACTTTGAGAAGTATGTGAAGAAGAAAACTTAATTTGGCTCGACTATCTATAATCCAACGTAAAGGGTACGCCATAAAGAATTTAAAACGCTTTAATCCATCAAAAAATGATGTAATTCAATATTTCTAGGTTTGTCTTTAATGAAAATCATTTAGATAGAGCTCTTTGTTCGGAATTTAATTCAGGAATTAAAAAATACGAATAGCGTTTGTGATGATAAGAAATCTGGAAAACCGCATATTTTGGGAAAAACAAGGCCTCATGTATACCTAAGTGTTGCTAAGTGCTTGACAATCACTTTCTGAGATATCTAAAGAATTAAAAATACATATGTTGTTTTCACAAGATGCAAGCACATCGTGCTTTGCGAGTATAAAGTAAAAATAAAATAGTTTAAAGAGCGACTATCAATTGTTTTCATAACCAACTTTTCAACTTAAGAGAACTGAGTAAAGTAAGTTTCCTAACTTAACATAATATAATTTGGAACAAACGACAATCGTGAAACCGTTATATTTAATTAGTTAAAGAAGATGTGGAAATATTTTAAAGTAGAAAAATGAAGATATCGAGTATCTATAGAACGCTGAACATTTTTAAATTTGCTACTAAAGTGCTAAAACTAGCTTTTAAAAGTTACTACAAGTAATAGACTTTAAATCCACAATCTAATGAAAGAATGTTAGGAAAATCTAACTATTTACATTTTATGTTTTAACCACAACAATCTGAATCAACAAAATTTTTTAACATTTTGTGAACTTACAAATAATAGTCCTACAAATCTCTGTTATTCTCTAAATAGAAATAGCGTCGATTACATTTGGAACTTTCGTCAACCTAATGCGTTATTAAACCTCCTAAAATTACTACTTATTATCTATTTAGAAGCAGTTAGTTCTTAATATTTTAATTGCGTAACCTTCAAGTTATACTGATTGCCATAATTTCAGGCAGCAAAATTTGGCGATTATTTATTCAATTCTGTATGGTATGGGAAATATGACCGAAACGTTTGGAAGTCTTCCAGTTTCGCTATTCAAAGATCTCAAAAACCAACCACGTTTGTTGCTGGAGGGCTTATAGTATTTGATGTACAAGCACTACTACAGGTAAATATATCAAGATATGTATGTGTACCCGTACGTGTACGTGTCCGTATACGTGCTTGCATGGTTGTGCGTTCCCTGCATATGCATGTGCAAATCTCCAACATTTGCACGTGTGAATGCGTTTGCGGATTTGAATGTGTTTGCGGATATGTATGCAGATGCATGTGCGTGTACGTGTGCATGTGCGTGTGCGTGTGCACGGGTGAGTGCGCGTGCACAAGCGCGTTCGCCTGCAGGTGCGCCTGCGCGTGTGTCCATACACGTGTGCGTGCGTGCACGCGTACGCGTGCGTGCGTGTGGGTGTTGGTAGTATGTGCAGCTTATATCATCGTGAATCAGGTTGTACAGATTTCTACATAAATCTCACAATATGAATGATATGTGACTCAATAGTTTTTAAAACATAACGCATTAAATCGGGATAAAAGTTTTTAAGAGCTAACCTAACGACAGTGTACATTTTAGACTTATTGGTTCAAACCCTTCTTTATAAAGCCAAAAAGTTTTCTAAGCTTTAAAGAGGATCTTCTCTTTCGGTAGCTAAAATTTTGTTGAGTAGCTCTTTCTGGTTTTGTTTGTAAGTTGAATTAAAAATTTTTAACTTAAAAGAATTTTAGGCTTTAACCATGTCACTGTAAATTAGGTTGATATACGGTTAAGTTTGCAATGTTGATTTGCTAGTTTTCCATTTCAATTACGGATTTTACTAGCTCAATTTTTGAGCGCGTCCGAGTACAAATTAGACTTTTAAAGGTTGGAATTCTTTTAATTAATTGTTAGATTTCAAATATTTTTAGCCTATGCATCATTTGAACTATTGCTTCATATTTTATATATTTAGAAAAATACACATGCCAAATCTTCTTGGTATATAGTCCAATGATAAAAAAGGAATTAATAATTAAAATTTTAATCAATACATAACGTTTCGGTAAGATTTTTTACCTTTATCAAAAGCTATAATGGAAAAATAAAAACAACATGAGCAAAAGTAAGCAAAAATACATACTAAGGCACTGACGACTTTCTTTGATTACACCGAATTTGTAAAATTTAATGAAAAATTCTAAAAGGTTTACATAGTAACTTTGAGGCAATAACCCAAATAAGTGTTCCTCGCCTTATTTTAAATTTACAGAACTAAATTTGTTCTTATGGATGGCTTACCTGGTTATGTTTATTGCCACGCTTGTACGGTTTGTTTGGCCAAAATATCTTTGACAGATAATCTATTAAAAGGTCATGGTATTTCGAGCTCTGAACACACACCCCTGGTAAAAATCCTTTACACGCAAAAAAATTATCTTAAACTAGATACAAATACTCTAATATCAGTTACAAATAGATCTAAAATTAATACTTGCAGAATCCATAAAATGTTGCTCGTAATTGAAAATCTTATTTCAAATTGCCGTCAAATCAGCTCACAAACGTTTCCCCATTAAAAAGATCTTCATTTCAAACAGCAGTTACCAAAGTACATTATCCTTAACTCTTAATGTCAATTATTTAATAGACTTTCTTTTAAATAGCGTTATAAAAAATTTTCCTTATTCATTGTTATTAATAATTCCATTTTTGTATATAATTTGCGTAAAAAAAACATCACTTCTATATTCATTGCTACCTCGCACCTATTAAACTACAGCATGCTTACTGCATACTTAAATACTATTTTCGCATAGCAACAGCTTGCGACTAAACTTTTAGAATTGAATGAATGAATGTCAAATGAATCCTTTAATTAATAAACGCTTCCTTATATATCTAAATTTATGTTTCCAGAAGCTACTAGAAGGTTTTAGAAAAGTATGAAACATTGTGATGCAAGGCTTTTCGAAAAAATTAATTAGCGTCAAGAATCGCGGCGTTTATTCCGCGTAATATTGTTCCAGTTATCAGTGACGTATTCGTTTTGTCATTGTTATTCACATATACCTTTACTTTGGCGTCGTATACTGAAGATATAGATAATCAATTTTTTGGATTTTTGTGGGTTTTACGGAAGAGTCAAATTCTCGAGAAGATAACTCATATTAGAGTTTAGGTTTTAACAGCCTATTTACATCCAACCCCCACGTAGCCATTGTGACACAAGAAACACACACTGTATATCAGAGTAATGCAAAATCCAACCTCAACTGAATAAACTATAAAACATCAGAGTGAATCGCAACACAACGATTCTATCCAAGACGGAAGTAGGACACGGATTAAATTTAAAATAAAAGAGTACTCAACGTAATAGAAAAATAAAGTCTCTAAACTCAGAAATAAGGCGCCAGAGCTTTCAAAGGGTTCACAATTATTGGCGAAAACACAAGTCCAATAATCTGAAATTAGCCAACCGATAATATTGAACGATTAGAAAAGAAAACAATACTAAAATTTAAGAAGATTGAACCCACACAAGAAATAACGGAAAGAAGTAAATACTAGTTCGAACGTGCGGGAAAAAACATAAGTAACATCAGACCGATAAATGCGGGTAATGTCGGAAATCAGGCAGTACAAAAAAAAATCAGGCCAAAAACAAAACAAACTCGGAGCAAAAGTTAATAAAAAGCAATCGGAGCGAAAGTTATTCGAAACAAAATCGGAGCACAAAAAAAATTAACTAAAACAAACTCGCAGCCCCACGCCAGGGCGTCAGAATTTATGCTACGTACCTAGACGTAGCCGGAAGAAAGTAAATACCAGGCTAACTACCAACCGCGGTAAGTGGGGGATTTGCCTACATACCAAAAAACAGAAAAAAACACGTCGGCCACGATTATCTATTAACGATAAGAATTAATTAAAATTTCTTGATTCACATGGACAAAGAAAAGTATTAAATTTAAGTTATATTGTGAGGGACAAATTTTATAATGGATCTACGAAATGCACATTTCGTAGCTAACATGTATCAAAACTCGTTAGAAAAAAGCAATGCTTTGATTTTCTCAATAGCAAGTGCGTTACACTAAAGCATTAAATGTAAGTTTCCCCATAGCAAATGTGTTAAATTAAAGTATTAAATGTAGGTTTTCTCCATAGCAAGTGTGTTGAGTTAAAGTATTAAATGTAGACCAAGTTATAGTAAGAATTAAAGAAATATAACCAGAAGCACTAGCGAGGCAAGCTTTTAAACATGTATGGTGAACTGGTTTTAAAACATCAACCGCTGATAAATAATAATCCTCGATTTGCATAAAAGAAAACGAGTCACATACCTCTATGCGTCGGAATGCTTATATTGCAACCCGTCGGGGGTGAGTCAGCACAGCAACGCCACGGTAGTCAGGATCCATTTGCCCTGCCACCGTAACTGCAACATCGGTCTACAGACAAAAGCAGTTGGTCTACGTCAATGAACAGCTGGGCTTACATAAAGAAAGAATCCATTTGGCCACCAGCTAAAAGCAATACACGCGAGATACCTCCTACTTGCCGAACAAAAAAACGTACATCGCTTTTGAAGAACTGGGACGAGTAATGTAGAAAATATTTCAACGCACAAGCTGAAGAATCAAATTAAAAATTGGTTCAAATAACACGAGTTCAAACTGCCATCATCGCGTTATCAAACCGCGATTAGCAAACTGGAAAACACGCTATCAAATAATAGTAGAATCCATTTTTTTTTAAAAAGTCTTTAGATGGGAAACACAAGAGAAAGCAATTATATGTTATCGAAATGTTTAACAAATTAACAGATACCTAAAACAAGGTATTGACTATTTAATTTATCGAATAAATTTTCGTTTTAGAATAAATAGAATTGAAAGAAATGTTATGATTGCGCGTACTATTGTAACGAGGTAAAAATACAGGATGAGATTTTAAATAAAAGCAGAAGCTAGGTGAATAAAAAACGAATTACCACAAAAAAGGACGTATTTGAATCTATCGTCGAAAATAAACGTAACAAAGTGTTTTATTAATATCGATGGAGGAACTACAAAACTTGCATGCTACATAAAACGGCAATTTGTTTATCTCTGGAAGCTAGAACGATTTAGTTAAGGTTGCATGTTATTTTATAGGATGTTGATTAAAACTTCATAAATTCTAAGCATGAGTGCAGGTTACAGCGGAACAATACCAGAATGTTTAACACCATACAATAGAACAACACGATACTAGAACTGTGCCAAACATACCTTAAAATGGAGCTTGACCATGACTACACAAAGACCCATGCAAAGACCCTAAAATACAATATAACGCGTTAAAAATAGAATCATTTCTTTTAACTGCAATACTTATCACATTTGCTGGTAAAACATACAAAACCGAAAAACACTGCTTCCGAGTTCTACATTATAATGGTAGCCATGACCATAGATCCAATTTAAATTAGTGAGAAGTAAATCCGCTTCAAGCGAAAATAATCTCTCTAACAACCACAACCCAATTAGAAGAATTATTGAAAGCCCAGGATGCTGGTTAAAATTCGATACTAAGAACAAGACGACAGCAAAACTAACCAGCACTTCAAGAAAGCTGCACTTCGTCGAAAAGTCGCGGTAATAGAGACCTCGATCTTTACCTGCACGTCTAATCAGGCGCGAAGTAGATACTCTTTTCATGTTAAACAAACTACTTGTTATATTAACACAGGCTGGTACAGAAAGGTAATTGTTATAACGCGATCATCATATGTCAAAAATCAAAATCGATCAACACCAAACTATAATGACAAGTGAGAATACAACAAAGCCAGTAGATACAAGAAGGCGGTCAGATTCGAGCATTAAATTGAAATAATGTCAAAAGGAGGCGAGTAGCACGGAGAATGATACCCAAATAGAAAAGTAAAGAGTGAGGAGTTTCAAATTACCTCGAACCGTGATTGACTATCCACATTAAACTTTTGTTATTAGAAACCTTCTTTCCAGCTAGCAGTTTTAAATAGGTCTATATGTTCTTGGGGTTCGTGATTGCTTTATGTTTAAGTAATGGTGTCTTTAATTATTTTTCAAGCACATTTTAAAATCCAGAATCACTCTTCTGACCTCAGGTTTTGGCACCCTCTTACAATTCTTTCTAGGGCATTTCGCTAGTAACCCTGTAAAAAATTATTGGGTTATAACATCAGACCTAAACAATAGTGTATCTCTAAATTTCATACAGATAATTTTATGGACAGTCAATGTTAATCTTATTTCATAATTCATACTCAAACAATAACAGCCGTCGCGATTTACATATTCCGACGATTTGAGCAAAATGAGCTCTATTTCCTCGCCGAAACATATCTAGTTGTGCGTTGAGTAACCCTAAAAAACTTAAAGGAAGAATATCCAGACTCGGTTTTCTATAAGGGAAATCACCAAAACGATGCTAAGACGAAACAGCAAGCCTTACAGTTTGGCACACGTTACTGTTTTATACTTGTTAAATCGTGGTTTTGAAGGTTTTGATAATTCACGGTTCGGTACAACTAATTTAATGTAGTCGACATCTGCTGAATCACCCTGCACCTCATACTGCTAATACAATTATAAAGCATTATCGTGTTCGGTCCATTTTACACTATAATTAAATCGACACATTTTACTACAACTTTTTGTTATAAACATATTACTTAGTATTAACTCTAAATAGAGCCAAAATCATTTTAGTACCTTTTGACTGAATATGAAAATATCATCGCACGAATATATTGATCTTGAACCAAAATGTGTAAGTGTTCACTTCTTCGTATTAGAATTACCTAGTTAAAAGCATAATTGTTTTGAATTGTAAATAAAGAAAATGTGGAATTACTTAAATTTAGATTTCCAGTACTATTTGTGGAGATGTAGCAGGAAAACGAATCCAATGGTCTCATGATTTTTACAATCTTACGTAACTGTTTCAATAAAAAACATTCCTCAAATTCTATTTCTTCCTTAATTAAAAATGGCATATTTCTGATTTTACACAAACGAAACTAACTGTTCCTTAAAAAGAAGTCATCTGATATATATATATATATATATATATATATATATATATATATATATCCCGTAAAACCAACTTTTGGTTTCATTCTCACCGACGGAACTACAATCGATAATGGAAAAACCTTGTTAACGTCTAATAAGCAAAACGTGTCGTAGCGCTCTAAACAATACGTATATGCATCAAAATCATGGAATTATGAACGATGTGTAGGAAAGTTGCCTAATTTTTGGCACAAAAGCTATAGAAAATGTAACATACCAATTAATATTTTGTATTAGATACGAAGTAACGATGAGCCAGCCAGAAATAACCTTGCAAAATACACGTACATAAACTCATTGTAAAATTGAAAACAAATGTTACTGATAATCGAATTCCACACTTTCAACGCTATATCAAAATAGAATGGATTGAAGGATTTTAAATTACAACTAAATATTTTAGTACAATCCTACAGGCCAATGAGTAAGCAATCATTTTAAATTGAGAAGACGGTCGAAATTGTTAATAAATCTTTAAATGTCGGTGAAAAGAAAGTAACAAATGTGAAATTTAATTACGCAGAAGAGAAAATACTCTAGGGCGGGCACTGGACGTAACAAATAAAATGCATAGCTAAGATACTAACGTCTAACAGCAGCGCCGCTTAATCAACGTTATAGACTTTTGAAGTTTTGTTGGATGCAAGATTTATTTACTATTGAATACCGTTTACTGGGTATACACAAGAATTAATTTTAGTTGTTCTCTTTCGAGCTTCAAATTTAAATCACTGATGATTCAGAACTTTATTTTAATTTAACTTATTTTATATAAAAATTATATTTAGATTTTTAAACCGCGCAGTCGACTAATCAACAAATTTCCGATACATAAACCCTCTTTCCAATCGTCAGCTACTTTAGTAATTTTAGATGGGAAATTCCATCTCTTCCGTAAGGAAAACAAAGATAGCAAGCAAACTCTTAGAATGTCGATGCTATTCATACAGGAAATAAAAAAATCGTAAATGTGTACATATCCAGCAATTATGTTTCCGCAACTCCAGCTAATTTTCAAGAGCAATAGCGCTGCATGCTTTTCCCGGAATTAAACTCTTGAAGCCCAATTTAATCCCTGATGTCAAACTTAATGATTAGAGATATTAATTCCCATTGAAAAGCGTTTTATAATTTATTTTAGAGTTACGCAGTTGCAAATATTTATCTTTAATGACTTTATATTTATAGAATGCGTTTAAACATATAAAATAAATAACATTCAGAGTGCTTCGTCCGCAATGAAATAGTAAAATTTAATGTCTGATGTATGCTTACATTTGAAAGTGGTCTTTACTAGTGTCAAACGGATAAAAAATTCAAACAAGTAGGTACTTCAAATATGCCCAACAATCATAGCTAATTTACTCAAAACGAAAACAACTGAGCTATAACACTAAATAATATTTGTTGAAACTGAAACTATCATTAAAAATTAATTTCCTTGTATATGAAATTGTTGTAGAAAGTACCATTTAATTCACATAATACACGTTTTAACTCTTAATAAAAACATTTATTCTTTAATTGCTTTAGGTGGTGAAAGTATCATGGTCAGCGAACGCTGTTATGAGAGCAGTGAAGACCAAGCGACAAGATTCAATCTCGGCATAGAAGGCAACTAGAGATTTTTGTTTGCAAGTAACATTAAGAAGACGTTAGATCTGTACACCCCACATTAAGATTAAAAGCGCCCCACTAAAGGTGTGATGTCTACTTATTTATAGTTTTTGCACCTTCAATGTTTATTTAATATACGGCATAGGAATCGCTTAATACTGGAAAAAAATTATTTACTGTACTTTGTTTAATTCAGAATTATTACAATTAACTATTTGTGCTTAAATCTCCTCTACTTAGTCCTAGTAATTAATTTGCCGACTCGTATTAATCTCTATAATTATTAAACGATATGATTTAGGAGTCGCGGCCTTTAAAAATTGGTAATCCTCACAACTGTAATAAGCTGAGTTATTCAGGAACTTTATTGTCTGATTTTATTATTGTTTTAATTTTATATTATTTAATTATTAACATCTTAGATATTTATTATGAATTGAAAGAAGACAAGGCTTCGTAATAGGGCGAATGTTACGAAAAAGTTATAACACAATCTTCCTATGAATTTTTATATTTTGAATAATAAACCTACATGTTTCAAGCCTCAGGCTATGACCATCCTCAGGTTAACAATAAATAAAAGGCTGCAACATTGAATAATGTGCAATATACAAATTTTTAAAAACTTGGCAAGTTACTAAATTAATTTACCTATTAAAGTATAGGAAAGTAAAAATTTTTGTCATTATATTATTAGTGGAGATTGTATTATAATTTTCTTCATCTTATATATGTATTTAATACGTCCATTAATATTTTTTTATCTGAGCCTATGTTGAATGCCCGCGTTACTGTGAAACGACTTTTGCTTTACAAAAGACTGAAACGTCTTTTTGTTCTATTGTACCGAAAGCACCACTGAAACGTTATTTCTTTTACATTAAGGCGCTAGTGAACCAAAAGTCTTTCGACATAGCTAGGGGTCTATTCCTGGGTAGAGCAATAAGAAGTGGGGGGGAAGTCGAATTCTGTTTGCAAACCAAAGTTAAGCTAAATCAAATAGGCGCCACCATGTCCTGAGATAATTACGATAATTGCAAAGCACAGTTCTAAGGGCGGTCGTGGAAACCCAAAGATAAAATGATCGCCATCGTTAACAAAAACCTGTCTTAACAAAATAAGACGCAGCTCCTGTAAGAAATTGCAAAGATTAAATAAATAAAAAAGTAGAACACCATTGTGTCCTATAAAAGTATATAAAAATAAAAAAATGTATATCCAATATAATATTGGCACCAAATTATTACTCAGAAAAATTTTACCTTTATGTATTTAGATTTGATTGCATTTGACCAAAATAAAAACCTTAAATTTGAACTAATTGTTTACTAAAAAAAACTCTTTTAAAATATCGGAACTTTTTAACAAGAAAAAAATTATCATTATCAACTACATCAAAGTTAAAGTTTTGACTTTTTTTTAAAACAACCAACTATACTTTAAACATGAACCTGTTATAAATATTTTAGTGATAATAATTTGTAAGCATAACACACTGAATAACGTTCTAACCTTGGCAGATCTTTTCAGGTAGATTACAATTACTAGAATCTTACATAACGTGTATTTGAACTTTCATATTTACGTTTAATAATTTATGTATAAATAAAAGCTGATCACAAAAATAGGAATGTTTTGTTTAAATTCCATTACAGCTGCATAAAGCATCTGCTTTCAAGACAACATCTGTCAACTGTGCAAAACAAAAAAAATATGACGTCGAAAACATACGTTGAAATTATCGAAGGTTCATATGGAACAAAACTTGTTATTATAGAAAGCTAATGTGACAAAATTTTGTTCTACGGCTTATAAAACCAGTTCAACAATAATTGAAATTTACACAATTTACATGTTGTAAACATAATAGCAAGTTTACGTGCCCTAACCTTTAAAACACATGCATGAAATATCTTATAACTAATAACGAACCAAAACTGCTTTTGTTGCTTCACAATAAATCGAGATGGAAATTTCGTTCTTCAAACAAAGTTACCAGCCATTCTAATTAGATACGACTGCATCCAAATTAACATCCATAATTTCTTACCAGACAAATTTCTTATTAGACAAATTTCAAATCGACTGTTCCTAAATAACGGTAATTCTAAATTTTCGGATCCTACATGACGAATTCTACATATATCATTCTACGTGTCGCGCTAAATAAATTAATTCAAATTAAATTAGTTCGTAAAATATATACTTTACCAACCGTTAGTAGAAGATATCTCAATAGTTAATAATTGATGCGAAGGTTGCCAGTCTCTAGCCGAAAATACATCTTAATAAAGCTGTTGCCAGCGGCCGACTAACTTGTCGAAACTAGAACCGAGTGGTCGGGACGTTAGAGGCTTTGGAATACGAAATAAACAACTAGAGATGCGCTTGGAAATAGCTTTATGTGACACAGATATATTAATATAAGTAGATCAATAAGGAACAATGCACGCTTAGCGCATTATTCTTGTAATTCAATGCAAATAATTATTACTAAAAATAAAAATGTTACAACTGATGCTGTACTAAAGTGTTCACTTGCTTCAGTTTTTGTACCAAACATTGTATTTTTGACCAAACTTTTACCTTATATATAAATTCTCAATATTTCTTTTTACCTAATTCATTAGTTATATTAATCCGTTGCATATATGGAATATCAGTTGTGACTCTTGCCAAACTATGTAGACTATTCTATAAACCAAAGTAATGAAAAAAGTGTATATAAAGTTGTATCCAAAAATACTTCCTAAATCGGTAATACGTATTTCAAATTTTAACATTTGAAAACATAATAATAACATACATAAATGGCGTTTGCGAAAATTTTTTTTGCTGCAACCAATATTGTTTGAAAGCGTATTAGAGTGTTATAAGGATTAAAATCTAAATCAAATCAATAATTGAAAACGTTCATTAGGACTGAATTAGTTGACATCCATTTTAAGTATTGTATAGCGCAAAGCAAATTAAAATATCTATGTTGGTAAAGGACTATCGGATAACTTTTATTAATCAAATTTGTTACGTAAAAAGTTTTAAATTGCGCAGAAGAGCCGGGCACATAGTAAGAATCTTATTAGCGCATCGGGGAACCTTCATATGTGCAGAAGTGGGTTTCTATGACAAAATGATAATAGAAAAAATAAAATTTGAAATGTGAAACAAAAACTACTTTAAAAATATAATTTACCTTGAAAGGCGTTACTAGTGGTCAAAAATAAGGGTGTTAATCAATCTTAGCCCCGCAATTTCCTTGATATACTTACTACCCGGAAAACGGTTATTCTAGATAAGCCTCTTTGGTGCCGGTTTTCCTAAATCTCGTTCCCTTATCTTTTACCATTCATAATCATACATTTAAAACAATTCTTTACCTTCTATCAAATTGTAGAGATTCTCAAAATAACGGCCTATACCAAACATGACTTCAACATTGGGGCAACTGGATATCCTCTCAAAATGATCACCTTAGATAGCTTGTAAATAACTCAAAATAAAATTCCATCTGAATTTAAGCTCTACTAACGGTAGTTCTGGATAATATAATCTCACACACATTAACCTAATTAAAATAAAGCTAATTTGACCTCCTCTGATCTGGTATTATTTACAGAACTCATAAAAAACATTCACTTGAAAATAATACCGCCATTCCTTAGCACTAGATTTCTCAATTGCTTTGTACAACATTTTGTAAATCCCAATTACTTGGAAGTGTCGTTAACAAACTGACTTAGAAATAAGTAGCATAATTCCGACTTGTTTCCGCCGTTTCAAGATCCATTAAAAATATGAAACTTATACACACAAATTTACTAGCAATATATCGTACAATTAAAGCTTGTATTTCAGTTAATATGTACGCTTTTCTTGGCATTTAAAAAGTTTTAAACTTCTTTTCTAATAGTACTGTACTTGCAAATGTAAATAACTAATTCCGTCGTTCTACTAAACAATTATAGATATACATATATATATATATATATATATATATATATATAAATTGTTAACGACCTTGCTTATATATATACATATATATATATACACACATACAAGTTAGTATTTACATATTTTTCAAACGTCAACTAAAATACAATAAAAAAGCTTAGAAGAATACTCACAAGTTTGTAATTCAAGGCTTTCCGGATTACTTCTCTCAGTGGCTAATTACTTGCTCGGTACGTTAGGACACCTATCAACATATAGCTGTTGAATGAACTTCGTTTGTTACTCTTTTAATTTACCACTGACGCGAACTAAGTTCACTCAAAACATGCGTGTTTGTGCATCCCGGTTAATTCATCCACGAAGCTCAAAACAATTCGCAATGGGCCATCTGTATGAGGGCCTTGGCCTATACGTCCGTTGTCACTAAGACCTCACATTTTTTTGTTCAGGTTATTTACGGTCTTAATCGTTATATTACAATTTCTCTCTTTAGAAAATTATGAATTCCGTTCTCACACACTATACGTTGTAACGACCTTTGAGTCCGTATTTAAGATGTTAAAATGTCTTGTTAATAGCTCTGGACTTTACTACAGCGATAGAAAAATAAGCAAGGTTCACTGTATAACTATGGTGTATAGGAATTAAAGGCGCCATTACACCCATTTATATACCCGTTTATAATGACCTTAGGGATGGTGTAGCAATCCCAAGGTAAAAATCCATGGTAACAAAATAATTGAGTAAGAGAGGGGTAAGCCTGAAATAGAAACAAGTTATAACACAAATGGAGACAGAAGTTTGCGTCTCATAATCATCACAAAATAATAATTAAATGAACCTGTGGAGGTTCGAAAATTTTTCTATAAACACCCATGTATATCCAGATCATCTCAATAAAAAATGTACACTGGCATGAAAACATATATTAACTATTTCCTGAGTTTCGCCATTGAACAAAACATAAAAATTATGAAAAACATGTCTATAGTAAGTACATAAGGAAATCTTCTTGTTCTTAAAAAATTCAATATTACTAATCTATATCAAGTTTAAGTTCGCCCAACGTCGAAACAAAAATCTGAAGGATACGTTGAAAAGGCTTGGTATTAATAGTTTAGTTTAGTAAAAGGAATTATCTCTACACTCCACAAAAAATAACAAAATAGTTAATGATGTTTTTGAAATCTATTACCGAATCCTAGATGTGTATAGTACAGGTAGTTTGTAAAAAACTCCTTGATTTAAAAAATCGTCATGACAAAACGAAACCAATAATAAACTTTCTGGTTTTGAACTTGAGTTCAGTATATTGTCAAGATTTTTTGCTAATATTCGATCGCAGTGAGTGGCCTTGGAGCGAGGAGCGAGGTGGGGGAAGAGTGCTACTGCTTCCGCCGTATCATAGAACCTTTCGTCTTCACAGAGAAGGCAATTGATGGGGATATTTATTGTGAAAAGCTTGAACTATATGTTTTCTCACAGATAAATACTATCAAACTAGAAAAAGGACCGATTGTCTTTCAACAATACGGCGGTCCACCTCACTATAACAACCGTGTCCGGGATGCGTTGAACTTGCGTTTCCCGGACAGGTGGATTGATAGACGTGGGCCGATTACATGGCCACCAAGGAGCCCAGATCTGACTCCACTAGATTTCTTTTTTTAGGGACATGTAAAAAACATTGTTTATTCCTAGAGGATACGTGACATTGCTCATCTAAGGAAGAGGATTGTTGCAGCTATAGCATCCGTCACGCCTAATATGCTACTGAATACCTGGGAAGAAACTGATTATCGTTTAGATGTAGCCAGGGCAACAAATGGTGCAACATATAGAACTATATTAAGTATTAAAAAAAACTTGAGAGGATTCTCTTTAATACTAAATTGGTTTAATAACTATTCTTTTAACTTTACTGTGAAGAAATGAAACTTTAAATCAAGGAGTTCTTTTATAAACTTCCTGTATTTTACATTATCAGTCAGGTAAGTAGATTTTTACTGGCAATACGAGAGGTTTAAAGGCTTGCCTGTCGGCTCGCCTGTCACCTTGTTGAGCCCAATGAAAACCATTACCTGGCGTATATATACATTTTAATAGTTAAGCATTCGTGAATTATTCTTGCGTTTAGTTATGAACTGCTGTATAATTTGTATTTATAAAAACTCTCAACTTTAGAAACAAAATATTAGATGTTTCCTGCAAAATTGTTTCTTCGTAACAACTAGTAGGTGCTTATCTGTCAAACACGTCCTTTCAAATTTACGCCTGCAAATTAATATATTTAATTAGGGGTAATAATAAGCATGCCAGATATTACCGCCGAAGCAGCAGCATTAACCGAAAGTTTGGCGCTTTGTTCAAAATTATTACAATATCAATAAATGCTTACTGTCATTGAGTTCTTTCACGTTTATGACTACGGCTATCGGATAATTTTCAGCATATGTTGTAAAACCAATCATGCTCTAATAACTTGTAAAGTAGCACTCTACAAGTTAGTATTGGGGAGAAAAGACGCTGTTTATAAATGAGTAACAAGTAAAACTATTAACGGAATTAACAGTGATTCAAATATGTCTTCCTTACAATTTTACATCTATGTTTTTAAAACATAATTCTTACATCAAATCTTTATTGCTGAGATGCTTTGTAAAAAAATTGAACTGATTAAAATTGCCTTTACCAACTATAGCAAAATATTCCAAGTATCCTAGAGTTGCTTACAAGCTCGGTACTTTTAAAAAGTTTTTATAAAGGTACATGTTCTAGAACATTCTAGATAAACGTGCATTAAGAATGTTATAGAATCCTTGAAAACAAATATTCAACAATAAAAAATTTTATTTTTGATAATTTGTATGTTACTTGTGGAACGTCGATGAGATTGATTATAAATTATTCGAAACGTATTTGTTTCATGTCGTAAGTAATTTAAAGCAAGTAACTTTGTTTGAATCTTCCATGTTCGATTTACTTAGGAAATAATGAATTAATTTTTACTCAAACTTACATGGTCAATCTCGTAAAATGAATGAACGACAAATCTTAACTACTTCCGTTTATATACAAAAATTCTAACTGCGACATTTTTTTCCAATCTTTTCTCTTGTATATTTGAAAATTAGTCATCCTGCAGAATGTAATATTTGCGAGGATGTTGGAGTTTAATGATCCAATTAGTGTAAAGCTATCATTTATGTCTATCGTAAAGCGTCGTCTATTCTTTTCTACTACACGAAGTTAATGTTTGTGGTCTCATTTTCTGTAATACGGAATCTTATAAAACTACGTCATAATCTTATATTTTATAGCTTTTAATAATTGCAAGTTTCTTGAATCGGGCGTTTATTCATTGATTGAAAATAATTAGTTTTAAAAAACATGTCTAACCGAGTGACGTATTCTCCTATTAAGTAACCGAAAATTCAAGAATTAAAATGTTTTGTTTGGGTTGGTTTCAAAAGAGGGTTTTTTTTTTACGTAAGCTTCGAGAATCTTCATGAATGATGCAACCTTCAGACATCTGACGTTCTAATAGGTTTGAGCTATAATTAATACCGCTTACCTATATCTTATCTTATCTTAACAACATTCAAGGTTTATGGCTCTATGAAAATGAATATCTACATAATTTATGTTTCCTATTAAATTATTTTTAATTTGCTCAAATTTGAGTTCTTGAATGTCTACGAGATGATGCCATAGAACCCTTTGATGACCTATAATCACATTGCTATAACATTAAAAATCTATGAAGATGTGTCGAATCCCAGGTTTTGGGCGTCAATTTATATGCTAAGATATTGGAATCTGCAAAAACAAGTCCCGGTATTTTACGTTAATTTTCTTCTTATTAATCCAGTAGTCACGTCCGTTATCTAACAGTTGCAGAATATCCTCCTAAATAAAGGAAACCACTTCCAGGTCTTTTGGGGAGTTGAACATAAACTTTCCTTGGCTCGATTGATACATTAAACCTAACAAACATTTCAGGAGTACAAATATTTGCAGTTAATGTCAACAATAAACAAAAATTAAGAAGTAGAGTAAAGCAAATCACATAAAATTTACAAAAAGTTCACAAAAGTATCAACTTACACATGGCATATACTGATTATGACATATCAGGGTCCAAGTACTCAGATCAAATTACCTCTTCAAGATATACCTTTGAACCAAAAATTAGTGTAAGTTGCTGTTCGTTATAAATTATTCTTTAAATAAATATTTGAATTAATTAGATGTTACTGCTACAAAGTTCTACCCGAAAATTGTAGAATACACAATGCACATTTCCCATAACGCTAGTTAAGGTTCGTGGCTTGAAAGCGGCCCTTTTAAAAAACTATTTCTTAACAATTTATTTTAATTATACAGAAATTAATTGGAATTTGACAAACTTGAATTAAAATTACTCTAAGTCCGAAATACTAAATTAATTGTACAAAAATGAGTAATCTAACGAACTGCAATGTTAAAGCTGAACAATGGATTGACTGTCGTCGACTGGAGCTCCCGGGCTTTTTATAATATCTCTACCCCCTAAAATGGCTATGGGAACTTGCAAACCTAATGTCTGCTTACACTTAATTCTATTCATAAATACATTGTTGCGAGCTTACTTTCTAGGTAATCTTGGTACGTGATTGTCTGCGACCGCCTGTGACCTGACATCTGCATTGTCACTATCGTCTGTGCTACAAAGTAGCGTTTTCGTTCCCATGAACGTTAATAAACTGAATAAAATTGTCCTTGGTTTACAATGTTGCACATCACTTAGCATTTCTAATATTTCTAATAGTTTCATAATTATACTTTCTTTAAATATATATCAATTGGGGGACTACATAACTCTCTTTATAGAAAAACATAAAACCTAACAACTAATTTGTCAATGATTATAGTACTGTTGAATTATATCCAGTTGAGCAATTTTCTAACTCTCATGCCTAACTCAAAGATTGATGTCCAAATAAAGTTACACAAAATTGGCTCCCAGTTTAAATTCAAAACCCGATTCTTAACAAATTTTATTTCAACAGCACCAAATCTATTAGGATAGAATTAACATTATCAGTAAATTTAGAAATGATGTAGTAAGGCTTTGAAAGCATTAATCTTCAAAGAAATGCTTGCAGTACTTTTTAAAATTTTCGCTTGATCGATTTTGAAATCGAAGAGCCGTACTCAGAATGCTACTTGGGATACTACTCAGTGCGCTATAGTTTGCCAAAACAAATAAAACAATTTAATTTTACTTAAGATTTCAATCAGTTAAGCCACTTTACACTATTCAACATAAAATACTTTTATCCTCACTTAACTTTTATATCTTTTATATCTTTACTGCTTTACTGAAAAACCAAAAATTATTCTTTTTAAGCGAATCTATTATTATTTATAGTATTTAGTTTATTTGCGTAGCCATTTGGTTCGGAAAGTTTTCATTCCACGTCTCGTGCTAACCTTAGTAAAAGACTTGCAGTTTAAAAAAATGTATTTGTTGTTACTTTGAGTCTCGTTATTTGGAGTCATTATCATACATAAAACCCAATAATGTTTATTTTCTATTGCTACGTAATCACCGAGTGTAAAGTACAAAATAAACTAGCCTACGTGACTATTTAAAAGCAGTGCATTCATAATAAGCATTTGCACATCCACATAATTTTAATAATTGTAATTCTACATAAATAAACGCGTTTATCCCATTGAGAACCTTCGATTCTACATAAATAAAAAATATACATATAATGTTCATCAATTTTACCAATATAAGCGCATTTTCAAAAACTGAACGTTTTAAATAAAAGTTGTACTCCTTCATACCTATTAATAACTTTTAATGCTAAGTGAATTAAAGAATGCGTATAAAATTTGCATCAGTTACACTAATTTAAAGCACATTTTCAAACACCCAACGCTTTTTCTATGAAGTCCAGAGAAAAGATTGAGTTAACAGTATGTACATATACGGTACAGTTAATTTATATTTTCTGTAAGGTATATTACTATTTTAATCGACGTTATTTTTGGCAATTATTTAATTCAGCATTTATAATTACAAAAACATTTTGATACTTAAAATATCATAAACTTGAAAAAGAAGATTTTGTATCCTTTAATCAATTCAATAATATCATGTATTTTAAAAATTATCCTCGTATACGAACTTATAATCTATTTGTAACATGTAAACCGAATGAAACTGCATGCGTAAGCAAATAATCTCTACCCATTATTAGTTTTGGTGCATTACTTTTGACTAATGGTGTTTATGTAGTGGCCAGTTAATTAAGGTCTGGTCCTTTAAGGGAGATGTGGGGACATAATATACCGCGGTTGATAAAGAACTCTTCCATAGGAATGGGGTCTGCAAGTAATAATAATAATAATAATAATAAACGTTTATTTCCAACAGGAATACACCCAATTACAGGAAATAATTTAAAAATTATTTAACACACATTCACAAGGTATAATAATTGTGTACAAAAATAAACCTAATAGAAAAACAAAAGATTGACATATCACAAATTAATTAATATGTTTTATAAGGTCTTCAAATCTATCGTTAAAAATATCCGAACCATTGAAGTATTTGTTGTAAGTTAGACACACTACTGTGGCTGGAGAGTGCAACAATAAATTTGTTCTACTCCTTTGAAGATAAAAAGTATTGCTAAAACGCGCATGTTGACGAGGCACTACCAATGAAATCTTTCCTAGTAAATAAGGGCAATCTATTTCATTGTTTAATAATTTATATAAGAATCTTATGTTTATACTTTTTCGTCTGCATTGGAGTGACCGACAATTAAATCTTTTAAGTAAAGCTTCATGGTCAGACCCAATAGGTGGATAGAATCCGTCACAGGTGAAAGATACATATTTTAAAAATTTCCTTTGAACTGCTTCTAAGCTATCGCTATGAACTTTATAAATTGGTTGCCATATCAGAGATCCGTATTCAAGTTTAGATCTAACAAGAGTGTTAAATAGTAGTACTAATGTATTAACAGAGAAGTTGTTGCAGTTTCTGTATATTAGACCATAAGATTTATATGCACTTGAAATACATTTATTACTATGTTCAACGAAGTGAAACTTTTCATCAAATAGGATACCTAAATCTTGGAAGCTAGATAATCTTTGAACAAGGGTTTCTTGTATGAAGTACGAGAAGTTTATCATGTCATGCTTTCGACCATACGAAATTACACAGCATTTTTGTATATTAAGATGCAACCGATTACTTAGGCACCAAGTAGTCAAACTTTCAATATCGTTTTGTAAAAGTATGCAGTCGTCAATAGAAGTAATAGTTTTGAAAATTTTTAAATCGTCTGCAAACAGTAATTTTTCTGCTTTGATAGAATCCACAATGTCATTAATAAATATTTAAAAAAACAAAGGGCCAAGATTTGACCCTTGCGGGACACCCGATGTTGAAGTAAATGTTTGAGAGTGATAGTTCGAATAAGCTACGTGCATTTGTCTATTTAAGAGGTCAGACTGAGTAAGGTCCAAAAGTGCTTGTGAGAATCCAATAGCATTTAGTTTACTCAAAAGAATGTAATGATCGATTTGGTCAAAGGCTTTCTGGAAATCAGTGTAGATAACATCAACTTGTTTGTTGCTCTCAGTGATTCACAAACAAATTGGCTGAATGTAGCTAAGTTGGTAATTGTTGATTTCCTTTCCATAAAGCCGTGTTGCGCAGGTGTAATATAAAGTTTTATTTGAGCATATATATGCTTGTATAATAACGACTCAAAAACTTTGGCAATATTCGATATAATGGAAATAGGACGATAGTTAGTAACATCGGAGGTGGAGCCCTTCTTAAGTACTGGTGTAATCATTGATATCTTCCATATATTCGGAAAAGACCGCTGTCTAAGAGAAAGATTGTATAGGTAGCATAAAGGTTTGGCTAATACATTTGCGCAGTCTTTAACAAAGACAGACGGCACAGCGTCGACACCAGCAGTATTTTTGTTTTTTAGTTTTCTTATAGCTTCCAACACTTCCACTTCAGTAAAACTTGTTACCGAAATAAAGCGAGTGTTAAGAAATACTGGACTGGTGCTCGATGAATTTGACTTAACGTAAACACTTCTGAAGTGTAAAGCAAATGCATCTACAATTTCTTGTTGAGTAGTGATAGTTTTATCATTGTATTTCATTGTACCAGGTATTCTAGTAGAGCCTTTCTTGTTATTTACAAATTTCCAAAATACTTCGGTTCCGAAGAAATGTTCACCTGAATCTTGAGAATAAACATTTTGTACGCTTTATCAATTAATGTTTTACATAAGGATCTTATGGATTTAAATTTAACGTAATCATTAATACTGTGACTTTGTTTATAGTTCTTCCAAAGTTTATGTTTTACTTTCAATTGGTTAATTATAATTGAATCAAACCACGGTGGATATGCAGAATACTTAATACGATAGCGTGGCACTGTCGATTTAAATAACTTATATAAAGTATTGTAGAATTCCAAAATTGCAGAGTTAATGTCCTTGGTTTGATATACAGGAGCCCAGTCTACTGAACAAATGGAATCGTACAGTAGCGGAAAATTAGCTTTTTTGAAATTCCACCTTACATCTTCATTATTTATTGAGAAATTGATGTCTAATTTATATTCAATATAAATTGTGATATCTAAAGTTGGATGATAGGCGTCTTCAGGAACTATTGGAAAAGCACATTTAGACACTTTCGTGGCGGTGTTACAGAGAACTAAGTCAAGTAAACGATCAGATACATTCAGTATTTCATTATATTGTGTTTGGTTATTGAAAGCACAAAAGTTGTTGACTACAGTGGCAGCTGCACTACTAGTATTGAAACAGTAATTAGAGATGTTGAAGTCACCTAATAATATAATTTTTCATTGGTACAAAGAACCAGACTATTTAATAACTCGAAAATGTTTCATAATCAGAGGTTTTCGTAGAAGGGGTATATATATTACAAAATGGAAAGGAAAGAATTGAAACTGGTTTTAATTCTTGCGCCGCAAATATCAATTGCGGGAAGCGCTGACGCCAACGATGATAAATCAATTTCCATACACGAAAATCCTTTATCGATTGCTAATAATACTCCACCTCCACGAGATGTATTAGTTAAATCAGAACGACGATCTTTTCTAAATATTGTGAAATTATCGTTAAATAATTCTCCATTGTAAACATCAGTGTTCAACCAAGATTCAGTTATAGCAACAATGCAATCCTGCAGAATAGATACATTATTAAAGAATTCTGTAACCTTTGATCTCAACCCTGGCACATTTTGATATAAAATATTTACAGATGGATTGAAATTGGGTGAAGCATTACATTATTAACATATTTAATCCGAATGTTGGTTTCGCCCTTTGATACACGTTCATGTAGTTCTTGCTTTAAACGTCTATATTCTTCTTGCTGGTATTTATTCTTGTCGGATGCTATAATCAAATTTTTAAACTTTTCACGTGTTTTCAATGATGCTACGGATTTAATCACACCATAGAAATCAATTTCACAATGGAATTTGACTCGTAGCGGACGTGGACGTTTAAGATCGGCTTTAGGGCCCAAACGATGAACGTATAAGTTTGAACAATCAGTACCGGGTTTAATAGTTTGAACTAGTTCTTTCACAGTGTTTTGCTCATCGCCATCATTAGCAGATTCTGGCAAATTAAAAACTATAATATTATTTTTCCTTTGATTGCGATCATTAATTTCTTGGATGGCAGTTTCAAGAGTGAAATTATTCGCTGAAGGTTCAAATGTTTGTTGACTTCTAATCAGCTGCTTGATGTTATTCAATTCAGTTTCAAAATCAGTTTTTAATTTGTTAATTGATGAAGTAAATTCATCCCGCAATGAAGACATCAAGCTTTTTAGATCACTATATTGTGATAAGTTATTATTGCATGAATTGCACACCAACTTGATTACTTTTGATTTAGAACGAGTCAATCAAATATCGATATCAGAAAGACCTAAACATGTGGTATGAACATGCATTTTACATACATCACATTCAATTGAATTAGCGTTAGGATTACATTGTGAATTGCAATTTACACATTTATCACGTTTATCCATTGTATTTGTTTCAAGTTGAAATTAGGAAACTAAACGTGGACACAAATTCTTCACGTTTTTGGGCGGTTAAAAACGACTATACTTTAGACAAACAACAACGCCTCGGATAGGATTGGGTTAGATATTATACAAAGGAAGACTACGTTAGAAAACAATTAAAATGCAATTAATTAATACCTACAATAGTTGATACTTGTAAATAACTTGTTTTCAACGGAGCACTATACACAACACGTCTATACCGTACGAACGTTCAACTTAATTTAAATTTAAATTTAAATTTAAATTTAAATTTAAATTTAAATTTAAATTTAAATTTAAATTTGAATTTAAATTTAAATTAAAATTAAATTTAAATTTCTTTATGAACACAAACAGATCTACGGAAACGTAAAAAGGGGCGGCAACTTTTAGTGCAGTGGTTAAATGGAGGGAGAAGTTGGATACAGTCAACAGATTTGATTTGATACATATATTTGGGTTTGCCGCAAATTTTGGTTATTTACGAATAGGCTCTTGAAAAGACAACATGGATTACATCCTAGATGTGTACGGCTTCCAGTATAGAACAATCGAATTCATTGTTAAACTGGTGGCAGTTTTGGATATAGAATACAACGCAGTATGGCATGAGACTACTAGAATAAGTGAAAATTTTAAGAAACGTATCACATGGGTCCAAAAGCGATTTATGGACCTTCAGCCTAGGATTATTAAAGGTATGGAGCATACGAGATTGCTTGTGAGAAATTGGGGGCGTCTGTTCAAGAGGCGTTCGGACCAAATGACTTCCCAGCATTTGCTGTATACACTCTTCAAGACTGTTGCCCAAGATGTAAAGTGGGAAAAAATGAAGGATAGATTACCTCCGGGCAGCATGGTCTGGTACATGAATGGCTCTAAGGACGAAACCGGGTCCGGATCTAGACTCTTAAGGGAGAGACCGGAGGTACGTTTAAGCGTCCCCTTATGGGCAAACGCTACCGTTCTTTAAACGACAATATACGCCATACTGCAAAGTGTGCGGGAAAGTAAAAGGGGTGCCTTTACTACAAGACACATCTATATTGTATCTGACAGCCAGGTGGCACTCAAGGCTCTAACAAGTCAGAAAGTATCATCTAGACTGGTATGGAAATGTACTGAGGCACTTAATGGACTGACACATTACATGTGATTTTCCAATGCTCCACCCGAAGGTACTACATTGGCCAGGAAGCGAGTTTTTGTTACCTGGAAAATTTTGAATTTTGCCGAACCCTTGCTGTTCCAAGCAAGGTAGGGATCTTTAACGTGCGTGACAACACTCACACACGGGACCTCCATTTTACCTCTCATCCAAACGAGGGTGTATTTTTGTGAAAAATGCTCGCCTAACATTTTTCAAGCGGACCGTGTCGGGATTCGAACCCAGGACCTTGGGCGTAGTAGTCACACACATACCACTACGCCACGGAGCCGCCCAATGGACTAACACAACAAAACTCTGTTACATTACACTGGGCGACAGGCCATCAAGGTCTCAAGGGAAATGAAATTGCAGATGAACTGGCAAGACAAGGGGAGCAAGGGTCATTTATCGGTCCCGAACTGGCGTTGGAAGTCACAAAAGCTGCCATCTGTAGATATACTAGCCAATGGATGTGTAACCAACACCAAAGAAACTGACAGAACAGACCAGGACTAACACATAGCAAGGCCCTGGTAAACGGGCCTAGCAAAAACAGAACCCAAGAACTGCAGAGTTTAAGTAGGAAACAGTTTAGAATCACTGTGGGACAGGACACACTTCTGTCAAGGTTTACCTCCAGAGGATGAAAACATATAACGGAGACCTGGAATGCAGAGTCTGCTTAGAAGAACGGAAGACTGCAATGTATGTACTATGCAGCTGTGAGGCGTTAGGTAAAACGAGGCAGTGTCTATTCTGGCGACCAAAGTTAGACCCGAAGGTAGTCGATTCTCTTTCAACAAGGAACCTGTACTCTATAGTTCGAGGTGCACACTTTGCAGATTCGGTATAATATTTAACTTGGGTAAGCACAATAAGCCTTTTAGGCTGCAGTGCGGCGGAGCCGTTTGGCAGACGCACCCGCCAGGGGGAGGTGTTTTAGTTGGTATGTCGATAGGAGAGTCCCACACTTTGGCAATAAAAGCTTTCCACCCCACCGGGTTCAGATAACTATAAAAAAAATGGGTCGAAAAGCACTTGCATGGGCTTAACTGGGAGAATTCTTCAAGAAGTCGATAATCGCTAGTTTTTCTATAGCTATACTTGCAAAAGATTATACAGTCGTATACCACCGTATATGTGAAAGGATTGGAAAAAGTGCGCATTATGACCAAATACTTGCAAACAATGGCGTTCAAAATATAAAAATATTTAACGTGCCAAGTCTCAAAGAACTGAGACACAGAAGTGACAATTCATCTTATTGTCTACTACAGGAGGATAACCGTTTAACATGTACTCGAGAGAACGTCGTTGTTATTCTAAATGAATTATAATGTATATATTTATTAAATAGAAATGTGTTTACTAATGTACTGTTTTAATTAAAATCGGCATAATAAAGAATATGTACGAATTTAAAAAGGTTATGCTAGAAAAACTAAAAAAAACTGATATTTTGTCATCTAGACTTGAGAGTATAAAATGTTTGTTGCATTTCTTAAACTATAGAACATAGAAATTTACCCCCTTTCAAAAAATTCTTGGCGTAGACAAGCACACTAAAACTTAATCACTAGAACACACGATAACCGGTGAAAATAAGTTGATTTACCTCTGCTTCTTTTCCTGTTATGTACTATACGAAAATTATCAAGAATTTTTGCTTGATGGACATGCCAACTTTATTAAGAATAAGTTTCTAATTATAGGTTATTAAATTGGTCATTAATAAACTATTAGGTAGTGGATTTTCCAACTAATTACTATTAGTTAAAAGATTTTCAATCAATAAACTATTTATCATTAATGGTGTTCGAATTACACTGTGGTTTGCAAAAAAATTCCCGTTGATATGTATTGATACTTCAGTCTGTGAGAGGACACGAGACTTGTGTTATGCAAAATTGCGACGTAAGCAATTGTGACGTCAGAGATTAGATAGGCGCCGCGTGTTGACGGCGGCGCTGCGCTAGGAGTGGTTTCCCCTACTACTGATTTCTCCATTCATTTAATCTTGAATCCCGTTCCAGTAGCCGTTAACACATGTATACAAATTCTGAAACAAATGCTAACAAGTTTTCACAGAATCATTGTCATGACGGCAAAAATTAATATGTCAATAAATTTAACATTGGCATTCGATAAGTGCAATTTCTTGCAAATATTCATTCAACATTTCCCAAATTAATTATTTAATTATATTTCTAGCTGTCAGCTTCACAAATGCTTTATAGCCTTAATGTTAAATATATTTTATATACGTGGAAAAAACAATTATGTTTTGAGCCGCTTATGGGAAAAATCAGTAGTTTACCTAGTTTCATTTATTGGTGAAACTTTAAATTCATTCCACCATGAAATCAAAATAATATGTACGTTTTAAAATTTTGAAGAGAAATTGCTATCTGCTATACACGGTTCGATGATTATATTGTTCGAAAATTTATGATACGTAGGTGTAGTTATTCTACATGAAAATTTTAACGCTTGGATAAATTTTTATTAATTAGCGAGCACTGCTTTAGGCCATTTCAATTCGAACGTCTATTGTGGAAGCAACATTGCATGGCATCGTTATTGCAGCGGCAATTAATATATGCAAGATGTAACATCTGTAAGCTGTGTATATTTTTAACAACTATATTGCAATCGCAATAAATGTGCATTTTGTCGCATTGGCAAATTAAAAAGTAGCTGTAAAGTTTTGAAATTACAGAATGAAAAACGTTTTCAGGCATTTGGCCTATATTAAAATGCGTTTAGACGATAATGTGAAAATGTTTGGTACTAATACACACGGAGAAGGATTCATGTAAAAAGACTACATACATGCATCATTGTTTTAGTTCGACTACAATAGAGGGTGTTTTATTTGCAAGTGGCGGGTTTATATGGAAGACTATTGGTAGAACGAATCTGAAAATTTGCAGTAGGGAGTCATTGAAAATGCTTTATAAGATTTAAATAGTTTTAATAGGTCAGCACTTCCGCTTATACCGGTAGTCGCTGTTACCATCGTTATTTAAATGGAGTCCCCTGGATATTTATACATTTTGAATTCCTTGTCAAATTGTATGTGAACCTTTATAAGGCAAGCATATTTGTGTTTAATGTCATTCTACAGATTTTTTGAGTTTTTTGCTCGCGGTCACATAAATTGGAATATCTAGAAACTGAATAAACTTACAAGGTGAATTGTTTCCAATTTTATTAACAACATTTGATACTATTCCCGCGTGCTAAGAAACTTTTATTGTAATTTACATGGTGCTAGAAAATTCATTTTACAGTTTGACTACTCAAATGTCAAAAATTGGGTTTTTTTTAAAAATTGAATTAAATTTTTTAGAAATCGAAAGACCAGAACGTTTCTTCTTTGATGCTATTCGTTTTTGGCTTTTTCCCGTAATTATGCAATATGTTATTCAAAGTTACGTCACTGATTTCTGGATTATTTTCAACACACTTTTCCTCAAGCTCCATGTATCGGTTTGAGAATTATACTTTACTCCATAAACCGACTTGTCTCTTTTCGTTTTCATCCCTGTTCAACATATCTGCATAATAATGATGTAGTAATTTTCTTTATACGTGGTTCTGAGTTTTCATCTTTCATTTTCTCACAGGTTTCGGATTTTTTGAGTGATGTTTTGTAATTGAGATACTGTGAGTTGCAACAATTTAATCAAATGCTTATGTGCTTCTTTGAATTCTTGCGGAAAACTGGTATAACTTTTTTTATGGTTCACACACTCTTGATCAATTATGTTATCTCCAATACTTATATTTCGTTCGAAGTTCTTTCTACATCGTCCTTTATCAATCTCAAAATCTTTCACAATAGTTATAAAATTATGTTTCGAATCACCAACATTCCAACAGTGTAAGCATATTGCTTTAAATTTTGGGTATGACAAATCACTGCTTAGATGGTTAAAAAATGTATGTGTGGATTAGTATCGTCTTGTCTCCACAATGCATTAGCATTAGCATTATCTCTTGAGTCTATGTTTTAAGGCGATAGCATAAGTTTGGCACAAGTAAAGCAATCAATATTCTTATGCCTACCATACGAGAAAAACTGTGATCTTGTTTTGTTTTCGTTCGCAGGAATATCGTCAAACACCATAACTGAATACTCCTTGATATCAATATCTGCATCAAGGATCCGAATACACTTCTTAACAGTTCGTACTTTGGTCGGTAAAGACTTTTTGAAAACACATAAACATTTTGAAATCCAAGTCCCTTCTTATGTAAAATTAAGGATGTTAAGGTATTTGTTTTTCCACAGGTTGATGGTCTGAAGAATATAGCTCGTATGTTAGACGGCAACAAAAGTCCATGTTTACACATTGCTAGCTGAATTACGTGGAAATCCAAAAAGAACATCGATGAATAAACGTTCCATCTTACGATTTATAAAAAATTAAACTCAAACTACGTTGATTATGTATATTGAAACAATGCACATGAATTAATCGGCCTACTAAAATTACTAGCCGCATCCAACCAAATTGCGAGCACTAGCGGAGGAAATATAAACGAAATGACATCTATAATACAAGAACGAATGAAAAGGGTATTCATAGAATAAACTCAATAAAAAGTCGTTTAATTTTAAAAAAATATTCATCTTTGTTTCGGACGTCTAGAACGTAAGGACGTAGATATACGGACGAAGTTTTCTAGGATGATAATTTTTTATTAAGTTGCCGGGGGGGGGGGCACCTTTAAAGAAAATTAAACGTCTTATTCCAGAGAAGTCTACACATTTTTTATTATGTAGAATTGTTGACAAGAGATGAAGACGATAACATTGATAAATCTCTAGGAAATTATTGAAAAACATAGAATCTACACTAAGGGTGCCACCAGATAAGCATGTAAAAAAATACATTGTGCTTTAGCAAATGCATCCACTTCTAATGTGCGTTCTAGTAGTTTGTTAAAGTTTGAGTTATGCAGTATATATGATTAAAAATATTTTTGTATTATTTTACATACATCAGGACTTTGTTATAATTTCTTCAAGGTGAATGTCAAGCACTAATATCAAACAGTTTATTCTTTTCGTTAAAAGAGTAAAAAATTAAACGATAGTGGAGTAAATTTAAACTATATTTTCTGATATTTAAAAATAATAATTGAACTTGACTGTAAGTTAAACAAATGCTATTATTTTTAAACTAGGTACGCCAACACCTAATTTTATTTTTTATATATATGCCAATTGCTTAAAAATTCCTACCCAAAAATTCAATTTAGTTTTAACTTAAAATTCGAATCGATTAATTTAAAGTAAAAAAGCAAAGGTTCAATTTCCTTTTGATCGGCGGGAAATTCGATTTCACTACAAATCATCAATCTAAAGCTAGTTGGAAAATGAAATAAGTAAACATTATTTCAATATGATGTCGGTAGATAGGGAACTTAACTATTTATGCATATTTTTGTTTAGAAAGTGAAAATGTTAATTTACAATACTTTCTGCACGCGCACAGAACATTAAAGCAAACACCTATTATGCTGGATCAATAAGAATTTGAATTATTACTAGATGCTGCATAATGAAAAATTTAACTAATGAAAACCTTTGTACGAATTTCAAAGCCGCTTTAAACAATTTTCAAAATTGTTTTATAAATGGCCATACCAGATATAGAAAGCTAATTTTCCCTAATTTCGTTATCTCACCATGACAGAATATTGTGATGAAATAGGTTAATGCCAGATAACATTATTGTACACCGATTACCACACTGTGTTTTTTAGCATTTTCAGCTTTACAACAAAGTTTCTGGGGTCTTTAGTAAATTATGTTAGCGTAGATCTGTTTGTGTTCATAAAGAAATTTAAATTTAATTTTAATTTAAATTTAAATTTAAATTAATTTTAATTAATTTAAATTTAAATTTAAATTTAAATTTAAATTATCTTTATGAACACAAACAGATCTACAAATTACTAAAGACAAGCTGTTGTAAAGCTGCAAAACACGGTGTGTCTGTATCTGGATAACTGTTCATCTGCTGTCTGTCTGAGTACGAGTGGAAATTAACTTTCTGGTACATTTATAAACAATTTTGAAAATTGTTTAACGGCTGAATTGGTTTCATTGTTCATTATGCGGCATCAGTATAATTCAAATGTATTGATCCGGCATAATGGTGTTCTGCTGCGCGTGCGCAGATGTAAGTAGATTTTCACTGAACAAATGCATAAATAGTTAAGTTCCTATCTGCGACATAATAATGTTTGCTGTTCATTTTCAAGCTGGATGATGATTGTGGTAATCGAATTTCGCCGATCAAGGAAATGAACCTCTTTGCTTAATTACGATTCGTACAGGTTAAAACAATTGAATGGTGAATCAAGCAATGGCTATATAAAAAATAAGGTGGTGTTGACTGGTTAAAATAATGGCGTTTGTTAACTTACGTTCGAGTTCAATTTTAAATATCAAAAATATGTTTAAATTTACTCACTATCGTTAATTTTACTCTTTAACGAAGAATAAACTGTTTGATTGTGTGACGATTCACCGAATTATAAAGTCTGATGTATGTAAATAATGCAAATCAATCATGTACTGCAACTCAAACTACTGAACGCACGTGAGTGGATGCGCTAAAGCACAATGTACTGTGTCATCTGGTGGCACGTTCTTGTTTTTCAAATTTCTGAGTTTATCAATGTTATCGTCTTCGTCTTGTCGCAATTCTACATAATAAAAATGTGTGAATGAAGACGTTTAATTTTCTTTAAAGTGCCCCCGGCAACTAAAATTGGCGTCTGAAAACTTCGTCCGTATCGTCGCCCGTTCTGAACGTCCAGGCAGATGAATATTTTTTTTAAAAGTAAACGACTTTATTGAGTTTTTCTATGAATACTTCATTCGTTCTTTAGATGTCATTTCGTTATATTTCCTCCGCTGTGCTCTGTTGGATGGGCTGATTGTAGGCCGATAATTCATGTGCGTTGTTCAAATAATCAACGTGGTTGGTTAATTTAAATCGTGAGATGAACGTTGTTCATCGATGTTCTTTGACGTATCCTCATGTGTGACATGGAGTTTATTGACGGATTCAACCATGAATTATACATCCAGTTTCAGAATCTTATGTGAACCTGTTAAAACTACCAAAATCGAAATGTAATTAAGATCGACTATGGTATAAAGGTAATTAATTGTGCGGAATTGAAAGATAAGATATCTCGGTAAGACGTCCATGTTGAAACCGATCGTGGTAACTCAATGGCTACGGTACAAGCGAACGTCTGCCTTGTAAATTTTAAACCAATTTGAAATTGTTCATGTGAACTGAAATTTTCAATTTTCGTACTGTACCAATGAAAATTGAATAAAACCTCATGTGTCGAAAAAATATGATTTCTAGTACTTTACAGATTGTTTCTCCGTGTTAACAAACATTCTCAAATCGGTAATCAAACCCTTAAATACTCGGTCAAGATGTGAAAGGGTGACGGTATTTCAAAACGTTTAGTCACTGTTTGACTTGCCATGCGAAAAATGCATCTGTATGATTGCATATACGGGAAACAATCATCGAAGCTTCGATGTTACTCATGCATTTTAAATACCAAGCTGAAGTCACTGTAAACGATCTCCATGTAAAAGTTTCTTGCACGCAAATAGTTGATAAATTGGCTTCGTCTAATTCAATTGTGCCGCGAAATAAAAATCTGTGATCCAAGACTTACGTTTTCAGTGTAATACAGTAATAATATCGGGACAAAATTCATCGAACCGTGATACGATAGCAATTCTCTTAATTTTAAAACGTACATATTTTGATCATGGATGAATTTAAAGTTTCCAATAAATGAAACTAGGTAAACTACTGATTTTTCCGGCTCAACAAATTGTTTTACGTATATAAAATTTTAATTGGCTATAAAGCATTTGTGAACGACGCTGGAAATATTAAATAATTAATTTGGGAAATGTTGAATGAATATTTGCAAGAAATTGCACTTATCGAATGCAATGAAATTTCAATTATTGGTCATGACAATATCGGAAACTTGTTAGCATTTGTTTCAGAATTTGTATACATGTGTTAACGGCTGAACGGGATTCAAGATTAAATGAATGGAGAAATCAGTGTAGGTAAACACTTGCGCAGCGCCGCCGTCAACCGGGCTATAATCTCGACGTACAATTTACGTCAATTTTGCATAAATCTCGTTCTCTAAGATAATTCAACATTCAACGGAATTTTTGAAACCATTGATAAGCTAAAATTTTTATTATTGAAAATCTTTAACTAATAGTAATTGTTGAAAATCCACTACCTAATAGTTTATTAATGACCAATTTAATAACCTATAATTAGAAACTTATTCAATAAGTTGATGTCCATCAAGAAAATTCTATATTTGATACGCATAAGAAAGAAGGGGTTAACTTATCCGGTTATCGTGGTGTCAGTGATTTTTTTGTGCCGCCAAGAATTTTTGAAGGGTAAATTTCTATGTTCTATGTTTAAGAAATGCAACACTTTTATACTCTCAAGTCTAGATGACAAAATATCAGTTTTTTAGTTTTCACAAACCTTTTAAATTGTACATATTTATTATGCCGATTTTAATTAAAACAGTACATTTAAACTAAATTTCTATTAATAATAATATATAATTATATTTAGAATAACAACGACGTTCTCTCGAGTACATGTTAAACGGTTATCCTCCTGTAGTAGACATAAAGAAAGACTTCTGGTCTCAGTTCTTTGAGACTTGGCACGTTAAATTTTTATTTTGAACGCCATGGTTTGCAAGTATTTGGTCATAATGCGCTTTAATCTTCACAAAGGTGGTATACGACTGTATAATTTTGCAAGTATAGCTATAGAAAACTAGCGATTATCGACTTCTGAAATTCTCCCAGTTAAGCCCATGCAAGTTTTACCATTTTTTATAGTTATCTGAACCCGGTGGGGTGGAATTTTTTCCAAAGTGGGACCTCCTATCGACATACCAACTAAAACACCTCTCCTGGCGGGTGCGTTCAAAGGCTCGCTCACTGCAGCTAAAAGGTTGCGTTAAAGTTATTTATCCGAATCTGCAAAGTGTGCACCTCGAACTATAGAGTACAGGTTCCTTGTTGAAAGAGAATCGACTACCTTCGGGTTAACTTTGGTCGCCAGAATAGACACTGCCTCGTTTTACCTAACGCCTCACAGCTGCATAGTACATACATTGCAGTCTTCCGTTCTTCTAAGCAGACTCTGCATTCCAGGTCTCCGTTATATGTTTCATCCTCGGAGTAAACCTTGACAGAAGTGTGTCCTGTCCCACAGTGATTCTAAACTGTTTCCTACTTAAACTCTGCAGTTCTTGGGTTCTGTTTGCTAGGCCCGTTTACCGGGCCTTGAGTGTAGTCCTGGTCTTTGTCAGTTCTTGGTGTTGGTTACACATCCATTGGCTAGTATATCTACAGATGGCAGTTTGTGACTTCCAACGCAGTTCGGGACCGATAAATGACCCTTGCTCCCTTGTCTTGCCAGTTCATCTGCAATTTCATTTCCTTGAGACCTTGATGGCCTGTCGCCCAGTGTAATGAACAGAATTTTGTTGTGTTAGTCCATTGGGCGGCTCCGTAACTGTGGTTGTGTTACTCGCCCAAGGTCCTGGGTTCGTTCACCGGTCCGCTTGAAAATGTTAGCGAGCATTTTCAAAAATACACCCTCGTTTGGATGAGAGGTAAATGGAGGTCCCGTGTGAGTGTTGTCACGCACGTTAAAGATCCCTACCTTGCTTGGAACAGCAAGGTTCGGAAATTAAAATTTTCCAGGTAACAAAACTCGCTTCCTGGCCTGTAGTACCTTCGGGTGGTTGGAAAATCACATGTAATGTGTCAGTCCATAGTGTAGTACTCAACAGTCCGATTCTCCGACTGTCGCCTGGCATGTAGATACACTGTTGGTGGGTAAAGGCACCCTTTTTTCCGCACTTTGCAGTATGGCGTATATTGTCGTTTAAAGAACGGTAGCGTTTGCCCATAAGGGACGGCTAAACGTACCTCCGGTCTCTCCCTTAGAGTCTAGATCCGGACCCGGTTTCGTCCTTAGAGCCATTCATGTACCAGACCATGCTGCCCGGAGGTAATCTATCCTTCATTTTTCCCACTTTACATCTTGGGCAACAGTCTTGAAGAGTGTATACAGCAAATGCTGGAAGTCATTTGGTCCGAACGCCTCTTGAACAACGCGCAATTTCTCAAAGAATCTCGTAGCTCCATACCTTTAATAATCCTAGGCTGAAGGTCCATCGCTTTTGGACCCATGTGATACGTTTCTTAAAATTTTCACTTATTCATGCTCATGTCATACTGCGTTGTATTCTATATCCAAACTGCCACCAGTTTAACAATGAATTCGATTGTTCAGTCTTGAAGGTATACATCAATGTAATCATGTTCTTTCAAGAGCCTATTCGTAACAAAACCTTCAAACCATAGTATCAAATCAAATCTGTTGACTGTATCCAACTTCTCCTCCATTTAACCACTGCACTAAAAGTTGCCGCCCCTTTTTACGTTTCCGTATAATTTTTTCCATCAGGTATGTATCTGGACCCTGTAAGCTGAATCTCATTACCGTAAAAAGCACCTAAAATTGGCTGTTCTTCAGAATCTTCCAGTAGATGTGTTATTGGGTTAATTTGTTGCACTCAGGTAATCTTAAATAGCTCTGTCCTCCAATTTGGATAAAAGCCTCTGTCAAAGGCTGCTTTAAATTCGGAAATACGGACTAGGACGAGACCTTAGGCAATTTCCTTCGGCTTGTTACACCACTTCAAGCGGTGCGGGGTTTTATTCTTTCGGGGCATTTTTCAGCTTCTACCGACGTAATAATAGCCGGATGTATTGTTATATTCTTCCACAACTTTAGGTAAAGTTTCTAAACATCTGTTACTTCATTGCAAAGGAAAAATCTTATAAAGTTTGTTTTTTATTGTTCTGATATCTGCCATACTGGCTTTGACTACTGTATGTGAAATAGTGGTTTATCTTATATTATTCCAAAAATTTTGAAGCAGCTGTCGTAGTACTTTTTGCTGAAATATTTTTTTTGTCATGCGGCATCACCGTTAATATGCTTTCCATCGCATCGGGCGCTTTGTAGTGGTAAAATTTGAAAGGTTAAGAAACGCACGGGTCAGACAGGAATAGTAAGGACAGTAAAGTAAAGACCTGCGCGCATTACGATTACAAAAAAAAAAAAAACTTAGAAATACCGGGCTAACAACAAACGCGGAGATTGGGGGTTTCACATAAACGAAAAATGCATCGCTAACGATTTTCTATTTAAAATAAAAATAAATTAAAATTTTGTAATTCACAGAGACAAAGAAAAGTATTAAATTTAAGTTATAGTGAAAGGACAAATTTTATAATGGATTCACGAGTGAGCATTTCAAATCTAACATGTAATAAAAGAAATGCTTAGATTTTTTCAATATCAAGCGTGTTAAGTTAAAGTATTAAATGTAGAACAAGTTCTAGTAAGCAGAAGCACTAGCAAAGCTAGTTTTTAAACGGGTATGATAAACTGGTTTCGCACCAGCATCAACCGCTGATAATTAATAATCCTCGGTATGCACAAAAGAAAACGAGTTACGTACCTCTATGCGGCGAGATACTTATCTTACATGCCTACATAATAAAACTATTTGGCCTAACGTAGGAGAATCATTGCGCCTACGTCGAAGAGCACTACCTACGTGGAAAAGCTAAAAAAATTCTTATTAGTATTAATTCGCGAAAAACTTCCCGATGCACGCAAGATGTATAGTACTCGTGAAAAAGAAAAACGTGCATCGCTCTTAAAGTAACAATTCGTTAAGCATAACGTGCTAGCGTAGAAAACAGTCAGAGTGAAAGTCTAATTAAGAAATGAACTGATAATCGATTTAAATATTTAAGTAACACATGTCAACTTTTAAAGACGTTTTTATTCGAGAACAGATAGCAAAAGCCGAAAAATACGAATAACTAGGGATGCCTAAATCTCACAATAAGTCACATGACATTCATGCATTATCAATTCGTGCACAGCATCGTTGTTTTCTGGCACAACAGCCGATTTTTAAATTCATCCGCTTGCGAACTACGACCACGATTGAATTCTATATCAACGGTATACAGTGGTTTTAGTTGGAGCTTCTTTACCAAAAGTCGAAATAAGTTGATTCAGGCATTGTTGTGGAGATAAATTATGTCGGAAATCGTAAAAGTGGTCGCACGAAAATATTCACGAGTTAATTCCATTTTTTGACCGAGACGAAATTTTCAACTCAATCAAAACAAAGCAAATAATGTTCATATGACAAAATGTTATAAATATGTATACTGTCAAAAATGTCAAACTTTAGGTTAGAAACTTTAGATCGCATCTAGTGCTGTCAGTTCCCACTATATCTCGAGCACCCCACGTATTATATTCTATTCTCTCGGCTCTTCAATTATCGAGAAAATTTCGTTTTGATCGTGTTTTCTGCCTGGTTGGATGTGTTCAACAATTTGAACCGATCGTTTAATTCATGGATATTGTTTCAATAGATGTATTGTACAGGTTTTGCATTCAGTTGTTTGTAAAATGGATTAGCAAATCCTAAACCTAACCTTTTTGGAAGTTTTCTTTCGGGATTTCTCCTAAATTGTGTGAGATTTTCTGAACATGCTCTTCAAATTTTTTGGTATTTTCTGGGAATCCGCTAAGATCTCGCATTACGAATGGGTTGAACTTTCTTCTGAAAATCGATGTTGATCTGATAATTTTCCAAGTAATTTGGTAATCTTCGTGGAAGCAGATAATATAAACCTCTCGTACCCGGATGAATCACATTATTTAAGATTATGTTGCTGTTTTCAGAATTAATTTCGAGCAGACACTTACCTAAATTCCATTCACTGAGTTCAACATGATACTTTGCTGCAAACACCGATTTGTCGATGTTGTCGTTATTGTCTCTAGACAATACATCCGTATAGTAAAGTTCAAATGGATCCTCGGGAATGGACATCTCAATTTTTTTTATGTATTTCCGTGTCTTCAGCTTTTTTTTACAGGCATGGGTATCTTTTCGGTGATGCCTTGTAACTTGCAGTGGTTCAATCAATTGTTTATGCGCTTCTTTGAATTCTTGCTGTGATGTATTTTGTCTCTTCCTATCTATCCACCATAAACTTTTTTCGTACAACATCTTGCATAAGTTCAACAACCATATTGAAGAAGCATTATTACTAGCGTACCATGCAGCACGGTACAAAATGTTCATTCACTGTAATAAAACAAATTGCGAATATTGCGCTACGCTTATGCTCGATCCCAGATATAAAGAAGAGGCAACTTTTTGGGGGGAAAAAATGAAAAGTCGCTTTATAGAAAAATTAAAAGAAATCTTTAAAAAATTCGATCTAGATGGAGGAAGAAAATGATACTACCCCAACAGAAAACGATTTTTATTTAGATTATTTGTATAGAAAAGGCCGGGTGATATCCACAAAAAATTCTCATCGTGATCACACTACAGAATTTCCAGAATACCTCAGACTTCTAAGACCTGAGTACACTAAAAATATTTTAGAATTGTGGAGTGCAAATCAAATAGTATTTCCGATTTTGGCATACATAGCAAGAGATATTCTTAGTGTTACTGATACTGACACCTCTGTTTCTGCAGAACGTCTGCTTTTAAAAGCTGTTTTAACAATTCGAAAACACAGAAACAGGTTATCAAGAAACTCGACGAGAGGTCTGCTATGCCTAAACTTTTGGGTGTCATTTACACTAGAACAGAAGATACGTAATGCAGATTTCATACAGTAAAAATTTAATAGTTTAATTTATAATATAAAAACAAATTTTGGCATTATTTTTATTGTAAATAATTCAACTCAGCTACGAATATTAATAAAATTCCGTAGTTCTGTGTACTAATTTAAGAATATTGTCCAGACGCGTTAACAGATTACTTCTAAGCCTGGAACATAAATTTCCCAAATATGATATAGTTACAAATTGAAGAAAGTACTTCATATCTTTAAACAACATTGTATCTCACTAAAGCGTTTTAGTAATTAACCATAGTGCAAATACAACTCTATTTTTGAAATTTGGACTATTTCAAAATATCTTGTAAAAAATTTTACAGCAACGGTACAATGCAGGCGTCATCATTTAGGTTGTCGTATTAGTAACTGTGACAATAAGTTAAAAACTTTTTAAAAAATTGCATAACACATTGACCTTTTTGTTATAAATTGAAACATAGCTGGTAGGTCTAAATGTGTTGTCGACTTAAAACTGCATAGTATACTCCTAAGCCAAACTTTTATACCATCCATTTCATGCACATGATTTTAAAATCAAATAGTTGCCTTAATTGCTTTGAAAGTATTATATATAATGCATTAACTTTTGCATAAAAAAAATAGTTTGTGCCGTCTACTGCAGCGCTTCTGGAGAATTGAAGATTATCAAATAAACTCTATGCTAAACTAGCTTTAGATATTAAGGATAAACTGTTAACAACGGTTTTTAGATTTCTCAAACAGTTCGAAACATTTAATGCTAATAAGCAAACAACAATTGTGAAATGCAGAAAGTCTCGCACGAGATGCGAGAAGTCTTGTGCGAGGCGCAAGACGTGACCGACCATTTGCGATACGAGACGAGACGTCAAACGAGACGGGCTATATGCGAGACGAGACGTGAGACAAGACCGGCTTTCGAGGGTATGAGACCATACGAGACCTTCCTATTTCTCATCTCACGTACATCACTAACCCCCTGCCTTGATTGGAACACCAAGCGTTCGGCAAAATTCAAAATTTCCAGGTAAAAAAACACGCTTCCTGGCCAATGTAGTACCTTCGGGAAGAGCATTGGAAAATCAAATGTAGTGTATTAGGAATGTCATGTATTCGGAAACCATTTAAAGACTGTAACATTGTACTTACCTGCTACGAACTTTCCGTTAGCTGGGCAACAGTATTTGCTAGTTTGACAAAGTAGGAGAGAAGCGGTCTCCTTACTACAATTAAAGTTAAATAAAGATGGGATATAAGTATATTCGGGATCACAAAGCGCAGCTTTGTCTTCATTTTTCATTAAGACCGCTACACTAAGAGCAGTGGCTTGCCGCCACCTATCCTAAATCTTAATGGTGACCACGATCTGGGCCGTGCTCGGGGTGGGGGTGGGGGAAGGTGGGACATTTGCCCCAGGGTCCAGCACCACTTAAGGGGCCCAGAAGCAGTAGTCGTTTTACAATTCGGTGTCATCAATAACTAAGGGCCCGGGCTGTTAACTAAATTGTTAAATTCTACTACAACCGTCGGTTTATTGCACCGATTTGCCCTATGTTAAAAACGCCACTGCCCAGCAGCGCTATATAATGACATTATTTGTAAAACTATAAAATCTAATGGCTTGCATCTCAAGTTATCAGCCAAGCCACGGCACTAGAACTTTACTGATAGATAATACATAATTATAATAATAATAATAATAATAATAATAATAATAATTTGTAACATAAATTCTAATACGAATATAATGTTAAATAACTCACACACCATACACCTATACCTATTGTGCTCTAAATATACATTTCAAATACTTTTAAATTAAAATTATAATGGCTAATATAAGAAACAAGATGAGAAGATTTCATGTGTTACAGGCAAGGCAAGGGCGACTTTTGACCGACGTGTGACGTGTTGAAGAAACAGATTATACCTTATCCTACCCTCACTTGTAACGTTGCACCATCACACCGACCCCCAACATCGGCGACGGCCAGGTAATAAGGCCAGTGCACAACAATAGTGTTGGTGAATGGTGATAAAAGTGTTTTATTGTGCATAAATGCTTGTGCTTTCTGTTCACAAACATTTTCAATAGTTAATAATTAGAAAACTAATATTACAGTGTAATTTACAATACTATAAGGTTTGACTGTTTTATCATGTTTAATACTTTAATATGTGTAAATTCTACTTCACAATAGTTCTACATTCAACAGTAAGGTGAGTTTAGCTCTCAATATTTTATGGACGCGATGCGCTTAATTTACAAAGCAATATTGTTTTTGTTTGATTATGATATCATTACACAGCAGTTACAATAGAAGTATCAGTTATAATGAAATGATTCATCAGTGTTTGTAATTATATAGGGGACTCAAAATATTACTTATTTATTTGTTTGAATAAACATATGATCTCATAATCATAGATTCATAGCGAATTAGAAATAATAAAAATTAACTGATAAATCAATCAAACAAAAAAAATATTTTTTCAATTAAGGTGAAGTATTTAATAGTGTGTTACTATAAAAATTTTCTCTATTTTAATTCAAACAGTTTATTTACAGAAAGTTTAAGTTTTCAAAAAGTCAAGAAACGTTAATTAATAATTAAATCAACAGTTTTTTATTAAATGAAACATGAAATAGTTAGATTATTCTTTAAAAGCATGACATTTCGACATTTGAGATCTATTTTTTAATTAATAAGAACTACGTGGTAATGTCATCACCGTGATGAAAATTAAATTTTTTAATTTTAAGTGGAAGTACTTGTCGCACTAATGGTTAAGCAAACCGGTTTACATATTACATTATATTGTTGTCAGTTTTTTCACTTTTGTAATTTTATTCATTCAAAAATCAATCAAATATCAATTTCAATCTCTTTTCCAAGAGATTTCGTATTTAAAAATGTACCATCAAAAATCAGGCTCTCAAAAACGGAAAGAGAAAGCAGCAAAAGATGCTATCTTGAAACGAGGCCAAATATCAATTTCCCAGTTTGTCATACCATCAACAAAAAATGTGTATAAATTAACGCTAGAATTTGAAACAGTTGACAACAGCGAAGTGTTTGATAATTCTGAAAATGCTATTAACTTTGAAACAGTAGCAAATAACATTCTCAACTCCCAGAAATCCCAAAAACAACAGAAGACACGGACAGATATTGCTATGGACCCCTTATAAGAACAGCAAACAAATACAAAAGCAAATTTCGCTCACCATTCCAAAAAACAAAAAAATCATAATAAGTCTGTGATTTATTCTAAAGACACTAAAAAAGCTGTGGTATCAATTTAGGTGAAATATTCAGAGAAAGTCTTTCATCAGAAGTGCGGTCAGTAGTTGAAAAAGGTCCTGCAAAACATCCACTAAAATTTCCTACTGATTCAACTGGAAGAAATTTTCCAGTAAACATTCTGAAAAAGGAATTAGTAGAGGAAAATCAGTGAACCCACCACCACATTTCCTCCAGAATCCCACATTTCCTCACACATCTGGACCAAATTTACATGTAAATTCGCACTATAAAGTCTTATTTTAGATGAATCTCCTCCTGACTCCTCCTTGCTCTCCTCCTTGCTCGGACACCCCCACAACCATTTTGATTACATCACACCCGCATTCTTTCCACCCGCGAGATAAATCTTTCTCCACATTTCCACCCACGAGATAAACCTATCTTGTTTGGTATCAATTAATATTAGAATTTTCTTAGCTACCCGAATCTCTAGGAATTTTTTAGATTGCATCACCCCAGGAGCTACCCCATTTTAAGATTTCTTACCTGTAGCAACTTTTAAGCGTTCTTATAAATTCTTTTAGTCATGCGATACATCTTGTTAGTCTAAAATTTTATGTAGAATCCAAATCTGTAAACAGATTTGAAATCGGACCACGCCCTGCAAAGTTATACCCCTTTAAAGTCCTGATCTTCTAATTTTGCTATTTGCTCTATAAGCAAACCTAACAAATGGTTTTCTTCGTATAACCAATGCATCTTTCGAGATAAACCTATCTTGTTTGGTATCAATTAATATTAGAATTTTCTCAGCTACCCGAATCTCTAAGAATTTTTAGATTGCATCATCCCCAGAGAGCTACCCTGATTTTAAGATTTCTTACCAGTTGCGATTTCCGACCGTCCTTAAACATTTTTATACATGCGATACATTAAATTAGCTTAGAATTTTATGTAGAATCCGAATCTCTAAACAGATTTAAAATCGGACCACGCCCTGCAAAGTTACACATATACCCTCTGCGAGATAAATCTTTCTCCACATTCCACCCACGAGATAAATGTACCTTGTTTGGTATCAATTAATATTAGAATTTTTTAGCTACCCGAATTTTTAAGAATTTTTCACATAGCACCATCCCCAAGGAGCTACCCCATTTTAAGATTTTTGCAGGCAGCGATTTTGAGCGTTCTTATAAATTTTCTTTATACATGCGATGCATCTTGTTAGTCTAGAATTTTATGTAAAATCCGAATCTGTAAATAGATTTAAAATCGAACGACCCTTACCATTTTACACACACCCTTTAAATTATAAATTTCCTGCGGCTTATACATAAAAGAAAATCTAAAACCATTCTTAAAACTTTTATTACAAACAATTTTTACTAATACAGTTTAAATTTTTAAAACCACATTTCTAAATATATATTCACAATTTTTTTATTTTCAACCTAGAACTTGTCATATCGGGTCATACTTATTAATATTTATTTCTAAATAGAGCACCTTTTCCAAAGACCAACCGGACCCGCATGTTTCAAATTCCTCTGATTTTGTTCGCATGGTTTCGCTTAAGACCTCGTACGTATTTTCCAGATTACTAGAAGACGTTATAACAACATTTTTGTGTTAAAGGATTTCACATCGGTAGTCTCTTCCCCCATTTTGATGTAAACGCCGTAGAGTTCGCAGTAGACTTTTACTGCTGTATGTTGTATTCTTTTTTCATTTATTAATCGAATAAATCGCTCTTTCTGCTTCCAAAGAAACTCGGGCACTCCATCGTCGACACTGGCGTTCTTTATGCGATAGCTAGCCATACGGTTGTTAAACGCAGTGCTAACCATTTCTACACCATCGTCGCTAGTAGCGGTAACTGATGCATTTTATGTCTGTTGCTTCTTAAATGTGCGGCATACGTAGTTTTTCCATTTCGAAATCGCATACTTTACACATAATTCGTGGTTGTTTCGTACAAGTCCTTTAACAGCTGGCGGAGCTGAACGTTTAAGGCTTAATGACATACCGTGCTGTTTTCCTTGTGTCGCAGTAAGTTGTCCATTCTCGTAAAAGCGAAACCGCAAGTCCCACAGTTTAAGTACTTTGCTGCGGGCGGATGTATAAGCAACCTTGGACGATGTTGCACCACGACATTTGTTCTGGTGCCGTATGAGAGCATTTTTCCAGGTATAGGAAGCACCGCAAGAGTTGCACTAAAAACGTTTGCAGATACCATTTTAGTACAAAACAAAATCCGCACTATAAGACTTGACTTGTAAGCGAACTAACTTATAACTAAAGAGTTTACTCTGCGTACCTGCTTTATGTACCCTATAGAATGCAAACCGAAGGTTTCCGAAGATACCGAACGAAGTCTCGGATTCAGCGAGGAACTAAATGACGTCATAATCCTCGCAGCTCGTCCAATACATTTAGCACCAATGTATGCCCCGGTTTCGCTTTTGTCCATGCTGCGAATACCGTTAGTAGAAACATCGAAAACGTCTTCCATGTTATACGGATCGCGTGCATATTAAAAATCCAAAGGGTGGTAGCACACGCACACAAATTGTGTGCAAGTCGTGCTGTAGAAGATGCAGTGCTACTATAACCAAAAACACTTTAAACCTTTGCTAAGGAATACCAAACTTGTTTACAGAATACTTACTAATAAACCAATTTAATTTTAAATAACTTCTACGTCATACTTTAGGTAGGCTTGAATATTTTCAAATGAATCACCAAGCGAAAGTATATGTAGCGGTATTCAAATTACCCATTAATTTCCATTTTACGACCATGGTTAATTATAGATTAAAATTTAATTTGTGCACGTTCGAGCTTCCGTAAACTAACATATTTTATAGCAACAATGCGCTGTATAATAGATGCATACCCTTCGCCGCCTACTGCTATTCTTGTAATTGCTAGAAAAGTCACTCTCCTTTTTACGTTAGGACCGATGCAAAGCACCATTCCATACTTTCTATAACACATCGCGCGCTTTTTCGTATGATAATTAAATTTGCTTCTGTAGGCTTTTACACTTTCGCATAGCGGTTAATCGCACGTAATGATTTCTAGAACCGGTAAGTACTCGATATCGTCCAAATAGAAATTAGATGCTCGATGTCCGTCAACTTCCAATTCCCTCGTAAAGGTAGAAAAACTCAGTCAATCATCCATCTAAACTTCAACCCGCTCCTGTTCTGATAATTTACAAACATTTTCAAACGACAATGGGCGAGAATTTTTAAACCTCCGAGGATCTTTAAGTTGTGATCAATTACACATCCGAGCTACGCGTAAACTAACATATTTTGTAGCAACTGTATAATACATGCATACCCCTTCTCTGCGCTACTGCTATTCTTGTAGTTGCTTGAAAAGTCAGTCGCCCTTTTACGGTAGGACCGATGCAAAGCACCATTCCATACTTTCTTTATAAGTGTAGCACATCGCGCACTTTTTGTCGAATAATTAAATTTTGTTTATGTGAGGCCTTTACACTTTCGCTTATTTAAACATCTAATACAATTGATTAACCACTTTCGATTATTCTAACGGAGACCACCATACATCCCGCCGTACCGTTCTTTTGAATCCAACGATCCTATGGGCTTCCACACTAACACCTGACGTATTTTTCCTACTATTTGTTAAACAAAACTACCGGATCGCCATTGTGGAACGTAAAGCAGATGTTTGTGGATTGTACGAGAATATGTAACCATATACATTAACCAGTCTAAGCTATTTTATTTAGTCCACGAAAACTACTATTTTCTAAACCATAATTAATAATCGTCTTTATAGGTTCCACATTTCTACCGTTACCCAATGACTGGTGCTACGTACATGGAAACTTTAATTTCTTATTGAGAGAATTCTTATTTCTCCCGCACTGCTGCGTAGTTGCATGCCTACCCCTTTTGAGGTATATGCTCGTTATAGGTTGTAAGACCCTCGGTTTTACTTAACTACAATTCGTGAAACCCTTTAATCTTTTTAATCGTATCTTTCTCGCCTACAATACAGTAGGACTTAACATTACTACCAACAAATTCTAATACTGGATCCCCATTAAATACGTCTTTAATTTTCCTACAACTTTTTGTTGACAAGTGTTATATTTATTTATTATACGCGGGGTAGTCACTCTTTTAAGATAAATATATTTTGCTAGTATCAACTAATATTAAATTTTTCTAGGGACCCCAAATCTGTAAATAGATTTTAAATAGGCCACCCATACAAAGTTATGCGTTTTAAAGACTAATTTTTGCCCATCTTTTTATTTAACACCATTTTAAAACCTTTTCGCTACCCAAGACATAGCCTTAGAACCATCTCCCGAGAAATTTAAAACCGCCATGTCCCGCAATACCACGTGGAGATAACACGTATACTCTGTCAACCAGGATAGAAGCCGGAAGGATTTGGAAGGTGGGAAAAGAACTTAAAATTATGGAATCTTAAAACTAAATATACAATGGTTTACAAAATCCATACAAATATAAACAACTATCTTATATCTTTACACCCCTGCGTAGATTGTTGTACTATTAGGAATGATGTACCTTTTGTCATCTTCCCTCGATAAACTAATTTTATTAATAAGCTGCGTATACAAATCGTATTCTTTTACTCCGGATACATACGCAGACAAGTACTCGATACCATCAAATAAAATTGGATGCTTGGTGACTGTTAACATCGCCTTCCCTCGTGTACGCCCAGACACATCCCAGCCCATGCGCCCCTGCGCGTGCACACCCTGCCCATGCGCGCCCCTGCGTCGCACCTGCCCATGCCGGCCCATGCGCACCCTCTCGTCGACTGCTATTTCGTGGTAACGTCACAGCCTTTTATAAATAAAGAACAATGTTATATACTATTATAAAATGTTTATTCTGACATTATACATAACAAATTTAAAAAAAATTTAATGCCAAGCATGGATCCATTTAAACTTAATTTTAATACAAAGTTATACAAGAAGACAGTCCTTTCTTTATGTTTGTTTGCGGTGGTTTTAATTTTATCTAATTTTATTCGCAGCTTAAAATTTAAATCGACACCAAGTCTTCTATCTCCTTTTCTAGCCAATAGTTTGATACATAAAGACCGTCTAGGTTTTCAAATTGTAAAATGTACCGAAGTTTGCCTCTATATTTAAAGTCTTTGATTCCGCCGACAACCAGATCCATTCCTTCGTGTAATTCTTGCAGCTTGTGACAATCTTTTAATCGCAGCTTTCCACTATATCCTGCATACGTATCTTGTTAGCTTGATCGACTTCTTCTTGTCGGTATTGGAGGAAATCCTTTTCTCCCACACACTGTTGCGTAGTTGCATGTCCACCACTTTTGGGAATATATGGTTGTTATAGGTTGTAAGACCCTCGGTTTTAAATGATCCGAAAGGTTCTTTACTGGGCAAATATACAATGTTTAGCGGAACCCCTTTGCGTGTGGTGTACGCCAAGATTACGAAACCCGCATTCCTTAGTTCTTCTTTGTTATCTGCCATTTTGATAAATACGTTTTAGAATAACCTTTTAAAAAGTATACGGATTTAGACCATCCTTTTCCGCAAGAACGCCTACATAACTAAAGAGTCTTTCTTACTAACCGCAAATGCAAACAGCTTGTAGAACCCGGATGTATTTAAGTCACTCCATCGGCACATAAAATAATCTTTTAATTCTTCCTCATTTTCTCAATCAAATCCTGTCACACATTTTGATTGTTCCGTATTCCAGGTTTCCAGTTAATCTGCTTTCATCATTTCCTCACCATGTACTTTCTCATTACAGCGAGGTATGCATAATGGGGAATTCTTTACGAACTACGATAATTTAACACAATTTTACCGTTTCGAAACCACGATTTACATTATCACCATCCATGTATCTGTTTACAATTGTGTATCAGATTGTGTAAAATTATACGCTTTAATTAGCATGGTTTCTTTACTGCGGCCGCCCAACCTATTAATTTTTCCTTTATCTAACCTAGGTCCACACTTAATTTAAAGAAAACTCTTAAAGCAATTATCCCTTCTTTTGGTTTTGGACAAAATTTAACGAATTTCTTTATGCAATTCCCCATCACTATGGTATGGTTATTAAACATAACAGCTATTTTGTGTGTCCGATAGCTTTCCCATTTTGGCAAGTGGTACCGAGTCATTGGGCCTTTAGGAAGTATAACTTATTCTTCCAATAAGTTAAACAGTCTTTTAGGATTATACCCCGATTCCGCTGACATATATGTCGATGCGCATCACTTGTGCTTAGGTTGGATAACAATATTCGACTATCTTCGGCAATATACGCCCAAATTCTGTTAAATACATCAGAGAACAACTTACAATTCAATAGTATAGTATTCCGATAGTTGCTAGAACGGTAAACATGATGTTTCCAAGGTGTTTAACTTTTCTCAACTTTGGTATAAAGTGAAACCGACAAATGAGCGATTTGGATTATGGCTGTTGTCAAACATATGTGCAACAATAATTTGGTTCAGATATTGCCCTTATTTGTTAATGTCGAATGGTTTGTAGAAGATAATTACTGGTGGACCACACATCAATTATAGAACCAATTTTGTGACAATATAATGTTGGTTAAAATTAGAAACTTTTCTGACTCGTCTAATATCTGCAGTATCCAAGTAAATTTCCAAAATGAAATTTGTGGGCATTTAACAGCTATCTACGAAGAAAGTTTTGGAATTTTTTTCAGCTATTCGATGGTTTTTTCGAAGCTTCCGTTTTCTCTCTACGCACTTATAAGATGGTCCAGAGAGTAAAAGGAATTTGTTAAAAGACTCGAATGCATTAACAAATCGGTCAAACTTTCTATATGTGTTCCATACAAATGTGGAACTAGCAAGATGTTTTTTTGGAAACTTTATTGTTGGAACTACCAGATATATTAGACGAATCGAAAAGATTCTTTAATTTTTGAACATGGATGTCACCCAAGATTTTGTTGTGTAATATGTTTAGCAAGATGGAGATCAGTAATTATTTACCTTCGAACATAACATTTGCTATAATGGCGAATACGAAGAAAAGTGTAATATTATAGTTGACAACGATAAACTGTAGGATTGATTGTTTAACATGGCTAACAACCAATGCAAGAATTAAGATATACAACAAATTTGTGTGTCAGATAACAAGTCCTGGTGTTAATAAACAACTTGGCAATCATATACTAGATTTTTTACGTTGTCCAGATGTGCGTTTAAGGGAAACATTTGCGTCTACTTTGGCCAAAGAACATGGTATTACGCGATTGAAGCGACAATATACAACTGTGCAATTGAAGCATGTCAGTGCGGAACGGGTGTATAACCCTTAAAAGACTGTTTAACGTTATTGGAAGATAGTGTTATACTTCCTAAAGGCGCCAATGTACTCGGTACCACTTGCCAAAATGTGGAGTAAGCTATCGGACAAGCTACAAAATAGCTGCTGTTTTAGTGTTATATAACCTGCTACAGTACGTGTATTGGGGAATGGTAATACAAAGAAATTGACGGGCTTGCAAAATTAGTTGTCCGAAAACCAAAAGAAAGGGAAAATTGATAAAGTATGCTGGCTTTTAGTTTTAACTATTTACCTGTAAATTATTTGGAGATAGTAGAGGAGGAAGACAGCTCAGATAAAATAAAAATCTTACACAAGTGCTACATTAAAGCAGGTAGCATATTTTACACAATCTGCAACACCATATTCTACAATTCCAAAAGAAATAATCATTTCGGAATTGGGATTGATAGATACGCTAACATTCGTCCAGAGGTTGTACGACAACGCGTAAATATTGGTAGTAAACTTATTCCGTTTACGCTAAAGGAAATTGCCCATTATGCATACCATACGCTGTAAGTGGAAGGAAAAGACAACTGGAATTAGAGGAAATGGATGCAAAAAGGCGAAAATTGGATACATGGAAAACACTGCGACAATACGCGAACAATACAAAGATGTGTTAGACAAAGAACATCTTATTAGAGAAAATGAGGAAGAATTAAAAGATTATTTTATGTGCCGATGGATGACTTAGATACATCCGGGTTCTACAAGCTGTTTGCATTTGCGGTTAGTAAGAAAGACTCTTTAGTTATGTAGGCGTTCTTGCGAAAAGGATGGTACTAAATCCGTATACTTTTTAAAAGGTTATTCTAAAAACGTATTTATCAAAATGGCAGATAACAAAGACGAACTAAGGAATGCGGGTTTCGTAATCTTGGCGTACACCACACGCAAAGGGGTTCCGCTAAACATTGTATATTTGCCAGTAAAGAACCTTTCGGATCATTTAAAACCGAGGGTCTTACAACCTATAACAACCATATATTCCCAAAAGTGGTGGACATGCAACTACGCAACAGTGTGTGGGAGAAAAGGATTTCCTCCAATACCGACAAGAAGAAGTCGATCAAGCTAACAAGATACGTATGCAGGATATAGTGGGAAAGCTGCGATTAAAAGATTGTCACAAGCTGCAAGAATTACACGAAGGAATGGATCTGGTTGTGCGGAATCAAAGACTTTAAATATAGAGGCAAACTTCGGTACATTTTACAATTGAAAACCTAGACGGTCTTTATGTATCAAACTATTGGTTAGAAAAGGAGATAGAAGACTTGGGTGTCGATTTAAATTTTAAGCTGCGAATAAAATTAGATAAAATTAAAACCACTGCAAACAAACATAAAGAAAGGACTGTCTTCTGTGTATAACTTTGTATTAAAATTAAGTTTAAATGGATCCATGCTTGGTATTAAATATTTTTAAATTTGTTATGTATAATGTCAGAATAAACATTTTATAATAGTATATAACATTGTTCTTTATTTATAAAGGCTGTGACGTTACCACGAAATAGCAGTCGCACAGAGAGGGTGCGCATGGCAGCGAGCATGGGCAGGGTGCGTACGCGCAGGGGGCGCATGGGCAGGTGTGCATGCGCAGGGGTGCTCATGGGCTGGGTGTGTCTGGGCGTACACGAGGGAGCGGATGTTAACAGTCACCAAGCATCCAATTCTTTATTTGGATGGTATCGAGTACTTGCTGCGTATGTATCCGGAGTAAAAGAATACGATTTGCATACGCAGCTTATTAATAAAATTAGTTTATCGAGGAAGATGACAAAAGGTACATCATTCCTAATAGTACAACAATCTACGCATGGGGTGTAAAGATATAAGATAGTTGTTTATGTAGGATTTTGTAAATCATTGTATATATTAGTTTTAAGATTCCATAATTTTAAGTTCTTTCCCACCTTCCAAATCCTTCCGGCTTCTATCCTGGTTGACAGAGTATACGTGTTATCTCCACGTGGTATTCGCGGGACATGGCGGTTTTAGATTTCTCGGGAGATGGTTGGCTAAGGCATATGTCTTGGTAGCAGAAAAGGTTTTAAAAATGGTGTTAAATAAAGATGGGCAAAATTAGTCTTTAAAACGCATAACTTTGTATGGGTGGTCCTATTTAAAATCTATTTACAGATTTGGGGTCCCTAGAAAATTTAATATTAGTTGATACCTAGCAAAATATATTTATCTTAAAAGAGTGACTACCGCGTATAATAAATACAATATAACACTTGTCAACAAAAACGTTGTAGGAAAATTAAAGACGTATTTAATGGGGTCCAGTATTAGAATTTGTTGGTAGTAATGTTAAGTCCTACTGTATTGTAGGCGAGAAAGATACGATTAAAAGATTAAAGGGTCTCACGAATTGTAGTTATAAAACCGAGGGTCTTACAACCTATAACGAGCATATACTCAAAAGGGGTAGGCATGCAACTACGCAGCAGTGCGTGGAGAATAAGAATTCTCTCAATAAGAAATTAAAGTTTCCATGTACGTAGCACCAGTCATTGGGTAATGGTAGAAATGTAAACCTATAAAGACGATTATTAATTGATGGTTTAGAAAATAGTAGTTTTCGTGGACTAAATAAAATAGCTTAGACTGGTTAATGTATATGGTACATATTCTCGTACACATCCACAAACATCTGTTTACGTCCACAATGGCGATACCGGTAGTTTTGTTTAACAAATAGTAGGAAAGATACGTCAGGTGTTAGTGCGTGGAAGCCCATAGGATCGTTGGATTCAAAAGAACGGTGCGGCGGATGTATGGTGGTCTCCGTTAGAATAATCGAAAGTGGTTAATCAATTGTATTAGATGTTTAAATAAGCGAAAGTGTAAAGGCCTACATAAACAAAATTTAATTATCGACAAAAAGTGCGCGATGTGCTACACTTATAAAGAAAGTATGGAATGGTGCTTTGCATCGGCCTACGTAAAAGGGCGACTGACTTTTCAAGCAACTACAAGAATAGCAGTAGCGCAGAGAAGGGTATGCATGTATTATACAGTTGCTGCAAAATATGTTAGTTTACGCGTAGCTCGGATGTGTAATTGATCACGACTTAAAGATCCTCGGAGGTTTAAAATTCTCGGCCCATTGTCGTTTGAAAATGTTTGTAAATTATCAGAACAGGAGCGGGTCGAAGTTAATGGATTATTGACTGAGTTTTTCTACCTTTACGAGGGAATCGGAAATTGACAGACATCGAGCATCTAATTTCTATTTGGACGATATCGAGTACTTACCGGTTCTAGAAATCATTACGTGCGGACCGACCGCTATGCGAAAGTGTAAAAGCCTACAGAAGCAAAATTTAATTATCAGACGAAAAAGCGCGATGTGTATAGAAAGTATAAAAATGGTGCTTTGCATCGGTCCCTAACAGTAAAAAGGAGAGTGACTTTTCTAGCAATTACAAGAATAGCAGTAGCGCGGCGAAGGTATGCATGTATTATACAGCGCATTGTTGCTATAAAATATGTTAGTTTACGAGAAGCTCGAACGTGCACAAATTAAATTTTAATCTATAATTAACCACGGTCGTAAAATGGGAAATTAATGGGTAATTTTAATACGCTAAGCATATACTTTCGCTTGGTGATTCATTTGGAAAATATTCAAGCACTTTCCTAAAGTATGACGTAGAAGTTATTTAAAATTAAATTGTTGTAAGTATCCTGTAGACAACAAGTTGGTATTTTCTTAGTAATGGTTTAAAGTGTTTTTGGTTATAGTAGCACTGCATCTTCTACAGCACGACTTGCACACAATTTGTGTGCTACCACCCTTTGGATTTTTAATATGCACGCGATCCGTATAACATGGAAGACGTTTCCGATGTTTTCTACTAACGGCATTCGCAGCATCGACAAGCGAACCGAGGTGCATCATTGCGCTAAATGTATTGGACGAGCATGCAGGATTATGACGTCATTTAGTTCCCCGCTGAATCCTCAACTTCGTTCGGTATCTTCGAAACCTTCGGTTTGCATTCTATAAGGAGCATAAATCAGGTACGCTCGAGTAAGCTTTTTAGTTAGTTCGATTACAAGTTTAACCAAAGTGCTATAGTGCGGGTTTTGTTTTGTACTAAAATGGTACCTGCAAACGTTTTTAAATGCACCCTGTGACGTCTACTTTACCAGGAGGGATGCTCTCAAACGACACCAGAACAAATGTCGTGGTGTAATATCGTCCAAGGTTAAGCTTATACATCCGTCAACAGCAAAGTACTTAAACTGTGGGACTTGCGGTTTCGCTTTTACGAGAATAGCTTACAGCAACACAAGGAAAAACAGCACGGTATGTCATTAAGCAGTAAACGTTCAGCTCCACCAGTTGTTAAAGGGTCTTGTACGAAACAACCAACATCCTTGTAAAGCGTGCGAGATGGAGGTGTTAAAGTCTGCATACCCTGGTCCTAATAGCACAGCAACCTAATTAAGGTAGGTCAGTAAGCAATATTTAATTGCTGTTAATTGACTTGCATTTTAGCGTACTTTCGTATTGTAATAACCGCATTTGTTTAGAAAGAAACTTAAACAGCTTTCAAATGTGATTCACATGTTCGTTAAAAATCTAAAAATATTTGTTGGATTACGAGTTACAAATGAAATTAATAACACATTGGAAGTTTCCGGAATTTGCGTTATAATGCTACTACCGCGTCACGTAAGGTAATTTAGGATTTCAATATGTAATAAGACCCATTTACTTTCACTCATTATTATTGAACAGTACTTAATCTGGTTTATTACATTTTGTTAATTCTGAAATTTAGGTAGTTAATGATGTCATACACAAAATTTCTAATTAACATACATGGCTGGTATCTAGCGAAAGTTGTAGCAGGCATTTTCAATTACGAATGCATTCTTCTTTCATTACAGGAGAAATTCCATAGATTTCATACCATTATTAACCACGCGATCCTTACACCAAAAGTCGACCTTGCCATTTCTACATTATTGTTAAGCATGCATTGGAATTTTTGGATGCGGTAATTTCTTGTTTAAAGTAACTTAGTTAAATAAAGTGTAATTTAAAATTCATAAATGATTGTATAGTCAGTTATTGCAATTGAAAACACATTCAGGGAATAATTTATTTGCTCTATATATTTTACAGTAGCGTTTCCGGACAAAACTTTCTGCTTTTAATTAAATTTCCTTTGTTCCCGGCGGCATGTGTTTACCTCCACGTGGTGTCGCTGGACGGTAAAACATATTGTTAACAACAATATGTCTTATTGACTGAAAACACGTCTCCTCTTTTTTACATTAATCTCTTTTTGTTACAGGTCTATTTAAACAACACATTAATCTTTTTTTTTGTTACAGGTTAAACTTTCGGCTACGCACAGGAAATAATGTTATACTTTGTAAAAATTGTAATAGTTTATTAAACTGTAAATTGGATAAATAAATTATTAAACTTTTGTGTTCTTAATTTTTGTGTTGGTTAAAGCATATACCTTGGGTAGCGAAAAAGGTTTTAAAAAATGGAGTTAAATATATACGAGCAAAAGAGCTTAAAGTATAACTTTGCAGGGCGTGGTCCGATTTCAAATCTGTTTGCAGATTCGAATTCTGCATAAAATTCTAAGCTAACAAGATGTATCGCATGACTAAAAAAATTTATGCGGACGGTTAGAAATCGGTCTTGGTAAGAAATCTTAAAATTAGGGTAGCTCCCTTGGGGGTGATGATATCTAAAAAATTCTTAGAGATTTGGGTAGCTGAGAAAAATCTAATATTAATTGATACCAAACAAGGTAGGTTTATCTCGAAAGATAAAAAAAATGGCTAGTCGAAGAAAACTTTTTGGTCCAGAATGTTAGCAGTAAAAAATCTTAAAAATAGGTTTATCACGTGGGAGGAAATGAGGATGCTCATTTATCTCGAAACATAAAAAATTTAAGATATATTTATCTCGAAAGATGAAAAATGGTTAGTCGAAGAAAACTTTTTGGTCCAGATGAGTGAGGAAATGAGGGATTCTGGAGGAAATGAGGTTGTGGGATCCTTGATTTTACCCTACTGGAATTGAAAAATGGTGAGCAAATATCACGTGACTGGTTGGTATGGAGCCAAAAGCAAAGTACCTTACACTGCTTTTGCTGTAGAGTATTTTATTCTAGTCTTGCCAATACAAAATCGGCATTTGCAAGTACACAGTGCTTGACGAAAACTTTATGATAAAGTGAAAGAACATGAATCTAAAAATAGTCACAAAAAGTGCTATGTTGGATGGCGGTGTTTGGAAAAACGTGTATCAACGGGCATGTTAATTGACCAACAAGTACTACAAGAGCTGCAGAGTAAGTTATTAGTATGGAAAAAGTTACTGCATCAGATATTAGATGTAATTCTTTTTTTGGGTGAGAGAGGCTTTGCACTTAGGGGGGACTCTAATCGGATTGGTGATCCAAATAATGAAAATTGTTTGGGTATGTTAGAACTTTTAAGTAACTACTTTGAAGACTGAAATAGAAGAATCTCTTCACTCGCAATCATCAACGAGATGGAGTCCTCGTGTCAAAAGTGTAAAACCATTTACGAAACACTTACCCGGGCTGCTAGTAGCTTTACAAAAGCTGCTTTTTACTGATCTGGCATCAGAAACAAGGGCAGAAATAAATAGTTGCATTAAGTATATTTCATCAACAGAGTGTGTTTTAATGGCCTCGATTTGGTTCAAAGCCTTGTCTCTGATTGATTATAGAAATAGTGTTCTTCAAAATTGTGAAGTAAGTATTGATAAAGAAGTAATTAACATTGATGGTTTTATTAAAGATCTAGAAGAACTTAGAGACAGGTGGCCAGCAATTTTAAATGAATGCGAAACTGTGTGTAAGCAAATTGGAATTAAGACTCATACTCAGGAGAAATCAACAACAATGAATAGCACAGGTAGCAAACTAAAAAGAACAATTAAAAGGAAAAGATTTGCAGATGAATCTGAAACTGACGAAAAATTGAAATAACGGGTCCTTATGACAAATTTAGAATTAATGTTTTTAATGTAATTATTGACAGACTTTTAACTGAAATGAGAGTGCGGTATGAGGCTGCAAAATCAATCAATGACACATTTTCTTTCATTCGGAAATATTTGGAACTGACTGAAGAACATATTAACACAAAATGTGTTCCTCAAAACATATAAAAATGATGTTTCTCAAGAATTAAAAGACGAATTAGTTCATTTGAAGACAATTCACGAGGCTAATTTGGGAAACAATTTTTTGCTTCCCCTTGAACTTTTAAACAAGTTAAAGGAAGAAAATTTATTTGAGATTTTTCTCAATATGTGCGTTGCACTCAGAATTTTTTGCACACTTCCTGTTACAGTGGCACAAGACAAAAGGTAATAAAACAATAGTATATTGCGTATTGCATACAACAAAATATAGTAATTAGTTTTTAGTTAAACTGTTTTATTTAAATTTTGACAACGCAATGCGTTTTTAGGTCTTTTAGTGCAATGTCTCGTTTAAAGAATATGCACAAATCAACAATGGAACAGGTCAGACTGACGTCTTTAGGCATTCAGCCCTGTTGCAGGAGGAGATCCTCTATTGATTGGGTATTACACCGCGTATTTTAAGAGTAAATAATTCATAAAACGTAGGTATCCTTTAGTCATGCCAGCAATTAATTTCTTTAATGTACTTTAGTCTTGTAGATATTGATATTTATTTTATTATTTGAAAATATGATTTTTTTTCTTTTGCAAATAGTTGCAAAAAAATAGCAAATAATTTATATATTGTTGATTTTTTTATTTTATTTTGTGTGAGTTTTTTTTTAGATGGCCTAGATAGCTTAATATTAAGCTATCTAGCCACTTGTAACTTTTTTACAGATATAGCAAAAAAATTGGTTTTGTCAGAAAAAAAAAGCAAATAATTAGCAAATAATTCCTACATATATTTTGATTTGTTCTGATAATTTGGCTCAGACAGCTTAATAGACCTGACAAGTTCTTAAATGTTAGGTCGCGAAAGACGGTAAACTGTTACATAACGTTATACACATTGTAATTTGTTCGATACAAGGAAGAAGTTTATTGTAATCAAAGTTGTCCTAATAAAATATGCACTTCAATTTAAGTTTTCACCAACGAAATGTTTTTTTTTTATTTTGAGTTTTTATAAGTTTTTTGATTTATTTTAAGTTGTTCCTAATAAAATATTCGTTCAATTTTTCCAAAAAATAAACTTTTATTTCAAGCTTTGTTCACTACAAAGCGCCCTTAAACTGACCCTGAGTCTTGACAATGTGAACTTATGGTCTATTGTCAACACTCAAAAGTAGACGTAAAAAAATATACATAGTATACCTATAAATAATGTTTATAATTATTATAAACATTGCTAAAACCTAATGAGTTAACTTTTACAGTTGTTTTATCCTATCTGTTCACAGGGGTGGATTAAAACTGTTCAGAAGGCTCCTGAAATTGAGGTCTCCTTATTTAACTTCTTCTGTGGCAATAAAGGGCGGATCCGGACATTGGGGCGTGGCCGTAAGGGCGCGGCCGATAGGTCGCGGTTTATTTGGAGGCAAGGACAGTAGGGGCCGAGCCGTAAGGCGCTGCCGATAAGGCGCGGGATATTAGGGCATCGCCGATAGCGCGCGGGACTAAAAAAAATTTTGTGGAAAACTTTTTTTTATGTTTTATTATGTTCTAATTGTTTTTGTATCGTGTTCCTGTATGTGTGTTGATGAGAATGCACAGGCAAAATTTTTAAAAATGCTCCCTCAGCAGCCAAAATACTGATCCACGCAGAAGCAAGCATTCTTTAAAAGTAATATATGAACACTATTTTAGCCGTCAAGGGCATCTTCAAAAATTCGAACGATACATTTTCATATAAACACGTACAGCAACACCATACAAGAAGAATTAGAACAATAAACAACACAGAAAAAAGTTACAGCGCCCGCTCAGAAAACATTTCATATTTTATTATAAGTTGATTTAATATTTTTCTGTAACCCTAACAGTTTCACAAGCTAACCTTTTTGTGTCTTGTGATCCCGACTGTCCCGTGATATAACAGCCCGCGTCCTTACTACTCTCGCGCCCTCTTGTCCCGCGGCCTAACGGCAGCGCCCTAACGACCCGAGCAACTATAGTTCTCGCGCTCTACTGTCCTCGCGCCCTAATGTCCCGCGCACTATCGGTGGCGCCTTAACGTCACGCGCCCTACTATCCTCGCGTTCAAATCACACGCGCCCTAGCAGCGGCGCCCTGCCGGCCGCACCTTACCAGTAGCGCCCAAATGTCCTACACCGAATAAAGGGTGCTAAAATTCACAGGTTTAACGTTAGGAATAAATTATTTTTGGTTTTGGTGCAACAATTCAATATTGTTCAACTGTTTTCAGGACAAATTTTTTAATTTGAAGGAGGGGGAGAGGAAGCGAAGATCCATGGAGTTGAGGGTTGGTTAAAAACAAATATGATTTTCGGATTCCGTATGAAATTTTTGTTTTTTTTATAAAGTTTTGCGGCTGGTTTCGGAAAAATTAGTTCCCGTTGTATTTGCATATTTATAGATAAAAAAGACAACCCTAACCAGAAGAGGTGACTGGGTAAGCAAAAAAATCAATGCAGCATGTAGCACAAACGGAGCACAAACGATTACAAGTGCTTTCAACAAATTTGCTGAAGTTTCAACCAAACACGTCACTCTCATTCATTTCATTTCTACAGCACCTCTAAATTGTTTTTTGAATATCGCGAGAAGAGAAGCATTACATGTGATTTTTCAATGCTCCACCCGAAGGTACTACATTGGCCAGGAAGCGAGTTTTTGTTACCTGAGAAGAGAAGCAGCACAAACGATGGAATTTGCAGCAAAACCAGCACAAACGAATGCACCTCTTTATATTCCCCTTTGAAAGAATGGGGGTGCGAACGTTTCAGCAGCACCCCAAATTGTTTTTTGAATATCTTGAGAACGGAAGTTGCACAAACGATGGGGTTAGCAGCACAAACCAACACAAACATAGCACAAACGTATGCACCACTTTATGTACCCCTCTGAAATAATGGGGGTGCGGAGGTTTCAGTAGTACCCCAACTTGTTTTTTTAATATCTCGAGAACTGAAGTTGCACAAACGATGGGATTTGCAGCATAAACAAGCACAAACGTAGCACCAACGAGCGCACCCATTTTCACTCCCCCGCGTGAAAATGGGGGTGCCGGTGAAATGCACCTAATTATACGGACGTAATTGTTTTATTTGAAGACTTTATTGAATTATTAACCAATCGTTTGTATTAGCACTACAACCAAAGAAGCTCACAAATTTTTATTATCCTGAGATAACTACTTTCCTCGAAACACGCGCTACTTATGTTGTTTTGTTCTCTTGCGTTTTAATTCCACCAACTGTATACGCTGAAATATATACTGAATCTAATCTTAAATTAATGACGTGAATGCATACTTTCTTGATTTTTTCTATAATAATTACTGACTGTAATAAGCTCCTGCAGAATCGTTTCAATAGATTAAGGATTCCTTGTAAATATTTATGAGTAATTAGACGTGTATTGAATCAAATAAGGAAGTGTAAATTGAAGTACATTACAAAAGTGTTAAGAACTTAACTAGAGTATGCCGTGCAAATTTAATTATTTTTACTAAACTATAATCATTTAGCTAAGATTATCACATTATTTGCCACTTTTTTTAATTTCAGGGCATTCTGATTAAAATCGTCTCATTTATCAATATCTTAACCGACGTTCATGTTGGTTTTTACATTAACTTATATGAATGAACATAAATCCAGGCTTCTAAAATTGTCTTAATAAGTATAATAATAAGTATGCTGGCACTTAACATTAGTTCAAGGATCAGCAAATAATATAGAGAACATTACTTAATCAACCGCGATATTCATTAACAAAACCACTTTCAACGTGCTCATATTGACGGATACCTTAAATACTCTCTTACAAAGTTATACCTAATATGCATTGAAACCCATGCAACTGAATAAACCAGGTACAAATTAAGGAGCTCTCTCCTTTTGATGACAAGTTTATGCAGATAGAATTCACGTAAATTCACGGCTGCTTGCCCTTAAAACGCCTAACTTACGGACAACTGATGGTTGTAGAGATCTGAAACGTATTTCACCGTCTTTCAGTTTGTTGAGAAATTTGTTCTATTGTTATTGTGAATTGGTCTGAATCACCAAATTTCTTGAACTAAAATGCCTAACAGTGTAGCAGTATTACTGAAAATCTTAGAATGCTCTGTTCGTAGCAGGTGTCTGAACACTAAATTTATTGTTTCTCATGTGAAATGACTTACGCGCAAGAGAGTAATAATAACAAAGCTTTCCACATCATACCAGCAAATCCTGTAATAAAGGATGTCCACTTAATCATCCCGCGTCCTATTTTCGTATAAAACGTAAGCTGTACACTGCAATTTGTATACTGTAAATAAGTCTGTGAAATTTTTGACCAATCTTAAGCGTTTTCAAGCGGTGCTTATTTTCATCATCACTGGTTTAACACATTAACTGTTATGTGTATCACCGGTAATGCGCATCAAGACCTAATTGTAGTGCTGTGTGCATTCTACGATTTACTTAACCTTACATGTGATTTTCCAATGCTCCACCCGAAGGTACTACATTGGCCAGGAAGCGAGTTTTTTACCTGGAAAATTTGGAATTTTGCCGAACCCTTGCTGTTCCAAGGAAGGTAGGGATCTTTAACGCGCGTGACAACACTCACACACGGGACCTCCATTTTACCTCTCATCCGAACGAAGGTGTATTTTTGTGAAAAATGCTCGCCTAACATTTTTCAAGCGGACCGTGTCGAAATTTGAACCCGGGACCTTGGGCGTAGTAGTCACACACATACCACTACATTATAATTTGAATAACGGCCGCTATACTTGCGGCCACGTCCCCAATGCTCCACCCGGAGGTACTACATTGGGTCTAAACGCGAAAAATAACGTGCTTCTAATTTATACTAACTTCATAGTTGATCCACCCTAAATAAAAACTAAATAAAAATCTAACAAACCTAAAAATCTAACAAACCTAAAAATCTAACAAACCTAACAAACTCTAACAATCTAACAAACCTAAAAATCTGACAAAACTGAAACAAAAACTAAAAACAGGGTTGTAAATAATGGTATCCCTAGCGCTGACTTTCGAGTGTACCCGATCAACAAGACACAAGCAAAAATGAGAGGGGGAGGGATCTGTAATACCGGATAGCAGACGCCGGCTCTGCTTACCAGTGCGACCTGAAGGGTCGTCTTGAAACTATCCAAATCTAGCTAACTAATTTAAATCCAACCTTAGCTTTCCCTATCATTCCCTAACTGATTTATATTATGATTACAATCTTCGCAATTATACTCTACCTTCCCAAATATATACTGCAACCAAAATGGCGACAGAACGTCAAACAAAACAAATATACCACATAATACTACAATACATGCTAATAAATAAATAAATATAGTGTAAATATAAAATATAAATAAATATAATTATGTAAATATATAAATAAATGTTTAATAAGCGTTAAGCATATAGCAGTGCACAAATAGCAGAAAGCATCACCCTGTTTATCAGGTGCACTCCCACTAGCATATGTCGGCTAGCGCCTTTACACACCAAACGTGCTTGTTAAATTATTTCGAAAACTACTAATTAATGTAAATCAATGCTTGTGCGAGTACAGCCGCCACAATTAAAATCTTACCTCGATAATAAAATTCTCCAGCATCCGAAGATCTGGTCGTCTGCCTATTTCTAACATACCAGTACACCACGGAGCCGCCTGATATACTTAACCGCAAAATATTTAGTACTTTTTTTAATTCCGGCTATAATAGGGTGTATTTTTTGTATTGTGCGGAACACTGAAAATCCTAATGTGACTGAAATTATTATAGTCATGAATGTGCTGCCCTCTAAACATATGTTTTTAAATTAAACTCTTAAATCTGCTATTTTGTACGGGTCTTGTAACTGTTGTGGTATTCTATTACTGTCCGTTGTAAAAATTTTCCTGCTATCTAACCTAAGTCCGCATAAGTCCAATTAACCTAACCTAACTCCAGACAATACTACCTAACCTAATTCCAGACAAGTCCAACTAACTTAACCTAGCTTCAGACAACACCGACTAACCTAACCCCAAACAACCTAAACTAACCTAAACCCTCCTCCCTCTACCCTACCTTGTCCTCTTGCATCCGTACGACATACACCCAAACTATATCCAACATACATCCGACATTATATCCAACATATGCCCGACGTATGCCCAACGTATGTCCAACATATGTGCGACATATGTCCGGCATATGTCCGACATATGTCCGACATATGTACTACATATGTCCGACATATGTCCGACATATGTTCGACATATGTCCGACATATGTCCGACATAGTATATAAGGGGGCATATTTTCTAAGTGGAATCAGTTGTGATACAGCATTCTTAAAAACAAGTAAGCACCAAGGGAACGTTATACTAAAGGATCTATGATAAAAGCTGTAAATGAAATTTAACATGGTGCGTTTAGTTTCTACGCTGCTAGTATAAATATAATATACCTAGAACTACGCTATACAAACGTCAAAATATTACAGAACGAGAAGAAATTATATATTAGTAGAACTGTTCCTAAACAAGAGAATGTAAGCGATATGGACGTTGGTAAGCAAGATTTTGTATTAAATACAGAACTTTGACGAATTTTTGGTATCTTCAACCAACATTGCGCTTAAACATGGACTTTTGTTCCCCTCTAACATACAAGCTATATTTGCTGGGCCATCAAACTGCGGAAAAACCAACGTTTTAATATCTCTAAAATTACACCAGAATGGACTAAGATTTCAAAATGTATATGTGTTTTCTAAAAGTTTATATCAGCCAAAGTTTGAACTTTTAAGAAGTGTATTTGAACCCTTAAATTCAGATATTGGATAGTATGAGTTTGGAAATTACAACGATGTGATTGGGCCAGAGGATGCTAAAGAAAATTCAATTATGGTTTTTGACGATATTCCTGCAAACGAGCAACGCAAGATTGCACAGTTTTTCTCGTATGGTAGGCATAAAGATATTGATCGTTTTTATTTATGTCAAACTTATGCTAGCACCTTAAAATACGGGCTTAGAGATCACGTCAATGTAATCGCATTATGGAAGCAGGATGACGCGAACCTACATTATATTTTACTGGATCATATAAGCGGTGATATGTCATACCCAAAATTTAAAGAAATGTTGAAATGGGGGTGACTCGAAACATAATTTTATAACTATTGTCAAAGATTTTGATATAAATGAAAGGCGATACAGGAAAAATTTCTATTAAAATATAAGCATTGGAGATCACATAAATGGTTAAAAGTTTGTGGAACACAAAAAGGGTATACCACTTCGCGGCAAGGATTTAAAGAAGCACATAAGCAATTGATTAAACCGTCGCAAATGACAGTATCCCATTTTCAAGACATCTGAAGCCTGTGAGAAACGTTAAAGTCGAAGACATAAACGTTCCTTTGAAAAAAAATTAAACAACTTATTCTGGAGGACCCTATACATCTTTATTATGCAGATGTGTTGACTCGAGATCAAAACGAAAATATATACAAGTCGGTTTATGGAGTAAAGTATAATCCCCAATCCGATACACGTAGTTTGGGAAAAAGTGCGTAGAAAATTGATCCAGAAAATAGTGATATAAACCTAAATGATAGCGTTTCCCCTGGCACTAGAGGTTTAACAAGAGTTATAATTGTTTTTAAAGTCTTTAGCATTTTCCTAAGGAATGTAATAAATTAGTTCATGGGATACATTCCCTACTTGTTGTTTCGTGCGTGCACACAAATCGGGCACAATCGGGGCATATCCAAACAAGAATAGCTCATATAAAAGGACTGTTCGCGTAGAAGTTATAATTTGTCGATTAAACAGTTTAAAGAGACGATTAAACAAAGATGCATAAAGACTTTGGAGAGGTTATTCGGAGATTTCGCAATACTCTACGAGTAAAAAAACAGAATGTGGGCAACTGTTTTCGATAGAAGGAGAAAAATGTTTTATATGTCAGTCATACGAGGAAGCAATACAGCACTGTACTGCTGTGTTAGTATTGCTCGAGGATTTGGATGATTTTATGGAAGTGATCGAGGAAATGGGGTTTATAAAATTGTTAGCAGATATTCAGATGGAATATATACTAAATTGTAAGCTTTATGTAAAAATTTATATACTATGGATGCTGTATCGATTATCTGTCCGTGAAATTCAGTTATTATAGTGACCGCACCTTCAAGAACGCTAAACCGATGGAAAGCTATCTTTTCTTTACATATTAGTAGAAAGTATATGTATGTTCTAGCGCACTAGATCAATCCCCCCACCCTGCCTACTTACGTTACCGGTTGTTGAAGGGGGCGTGCTTTATGACGATCCTTATGACTCGTTTAAATACTTCATTATGCTTATCAGCCTTGCGGGTGCCCCACTCAGCATTTTGCGGTCTAGAAAAAATTTTAAAAAAAATAACAAATCGAGTTAACATAGTGTGCTTTATGACAATCTTCTTGAATTCTTCACTACGTTTATTAGCCTTGCGGGTGCCTCATTTGGCATTTTGCGGTCTAGAAAAAATTTAAAAAAAACAAATCTAGTTAACATGTGCCAAGGTTTATTAAAAATCAAATCAAAATTACATAAGATAGGTATGGAGAATCAAAATTGTAAAGGGTAATTGTTTCCGTTCTCTCGGGTCGTTGATTGAGCACAGAAACAGAAATAAGCCGCAATATATATATGGAAATAAAATTATTAGACAATCTATACACAGTAGTAATGAATTCTTTGTATATATCTACATTTACAATAATATTATCATTTCAATGGTGTGTGTGATGTTCAACAGTGTGCACCAAGTAAATTACGCCTTAAACATTAATAGAGCAATACAATAAAAATGGCTCCTCCTTATAGGTATAACAATAAAAAGGGTTCCAAACATAGATCCAAAATAAATACGTACCTACTAAAAGCTACTATAAGTATATGTTAAAGTACAGGCAACTAAATATAAAATTAAGCGTCCTTTGAGAAAAAAGATTAAAAACATATTTATTACTTAACAGTATTGTGCACGTGTTTAAGCTAAACATGTATATACATTGTGACCCCTAAAACAAGCAAGTAATGTATACAACTTAAATCTAAGCAATATATACAACATATAAACTAGATAAATAAAATCTACCATCTATTTCCCTATGCCCCCATGCATACGTTAAGATCGTGTTAGGGATGACGAAACGATTGTCATCTGCGCCCGATTAACTAAACTTACTAAGTAACAGCGTAAACAAATCATGTTTTTGCTCCTAATAGACCGCATCGAATGCACGAAGGCTCGGAAGTTACTGTTATGTGCTACGTTCTTAAAACTATTAACACTTATACCCTGCACAACACTACGCTTAACCCCTTTAATCTTTTTTATTACATCTCTTTCGCTAACTATACAGTAACTCTTGGCGCGAATACTTACAAACTGTAGAACTAACTCACCACCAAACTCATCCTTGAACTTTTCGGGCACTTTCTTGTTTACAAGTGGGATGTTATATTTATTGTTTGGGTGGTAGTCACTAGTGTCGAATAGGTCCAGCCGAGCACAAATATCACTGTATAAGTCTTCTGTCTCTACACTATAGTCGAGCGAATCGGTATCTGTATACAAAAGCAAAAACTTAGACCCATACAGAGGCATTGGTTCATCAAAGTGAAAGTCGTAAATCAAGGTTTTTGATAGATCTAAAATCGAAAAGCCTGCATATAAGGTTTGTTATAGGTGACACTAACGCGGCCCATCTGTATGAGCGCTAAATTTTCGCCTAGTACCAGATTACAATTAAAGTTCGGCGGGTAATCAGGGTACTGGCGCACAAGGCCTTCCGGTCACAGTCCCACCGAGCCACAAGCTTGACGTCGACGCGCTTGTCTACGTTCTGCATGGTTTTACCAAAGATCGCATTGTTCATGAGTTTGAAGAAATCCTTTTCAAAACCGTTGGTAGCACAAGTGCGAAGGTCTGTGATCAATTTGATATAAGGTTTCAACCATGGAGACTGGTCGAACTCGAGAACCCGGTGGATGGAGGTCAACACTAATCTGTTCCGCATATACTGCTGTAGATTCCTGTAGTGGATAATGCAGCGGCGTTTGTCTTCTAAGATGGCGAGAAGCTTCGTAGCCTTAGACGAGATATAAGGCGGCATTTTCATTTCCGGGCAGAATAGCAGGTTGTTGTGGAGATCGTGTAAATGTAAAGGGTACTCCAAGTCGATTTCCAGAATGAATCCTTTCGCAGAGCCCTTGGGAACATTTAAGATGGTGGCCTGGAGACCGGCTGTATCAATACGGGGCAGCCATTGAAATCCTCCAAGAGGGAGAGTCTGGTTCATGGCCCAGCCATATAAGTCATGGGCGTCGTAGTAGGCCAAATACTTGGATGTGGTCGTAGGATCGTGCTCCTCCATGTACTTGTTATTAGCAGGAGCGTAGCGTCCCGGATTGGCGGGCGAGCGGGCGCGCGTGCGAGCGGACAATCGGTCGGGCGGACGGCGAGTGAGCGGTTAGGCAGGCGGGTGAAGAAGGACTATTTAGTATAAAAGACTGCTTTTTAAAATTTTTAAATCAGTCTTAGCTGTATATTTGAAAGATGTACACCAAGCAATTTTTAGGGAAAACAATTAGTGAAATTCGGCAAGGTGTGTTAGATACACGTAAAACTAGTAGGTTGTACAATGTATCTAGAACAACGCTACGCGATCACCTCTATGAACTTGGTGCTCGAAATAAACGTAGAGAATCAAATATCCCGGAAATGGAAGCTACAAGACAAGAAGTTAAAATACCTATACAAAACTTTGATGCATATACCACTTCTAGTGCAAAGGAAGTTGGTAAACATAAATCTTTGTTCCCATCCAATATAAGGGCAATATTCGCCGGACCATTGAGTTGTGGAAAAACTATTGCTCTAATATCTCTCATTTTACATGAGAATGGACTTAGATTCCAAAACGTCTATGTGTTTTCTAAAAGTTTATATCAGCCAAAGTATGAACTATTAAGAAGTGTATTTGTATCCAAAAATTCAGATATTGGTTCCCACGAATTTGGTGACTATGACGATCTGATTGGACCAGAGGATGCAAAAGAAGAATCAATTACTGTCTTTGATGATATTCATGCAAACGAACAAAACAAGATCGCACAGTTTTTCTTCTTTGGTAAACATAAGAGTATTGATTCCTTTTACTTATGTCAAACGTATGCCAGCACAGTAAAGCACGGACTTAGGGATAACGCTAATGTTATTTCAATATGGAAGTAGGATGATGCAAATCCTTGGCATATCTTTCTAAATCGTATTGTCAGTGATATACCTTTGATAAAGTTTAAAGAAATTTGTCAGCAATGCTGGAATGATGGTGACTCGAAACATAGTTTTATTACTATTGTAGAAGATTTTGATTTGGATAAGGAGCGATATAGGAAAAATTTCGATGAGTATATAAATATAGAAGAAGACGTTAATGGTTAGCCCCAATCCCAAGTTTCATGATGACTGAGGTTAAAGATTTTATCGCAAATAAACGTAAGCGTCATTTTATGCAGGATGCCGAATGAAAGAAGTTTGTGGAACGCAAAAAAAAGAATATACTACTTCTCAACAAAAACTCAAAGAAGCTCATAAACAATTGCTTGAGCACTTGCAAATCACCGCTTCCCAGTCACAAGGAATAGCAGAAAAATGCTAAAACCTATAAAGGAGATTAAAGTTGAAAACAGAGGCGAACTTTAAAAAAAGATTAAGTCACCAGATGACGACGAGCCTGTACATTTTAATTATGCGGACATGTTGCTTAAAAATGAAGACGAAAATATATATACAAGTCAGTTTATGGAGTAAAGCATAATCACCAATATGACACACATAGTTTGGGAAGAAGTGTGTAGGAAATTAATCCAGAAAACAGTGACATATCCTTAAATAATAGCGTTTCTCCTGGCACTAGAGGGGGTATCTATAATAGAAGAATTAAGAGAGGAGGGTATAATAGAATAAGCGTAACAGAAATCGGGCACAATCGGGGCATATCCGAACAAGAGTAGCTCATATAAAGAGACTGTTCGGGTAGAAGTTATAATTTGTCGATTATTCAGTTTAAAAAGACGATTAAACAAATATGTATAAAGATTTTGGGAAGGTTACTCGAAGATTTCGCAATGCTCTACGAGCAGAAACAGCTGAATGCAGGCAACGGTTTTCGATAGAAAGAGAAAAATATCTTATCTGCCAGTCATACGAGGAAGCAGTACAGCACTGTACTGCTGTGTCAGTAATGCCCAAGGATTTGGATGATTTTATGGAAATAATCGAGGAGACGGGGTTTATAAAATTGTTAATAGATATTCAGATGGAATATATACTAAATTGTAAGTTTTAAAGTAAAAATTTAACCGCTTCAACTACTATCATAAGAAATAAATGATGTGAATTTGGAAATTATTTTTGTATATATTAGCTTGTTTATGTTATAAAATATAAAGTATAAATTAGTATTGTCTAATTCTTCAAGTGTCCACATAACTGAAATGGGGATATAAGTTCTTATGAATAGAATTATAACAAAGATGTGTATTTATTAATAGGGTGCTATAAATGTTTTACAAAATTATTAATCAGAATTGTTTTATTTAAAACTATAACATAATTTTATTGACCGCTATTAATTTCTGTAGTTAAAATACAGCAATTTATAAAAATATAAGAGAATAAACTGTAATATGTAGAATTATAGTGACAGAAATGTCTCTAAAATCTGTGGTGTAAGATTTAAACATCGCTGGTAAATGCGTGGAATGAAAACCTGTTATACTCTTCCATTTACTCAACTCAACAAATACTGTTTTCAAACAATCTTTTATAAGTTCTTATAAATTTGTATAACATGACCCCAAAATCGCTCAAGAAACAATTAGAGGGAAACCGACGTCATAATATCATCTTAGAGGACATAGCTTTCATCGCGCAATAAAAAAGGATTCATCTTATACTTAAAGCCCAACCGAAAAAACTTGTAAACTTGCTACTTAGAGCGTTATTTGATTCAGATCTGAAGAAATATGCCAAGGGCTTACCTTTCTTTTCGTGGAAAAAAACATATCTGAGGAAAATGGGCTGAGACCCCTTATAAATTGCCAGATGATCGTAAACAGGTAAATTAGAGCGCATGCTCACAGGCAGCCAATATAACATCGCCCCAGGAATCCAATGTAATTTGTACAATAAAATGATGTATATTACTCAGTCAAAACATGCAGACCAATGTTTTCGCAATCTCTGAAGACGAAAATGGGCCGAGACCCCTTATATTTATAGCCCGATAATCGTAAACAGGTAAATTAGAGCGCATGCACACATGCAACCGATGTAACAACGTCCCAGAATTCCAATGTAATCTGCACAATAAAACGATGTTTATTACTCAGTTTAAAACATGCAGACAAATGTTTTCGCAATCGCGGAAAATGAAAATGATCTGAGACCTCTTATAAATAGCCAGATGATCGGAAATAGATAAATTAGAGGGCATGCGCACAGGTCGCTAATAAAACATGTCTTGCAGCTTCCATTTCCGGGATATTTGATTCTCTACTTTTACTTCGAGCACCAAGTTTATTGAGGTGATCGCGTAGCGTTGTTCCAGGTACATTATACAACCTACTAGCTTTACGTGTATCTAACACACCTTGCCGAATTTCACTAATTGCTTTCCCTAAAAATTGCTTGGTGTACATCTTTCAAATATACAGCTAAGACTGATTTAAAAATTTCAAAAAGCAGTCTTTTATACCAAATAGTCTTTTATCCGCCTGCCTAACCGCTCGCTCGCCGTCCGCCCGACCGATTGCCCGCTCGCCCGCCAATCCGGGACGCTACGCTACTGCTAATAACAAGTACGTGGAGGAGCACGATCCTACGGCCACACCCAAGTATTTGGCCTACTACGATGCCCATAACTTATATGGCTGGGCCATGAACCAGACTCTCCCTCTTGGAGAATTTCGATGGCTGCTCCCTACCGATGCAGCCGGTTTCCAGGCCACTATCTTAAATGTTCCCAAGGGCTCTGCGAAAAGATTCATTCTGGAAATCGACTTGGAGTACCCTTCGCATTTACACGATCTCCACAACGACCTGCTATTCTGCACGGAAATGAAAATGCTACCTTATATTTCGTCTAAAACTACGAAGCTTCTCGCCAGCTTAGAAGACAAACGCCGCTACATTATCCACTACAGGAATCTACAGCAGTGTATGCGGAACGGATTAGTGTTGACCTCCGTCCACCGGGTTCTCGAGATCGACCAGTCCCATGGTTGAAGCCTTATACCGAATTGAACACAGACCTTCGCACCAAAGCTGCCAACGGTTTTGAGAAGGACTTCTTCAACCTGATGAACAATGCCATCTTTGGTAAACAATGGAGAACGTAGACAAGTGCGTCGACGTCAAGCTCCTGACTCGGTGGGAGTGTGACCGGAAGACCTTGTGCGCGAGTACCTAGACTACCCGCCCGAACTTTAGTTGTAATCTGGTACTAGGCAAAAATTTAGCGCTCATACAGATGCACCGCGTTAAAGTCATCTATAACAAACCTATATATGCAGGCTTTTCGATTTTAGATCTAACAAAAAACCTTGATTTGCGACTTTCACTATGAGGAACTGATGCCCCTGTATGGGTCTAAGCTTTCGCTTTTGTATACAGATACCGATTCGCTCGTGTATAGTGTAGAGATAGAAGACTTGTACAGTAATATTCGTGCCCACCTGGACCTTGGTCTGAATTTGCATTGGTATTCTGTTGTGAAATTGCATAGTTTTGTTTTTCAAATAACGCAATCTACTAAGTTTTATATTGCATTTTTGCATTTACCGAAGCGCCAATGGTTTAGTTTATGTTCTGTGTTAAGGCAATTTAAACACACTTGTAGCTTTTTGTTCTGCCCCGTGCGAGATTGCCCGTTAAGCTTAGAAACTCTCCGCAATTGTAAATTTTAGGTGTTTTTTTACAGTATGCACATGTAGCTGTGTGGGAGCTTAGCAATGACTTGGGTAGTAGGTTGTTTGCATTATTAAATTGGTTTAGCTTGTTATGAAAGATCTTACTGATACGCGGTTGTTTGACATCAATTCTTTCAAAGCCTCAGCTTTATTTTTTTAGAAATTGCAGAAGCGCCTGGAAAATTGGTAACTCGCTTTTGCTCCGATGTGCCTCCCATTCGCGTTCTGCGTCTGTATCGAGTTTGCTAGTTACCAAATATGTTAGTAACGTATTCCGGAACTTAAGAGGTTAGTTAGATAGTTCTAGAGTCCGTAAGTGACTTGAAACGTTTTTAATTAAATTTCGTAAATGCTCGGACTTCTACTTTGTTAAATTTTGTAATTTGAACAAACCTTTTGTATGATTGTGAACTAGGAATTTTTTGACATCAAATCGTTTACAGAACAACTACTACTCTATTTGATAATCGTTATTGGACATGTCTCATGACGCAATGACCTTTGTAGCATTAACAATTAATGACGATTATAAGTAATGGAACCTTTCCATGTCGCGAATACTTGCATTAATTAATGACTGGAAGTATCATGATATAACCACCACCTAGAATAATTCCCATTAAAAACATGCAGTTTTATTAATGGAAGCTTGACACTGTTTGTATGAATATTACTTGTATCATAATGGGCGTTGACTACAGATCCAGTTTGAGTTAATTCTGTCAATAAAGTTTTTGCGTCTGAAATGCATTCGAAAATTTGTTAGTGAACGCTTTTCGTTCTTCGTCATCTAGCCCTTAATTTGTATTTAATAGCTCCATTTCAACCTATGCAATTTCAAATTCTTGCTCTAAAGATTCAGTATTTGATAACCTTGTCTGTAATTCGGTTACCTCCTTTCAAATATTTTGATCGACATGATCACATACGCTTACATGAAATTTTTCAAGAAACTGCAAATAAACTTAATATTTGTTTAATGCGCCCACTTATGATGTATAATTTTTTTATTTCCAATTCAGTAAGCGTTCCCGTAATGGACATTGTGCTATAATTTAGTAATATTACGTGCAAATTTTATAAAATATTGAATGCACAGGTTGAAACAATAACAAACCTTTAATAAAGAAAAAATATAATAAAAATTCACTTTTACCGACTTCTGCGCCAACTGGTTGATTGGATTCTTTAAAGGATAGAAATCGCCGCATGACATTTTTATTTGGACTTTGCATCGTGGTTTCCTGCAATTCTGCTTCACGACAAAACTGCCAGTTGTTGAAAACTTTAATTTGAATTGCAATTTGAATGGCATGAAAATGTAACATATTGATCTGTACTCAAATGAAGTGTTTTAGTTACTTAATTTCAACTGAAAGCACAACTCACTTTTACGTATATTATTAGCTGTTGCTTGTGGTTCGTCGCAACGAGTAAATTGTTATTAATCAAGTTCGCGACTTCCGCACCTTGCAATGAATGGATCATAAAATTCTATGAATATACTGATCCGGCTTGAACACCAATTTGTTCTGTACTGATTATGTAAACTTGTTAAAAGTAATAATAATAAAAAGAAACATAGACTCTAATTAAATTTATTTGAAAATGTAAATCATGTTGGCAACGAGTAAACATGGAAGTTAGTGCACCGGCGTGTATCTAGTTCAACCGTAACCATAGCTTATCTGGTTTATCTATCATCCCTGATTCAGCAGACTGCTTACATTTTTGAAATGTAAATTGCGGGGGGTCATTGTATAGCTATTCATCTTAAACTTAAACACATCGCTTTTGCTAATTGATACATATTTAATTCTCAAATACATTTAATACGTTAAATTTGTTGAAAATAGTGTTTAACCCTTAACTTGCCAGAATTTTATTTTTTCGAATATAAAAATAATATTCATAGCACTTAACTTTAATGACACAAGGGGTCTAGAAAAAAAATTTAAAAAAATATTCAAACTACCCCTTTAAAAAAACCACCCGTATCTTGTGGGATACATTGCCAAAGGCATTGATAAAAATATTACGCTATCAATGTATCTCTACAGATACATTGCCAAATTATCTATAACTTGATTATATAATAATTTATATGAAAATAAATATAAAAAACACGTTAATAATCAGTAGTTTGTACTATTTATTTAATAACAAAAATGGAACTTCAATGAAAAAATACAAAATCAGATTAATTTTAGACATTCATATTATGGAAATTGAAAAAACAGTTCCTATCCGGTAAAAGACACAGCCTCATACCACATTTGATGCACATAACAGTAGTCTGACCTTTGATACATAGTTTGCATCGTCCTTTGGACCCAAAAGTAGGAAATGATTGTATCCATCATATTTAACGTCCGCAGTTGGCCTTACGGTACAGGGTGTTTTATAATCTTTTTGGTGCTGGTGGTACAGAATCATAGTTTTGAATGGCTGCTGTCTCCCAGAATGTAAGAGCCCTTGTATAATATGATGTCGAAACTTCTTTAAACTCAGTCGTTTTATGTTATTCACGCCAATATGTCTGCGATACAAAATCCAGCTATTGTTCACGCACATATCTAACATTTGAGAAAATATCGGTAAGTACCATCGGTGGCTTTTCATCTCCGTTCTGTACAAAGCCACTAACATATCTGCAAGGTCGACTCCTCCCATATGTGCGTTGTAGTGCTTTATTATATTGGGACAGGGACAGCAGTCTCTGTTTTAAATCCTTATTGTAACGTTGTATAACTCCAACAGGAGTTTCAGAAACATAACTGCTTGCCACAGTAACCACTTTGTTGTCATGCCATTTGACAATACAGACTTTGTTTGTATTGCATACTACTCGTGAATAAGATCCGCGGCCTTTTTTGAGGGCTTTATCAGGTATAAGCTTTTGTTTTGCACCACGTAGTCTATTTGACCTTATGGTGCCTAAGGAGAATATACCCATATTATATCGGAGCATATGTATTAGCTCTAGACTGGTGAAAAATTGTCAAAGTACACAACTGAACATGCTGGATCAGGAATAGTTTTACATAGTGAGAAGACGACTTTTGCCCCAAAGCCCAAACTCATTTCTTCTGGTGAAAATAGGTGGTATCTAAAAGTGTCTTCACCTCCATATACGAGAAAATCATAAATGAAGCCCGAAACGCCAGCTCTAACAAATATTTTGTACCCCCATTTGCGAGGCTTGCTCTTTATGTATTGTTTTCGATTACCGGCTTTTTTGCCCTTATATGGCACCATCATTTCATCAATGCTGAACCTGGTTTCATGAGGAACTCTCAAAAAGTTGGCACGTACTTTTTCAATGAGTGGCCTAACTTTAAAATACCGATCACCGTCATCAAGCAGATTGTCGTTGAAGTGGATGTACCGTCGTATCTGTTGAAATTTTTTGAGTGTCATTACATCAGCTATTTGTGAAAATCTGAATTCCTGACACCAATAGTCAGTGTAGGCCGGCATAATCACGATTCCCATTATCAAATTTATTGCAATAAAATCTTTGATGTCTTGTGTTGAAAAATTAAGAGAACGACCAATTGTTTGAGTTGAGTATAAATTGCTTTGCTCTGTAATCATGTTAAGGATGCCATCATCAAAGAAGTATTGAAAATATTCTAGTGGTGTTTTTATGGTATCTGAAGGTAACTGTTTATCGTGTATTTCGGCGTTATGTTCAAATTTCTTGTTATTCCAATGGAATTTCAGTTGCTTTCTTTGTATAGGTGCAAGGCGCCTTACAGCTAGCCGTGGCTGTTTTGAGTGTGTATTTATATTTGACGGCGATGGTGAGGCTGCTACTATTGCTGGCGATGACTCTGGTGTTTCAGGCACTATTCGGTTAAATCTAGGCTTTTTATTTCGTATAACATTTACAATGGCAGTTGGTGAAGGAGGTATGACCGAGTGAAGAGAATCTTGAGTTGAAGAATCCAAAGAAATACTTTCAGACGCTGGTTTCATTGATACTGTAGGGCAGGAAGTGAGGTTGTTTTCATCGTCAGAAAGTATGTGAAGATTTTCAAGAGAAGAAGGAAGCGAAGGAGCAGATGAAGATTCAGTACTATCGCGTTTTTGAAGATTAAAATTCTCGACTTCACTACTAGAATCCGAACTTTCTTCATCATTTGATGACTGTTTACTATAAAAAAAATTTTGTAATTTTATAGTTCTTTATCCTCGTGACTATCAGCTATAAATCAAACCTCCCAATTTTCTAAACCTTAATCTGATATCACGGGGTCGAGAATTTCTTCTTTTTCTTTTAAGCCCAAGGTAATGTCGGATGGTAAATGGCTTGAGACAAAGAAAAACTCTTAAGATATAAACGGCTAGTCGAGTGTTAGCTCTGGGTAGATCGTGAGCTTGGGTCATGGGTGAATAATAGACCAAAAATACCTTTAATGAGCGCCACCGTATTTTTTAATACAATAACCAACAAAATTTCACTGTGCTCGTATAAGGGGAATGCGGAAACCTTATCATAACACCACTAACATAGCCATAAAACTTGAATTTCACTCTTTCGGACACACTTACCAAGACCTCAACCACCAGATGTTATACAGATGTCTCAGCTTTACCTGTGAACAAACAAAAGCACAACATGGACACCATTTGTGTACTCACAAACATTTGTCAAAAATAGAATAATAGAATTTAGGCATCTAAAATATACTGAGGGAATTTATTTTCATTACACACACTTTTTACTTAAGGAGGACTTGCACTATTTTCTTTTTTATTAAATGTTGAATAATAAAACGTCTTTCAAAAACAAAAGGAATTCTATTAGAATAAATGTCTGATTATATACATGTGACTGCAATATTTAAGTTTGTATCATTGTCATAATTTTTCATAATAATTCTAGTGAAGTTTAACATTCAAAATCAAGATCTATGAGTAGATAATTTCTATAGGATTTTATTAGATAGACATATAATTTATTAATTGTTCATAACACATAAGTTTATTTTAATCATTGAAGTACTTCCTTGATTATTACAACAAAAATTAATTATCAAAGAGCAAAGATTGTAATACGCAAATATTCTAATTTAATTATAATCTACAAAAAACACGCGAATTTTATATATCAATGAAAATGCCTTTACAAGATCTGAAAGTCTTTAAACATAATGTAAAATTAACCAAGACAGCATATGGCGTCTAGATCGGAAAACAGAATCTACAATATTTTTTGTCTGACATAAGTTGTCATTCAGAATTTCATAAGATACATTGTTTGAGTACGTGTGCAAACAAACTGACAAGCAAGATACTTATTCGTTAATGTTACTAACTTCTTAAAAAAAACTACTTTATATTTTCGTTACTCAAATAAACAATGTTGGGTAATTCATAATAATTTACTATAATTTCAAAGCTATAAAAAGTTATAAACACTCACGTGCATCAAAATGTACAGCAGGTGCCAGACCTTGACGTCAGCTGTTGAACATTTCTAGCGTAATATCCGTGTGTTATTAGTCATCGGTAAGTTTGAAATATCGAGATCCCATGTAGAATGGACGTTTACTTTACTGCGTATTAAATTGAATATAACGAAACCATAACTCCTAGCTTTAAATTACTGCCATAAAAATTTGTTTTAGTTTATTATCGAAATTGTTGTTGAAGATATGTCCTCAAGATATTGCACTAAGATGAAAAATATTAGTATAATTTATTGTATTGATATATACCAACTGTCTCAAATGATGTCCAAAAGGGGTTCCATATTAATCAATTAATCTTCTTTCTAACTTTGTTAGAAGCCACGTGTTTCGACAGGGCCATTTTGACTTTAACTCGTCTGCAAAAGCGGCTTGCACTCTCGGACGTTGGGAATAAAGTGCCGACTAACAACTTGACAGCGCTTGGTAACAAACTTCAGAGTATATATATATACTAGAATCTATGTGTTATTACGAATATTATATATTAATTTTTATTGGATGATAATTCACAAATTAAATGCTTTAAAATACAGCTGTTTTATTTGTATTTTATTGAACTACCTGTAACTAGAAAAAAAAATACGTTACACAGCCTCTTCCCAAGAGAAAAAATTCGAGGTATAGAAGAATTTTTTCTAACAAAAAATTTCTACGATTGAAGCATCAAAATTACTCATATTAACCGTATAAACATCTAACAACTCACAACAAAACAGCACAATCTTTAACTATAACTAACGATGAGTTTAACCAAAAAAAAATAAGAATCATTCACTAATTGATATGGGGGGAATATTAATGCATGGGAATGAGTGATCAGTAACTACGCGTACCACACGCCTATAAAGGGACAAATTCGGGAAGTCATAATCGGTATTTACATTAATCGGTCAAGAACATTTAGGGGAATCTAACACTCAGTAGATGCATGTTATCTAAAGTTACAAACGCAACAACCATATCAAAGTCAAAAATTTTACCAAAAGCAAAAAAAATATTTTACTATAAATCAGAACTAGAATAAACAAAATCTATAGTATGACAAAATTACTACTAAACAAAAATCTGTACAACGAATACTCTTCTCTACTTTACTATATCTGTCCTAAAGATTTATGTACATATATTCCCAAATGCTGATCATATTTAAACTAATTGATGAATTTAATAGGTACCAAAAACTGTTAGTTACAAAGTCCAGTCACGAAACAAATCTCTAATACTCGAGAAGCAGACAAAGTATTAACAACACTTATCCATCAACAAGATACCTTTAATTTTTGAGTGAGCACCTCACAACATTTTCTGTAAGACCACTATGCTACAGACTCAACTATCTCTCTCAAAAATTCTATAACTTCAGTGATTCATCACCAAAGAACTCCAAAATCACTAATAAACCATAAGTTGAGCCTACTGGGAGACATACACCAGCAACTTACCAAAAAAACTCTTCATGAACTATCTTAGCTCATGTACACTCTCAATAAGAATAAGCACATCAGGCCTAGTCTCAAACTACTAAACCAAAACTCAAGCATTCCTTTAATGCTTAACATACTATCACTCTCTAACTATATAACTATATGCTTACTACTTTACTAAACATTCTCTTTAGTCTCAAACATATACTTCATCACTAAATACGTATTTCTCCACTGAATACATACTCATCACTATATACATGCAACATCTCTAAGCATATGCTGCACTCTCAAACACCTCAATAAACGTATCACCATTCAAAATCCATAAACACATCCTTGTCGTCATCAAAAATATCATTTAACACATGCAATATCTAAATCAACAAATATATGAAGCTCTATTACTACTAAAACCAAAAATTACTTTAAGCAAATCAAAAAAAATTTTTACTGACTTTAATCTTGTCCTACTTAAGAATTTAAAACATGGACCAAAAAGAATTACGACTGACATCAACTATAATTGAAAGTACTTAAGGATCAGAAACATTTTTAACATCTTCATCTTCCTCTTCACCTATCGCAGAATTATCGATACTAAACATTTTCTTTGACTTAAATTTGAAGATATGGTAAATGAAAAGGGGGGGAAATTTGAATATGAAATTATTTTCTACTTTACTTCATGATAACTATTAATAACTGTTCTGGTACACTCTTACTCTACCCATAATCAAACTGTCGATATAAACTAAAGTGCTTCACAACGCATAAATTTGCTAGAATGACAAGCTCCTCCATGAGCCTCACCTATACTTATAAACAAAATTGCTAGAATGACAAACTCTTCTATGAGTCTCACCTAGACTTATAAACTAAATAAGCAAAACGAATTACATCATAACTGACTTCAAATAATCTCAAGTGACGATGCCAAAACTGCTAAAGCGACAAACTTACCACGATTCTCGTATAGACTGACATAACGCTGAGCGACCAACCCTTCCTGAGTTTCGTCTAGACTAACATAACGCTACGCGATGAACCACAACAAGCCTCGCTTAGATCTAACTTAACTCAACATACTACGTTGCAACGCGGATATACATAAAAATTGCTACTCAAAACAAATCAAATCAAACCAAAACGTGCTCGTGCACAAGAGCAATCTTCAAACTATATTTCAACAGTAAAAACTTGTGTACCATTAATCGAACAACTAATATAACTAATAAGACTGAAAGATGAACCTACTATCGATGAAATACATCCAGAATCAAATAAACCTGTAATATCCATATCAAACAACTTTAACACTTTATCTAGAAACAGGAATTTCGCTACTCAACTTCTGTTCCTTTACTCGTTGAGTTGGACACGACGGACAAGTGATACTAGTCACTCCTTTACGACCACAACCATAACAAAATAATCTCTTGAAAGATCTACAGACACTAAAAGTATGTCCATAACGTGAACAATTCCAACATATCAATTTATGTCTAATAAAACACTTACCTACTCCACTCGTTTCTGTCATTGGGGTAGCAGAATTAAAAACTTGAACTGGGGAATGCGAAGACGTAAGGGTATAAACACGACTTGAAGCATTCTGAAATGAACTAGGGGTTTTGTTTCTAAAATGTGGATTAAAATAATTAATAGGCTGTTTGTGACTATATGATGCAGCTGAAACAGACTTATGTTTACTTAAAGAAGCTTCTTCTAACTTCTTACACAATTTAACTAACGTACTAATATTCTCTATCTCTGTAAGAGCAAGGTGCTGAATGAAATATGGTAATAAATTTTTCTTGACTATTCTAACTTTAGTGTGTTCTGCAGGAATAATAGGCAATCGGTTAAATAAACTTTCCATATTAGCAATGAACTAGACTACTGATTCACCGTTCTTCTGTAATCTATTCTTGATTTTCTCCCAAATATCGTCCTCAGGATGTGCTGGTAAGAAATCTTCCTTTAATCTACTAACCAATGAACTCCAATCTGTTAATGAACTACGAACGCAACGATACCATACCAAGGCATCACCGGTAAACAATTCAACTGCAGAATTAAACAATTCCACTTCAGATACCTTTCGGGACTGTGCAATGTCACTAATGTTTTCTAAAAATTGATATAAGAGAGATGGGTTTCCTGAATATTTTATCGACCAAGATCCAATAGGGACTGACTGTGTGACATATGTGACCGTTGGAATGGGCACATTAGATGCAACAATAGAATTTATGCTAATATCATTATGATTTGAACTTGAATCTTTATTTAATTTCTCATGAAGATCTGCCTCCACAACAAGAATAGTAGCCAAACTTTCATTCTTAAATAACACAACTTCCTCAAAATTTTCTTTAGGGAGCTTTAACCGTTGAATTCTACCTGTAAGATGTATTAATCTTGACCTTATCCTTTTAAAAATAGACTCTGCGGCATCATCAATAAATTCTAACAAAACATTTTTAACAGACTCAATACTAGACTCAATTTCTTCTTTCTCTACTTCGAAATCCACCTTATAACTTGAAAGATCAATCAAACAACCTGGTTTATCTGTTTCTTTGGCCAACAACCTCTCTAAAATTTTCCTTTTATCTGAAACTGGTCTTGAATTTTCAATGCCTCTAATGTTCAATTCATATTCTAACTCATTTTTAAGTAAATAAACGATGCTATAAGTTTCTGCCATAATTAAATATCTGAATTTCTCTAAGGTATCCCAACTATATAATTTTTGAAGATGAAATCACAAACAAACGGATGTTCTAACAATATAAAGAACCCACTATAAACTGTAACAAACTGTAACAAAAATGAAACTAAAAAAATGACATTACTAGAATCAAAGCAAACCTCAGTCGCTGAATATAAGTGTGATGAGAATAACTACAAAATGTTCCAGCCTCTAAATGAAATTATTCCAGCCTCCAAATGAAATTATTCGATCCTCTAAATGAAATTATTCGAGAGCTCTAAATGAAATTATTAAAGCCTCTAAATAAAATTATTCCAGCCTCTAAATGAAATTATTCCAGCCCCACGTTGTGAGCGCAAGTGTACTATAAAAAATTTTTTGTAATTTTATAGTTCTTTATCCTCGTGACTATCAGCTATAAATCAAACCTCCCAATTTTCTAAACCTTAATCTGATATCACGGGGTCGAGAATTTCTTCTTTTTCTTTTAAGCCCAAGGTAATGTCGGATGGTAAATGGCTTGAGACAAAGAAAAACTCTTAAGATATAAACGGCTAGTCGAGTGTTAGCTCTGGGTAGATCGTGAGCTTGGGTCATGGGTGAATAATAGACCAAAAATACCTTTAATGAGCGCCACCGTATTTTTTAATACAATAACCAACAAAATTTCACTGTGCTCGTATAAGGGGAATGCGGAAACCTTATCATAACACCACTAACATAGCCATAAAACTTGAATTTCACTCTTTCGGACACACTTACCAAGACCTCAACCACCAGATGTTATACAGATGTCTCAGTTTTACCTGTGAACAAACAAAAGCACAACATGGACACCATTTGTGTACTCACAAACATTTGTCAAAAATAGAATAATAGAATTTAGGCATCTAAAATATACTGAGGGAATTTATTTTCATTACACACACTTTTTACTTAAGGAGGACTTGCACTATTTTCTTTTTTATTAAATGTTGAATAATAAAACGTCTTTCAAAAACAAAAGGAATTCTATTAGAATAAATGTCTGATTATATACACGTGACTGCAATATTTAAGTTTGTATCATTGTCATAATTTTTCATAATAATTCTAGTGAAGTTTAACATTCAAAATCAAGATCTATGAGTAGATCATTTCTATAGGATTTTATTAGATAGACATATAATTTATTAATTGTTCATAACACATAAGTTTATTTTAATCATTGAAGTACTTCCTTGATTATTACAACAAAAATTAATTATCAAAGAGCAAAGATTGTAATACGCAAATATTCTAATTTAATTATAATTTACAAAAAACACGCGAATTTTATATATCAATGAAAATGCCTTTACAAGATCTGAAAGTCTTTAAACATAATGTAAAATTAACCAAGACAGCATATGGCGTCTAGATCGGAAAACAGAATCTACAATATTTTTTGTCTGACATAAGTTGTCATTCAGAATTTCATAAGATACATTGTTTGAGTACGTGCGCAAACAAACTGACAAGCAAGATACTTATTCGTTAATGTTACTAACTTCTTAAAAAAAACTACTTTATATTTTCGTTACTCAAATAAACAATGTTGGGTAATTCATAATAATTTACTATAATTTCAAAGCTATAAAAAGTTATAAACACTCACGTGCATCAAAATGTACAGCAGGTGCCAGACCTTGACGTCAGCTGTTGAACATTTCTAGCGTAATATCCGTGTGTTATTAGTCATCGGTAAGTTTGAAATATCGAGATCCCATGTAGAATGGACGTTTACTTTACTGCGTATTAAATTGAATATAACGAAACCATAACTCCTAGCTTTAAATTACTGCCATAAAAATTTGTTTTAGTTTATTATCGAAATTGTTGTTGAAGATATGTCCTCAAGATATTGCACTAAGATGAAAAATATTAGTATAATTTATTGTATTGATATATACCAACTGTCTCAAATGATGTCCAAAAGGGGTTCCATATTAATCAATTAATCTTCTTTCTAACTTTGTTAGAAGCCACGTGTTTCGACAGGGCCATTTTGACTTTAACTCGTCTGCAAAAGCGGCTTGCACTCTCGGACGTTGGGAATAAAGTGCCGACTAACAACTTGACAGCGCTTGGTAACAAACTTCAGAGTATATATATATACTAGAATCTATGTGTTATTACGAATATTATATATTAATTTTTATTGGATGATAATTCACAAATTAAATGCTTTAAAATACAGCTGTTTTATTTTTATTTTATTAAACTAACTGTAACTTGAAAAAAAATACGTTACAACTGACTGTGTTTTGGCACCAATGCAAGTATTTTGCTAGCTCTTGAAAGCATATGGACCTACAATTAATATATGAAATAAGCCATGCATAGTCATATGAACAGTTATTCAGCTTGGCAGTGTGCACATACAGATACATGACGATTTTGTAAAAGTTGTTAGTAAAGCTAGCAGTGTGTACCATGAGATACATATCAAATATATATAGAATTGTTAGTTTCTTGGCAATGTGCACGAAGAGATACATTCATTAAAAAAGTCACATGAAGCATCAACCAGACAATTAAAGAATGTCCAAAGCAATTATTTTAGTGCTAAATATATCTATAATTATTAACTTAACACATCCACTCATTCAATACATAAAAATAAGAAAAAATCATAACTTTTCTTACCTTTTTGCGAGGCAACATGTCGGAACTTGAACTAAAGTGAAGTTTGACAGCTCATCAGTCTTACCAACACAAAAAACTTAAGTTGCGTTCCGAAACTAAGAAATGGCCTAAATATTCTTAAAAAAATATCATGGTTTCGCTTAAAAATAATAACACTAGATTTTTTTTAATTCTGGTGTATTTCTACAGATACACTAACAAGAAAAGGGTTAAAGAAAGAGAAAAAATCTTGTATAAAAGCCATTTCTGCTTTTCATGGGAACCTTTATGACGTCATTATTTTCTTGCGTTGTTTTATTTAAACCGTTGAGAATCTTAATGCTCTCCGTGTTTTATAAGTACACGGACTTTAAAAACTATTCAACCTTGCCTTATAAGTGTTCGCTTAGCTCACTGTTATCACTTTTATTGGGCGTTCTCTGTCTTTACTATTGTCTCGTTTCTAAGCATTCATTCAATGCGCGTCGCCACTCCTAAGGATTCTTTTATGCTGCGCACCTGACGCGCGTTGTACGACGCGTATACTTTCGTTGATCATAAAACTTCTGCGTTGATAAAAACAATCACTGATTTAAAAACATTTGTTTTTTGCACTTCTATCTCAAAACCACAGCAACTACTGTGTTATAGGTATAATACTGCACATTTTTTTCTTTCAGGAAAAAAAATTCAGATTAAATGGAAGACTATTCGGTACAGGTATGTACGATTCTTCTGTGACCACAAAAGTAAAAAGTATAGAGATACCGCCAAAGTGCAGAAAACATATGTTTATGGTTGACATTTGGAATTCTTCAAGATAACTTTTGCTCACAACATAACTCGAGACCTCGCACTCTGTTGATGAGGACAACGGAAGCAATTATGCTGAAAACGCTGAGGAAAGAGCGGGATACTCCTGTTGGTCTGCATTCTCCACAAAGTTCGAGTACCTAAGACAGACAAAAAAGGAAAAAACTTGCAGACAATCTAGAACACTATATGAAGCTGATAACTAAACGAAAAGCTGAAAAAGAAGAAGGAGATCCTAAAGAACTGGATTTCTTTCGTATCCTAATCCCAAGTGTTAAAAAACTACCACCAAATGATTGACCGCAATTCCGGTCAGATGTTTTGCAGCTGTTGATTTCTTATAATAGCAAGACCACCAACTAACGCACCATACGTATCATAATTTGCTTTTGTACAATCTTACAAACCACCACTATCTGAACCAAACCCTCAATATCATAACTATTCAAGTTTATGTAATATGAAAGGCAATTGTGCACACCAACATTATAGTGCTCCTTCATTTGTGAGAGGCACTGCCCCTGCTCAACTACAGGTTGTCAAGCCAACATTGATGAATCAACAACATCAGCAGCTAGTAATTTCGACAGCAGCTTGATGCTCTCACCTATTGAAACCATAACATCAAAGGCATCTGGCTCTTTATTATATCTGTAAACTTAAAAAGGAACCGTTATCTTGTTAGTATTCAAAAAATGTTTCTTCTTTTTAATAAAATGTTACATGATTCTTTGATTTTTAAAAAGTTTTTTCCCCTCATTGATATTTAGAACAAATGCACGTATTATTCACAGTTTATAAGTTTACCATGTTCGAAAAGTGCTATTATTCAGCGATGGGATACCTACCTTATTGTCACAGCCAGCATTTCTTCAGGCTTGAAACACATTCCTTGCACTAGCTGTGACTCTAAGATTATCGTGCTTGTAACTTTACAACGCAAATTATCAAAAGAAATGACACATGTGCTAAAGTAATTAAAATAATTTTTCTTCGTGACTTCACAATTCTTCATTAAGAGTAGAGAAAGCACCTCTTAAATGGCACACACTGTTTAGAGGATAAACTGACCATCTCCTCTGTTTGCGATGTTTAATTTTCAATAAGTAAACAGTATAAACAACACACGGATCCATCTTAATATATTCACTCTGCGAAAATGATGAGAAACGTCACTACGATAAACATCACATTTTGCGTCGATAGATGCGGGTCGTACGAAGTGAAAATTTTGTGGTCAAAGAAAGTGGTGTCGCCGTGGATCAATGTAGTAAGCGTAAGACTACGGATCCCAAGGTCCTGGGTTCAAATCCCGACACGGCCGACTGCTTGAAAAATGGCAGGTGAGCATTTTTCATAAAGATTACGCCCTCGTTCGGATGAGCGGTAATGGAAGTCACGTGTGTGAGTGTTGTCACGCACGTTAAAGATCCCTACCTTGCCTGAAACAGCAAGGGTTCGGCAAAAATTCTAAATTTCCAGGCAACAAAAAACTCGGCTCCTGGTCAATGTAGTACCTTTAGGCATTGGAAATGTAAATGAACGGTCAAAGAAAGTATACACGTCGTAAGACGCACATCAGGCGCTCGTCGCATAAAGAAAACCTAAGTGTGTGGATTATTCCGAGAGCCTTTAGTTAAGACAGGTGATCCCAGATGTAAAGTACGTGCTTTAACTACATTAACTTGAATATCTTGTAGATTGTGATTGTTAAGGTGAGTGCTGTAGAGTTTAATGTGGTAATTCAATATTAATTTTCTAGAGCCGTTGGTAAGGTTGTTTTTACTAATTTGTATTTCTAATTGTTGACGCGTATGTTTCAGACAGTATTTGCTAATGGATAAGAGTTACATTGGCTGATGATGATACCGGATGCTTCTTATATTCATTCGCTAGGAGAAAAAGTTGTTTACTCTTTTAATATATCAGCTCTGCACTTCGTCGAAATTCAACAATTTAAGCTACATACCTTTAAAGCACCTTATGTTTACAGTTTTAAAGAATTTTGTTCAAACAAATTTAGAATACAGATTTATTGCAAGACTTATTTATTTCCATTTAAATCAGTAGCGATTTAAGAATTACCAAAAGTTGTTTTAATGTATTTTATTTAATACTTCAAAAATTTGGATTTAACCTACATTACTTCCTGGCATTAAAACAGAAAGCAGCTCCTTAAATGAATTTAGTATCTCCTCATGCAACCCGTTTACCAAGCTCTATACTCCAATGGTGAACATATGAGCTTGTTTCCGTTTTGTTGACTGAGAATTCAACTTGATTCAACAGGCATTGGAAAAAAGAGGTTTTGTATCGTATTGCCTTGACCCAAAATTCTAATTTTGTTCTTATCCTGAACATTTGTTCAATCAAGAGCACCTTTTTTGGATCTTCTTCATAATATAGAAAAAAACGTTTATCTTTTGCAGGTTTCAAGTATTTTTTTAGCAAAGTGGGTATATTGAATATAATATAATTTTAACTGAAGTGTAATAAAATGAAACTTTAACCCTTTTTTTTAAACATAATCTTCCTTTTATTTCCTTTCTTTTAGCAATTATTTAAATGACTGCTTCATTTACATTGTGAGCCTAGGTTTGAGCGCATGCAAAGGGCATTAATTTTAGTACGTTCTGAATCTTTGCTTTTTTTACTATTGTTATTTGTATTTTTTTCATACTTATGTTACGGTGACCCTAGCCTTTAAGTTATAACCTCTGCCCATATGGTTTTACTTGCTTTTCTATTTTGGAGCCTCGATCCTCCATGTTTTACCATTCTTCTGCAAGGTAAAGTAGCGCGCAACTCTTTCCTTGTTTTTTTTCTATTCTTCGAACCACACCTGCTTGTACCTTCGCGGGTCTAGAGCCCCAGCTACACGGTATCTCCCAGGAGTTTCTCCATTTAGTCTCCCACGTCACAACTAAAGCTATTTCGGGGTATAACTGGGAAGCGGTTCCTAGGTTTAGTTGGTTCGCATGTGACTACCAAGCCTAAGGTACCAAATTCGATTCCCGACACAGACCGCTTAAAAAATGTTAGGCAAACATTTTCCACAAATATACGCTCTCATTTGGGTGAGAGGTGAAATCTAGGCCCCGTGTGTAGATATTATCATGCACGCCCTACCTTTCTTGGAACAGCAAGAATTCGGCAAAATCCAAAATTTTCTGGTAAAATGAAAACTCGCTTCTTTGCTAATATAGTACTTCGAGTAGAAATATGGAAAATTAATTTTAGGGTAATAGCTAGCGATGGGATATACTACAATTTCTGTCAATAACCGTTTTGAAGTTGTAGCTTCAAGATGACGATCTTTTTAAATACTTAGACCAACTAAACCAGCTACATACTTGTGGCGAACTCTGATTCAACGATGTACCAGAAATAAAGATGCCAAATTAGGGAACAGATTTGTTTTGGACGATTACCATTAAAGTTGAACAAGCAAGAACCTCTAAGTGAGCGGCAGAATAATTAATATAGCTGTTAAATAGCTAGTTTTGAGAAGGGACAAAGAACTATAAGTACAATAAAAATCTTTTTCGTCAAAAAATTAAAATTATACTTATGCCTTTTCTTGCCTTCTTAAAACTACAGCTACATTTATTTATCTTCAGTTTACTGAGAGGTCTTACTTGTATCAACTTCAATGGCGTCCATCTCACATTGATGGGATTGGGATTCACTGTTCTAGGAGAACAACATTTATGATTTTAACTATTCCGTTGTAAGAACGCAAAAGTCGATTTCCTGGAGTTAAGTGATAGTCTGAGCGGAAAATAAATAATTTTCCAAATTTAAATTATGCAAGAAAAATTTAAGTGTAACAAAACAGTAAATAAATTTCAAGTATTAAACAATTTTCTTTAAATTTTGGCAAGCGACTGCATTAAAAAATAAAATAACAGAGTAAGAAAATGTAGCTATAATTTCTGAAAGCGTAGCCAATAATCCCGAAAATGTATCTAATTTTAAGTGCTGAATTTTAAATTGGTCCTTCTGAGATGACAGTTTCCTCAGGTAATGCAAAAATGACGTTTGACTTTCTGGCATCAGATTTTTTTGTTGAGCAATATCACAACAAAGACAATCCACGGCGACTTCAGCAGGTTGGTATACAATACTTTTTTTAATCCTAATTTAACTTAACTGTATTATCATATTCCAAAAAGTAAAGAACTGACAACCTATAATAGCTAGTTTCGGAATTGACCTCACAAACCTTCTCTGCCTATTCCACTTTAAATTTAACCGTTTTGCAGGTAGTAACATTTTATGTTCTACTGAATGTAAAACACTTAGCTTTTTACAGAAAAATAGTTGCGACTTTTAAATCATCGGTTATTAATTTGAAACCTAATCTTTTGGGCACAATAAAAACTTCTTAAGACAAAAAATTCATTATTTGGGAATTCGTTCATATCATGTACAACATTCTATTACAAAGCTGTGTAGTCTTTCTGTAGGCTTTTTGGAATACCAAGTAGATTTTAAGGAATTGTATTTTATGTAGCTATAAACCCCGTTTTATTCGTGCTTTTATTTCCTTTTATGTCGGTCTATAATTTATTTTCGTCCATAACCAAACCGAACCTTGTAATATAGTATATAAAAGCAGGATATATGAAATTAAGGGACGGCCGAATCAGTTTGAATGTTCAAGCAAAGAAAATATTATAGTTTTAAAACCTATAGGAATATTCTTTTTAACATTTCAATTTCTAAGTCTGAAAAGAGAGGTTTAATGAGAAATAAAAATGATTGCTGACTAGGCACTATTTCGCGAACATAACAGCTTGCTGCAGTTTATTTTACGTTATACCGTCCTCCGATGAATTTATACCGCCAGAAAATCATTGTCACGTAATTGTCACATTAGCAGGATGTCACAGATGTGAACAATCTTCTCTAACAGAATTTGATCGCGGCTGCTTCTACTTAGTTTCGGTTAAGTTTGAATAGTAACATTTTATTTAAAGGAGCAAAGTGCCAAGATAAAGCTACATTAATTCTGAAGATATATAGGTAGTCAAACTGTTGGTGATTTTAATAAAAAGTTACACATTCAAAGGGTTTTCATCATTACAAAATATTAACTCATAAATGCGTACAACGAATAAAAATTAAATATACTTATGATCTGCTTACAACTCATAATAAATTCAAAGCTGTATGGTGTACATGTGTTGACAATCCTTACACGATACAAGGAACAGAATATATAAAAGCAGACAGATTCTTTCAAAATATTTAACCTCTACTGGTGCTTATTAGGTTGTGATGATTTGAGATGTAAATGTTCGGGCTAGCCACTGTAACACGACTGGGATACAAAGCTCTATCACCTTGCATGCGTTCTCCTATCCAAAGCTTATCAGCACAACGGAGTCCGAAACTTTAGCTAATATTCAGAACCCACCATTTTTAGGTCCGATGGGATCGATCAATGTGCAAGTTGTGTCTGAATTTATATGACCAGCGCTATCCTAAAATCCGTTCAAGCACATTTAATTCAATTCCATTTCTCCGCTTATAAAAACATTGCATTACAATTTATTAAGGTGATACCTCTTTCTCCTACTTTTGCTTGTATTTATTTTGAGTTTCTAGTGCAATAAGCAATACAGATAAGTCTTTGTTTAAACTAGTACAGTATTTTTTTAAGTAAGCAGCAATAATTCTTTTTCTCGCTTATGTTTATCGGCGCCAGATTAAGTCGCCTATATTGAACCACTTTCCAGAAAACTCAATAACTTAGAGGAAATTTTAAAAAATGCATTGCTGTCTGATTCATAATTAGTGTGTAAATATATATATATATATATATATATATATATATATATATATATATATAAACCTACTTTTGCTACCTAGCAGCCTGCATCATCCTGTCTTACATTTTTTAGAAAAATATAAATAAAAGCCTAAAATGGTTCAGTTTATGTAACTAGTACCCCAAACTGAACCACTGACTTTTTGGCACCCTAATTAAGCAACAAAGTCATATATTGTGTAATGGTATATTTAACTAAATTATACTAAACAAAGAATCATATCTAGGTTATTATTAGCTACACAAAGCAAAGTTCCGCTAACTATTTTAGAAAAAAATATGAAATTTAAACTACAAACTAACTAATTATATTAAAAACAATAAAAACGCAATAAACGACAATTTTGTACCGAAATATTAATCATCATACTTTTTACACTTAAAGGTTTTTTTATTTCTACTACCCCTACACAACGAAAATTATATCCCATGCATTGAATCATGTAGCTACATTCCTCCACTGGCTATTTAGAGGTTAAGGTAAAAACATTGGTTAACCACTTAGCTGAACAGAGGGCGTAAGTATATTATACAGAGTTTACAAATAAGATAGATTTATTTACGTTTCAAACTAATCATCATCATCATTAGGTCTTCTGTCCTGGAACTGGTTAGACGCGTACCCTCATTATTTCCTATTCTGAACTAACCTACACATTTCCATGACATTTGCACAGCCTGTATTTATCACTATCTGATCTAGGTCAACATTTACCTCCATTTTTTTTATCTCTGCTTGTAATATATCCCATACTATTCTCCAAAAATGCCTTAAAACATATTCTGCTCTTCTATTTTCCTATTTTTTCCCACAGATATCTTTACTCCCCTACTAGTTTTATAACCTATTTGTTACTGATTTTGTCTGCATATGCTAGCATCCTCATACATCTGAAACATTACATTCCAAAAGGCTGCTATAGTGTTTCTGTCTGCTTATCCTACTGCCCGTATTTCATAGGCATACTGTGCTGTGCTCCACACATATGCTTTCAACAATTTTCTTCATGTTTCTATGTTTGTTGTCTTTGATCATAGGCGCTGTTCTTTCTTCTTAGATGCAGTTCGGTCCCCTTCTATTGTTTTACAATTATATACCCTATTCCTCCGACATTAAGTGGTTGTGAAGAGGGGTAAGCAGCCCGTGGCTGACAAGTTCCTCCAGCACTTGAACATTTGCCGATTTAATATTTTTCCAATATATCTTTTTGCACCTCTTTATAGTAGGGGGCAGAGAATACTACTATAGCAAACCTGCTTATCGTAATAGGCGATTGAAAGGCTCAGCAAAGAGAGCAGCCTTGCTGGCTAAAAATTATTAAAAGAGAGTTGATTGGTTTCGGGCAAGTCTTAATAATTTACAAGGTTGTTGGGGGTTAGCCGTGACAGATACGACTTTTTGCTAAAATCTTTAGAAACTGCGTTGTGGAAAGATATGGAAACCTACCACAATATTTTCCAGGTATGCGTAGCCTAAAACACGAACTCTGTATGATGGAGAGCTCACAAGTAAAATTCTTGTCCGGATGTAAAATACCGCCTCATTCGGATCTCCGGGAGAGGGTACTTGGGGTTCGTCATCGTAAGAATTTAAAACAAGGGTTGGATTTAGTGATAGGGATTTTGAATGTAAGGTCATTACTTAGAGTAGATAAGCTAACAAATTTATTAGGCGAAATGAAAAAAGGAAAGCTGGACATTTTATGTATTAGTGAGGTGAGATGGCCAGATAGTAATGATTTTTGGAAAGATAATTATAGAATAATTACAACTTCTTCAACCAATGCACAGGCAGGGGTAGGAATAGTGTTAGGTAAAAGACTAGCACGTAAAGTTAAAGAGTACCTACAATTTAGTGATAGAATAATTATGGTTAGATTAAGTATGAAACACACAACCACTGCTTCAGTACAAGTTAGATGCCAACAACTCAGTACGAGGATGAGGAAGTAGAAAAGGTATACGAAGATATAAATAGTATAGTGAGAAAAGTAAAGGGAGATGAGAATTTAATAGTTATGGGCGATTTTAATACGTCAGTGGGTAGTGAGGGAAAATGGTGGGAAAATTTGGGTCTGATAGACGAAATGATAGAGGAGAAAGATTAGTTGAGTTTTGCCAGGAACATAAATTAGTAACTGTAAACACCTTATTTGAACAACAGGTTAGAAGAAGATATACCTGGAAAGCACCAGGTGATAGGGCTAGATACCAAATAAATTATATTTTAGTTAAACAAAGGTTTAGAAACCAAGTTAAAAACTGTCGTAGTAATCCAGGGGCTGACATAGATAGCGATTATAACTTAGTTAAAATAAAGTGAAATTTAAAATTAAAAATATTGAGAAAGGTTAAAGAGAGGGATGGGATCTAGGTAAGATTAATGATGGTGAGCTAAAAGAGGAATATAAACAAGTATTAGATAAAAACATCAAAGAGATAGCTATAGGAAGGAACGTAGAAAATAGATGGAAAGAAATAACAATGGCTGTACATAATGCAGCAACACAGACTATAGGTAAGAAAAAAGCAGAAGCGAGAAAACCCTGTGTAACAAAGGAGATACTAGATTTAATAGAGAATAGAAGAAAGCTTAAACCTTTCAGAGAATTGGATAGTGAAATTAAGCAAAAATATAATAGAGTTAGAAATAAGATAGTACATGAGTGTAGAAAAGCTAGAAATAGATGGATGAAGGAGAATTGTAAGGGAATACAAGATGGTTTGAGAGTAAGTAAGACAGACTGGGCTTACGGGGCAGTAAAAGTTTTTCGGGGAAGATAGGAAAAAATATAATGGTATTAAAGATGAGAATAATAAGCTTCTAATAAATAAAGTTGAGGTAGCAGATAGATGGAAAAGATATTTAGAAGATTTATATAAGGGAGACGATATGTATGAGTTAGAGAACGACCAAGAAGAGTATGTAGAAATAGGGTTCTCAATATTAAGAGAGGAGTTTGATAGAGCTGTTAGGTATCTTAAACTAAATAAAGCGCAGGGGATAGCCGATATATCTAAAGAATTAATAAAATATACAAGTCAGAAAACTTTAGACACATTATATGAACTAGTAAAAGCAATATATAACACCGGCGAGGTCCCAATCGAGTTCGAAAAAAATATTTTATCCCAATCCCAAAAGGAAAGGAGCTGATAGGTGCGAGAATTTTATAACGGTTAGTTTAACTTTCCACGCTTCCAAAATACTAACAATAATAATTAAAAATAGAGTAGAAGCTTTGACTGAGAATTATTTAGGCGAAGACCAATATGGTTTTCATAAAGGCAGAGGGACTAGAGAACCGATACTAATGATTAGGGTAATTATCGAAAAAAGGTAACAAAAAAATAAAAAGACTTATTTCGCGTTTGTAGATTTAGAAAAAGCATTTGATAGGGGTAACTGAATTGTTATTTCCAAGGTTTTGGGAAAAACAGGAATTTCTCATAAAGATAGAAAAGTTATTTAAGTCTATATAAAAACCAAAGCATAGTAATTAGGTTTGATGAAATAGAAAAGAAAGCTAAGATTAGAAATGATGTTAGACAGGGCTGTATACTATCTCCCTAGATTTTTAATATTTATATTGAGGAAGCTTTAAACTTAGCTAGAGAGAGAAAAGAGATAGGTATTAGTGTACAGGGACAGAAAATAGACATGTTACGTTTTGCAGATAATATAACCATTATAGCAGAGTCTGGAAAAGTGTTAGTAGAGTTTTTAAATATTTTAGATGAAATACTACAAAGTAACTATAGTATGAGAATAAACTCAGGAAAGACAAAGATAATGACAAGTGAGTTTGTCTAGTTCCAACCAAAATTAAAAATAAGTAATACTGTGTTAGAAGAGGTAGATGAATTTTGCTATTTAGGTAGTATAATTACAAAGGAAGGACGTAGCAGAAGGGATATAGTAGTTAGAATAACTGAAACTAGAAAAATGTTTTTAAAAAAGAAAAACTTACTAATAGCTAATAGTATTAATTTAGATAATAGGAAAAGTTTCTTAAAGTCGTACGTATGGAGCGTTCTATTATACGGTAGTGAGACTTGGACAATTAAAGAGGTAGATAAGAAAAATATAGAAGCTTTTGAAACTTGGTAATAAAAAAAAATGTTAAAGATTAGTTGGACAGATAGAGTAACAAATGAGGAAGTTTATAGAAGGATAGGTGAGGAACCATGTGACAATTAAAGGTCAGTAGAGATTGATAGGACACCAGTTATGACATGTGGGACTATTTAGTATGGTCTTAGATTATAGACTACTAAATAAAAATAGAGTAGAAAGGCCTAGACAAAATTATATTATTCAAATTATTAGAAATTTAGGTTGTGAAGGGTATGTAGACCTTTTTTGACTAGCTCAGAGTAGAAAAGAATTTAGAGCTGCGTCAAACCGACCTTAAGTAGGTTCGAAAACAGAATAAAAACAATAAATAAATAAATAAAAATCAGTTAACTAAATGTCACCATGACATATTGTAACGTATTTTTTTTCCTAGTTACATTTAGTTCAATAAAATAAAAATAAAACAGCTGTATTATAAAGTATTTAATTTGTGAATTATCATCCAATAAAAATTAATATATAATATTCTTAATAACACATAGATTCTTGTATATATATACTCTAAAGTTCGTTACCAAGCGCTGTCAAGTTGTCAGTCGGCACTTTATTCTCAACGTCCGAGAGTGCAAGCCGCTTTTGCAGACGAGGTAAAGTCGATATGGCCCTGTCGAAACACATGGCTTCTAACAAAGTTAGGAAAAAGTAGAGAATAATAAATTCTTGGTGTCTGGAAGTCGAGCCTAACAGCGGTTGCGTGAGCATGATTTTCGGTAGGCCTCGCTCCGAGCAGTTTTAGTTGATCCCGACAGGCCTGAGAATATGGAACCCCTTTGGACATCATTTTAGACATGCAATATCTTAAGGACATATCTTCAATAACATTTTCGATAATAAACTAAAACAAATTTTTATGGCAGTAATTTAAAGCAAAGATTTATGGTTTCGTTCTATTCGATTTAATATGCAGTAAAGTAAACGCTGATTCCACATGGGACCTCGATATTTCAAACTTACCGATGACTAATATCACACCCGGATATTACGATGGAAATGTCCGACAGCTGACGTCACGGTCTGGCACCTGTAGTACATTTTTGATGCACGTGAGTGTTTTTAACTTTTGATAGCTTTGAAATTATAGTAAATTATTATGAATTATCTAACATTAATGGTTTGAGTAACGTAAATATAAAGTAGTTTTTATTAAGAAGCCAGTAACATTAACGAATAAGTATCTTGTTTTACAGTTTGTTTGCACATGTACGCAAACAGTGTATTTTATGAAATTCTGAATGACAACCTATATCAGACAAAAAATATATAGATTCCGTTTTCCAATCTAGACGCCATATGCTGTCTTGATTAAGTTTACATTATGTTTAAAGACTTTCAGGTCATGTAAAGGCACTTTCATTGATATATGAAATTCGCGTGTTTATTGTAGATTACAATTAAATTAGAATATTTGCATTTTAAAATGTCTGCTCTTTGATAATTAATTTTTGTTGTAATGATCAAGGAAGTACTTCTCTGATTAAAAGAAATTTATGTGTTATGAACAATTAATAAATAATATGTTTATCTAATCAAATTTTATAGATATGATCTACTCATAGATCTTAATTTTGAATGTAAAACTTCATTAGAATTATTATGAAAAAATTATGAGAAAGATACAAACTTAAATATTGCAGTCACATGTATATAATCAGAAATTTATCCTAATAGAATCCTTTTTGTTTTGAAAGACGTTTTATTATTCAAAATTTAAAAAGTGCAAGTCCTCCCGGAATAGAAAGTGTGTGTAATGAAAATAAATTCCCTCAGTATATTTTAGATGCCTAAATTCTATTATTCTATTTTTGGCAAATGTTTTTGAGGACACAAATGGTGTCCATGTTGTGCTTTTGTTTGTTCACAGGTAAAGCTGAGACATCTGTATGACATCTGGTGGTTGAGGTCTTGGTAAGTGTGTCCGAAAGAGTGAAATTCAAGTTTTATGGCTATATTAGTGGTGTTTAGATAAGGTTTCCGCATTCCCCTTATACAAGCACAGTAAAAATTTTGTTGGTTATTGTATTAAAAAATACGGTGGCGCTCATTAAATATATTTTTGGTCTTTTATTCACCCATGACCCAAGCTCATGATCTACCCAGAGCTAACACTCGACTAGCCGTTTACATCTTAAGAGTTTTTCTTTGTCTCAAGCCATTCTCCATCCGACATTACCAGATTAAGATTTGGAAAATTGGGAGGTTTAATTTATAGCTGATAGTCACGAGGATAAAGAAATATAATATAAAATAAAAATAATTTTATAGTACAATATCTCACAATTAGTTAGCGATCTGGCACGTTAGCAGCGATTCGCTGCTTAAGCCTTACCATAACATATAATTTAACACTTTTCATTTTTTGGAGGGGATAACCAGGTAATATTTCATTTCCTTATAAATGGGAATCATGTAAACGTGTTGGAGTTATAACAACCATCAGGTTGCTAATATCTATGTACAGCCAGGTAGATAAGAAAAATATAGAAGAGTATAGGAAGACCTAGACCAAGCTATATTAGTCAAATTATTAGAGATTTAGGTTGTGAAGGGTATGTAGAGCTTTTTAGATTAGCACAGAATAGAAAAGAAGTTAGAGCTGCGTCAAACCGACCTTAAGTAAGGTCGAGAACGGAATGATGATGATATTTTCGCACAGTCAACGTTAGTTCCAGATATTTCATAACCAACCCCTGTAGTTGTTTATAATAATCATCAGATTTATCTGCGCTTATTTTGTCGTCAATAGGTTTTCCGTCTCAAAACTGGTTGGACACGTACCTCTACTTATTTATATTCTGAGCTAACCTACTCAGTTCCCTGAAATTCCACACAGTCTATATACAGCTGGGTTTACCTTTTATTGTTTTCTAATTATTTGCCCTATTTTACCGAGAATCAGTGGTATGTGAAAGGGAGGCGGCTCCGTGGCGTAGTTAGTATGCGTGTGACTACTACGGCCAAGGTCCCGTGTTCGAATCCCGACACGGTCCGCTTGAAAAATGTTAGGCGAGCATTTTTCACAAAAATACACCCTCGTTCGGATGAGAGGTAAAATGGAAGTCCCGCGTGTGAGTGTTGTCACGCACGTTAAAGATCCCTACCTTGTTTGGAACAGCAAGAGTTCGGCAAAATCCAAAATATCCAGGTAAAGAAACTTACTTCCTGGCCAATGTAATACCTTTGGGTACAGCATTGGAAAATGAAATGTAGCGTATGTGAAGGGAATTAAGCAGCCTGTGGCTGCCAAGATCCCCTAACACTTAGACATTTGCCGAATTAATAGTTTTCCAGTAAATCCTTTCACACAATTAACATTATTTGAGAATATTGCACAACCAATACCTGTAGTTTCTTATAATAATCATCATGTTTAAGTACAGGTATTTTTTCTTCGTCATTAGTTTATCCATCTTGGGCCTAGTTGGATGCGTACCTCCATTGTTCTTTATTCTGAGCTAGCCTACACATTTTCCTAAAACTCCTACAGCCTACATTTTTTACTATCTGTGTGCAATAGTCTAGCCTAGGTCTACATCAACTTCTCTTTTTTCCTAACTCTGCTTCTAATATATTCCGCACTATTTCCTCATACCGTGGTATGTGGCATATCATCCTATCTCTCCTATTTTTTACCGCTTTCCACATATTTGTTTCTTCCCCTACCATTTTTAGTACCTATTTGTTTTTAACTTTGTCTGTTCATGATATCTTCACCATTCGTCTGTAGCACCACATTTGAAAGGCTTTTACCATTTTCTTGTCCAATTCTCCTACTGTCCAGGCTTTACAGCCGTACAGTGTTGTGCTCCACACATATCTTTTAAGCAATCTTTTCCTTGTTCCTATGTTTGTTATCTTTGAACGCAGTAGTTGCTTTTTCTTGTTAAATGTAGCACGACCTTGTGCTAGTCTCTGTTTCATATCTCTTGCGCTTTTCCCATCTTGCGTTCTTTGGCTTCCTTGGTAGCAGAAATCTTTAACCTCTTGTAAGTTCTTGTTACCTATTTGTATTCTTGTTTTTGATTTATTATCCCCTCCTTTGCACACTAGTACTTTAGTTTTATTTTTGTTAATTTTCATACCGCATCTCTCTGTTAGAACCGTTTCCATTTCATTAAGAGCAGCTTCTAACTCTTCCTTGCTAGACGCTAATACCGCTATATCATCTGCAAATCGAAGCATATCAATTTTTTGTCTGTGCTTAGAGATTCCAAATGTTTTCCCTGCATTTGACAGTATTTATTGCCTCTTTAATGTAGTTAAAAATTAATGGGGATAGGTTGCTCTTTGTATAAGCTATGTACTATTCGTCTATCTCTATAACTCATTCAAATCTTTTTGGGTATTTCAAATATTTTTTTCCATTTTACATTGTCAAAGGCTTATTCCAGTTCTACAAACCCTATATACACGTTTTCCCCTTTTTCTATTGTTTTCTCTATTATCACTCTCAGAGTTAAAATAGCCTCCCGTGTTGCCCTGTTTCGCCTAAACCCAAATTGATCTTCTCCTAGTATTTCTTCAGCTCATTTTCCATTCATTTTTGTACAATTCTAGTTTATATTTTTGAGACGTGTGTTGTCAAACTTATTCCTCCAAAATTTTCACATCTATCAGTGCCTTTCTTTTTTGGTATAGTTACTATGATGCTACGTATGAAATTTTTGGTTATCTCGTTTGTCTCATACATATAGCTTAAAAGTTGAAAGAGACGTTCTGTTACTGCTTGTCCAGCAGTTTTTAGAATTTCTGCTTGAACCTTATCTGTACCCGGCGCCTTACCATTTTTCAGACCCTTTAATGCTAATTCAAACTCATCTCTAAGTATAGGATATCCTAAGTCATCATTTTCCATGTCTGATTTCTGTTCTAATGCTGTTAGTTTCTCTCCTGCATATAAATTGCCTATATATTCTTGCAATCTACCCACTTTCTCTACATTTTCTATAATCACGTTTCCTCCCGCGTCCTTTATATTTTTGCAATAGGTTTTATATCCCTAAGACTCATTCTTATTAGTTTGTATGCTTCATCTGTCTTTTCTACTTTCATCTAAGTTTGTACCTTTTTGCACTTTTCATCAATCCATCGTTCTTTAGCTTTCCTGCATTTGCGAATAATGTTTTATTTTTTGGCTTTGTATCCCTGTTTTCCTGTTTCGTCTGATATATTTTTGTATTTGCGTCTTTCTTCTATTAAATTCAGGATATCCTTTGTTATCCATGGTTTTTTATTTTCTTTTTGTGTATACCCTAGAATATCTCTGGCCGCCATGTCTAAGCTGGATTTAATGTTATTCCATTCTGTTTGTACTCCCTTAGTATCAGATATTTTCTCGATATCTTTCAGCAATTTATTTGATTTTTTTCAAATCTTTTTTGAGTATCTTTATCGTTTAGTTTCTCAAAGTCAAAGTACCTTTTTCCGTTTCTTTTTTTCAAATTTTTAAATTTTAGTGCGGCCTTCATAATTACCATGTTCAGTGTCTATATCTGCTTCTGGGTAGCTTCTACAGTCTTTTACTTGATTCCTAAACCGTTATCTAACAAGAATGTAATCGTTTTGACGTCTTCCTATATCTCCTGGCATCTTCCACGTATATCGTCTTGTAGCATGATGTTGAAATAATGTGTTTGTGATGATTAACTTATTTTTGTCGCAAAATTGTACCAGCCTATTCCCCTGTCGTTTCTCGTGCCTAAACCAGATAAACCTACTACCGCTCCTTCCCTGCCCTCTCCCACCACTGCATTAAAATCCCTCAAAATTATTAAATTTTCATGACCTTTTACGTATCATATTATGTCTTCGATATCTTTGTAGATCGCTTCTACCTTTTTGTCGCTGTCGCTAGAGGTGGGCATGTATACTTGTATTATTACTGTGTTTACCGCTTTAGATTCTAATCTAACCTTGAGTACTCCTTCGTTCTTTTGTAAGTAATTTTCTACACAGTATCCTATCTTTTTTCGCACAACTATCCCCACACCCTAATTTCTTTCCTCTGCTTTTGTATGAGTTACCCTGGAGTCTCCACTACAAAAATCTCCCGCCTCTGGCCACCGAACTTTGCTGATCCCCTACTACGTCTAGTGCTAACCTATGCATTTCCATTTTTAAGTTCTCTATCTTACCTACTTGCCCCATACTTCTAACATTCCACGCTCCGATTCACAAAATGTTCCCGACTTTTATTCTGAACTTTGCGATCCATACTCAGAAGTAGTACCCTCCCGGAGATCCGAATGGGGGACTATTTTAAGTCCGGAATCTTTTACCCCCTAAATTGCTATCGTGTTTATTACAATTTAAGTACGCTGTGTACTTGGGAGGGTAATGTGGTGGTTTTCCGTTGCTTTGCACATCGTGGTAGCGTCTTATGGTCGCTGCCAATCTAAGTACCAAAAAAGCCGCTGCTCTCTTTTAGGAACCTGTCATAGTCTGGTTCCTCACTAACGAACCTACTACTTTGGTTGGACCTGTAGTTTAGTTCTTTAGCTCATTAGAAGACGCAAGCCATGTCACCTGTTTTAGTAATCTAAAACGTCGGCAAGGTGCAGGTCCAATCGAAATGGTATCAAACTAATATTGTAAACTAATTAATATCTCGCTAACTTCTAAATTAATGCATATCAGTACGTTGAGTATCGAATACTATATTGTTTATTTCGGTTCACAGCGTGGGTGCGATTGCCACCTTCAGCTCAGATGTATGAAGTAAAGCTCTTTGCTAGTTGCTAAAACAAAAACAGGAATAAAAGAAGGTACGATATTGGATAGATATGGGAATAGACGGGTGAGTGCTCCACTATATAGTCTAGAATACACTCTCCGCAACAGCAATTAAAGATAAACGGATCACTACAAGGATATATATGGGGATTCACTTCTTCCACCCTCCTTCTTTAGCCGTTCTGATTGGTCGCGAAACGACATATATCTATTTCAAACCGTGAAAAATTAATTGAACATTTCTTTCATACTGTGTTGCGGTATTCTGTGCAAAATAGAAAGAAAAGTAAAACAAGCAAAAAAAATTGCCGGCACCGAAAACCGCAACAAAACAGATATGGATTCAAAGAAGTAATGCCTTGCTGGCTGAAAACGTCGTAGAGTAAGGTGGGTAACAGAAAAAAATAAGGGAAATCTTAAGTAATGACTTTATTACAAATTTTTAGTTGATAAACGTGATATCACAAGAAAAAACCATAACGAAATTTCACGTAATTTGTTGTTAAAATATGATATAAATGAATGCGTCAACTCGTATATTACATAACATCTCACCAGAATATACATTAAGCTTAAACAAATGTCAATGAGGGATTATTTTCCAGTTACATAAAATTTTAAAATATAAATAACAGGTACAAATATACTTACATAATGTTGTCGGCCCTAAATACATAGCTGCAAAAGTAGATAACTGATCTAAGGAATTGTCGTTTTGTGCTAGATCCATTTTGATTATAAGGCAGTAGGTGAACCACTATTACTCTGGAATATAGATGTGGGATCAGGTCTGTCAGTTATACTTGAAACAATGAAATCATCGTCGGTGAAGGTATTAGATTTAAATGGTTCTCTCAAAGCTCTTGCAGATATTGCTTATTGTAAATCATTCGCTAGAAGCAGGATTAACAAACTCAGCAACCTCGAATATCAAGGGGTTGCATTCGGTGGTTGCAATGTGGAGGCAACGTAAAAATATTATGTGGTTTCTTCGTGTGAAATCAACAGCTTGCAGATTCACATGGGTTGCATGATTGTCCATGGTAATTAAAGTTTTCTTATCAACGCTTGGTAGAACATAATTGACAAAATGTTTCGGGGGTTCAACAATTATTTCTTCGGTCGACCAACCAGATGGATTTGATATTCTTTTGGCGACAACAAGAACTCCCTCAAACATGTTGGTTTTTTTATGAAAACGTTCTGATTTATAACGGCCTCCACTGCGTCCTGAATTTTTTCATCAGACTTTGTAACTCTTTTGGCCATCACGAACAATCTATAAAAAAAGTTGAAATGTGTTAAATTAGCTTCTGAAAAAAAATGGGCGCTGTTTTACAGTTTCCTTGAATCTGACACCTCGACGCCCATAAATTGGAAGTCCAATTTATGGGCGCCGAGGGGTCCGGTTTAAAGAACATTTTGTACTAAAACGTAATTTTAAAATACGATTCTGACATATCGTTATATTGGTAATATTACATGCCTGTCTGATGAGAAACAATCCCTCAATATTTATATCCAAAGATCGTTTAATAATCGTCACTTAAAATTGAATTACTCACTTCGCAAATTCACATAAAAATTTATTGCACCGACTACATATTTTTCAATGCACGCCTCATCAATATAAAGCCGACCACTGATGCTGCCTGTATCCACAGAATGCCACTTGACGATGCAGACATGAGACGTCGGTAAACGATCGTACATTACTGTCGAGTATAGTAGAAAACTAGAGCGTCCGTTTCATTGACTGTTTGGTTCATAGGAACTCCCCCCTACGGTGTTGGTAATTTAGTTTAGAAAACGTTCTACGTGCAAATGACGTCATTTTTATTAATAATGTAAAAACTAGGAGACGATTCAATATGAGCAATCTTACTCTGTATATTTTTTGTCAATCCTCAATTGTAATCAGACAAAGATCGCGCGATTCATCGTTCCAGTAAATATTGTATTAATTTTTTTCCAGTTACAATTCTCGTTAATATTATGAACATACTTTTGTATCTAATACGTTTATCAAATCCATCTAGCTTTTACTAATAGTAGGTTAAAGTTTTGGATAATCCAGCAAGACAAAAACATACGACTGTAGCCAAAGTAGGAATATTCGAAATAGATAAATTTGCATATCGGATTTGTGATTATGGAATACAGAGTAAAAGTCGTCCGTCAGACAAACTCGTACAGGCACGTCGTCTCCTTCGCAAAACGACACTTCCTTGTTTCCCACTCTTTAATATCTACATGAAATTTATACTTCTTCAGAATATCCACTTCTAAGACAACTTCTTCGGTGACGTTTGCTAATACTAACTGATGGTCAAATATTTTGCTACCAACTCCGATTCTTACATCTATTATTCCAAGTGTTTGAATTTCCTCGCCAGCCACTGTTCAAAAACGCATTGTCGCGGGTGAGACTTCACCACGGTCACGCACCATATCGGGGTTTGCAATTGTCCCTGTGGCTTCGGTATTAACCAAGAACTTCACAGTCTTGCCGCTAACTTTCCAAATAAGTAAACTCTGTCAGCATGCCTAGATCGTGCAATGCGGATGATGGTTTCCGGGCTAGAATTCGTACAGGTCTACCTTCGCCTCTTCCTGTCGACCCTTTTTTATTTTCCATCTATTCTGCTTCTTTCTTGGGCTTTTTACACTTGGACGGCATATGCTCAAACCCGCCACAATTACAAAATGTGGATCCCCCCTCTTGGGTTGGTATTCTCTAAGTACTCGTCAAAGCACATCCTCTACGGAGCATCTTACTTTGCCGCTATTACGATTCAAAAATTGCTTGGTCGCTTCAAATTCCAAAACAAGGGCTGGCACATCATCTAACTCAATACCATAATAAATACTAAAAATCTTTCCTCATAAAACACAACGCACCAAAAATATTCATAATTGGTTTAGATACGTAAATGACTGTCTAATCTTCCGCAACGGTAACTAGAACACTGCAAACACACTTCTAACAGAACTAAACAAATTAAACCCTAAAATCCAATTTACAATAGAACACGAATAAAACAATTCTATCGATTACCTAGACCTAAAAATTACTAAAACTAACGACAATTTCAATTTCAACATATACAAAAAAACCCACACAAACAAACCATGCACTACACGAATCCTCATGCCACCATATCCAACACAAAATGACAGTATTTAATAGCTGTCAACAGATTAATTAACATTCCAATGGACAATAGAAACTACTTCAAAGATATAAAACGGATATAACCCCAAAATCATTGATTCAATTATTAAAAAAAAAGCAACATTAAGAAAACTTAAAAAAGATGCCTACCCTAATATTAATAAAGAAATCAATAAAAAATTTATTTACATACCATTCATAAACAACAACCTTAACAAAAACATACAAAAATCCTTAAAAAAATGCATCCCCGAAATAAAACTAACCTACCGCTCACACACAAACCTCAATTAATATCTAAACAACACCAAAGACCTTATACCAGACTTATTAAAAAACGGTATCTACAAATTATGCTGCTCTGAATGTAACACATCATGTATAGGCAGAACAACTAGAAACTTTGACACCAGAATCAAAGAACACATTAACAGACCTACCCAATCAGCATTTGACTATCACTTATTCGAACAAAACTATAAATTCAATAAAAACAAAGACGCTAAAATTTTACACTATATCACCTCAAACAAACTTACCAGACCTATTAGAAGAAATGGAAATAAATAACAATAAATTAAAAAATATAAAACTATGCAACATTCAAAACCAAAACTCAGACTATTATCCTTTATTCAAACGCATTTGACATCTTACACTTAATACGCTTATGAAATCTTTGATATTCATGACCTCGAAATTGTCATAAATATTTCACTTCCTGTCAATTACATAAGATAATGTTTTAAAAATTTTATTTTATACTTAATTAATAATTTGTATCTATATACACACTGAAGATGATTTAATAAAATCGAAAATGCTCTGTATATTATATTATGTTTGCACGAATACACACCTCGTCACATTTTTGATATTAATTTATATTGATCCTTCACAATCGAACAATTCAGGGGTAACATTGAACAACAATAGTGAGGGTTATTCAGATTTTACAGCAATGTCAACGGAGTCTTGGTTAACAGCAACGTATGTGAATGCGCGAGTACATACAATTTCGTTCTCGTAAGTTGACAGCAGTGGCGGTTGGAGAAGAGTAAGCGGAACCGCATCGTTTAGTCTCCATGCACGGTCTATTTGTTTGTGTTATCGATACACTTTGGCGTTGCCCAGAACGGTACAAGAATATTCAAGGTATTTATACCGTTATTGATATTCTTTTAATACATGTTCTGGTATACCAACTGCCCATACCATTAACTATTACTTTTTATTATAATTGGTCATTTCCTATAAAAATTAAATTACTCGCTTTCACTATATACAACCAGCGTATAATATTAATTTAATCATTTAATGTATTGCAGCAAATAAAAGAGATAACAGTAATAGTATCTCGGTTATTATTGCCTGTTATCCATTTTCATTCAACGTTTCTCAATAAAAAAGTAAAGTAGGTTGTCACGTAGAAAAAAGTAAATTTCATAAAGTTGTTGATATAATGCGTTCCTTAAAATTGCGATGATAAATAAGTGATCCGGTGTAGCTCAGATCAGACTCTGCAGGTCGTTGGTTTTGGTAAATCAGCAATGGTCTACTAGGAACACTAAAGATCTCGAAAACTACAGTAACAGCTTCGAAGAGTAATAGGGCGCCAGGAACATGGAACTAAAAGGAAAACACGAGAAATGTTTCACGGTTCTTAGACACACCCTAAGTAACTCATGTTGTAATGTACCTTTGTCCCACGTGTTGTTATTCTTTTACACTTATTTTTAATAGTTCTCTTATATTTTACAGAATTTAAATGCCCGTGCCTATCCCTAATTTAAACTCAGTGGTTGATTTGAGGATCTTATCTTCAAGGAAGGTTCTGTGGTTTACGTATAATATGGCAAAGTACTTTAGATCAATATTCTAACGAACGATCTCAGAACTAAGGATAATTAAGCGATAATGTGCTACACAAATGATGTATAATTAGATTTTTTTAGTTGATCTGTTACTACCTAAATTGACAGTTGCGATTTCTAACTGTAATTAAAGCTTTGGTACTAACGTAATGTTCTTGTTTGTGAATTATGACTTTCCAGTACAACTCCTGTGTTCTAATTCCCTTGAAATTCCTTAGGTTTAGTTTTCAAAATTTTGGTTGATTTATTTCCTTTATGTTTTGGTATTTTGTAAAGCTTTCCGGTAGAGTAGTGTGGGTTTGCTATAAATTCATAATGGATTAGTGAATTTTTTATATTACTTATATTTTTGTTTTAAATACGAGTAATCTGACTGACACTTAATTTTGACAAGTATTCCAAATTCGATGCAGTTCAGTTAATTAAGATTTTGAAAAGAATTTTTTCTTTATTTCTAATTAGGCGCCCGTGGCTTTTTTATTTTTACGGGATCTAATTATATTCTAATTTTGAATGAAATTTTTATCATTGATGGATTTTCTTGAAATGTCAAATTCGAACGAAAAGGATAAATGATACTTTCCTTAATTCTCTTGTTTGTAATTTGGATGTTTCTTTTGGTTTTTTTCTTGTCCCGGCTCTGGCATATGTTTACCTTCCTTTTGTTGTATCTTCTTCTCCTCCACACTACTTCTTTTGACGACTTCTATTTTTGGAATAGATTTAACACCTTGTTTCACCATCAAAATAATTATTTTTTATTTGCCAAATTTGACACGCTTTCAAAATTTTTTTTATATACTACTACATATACTACTATATTCTAAGTGCAGCTACTTTTTTACAAATATCATTTATATAATTCTATATCTTCTTTATCTATTTTAATTATTTAAAAAACACTTTCCTTTTTTATAAAAATAACTTTTATATACATATATCAGTGTCAGAGAGTTATTTCTCCAAAAAAACTTTTAATATTCTGTCCACTTATTTATTGTTCTCCCTATTATCACCTTGATTACCACCTTTGCCTTCTTCATAATTTTTTTATTAAATCTAGCCTACCCATCTTTTCTTTTTCTTTCTTTTCACAATCTTATCCTAACTTATCTATATTTGAATTACAAACTTTTCTTAATCCTTTACATTCCAGTTTATACATATTATCCTTCATTTTATTATATATACAAAAATTTTGTCTCCCGAGCGAATATCAACCCCTAGGAGCGTCTTTCTGTAAAAAAATTTTAACTTCCCGCCATTTGCAATATTTTATCCGAAACGTTGTCCCCCCCTGTCTCCCATTACACTCACTACACCAAGAAATAGCACTTCAAATAAGCAACAGGACTAATTTAATTAAGTAAATATTAAATCAAGTTAACGTAGGGCAAACTAAGCCTACCAACATATGTATTGGAAACATACAATATAACTCTAAATAATACTTTAGCATAGGTTAATTTCAGTAAGAAAACATTTAGATATCTCAACGTTATCTGGTCACGAGCCAGGTTTAAGTAGGCCAGTAGGGTTACAGTTAACCCAAAAAAAAAAATAATCACAGTGTACCAAAACAAAAGATTGCGCAGATGTTATGGTCACAAAATCATGGAGCTATTCATCAATATATACTTGGTTAAAATAAGTTACAATAAATTCCATTACTTGGAATATCTACAAATATTTAAACAGGGCATGAGAAATACAGTATTGCCCGAAATAAACAGTACTGAAATTGTAATTGTTTTGTATATTTAAAAAATACATATTATTGACACTTTATTATATGTTCTAAATGTGCACCTCCTCGTTCGAGACAGACTTCATAACGATGTTCTAAGTTTCTGGTCATGTTATTGAATAAGGGTTGTCTCAGGGCTGCGAAGAAGACTCTAACGGCATCCTTTAATTCATCGATGGTTTGTGGTGCCCGTTTGAAAACGGCATTTTTAGCCATGCCCCAAATGTATGCGTCTGGAGGTGTGAGGTCTGGAGAATGTGAAGGATAAGGGAAGTCAGTAAATCGTGATATGAATTTGCTTGGAAAATGTTCTTGAAGAAATTGACGAATTGCGGCAGCAGTATGGCAAGTTGCCCGTCCTGCTGAAAAAATTGGTTTCGAAATGCCAAGTTACGTGCACGACAGAATTGACGTAGATCAGGGATAAATCGTGTTAAAATTTGTCTGTACCTCTGTTGATTAAGTGTGACTTGCCTACCATTCTCTTCGATAAAGTACGGACCAATGATTCCGTGTCCGGAAACAGCACACCAGACACTCACTTTTTCACTATGTAAAGGAACCTCTTAAACCTCATCGGGTCTGGCAAAGCCCAGAAATCGATTTGTGCGACGATTCACATAGCCTGACAAGTGAAAATGTGCTTCGTCTGAAAACCAAACATTTTTCAAAAATTCAGGATTTTCATACTGTAACGCGAGAATTCTGGCGCAATATTCCACTCTACTGCGATAATCCCGACGATGTAGTTGTTGATGTACCTGAATCACATACGAAAATGTACCCAGCTCCTTCAGGATTCTTTGAAAGGATGTTCTTTTTAAATCAAGTTGTAACGCTGTCCTTGCCTGGCTGACTTTCGGATTTTCTAAGATTTGCTCAAAACACGTTCATGGTTATTGTTGTTGTTAACTGTCCTGGGACGCCCTGAGTTTCCTTTTCGTTGGCACAATACACTACCTGTATTTCTAAACTTTTCAATAACCTTCAAAATTACAGCATTACTTGGAGAACGTTTATTAAACCTTTGTGTGAATTGATCAGACACGTATAGCAAACTTGCACCATTACGTCGGCCGATTCCGTATGAACGAAAATAATGCTCTACCAGAAACACTTTCTCCTCTGTACTTAACACCATTTTTAACAATTAGGCCCTACTAATTACTTGTTTGAGGTTTACTTGACAGGTCTATACTAGCTAACTTGAGTGTGACAGCGCACGCATAAAAACACCGCCAACTTAGTTTCAGTACTGTTTATTTCGGGCAATACTGTACTACCTTCACCAATTATATAAACAAAATAATTCAAAACATAATAAATGGCAATGGTTCAATTTTAACTATAACTTAGATCACCTACACAACAAAAGTGTTAGTATCGTGCTAGGAATTAAAATAATAAAATATTACGGTTATTTAACATGTAAAATTTAAAATGTCACCAATTTGGGCTTAATGCAGCAAGCAAAACACAATATAATAACGGTATACAACCTTGGTAGGCAAAGCCTACTACAACAGCGATGATGTAGCTTCGTCAAGGATTCCACTGGAGGCGTGTTGAGAAATTCTATGCAATCTTTAAAGGTGTACCTCAACGGGAAATTCGATTGAACTTCAGAAATATTACTTCAATCATATAACCATTACAACATATGTAGTAGCTTGGATATGATGTGGCGAAAAGCTTTAACGGGATCTAAATTCCAAATAACGAAGAGAGATCGAACTAAAATTAAGAATATAACACTAGAATCCCAATAAGGTCAAGGACCAGGGACTAAGGACAAGGACCCTAGAAAAGAAAGAGATTCCTTTATTAATTACGGAAATCAGTGCATTATTACACTTACCACTACATGTGGGTACACAAGCAACGCAGAAATAAAAGCCGGTTGGTGTCAAAAATAATTATCGTGTTACAAGACATATACGGCTATATCCGCCAAGGCGAAATTAATCTTCAAATCAACATAAAATGGAAAATCAATTTATATTCAGGGCACTTGCAAAAATCTATCCATGAAACGTTATCAGTAGGAGCAGAACCCCAAAAACATCGTATATCCAGCAAGGTTGCCTCAAGAGAGAGAGCGTCACCTTCAAAATTATCAAAAATCCAGGTGTTAATTTAATCATTTCTCTACGAAATAACAACTTTTTCACAAAGATTCTAGGACATCAACGTTCAACATTAACAGAATGCCAAGGTTATGAATAACACATAATGACAAAACACAATTGACAGCTTGTCAAGTAAAATGCGGTTCAAGGGAAATAAACATGAGAGTATACTACAACTGAGCGCGGGGCGTTACAAAGTTCTCTTAAATGAAAAAATTTACTGTATAGAATTTGCTATATTAAACACTTTAGTATCATGCATGCAGGCTACCGATTGTGCTGATAAAAACGGTTAGCATACAGTACACCCGGTATATGGTACCAAGGTACGCCACTGTAATTTGACTATTTATTAACTTTTTGCATGTTTTTATGTACCAAAACACTTGTTCCTGAACATCTTTGTAGGAATGAACATTTATTAAATGTTTTTAGAGTTAGTAAACCATTTTCAATTAGCAATTGCTAAACCATTTGTAGGATCTCTTGACCTTATTGAATATCCAACATATGCATATACAATCGAGTATCCAATGAATTTATCTACCACTAAAACTAGGCGGGAAAACAAATTCCACAGAAGAATTACTGCTGCACAATTTTATGTACGTTACTTAGCAACAAATGCAGAAAAGTTTAACGAACTGGATATAGTACCACAGTAAAACAAGCTCGCATCATAAGTGAATTATGTTTAAGAATTATCAAAGCGCCATATACAATTTTGAAGCGGTGTATCGTCAGCTAATGAATACATATCAGTCTACTGATAAAGCAGATCTAGTTCAAACAAGTTCATTTGCTAGTAGATCACTGGCATCTCTTGAAGCATCCAGATGATTGGAAACATGAAGCCCAAGCACGTTTAGAAGCGCTTTGAAGTTATGATGATTCAGCACTATTTAGAATGCCTATAGTTCACTTAAAACATTCTGATTATTACCTAGTTATTGACACTCCAATAGACTTGGGAACTGTTAACCCATTACTGCACGGCATTTTTATTTTTGATAAAAATAATATTTTAGGAGAAACTATTGGGTCTAGAAGCCTAAAAAAATTATCAAAAAAATTCTTGTTTTAAACAAAAACATTTTTTTATTCGAAATAGTATGTTGCATATCTGCTACATTGTGTATGAATGGTAGTCTTAGTATAAACTGTTTTTTTTGTGTTAAAGCACAACAATGTAATATTTATGCTACATAAAAAAATATTAACTAAAAGCAAATTAAAAATTATGAAAAATTACATATTGTGGAACCTGTGAAAACAATTCTTGGTTTTTTTCAAGCACAGGTGTGCCTTACACTTTTCACAAAACATAAATGTAAAGCCTTTACATTTTAGTACTTTGCAACTTTTCATTTTTTCAGAAAATATTGGCCAGTGTCCAATGGCATCTTTTCTTACTATTTATGGAGGCAGAGCAGTACAATTTTTTTTCCTCATTTTTACTGCAATTTCTTTGTCAATGTTTGAGGGTCTTCCACGTTTCCCAGAAGTCCGCAGGATTATTGTGTACATTGTTGCGGCAATTTCGGCACGGTATTCGCATAATGAGAGAATTTTTCTTCTTTTTGCTTTCTGTTAATGTGTCTATATAAAAGCAAAGCGTTGACTATACAAACATCTAGTAAATGGCAGAAAATTTTTAAGTACTATTTATTTGATTGTGTTCGGATCTTGTACCTGCCGATGAGACTGTGGGTAAGGTCAACTCCTGCCATGTGACGATTGTACTCTATTACTGCATTTGGGCATGGAATACCCACTTTCTTTTTTTAGGTTTTGTCATACCTTTTGACTTCCTGTTTTGGTAATTCTCCGCAAAACGTTGAAGCCAACATAACTGGCTAAGTATCTTTCTATGACATGAGAGATACCTTTGTCCTTCTATGTTAGCTGCATATTCCAATTTGGTGTTTTTTCAATGCAGCTTCGCCGGAAAAAGGATAGTTGGGTATTCTGTTCCTTCGTATGGTTCCTATACTTTGAATTCCATTTTTATGCAAAAAAAGTGATAAGAAGGAGAGACGTGTAGTAATAATCAAAATATACTTGATGATTTACATTTTTAGTGACATTTCTCAATAACCCTACCACAACATTTCCACTGCCACCCAAATTAGGTTGGTTTACTAATCTTTTTGACTCATCGTTTTTGGATCCCGTATATATCTCAAAATCGTAGGTAAATCCGGAAACTCCGCTCACCACAAAAAAACTTTGAAACCCCATTTGTGTGGTTTCAGAGATATGTATTGTTATAGATAATGGCGAACTTAAGTTGCACAAAGTTGCTCATCAACAGAAAGATACTTTTTAAATAAAATATTTTTAAATCTGTTTTTCAAACTATCTACAATAGGTCTAATTTTGAAAAGCCGGTCGTGTTCTTCATTTGGATCCATATTAGCTTCATTTCTAGGCGTAATTTTAGAATTCTCATTGAAATGAAAAAACGCACGTATTTTTTCAAATGCGTTGTAGGCTTATTGTTGCAATTGCTTTTTCATAACCAATTGTTTTTGACCAGTAACTTCTATTGCTTGACAAATGCACTATGAGCGTATAGAAACATATTCCTATAAATTTTCGTAAATTGTCGGTGGTTAAATTTGCCGGCTTTCATGGATTTAATTGTATCGAATACAGGTTACTTTGCTCAACAATTGAATTTATAATACCGTCTGTAATAAAATATTTAAAAAAATGATATGGACTGGAAAGCTGAATTATTTCTTCTGGTAAAGTGGCATTACTCCGAAATTCCAAATTTTCTTTAGAAATTATTAAGTTATCCTTTTTCCATTTCAAATCTTTTATATTGTAAACAGAAATAGGTTTCTTTGCTTTGGTTTTTTGTATGTTGAAACTTTATTTGACTAGCGTGATGTAGAAGGTTTATTTATAGCACCTGAGTTTGAATGGTACTGTTGCAAAGCTTCTTGTTGGCTGTTGGTGAGTTCTAAATCAGTTTTTGATTGAACCAATGTTTTGTCTTCAAACTGTACTGGCATATCGGCAATTTCAACTTCTGTGAAATCATTATCAAGTATGACAGGAATTTCATCTAGTTCAAAATCATAAAGTTCATCAGGCTCCTCATCCAACCAGTCATCAATATCTTGTCCATCTTCACTTATTTCGCCGAAATGATCAGCGAAGTACTGTAGTTCTGCATCAGTCAATCTTTTTACTTTGTCCGAATCAGCCATCTCTATGAGCAGAAAAATAAACTATTCACGCACAATGTTGCATATTTGGTACATAAATTTTTATTGAAATTTTGATTGAATTTTATTGAATTGAAATCCTACGTAAACAACTTCAACATTACAATTTACATACCTTACGAAAACGATTCCCAGTTATCATAAACTTTTACTGTGACACAAACACAACAAAAATACCAACAATTAGTCTAGTGAACTGTCATTAGTCTATAGCTCTTGTTGTTATTGTCTGTGCGAAAATAACCTTTATAGAGTAGCCAATAAGAACTTAATAATATCGTAGCAGTAGTGCAACAAAGTACACGAAGCGCAACGGTTCATATTCATGATTTAAGATAAATAGAAAAAGACCGTAGCATTTCTGCTATACGATGCACTAAAGGATTAAAGAAGATTTATTGGGTGGGAATTATGAAACGCCTCGAGACTTTTGTAAAGATATGAGACTGATATTTCAAAAATAGAAAAATTATAACATTAATAAACGATGTAGGATTTATGTAATGATAGCTCATCTCTCTGCAATGTTTGAAGCACATATGAAGAAAACTGCTCACAATTGAAATATGTCAAAACGTAGAAAAACTGTGACTCCGAGAAAAAATATAAAAAGAAGCCAAAGAAAGAAACTAATTAAAAAACAGTTTCTTAAAGAAAGTGACATTGAATCAATAACAGCAAATGGTCACATAAGTGATTTCCAGTTTGAGGATAATGATTGTCATGAGTCATCAGCTAGTGTACTATTACTTTAATTAAGTACTAATTAGGGTTCTGTATATAAACCCAGGGCTAAACGAAAAGTTACTTCAAATTCTCAGCGTAGATGGTATTCTCGTGGTAGCAGTAAAAGAAATGGTGATGAAACAGCCGCTGCACATAATCCATCAGTTACACGTACAACGATAAAAAGAACAAATTTAGATTCTAATACGTCGCCCAAAATCCAGTATACCAAATACTAATAGTGATAATAAGAAAGATTAAAGAAATTAGAAGTTACACGCAAAGCCACTTTTAAAATGAAAGCAGAATCAAATTCCTGCCGTCGCCAAACATCTTTTTCTGAGAACACTGTTAGCAACGGAGGTGAAGTAATAAATCAAAGGCCAGTTACACGAAAAATAAAGCAAAAGATGCGGTAATATATAAAGATTTACGAACAACTTCTCGCAGAGGAAGTGATAGAAGCCTCACTACATTGAAAAGTATGATAGTGATAATATAACTTTAGAAACTTTAAAAAGAAATTATAGCTTTAATGTTGACAGCGACTCGGCTGTTGTAACAACTGTAAGTAGTTGAGGTCGTGTGCGTAGGTTAACTGTAAGAGCAAAAGCTCCCTTACAAAGATAGGTATCACATTCCATTTGTGATACTACAATTAGCATAATTGTAACTAGTCTTTAAGTATTTTGTAGAAAAAAATTATAAAATAACTTTGAAATTTTTATTATGTTGATATATTTTTAAAATCAAAGTATTTATTGGAATTCCGCCTACATCATTTACTAAAAAAATAACACAACTAACAGCAGAAATGTACATAGAACTAAGACTATTAGCGATAGTCATTAGTAGTTAACCCATATACCGTTATCATTCACTATGAGATTTGTGGACCTTTTGGGTTTATTTTTTTTGTTCTTTTTTTATTTGGTGGTGTTGGAATCTTTTCTGGTGTTAAACAAAACCAAATCAATACTTCCTTCTACTAACTTTTAAGTTTTTAGGACACTAAAGAATTTATGTTTGACTAAAATAACAATCTGCATCTCATGTAGAGCGCAAGTAGATACCCTTACTTTTTATGTTTTTATAACACTGGTTTTTCTAGCTAGTAGCCTCATACTCCGTGCAACCAATTTGCGGATAATTGTCCGATTTGAGGATAATTAGAAAGCATCGCAGATAATTTTCTAACCCTATCATTATGCGGATAATTTATGGCTATTTTTTATTCCCTAAGAATTTCGAAGCTACACTTCAAATGATTTTTTTGGAGTTTTATTTAAATAGTAACGTGAAAATTTTTCTCGTATATTCCTGCCCAAATACAAATATCGTATCAGTTCCTTTAAGCACCGTCTGTTGTTGCGCGGAGTCCGGCAGTAATTCCCCGTAGCATAAATAATTTAATAACACACAACAGGCGACACGCAGTAAATTAGGAGGTGCTTTTATATTATTAAGCAACGTTTTTTTAAATCATATTAGTGTGGCTTATGACTTAAATTACGAGTATTTCATTATCCTTCCACATATGTGTTAAATATGACAACAGGTAATATGTTAAGTAAATGGTTATGAACGGTAAGTAATAAAAAATTATTGTATAGTGTTACTGTTTATACATTGTGTAGGGAGGCGCTGACGGTGTAATTCTGAAAATGGTAACGATGGAGATAATTCGAAATCAAACAGTATATTTGAAGCTTTTTCTTCAAAACATGTTGAGGCATATATTTACTGTTATTTTTGGTTTTAAAACATTAGAGTATGTCTATCTTTTAGAATGTAGAATCAGACAATTCTGATACCAAACACGAAGCAGATAGCGACTCGAAAAGTGACATTAATGAGGCTGCTACCTCAACCTACAGTAAAAATCGAAAAATATTGAGGTTTCGTGCTGTTTGGCTAAAAGTTTCAGAACTTAAGTATTGGGTCACAAAATCAAGCAATACTTCTAAAAGAGGCAATGATTTGGCATTTTGTAAAGTTTGCAAATACGATATAGTAGCACATAAAAGTGTTTTAATGAAACATAGTATAAGCGAAAATCACAAATTTAATATGCAACAAGTTAGTAATAACCAGCCGCGGCTACTCTATGGGGGCTCAAAGGCTAGAGCCCCCAGGTTATTTTAAGGAATAGTTACCAAAAATAAACTTTTTGGCATAAATTAATTCATCGTAAAATGATTACTCAAAAGTAGAGATCGAATGCATAAATGCTTTCAGCCCGGCATTTTTAAGTGGTCTCAGTAAATAAATGATAAATGCTACGTTTACAATGAAAATGATGTATGATGCCGGAAACAGATATAATTAGTAAACATATCCCGCCGTCGTCCTTTCGTAAGCAACCACATCTAACCGTTTTAATGAAAATTAACACCAAAATGCATAAAATTCTTTTAAGATTTGTGGTTTAAATGATCAAATGTAACACTGATATTAATATTTTAAAATTATTTAAAACAATTACGTTTTTTACTATATTCATTTTACATCCAACATTTAAGCAATAATAAATAAATACATAAATACATTTCGACAGTGCTCTCTTCACGTAAACAGAACTCTTTGATTCTCTTTAGTACATAAGTGAGGGCGCAATTTTTATTGAGCCCAGCTTCAATGTAAAGCTTGTTTAGTTTTTTACGCTGATTATAAATATGCTATACACTTTTCGATATCTCATTTAGTTTTTGAGATAATCGAATTTATTTGAGAAATGTTAACAGTACAAACTAATGTAAACTTTAATAGATATCCAAATGATTTTTATTATCATTTCGGCTTCAGTATCACATTATATAATTTTTGTGCAAAAGAAATTCAATTAGTTTGCGAGCCTTTAGCTGTAGTTAATTGCGCTGTAAATGGCAGGGATGTGATACATGGAAATCACTATGAAGCAATCATTCCTAATTCGGCTGAAGATATTCCAACCGTACATCAAACTGACTTATTCGGAGGAATCACAATACCCGGGACTAATCACAGAATAAATGTTAACAATTTTAATTAATTATTCTCTATTTTTCTGTTTGTTTGAGTGGTGCTGAGAGCTTATATCATTAAGTAGTCCGACTCAAATTTGATTAAAACAATAAAATTTATTAAATTATATTTATAATAATAATAAAATTTTGTTTAACGTTTAAGTACTAATTATTTAATTTAAAACATATAATTTTCTTTTATAAAATTTTCGTAAGTTTGGTTGTAAGGCGTACATGCGTCTTAGATTTTTTTTATTATTATTTTAAATTATTCACGATGACTGAAAATAATATTCGTAATATAATCGAAATTAAATTTAAAACTCTTCCATTAGCAGAAAAGGTGAAAATTAGGAACCTAGGCCGTCCGACACCGAATTTAAATATGAAACAGGTAGATAAGGTTGGAAATCGTAGTTTCACAAGGCATTTTTCAAAAGAAATTTATAAAAAATGTCAGTGGATTTCCGGGTGTTCTCAATCGAATGCTCTATTTTGTTTTCCTTGCCATTTATTTTATTGTGGCGGAATGGACAAAACATGGTCGGAAAAAGGCTTTAGAGATCTGAAGCATATAAACGATAAAATAAAGAAGCATGAAATTAGCAAGTACCATATAAAGTCTTGCACGGATTTGGCTATGCTAGGTTCCGTGAACATTGCGGTTCAGTTAGATTCCGCATATAGGCGGAACATTATGAAGCATAATGAGCAGGTGACTAAAAATAGATACATTTAAAAAAAAATTATCAATTGTATTAAATTTTGTGGAAAGTTGGAATTGTCATTGAGAGCACACAATGAAAAAAAAGATTCCGAAAACCGTTCAATTTTGTTAGAATTAATTGATTTTACTTCGGAATTGGATGTAATTTTAAAAGAACATTTACACAAAGCGGGTGTATTTAAAGGTACATCTAAAACTATGCAAAACGAGATTTTAAAAAGCATGCTTGCAGTGTGTCATCAAGAAATTCAGGATCAAATTAAAGGTAGTGATTTATTCGTTTGAATTGGAAGATTCCGTGGTTTAATGCTGACGTAGGCTCCCAAGCGGGTATTTTGGTGCAAATCGGAGATTGGTATGTGCAAAAAATTGTGTTCGTATGTTATTTGAACTATCGACGTAGTAACGAGATAAGTTTTTGTTTGATCAAGTTGTGTAAAATTCTAAATAGGTCAAGGACAGACCACAATTATATTTTTCGATGTTATGCGATAGGAATCTGTAACTTGTTCTTACCTCATTCTTTGATTAATTCAATGAAACATCAGAAGATGTCATTACGTGTTAGAGAAGGTGAATTCTTACAATTATAAGCACTTAAAAATTAAATTTCTATATTTGATATTTCATGAATACTTAGTTGAAATTATCCACTGTAAAATTAAGGTAGATCTACCCTAATTAACTTTTTGTTATAAATAAGCAATTTTATGCTTTGTCAATTTGTTAAATAAAACCACATTTAATGGTATTTGGTACTGATCTTATCCAGTGCCTTCAGTAAATTATGTTTCACAATTTAAATTAATCAATGTATAAAGAAAGAAAGATATTTTGTATAAAAGCACATTATTGAATACCAGAAGAATGGATTCTTATTTTCGGACTAAAGACTATTTTTTATTTAGGATGAATGAAAGATGATTCCAATTGAGTTTAATTGTTTTTGAGTATGAATGCACAAACGGTGCTGTTCTTTGTTTAATCTGTTCACAGGTGCTGCAGAGGATTGCTAAGGTCAAGGTCGAGCCATAAGGTAAGAAACTTCAGAGATTATGTGGTCTTTAAAAAATTGTATAGCGGCTATAGGAGAGAGGTTTCCGCATTAGCCTTGTACAAGGGACTTGAGTCGGGTCTTCTCTGTATAGAAAAATACGGTGGCGCCTTATTCTTGTTGTTAGTGGTTGCAATTACACCCCGACCCACAGCTCATGTTCCACCCAGAGCATATAGTTCGACTAGCCGCTTTGCCTTTGAGATTTCCTCAGCGTTGAGCCATCTTCCATCCGAACTTGCCGTGGGCTCTTTTTAAATATTGGAAATTCTCGTTAAACTAAAACAAAATCGTAAAAAAGAAGAAGGCAATAAATGGCGCCCAACGTGGAGCTCGATTGCTGTGCCAATTGTATAAGCACATAACGTATAGGCTTCGATTGACTTTGGTTGTTTACACTTGTGATTCGTAAATCATTTACCCTCAGATTAATTTAGTCTATTGATGTTGTTGTTTAATTGAGTTTAATTTGTAATTAGTTAGTTAATCTATTCCATGATGGCTGAGACGTATCAAGTAGTTTATTTGCATAAAGATGAATTGGATTATGAATTGAGAATTCGTGGAGTTGTTAGCAGCAGACCGATGCAGGATAAAAGGAAAATGTTAGGCCGATTATTAGCTAAAGAAACAACATTACCTGATTTTATTTGTCAATTAGCTCTAACGGAAATTGATAGTATATCAACATTAATAAAGTTGTGTAAGAAGTTAGAAGAAGCTTTCTTACATGGAAAAATTGTTCGATAGGAATATTATTGTTCTTTTAGTCGCAGCTTGTAGTATTTCAGTGAATAATAATTCACAGTGTAGTTGATAATAGTGATTTGTATTTAAGTTTATCTTCCATTTGTATTAGTCACAATAGTTGTTTGATAAATTTTTCATAGTAGAGATGATAGATGTTTATAATTTGGTACACTGGTTTTTACTGTCGGTAAACCGTTTCAGGATTGCTCTTGTGCATAGGCACGTTTTGTTTTGATATGATTTATTTTAATAGCATTTTTGATTTATTTATATCCGCATTGCAACGCAGTATGTTAATTTGGTTGTAAGTCTAAGTGAAACTTGTCGTCGTGGTTGGTCGGATTAGCAGTATGTCAGTCTAGACGAGACTTAGGAAAAGTCGGTCGCTCAGCATTACATTAGTCTAAACGAGACTCAAGGTAAGTTGTCGCTCTAGCAATTTTGGCATCACTATTTTTGAGATTGGTGATGAGGTTATAATTTTTGTTTATAAGTCTAGGTGAGACTCACAGAGTTTGTCACCCTAGCAAGTTTATGCGTTGTGAAGTACTTTTGTCTATCTTAACAGTTTGGTTATGAGTAGTGTAGGAGTGTACTAGAACATTGATTTAATGTTATCCTCAAATGAAATAAAACTATAAAAGTCGAACGAAACGGAAACGAAATTTCATTAAGTCAGAATACTTATTTGAAATCAATATTAAAGAAATGTACATGAGCGATTGTAAAGCTGTGAGTACCCCTCTTCCAAATAAGCTAAATTATATTAAATTAAACTCTGATGAAAATTGTAAATTACCCTGTCGCAATCTTATCGGATGCTTAATGTATGCCATGCTATGTACACAGCCGGAATTATGCATAGCTACAAATATTCTTAGTCGATACCAGAGCAAAAATAATTAAGAATTCTGGCAATGCTTAAAAAGAATATTAAGATATATTAAAGGTACTTGTTAAGATTATTTTAAATTAATATCAAAATATACATCTATAACTAAAAGCTTGGGTTTTACACTTCGCATTCTAATCCCCAACCGAGGGATATTCACCCTGTAATAAGCAGGTGCGTTGCGGTTGTGTCAAGGTTAACCGCTTTCTAGCTAAGGACGCAGCATACAACTGTAAATGTGTGGGGTTGCTAGAACAGTAACAGGAGTGAAGTAGATTTACGCGCTGCGACAGGAACTAATGTTATCCTAAGATGAAATGTTATTTAGTTAAAAAATTTACAATATTACTTCAATTATTCAAATAAATTTAAGTAAACGTTTAGTCGCTGTGTAGTTAGTTGTGTTTTATTTCTTTAACTAAGTGAGCCACAACAGGTCAACGTTTCTAAAATATAACGGTTGATTTCTATACAGTCATGATTGGGTTTACATTCTACAGTATAAACAAAAATAATTAATTGTAGCACAGTGCTATAACATAAAAATTGGTACTTCGAGCCGGATTCTATTGTTTTATGAACTAGCAGTTTTATCAATTTTCAGCAATAATTAATGCAATTATTGGCCGGTTCGTTTTTACTACATGAAAAGTGTTCCGGTATTTTTCAAGCAAAACGTATTGTTTTTTACGCAGCAATAATTAATACAATTATTGGCCTGCACATCTCTTGCTATGCAAAAAGAATTCTAGTGTTTTTTAAAATTCAACTGTCGGTTTTCACAAGTGTAATCAGTAGTGCAATATTGAGTGATCTAGGCTATTTTTCCTCATCTGTTGGAAGGTCGGCTATAAAGCTCAAGAACCATCAACAGGCACAAGGTTATTGTGGAAATTCAAGCTTGGACACAGCCGTGGACGGGAAACTACAGTTGGGTGAGATAAAACCATTACATTATATTCCTTTGTTATATAATTGTTGCTTCCTATTGCATTTCTGCTCGGCCTTTAATTTCAATCCGCGACAGTGCGTAGTAATTACTAAAAGGTCAGAACAATTAAAAGTTTTAATGAGGCAGCGTGCTGTGCTAAAGGCTAAATGTACTAACTTAAAGAAATCCTTAGGTGAAGCTGAGGAAAGGTTTAACTCCCCCGGTAATTTGCATTTAGAAATTTCTATTGAAATACAAACGCGTATTTATAAATTTGAACACATTATTGATGATTTCGAAACAGTTCAATCACAAATCGAGGTATTGGACTTAGATTTTGATACTCAACTTTTGAAAAGGGAATTGTTTGAAAATACTTATTATAAAATTATGGCTATTGCAAAGGGAATGATACGAGGAGAGGTAGGCAAGGTTGGTAGCGAGGTTGATAAGGAAGGCGATGGAGTGGGGTTTGTAGCTGGATCCATTTCAGGACAGCCTAATAATAGTGCTACCCAAAATCAATCTAGTGCCATAAAGCTTCCACAAATAAATCTACCAGTCTTTAACGGTTCGTATGACCTTTGGTTAGAGTTCAAGGACATGTTCAAGTTGTTAATCCATGACAGCGACATTCCTCCAATCCAAAAATATCATTACTTGAGGGCGTCCCTTCAGGGTCCAGCCATACAGATTATACCATCGCTCGAATTTTCTGCCGCCACGTATGAGATCGCATGGAACGCTCTGTGCGAAAGATACGACAACAATGCTCTTTTAATATAAAATCACGCGAAGGCAATTTTTAATTTACTTACAATGTCCAAGGAATCTGCTGCTATATTGCGTACCTTTGTAGACAATCTTTTCAAACATTTGAGAGCTCTGAAAAGCTTGCAACAGCCTGTAGATTCTTGGGGTACTCTTATCATTTTTATTGTCAGTGGAAAGTTGGATAGGGTTACCCTCAGGGACTGGGAAAAACAAAAGCCAACAGATGAACTCGCGACGTTAGAGGATCTACATAGTTTTCTAAAATCAAAGGCAGATCTTCTGGAATCATTGGACCCAGAATCCACAACGAAGGCTTCAAGTAAGCATTCTCAGAGCGGCTACAATTATTTTCTTATCAATGCGACAGGAGAAAACTCTTGTGGCTTTTGTCGGTCAAATCACACAATCTATACGTGTACTAAACTCCTAGCTCTTTCTTCAAAAAACCGCTACGAAGAAATTAAATAACGCCAACTATGCGTAAATGCTTGCGCCTTGGCCATACTCTTAAAAAATGTAAGAATTCTGGCAAATGTAAAAATGCAACCTTCGGCATAATACCTTATTACATTTAGAGCAATCATATTCTAACTCTGCTTCATTTCCTAGCAGACCCGCAGCGCCAACTTCTGGCAAGAGTGGTCCAGTAGTGTCATCTACACCTGCTCAAAATCAAGGGGTAGCCCTATCGAGCAGTGTACCGTTGGCAGCCACGGGGGTTTTACTTTCAACTGTCACGGTACAAATATATGATTCCTGCGGAACACTTCATGTGTATAAAGCTGCTCTTGACTCAGGGTCACAGTCAAATTTCGTGACAAGTGAACTTTGCAAAAGGTTAAACTTACCTCTTATTAACATTGCAGCATCAATTGTGGGTATCAATCAAGTTGCATTGAATCTTCAGTATAGATGTGATATTAAAATAGAGAGCATTTATTGTAAATTAGCATCCTTGCCTTTTTTGGTTATTGACAAGATTGGTGCTAATCTTCCAACTATAGAAATCGAGGTCGCAAACATAAAAATACCTCCACATATACGTCTGGCGGATCCAAATTTCTATAATCCGGGTCCAGTGGATCTATTACTAGGTGCTAGAATTTTCTGGCAATTGCTGTGCATAGGTCAACATTTATTGGGGCCTAATGGCCCAAGTTTGCAAAAAACCAAATTGCGTTGGGTTGTGTGTGGCTTCATGCCTCTCAACTTTCAGAAACAAGCCTATATGTGCAATTTTGTTGAAAACCTTGATGCGCAAAATCAACTCGAAAGGTTTTGGGCTATAGAAGAAATTAATAATGATAAGCGGTCCCTGTCTGTAGAGGAAACAGAGTGCGAGTCAATATTTACCAAAACTACAACTACTACTCCCGAAGGGCGTCTGGTAGTTACAATTCCTCTCAAAAGATCGCCTCTGGAGTTAGGGGATTCAAAAAATATAGCTATAAAACGTCTGCTTGCCTTCGAACGCAGATATGAGCGCAAGCCAGAAACAAAAGTATTACACGTTCAATTTATGGCTAAATACGAAGCTTTAGGGCATATGACCAAGGTCGTTGAAGATAACTCATTTCAACCAAATTATTTTCTCCCACACCATGGGGTACTCAACGAAAAGAGTGCATCTACGCGCCTTCGCGTTGTTTTTGATGGGTCTTCACCCTCCGAATCAGGCGTATCGTTGAATGACTTACAAATGACTGGGCCTACGGTACAAGATGACATCTTTTCACATTTACTACGTTTCCGTCAAGACCCCTTTGTAATAGGGGTAGATATTTCTAAAATGTATCGACAAATACTTGTCCATCCCAGTCAAAGGCAACTCCAACAAATCGTTTGGCGAAATAGCACCCTTGAACCCATAGCCACGTATCAGTTGAATACCGTAACATACGGCACTAGCTCGGCTAGCTATTTAGTTACTCGTTGTTTGCAATTTCTAGGCGAACAGAATAAACAGAAATATCCAGATGCTTCGCAGGTCATCTTGAACAATTTTTACATGGACGATATGTTTGCTAGTGGTTCATGTGCTTCTAAGTTAGCTTTTACCGTCACTCAAGTCAAGGAAATACTCCAAGCCGCTGGATTTCCGCTTAGTAAATGGATTTTAAATTGTCCTTTTATGTGGCAAGAGCAGGAATTTGTCGATAACAATATTAAACTTCGTTTTGGAAAAAGCGAAAGTATTTCTGCGCTTGGACTTTTTTGGGACTGCAAAAGGGATTCCTTGCAATTTCTAATTAAGGCTCCTTCGGACAATAAATTCGTACCTAAGAAAACTATACTATTCGACATAGCTTCGATATTTGACCCTTTAGGCCTCATAAACCCTTGCATTGTAACGGCAAAAATATTGTTGCAACAACTATGGCTTGAGAAGCTATCTTGGGACGAATCGATCCCTTTTTGTATCTATACTAAGTGGCACGAGCTCAGAAGCCAATTGCTCATTTTAAATGAATTTGTCGTTCCACGCTACGTTTGTCTAAATAAACAAATAAGGGTAGAGATACACGGTTTTGCTGATGCATCCCAAGAAGCGTATGGTGCTTGCGTCTACGTACGTAGCCTTGATGCGTTCAACAACATAACCACGCGCCTATTAAGTGCTAAAAGTCGCGTTGCTCCTACAAAAACTCTATCTATCTCTAGATTAGAGTTATGCGCGGCTCTAATACTAGCCCAGCTGATTAATAAGGTGCGACAATCACTAACCATATCCATTGACACTTACAAATTGTGATCGGATTCCTCTGTAGTGTTACATTGGTTGAATACTAGCCCTAGGCTCTTACAGATTTTTGTTGCTAATCGGGTGTTTTCTATTCAATCGCTCACCGACATTTCCGCTTGGTAACACGTTAAAAGCGAAGACAACCCTGCTGATATTTTATCCAGGAGAGAGTCGCCTAAATTATTACAAAAAACTTGCTCTGGTGGAACGGCCCTTCATGTCTGCAACAGCCAGAAGACCAATGGCTCGAATCACAAATCGGAATTATCAGTACTTTACCTGAACTAGAGGTCGGATGTTCTATTTGCATCAAATAATGTAACTTCAAGTTTTATGGAAGGCTATTCTTCTTTAATCAAACTAAAACGTGTCATCGCATATTGTTTACGATTCTCCTTTAGTGCTTCCCAGAGAGATCCTCAGAGCAGGCTAGCCGGGAAGTTATCGAGAGGGGAATTAGAATCCTCCATTAAACAGTTAGTCAAAATGGTACAAAAAGAGCATTTTCTAGATGAAATAAAATCTATAAACGAGCTTAAAATTGTTCCTAAAAATAGCAAAATACTAAACTTAAATCCTTTTCTAGATAACGAAGGTTTATTAAGGGTAGGTGGTCGTCTCCAGTATTCTGAATTCTCGGAAGATAAGCAACATCCTTTAGTATTACCCAATCAGCACCATCTAACAAAACTCGTTTTCCAACACGAACATAAAGCTCTTTGTCCTGCCGGACCACAATCACTTTTAGCCTCTGTGAGAGACACTTTCTGGGCAATTGCCGCCAGGAATCTTGCTCGTAAAACTGTACGTGAATGCGTCATTTGCTTCCGTACAAACTCACAACCGTTAAATCCTATGATGGCACCCCTGCCTAAGTCTAGGGTCAGTCTAGTCCCACCTTTCTCAGTTGTGAACGTCGACTATGCAGGTCCTTCTTTATATAAGGGCAACTTTGGCCGATATCAGAAACTTATGAAGTGTTATATTGCTCTCTTTGTGTGTTTTGTAGTTAAGGCTGTGCACATTGAGCTAGTTACGGATCTTACCTCCGAAGCTTTCTTAGCCGCCTTGCGCAGGTTTTCCTCCCGTCGTGGCAAACCCGTGTGTATTTATTCTGATAATGGCCGCATCTTTGTAGGTGCCCGGTCCGAATTAAAGGCAATCACTAATTTTTTCTCTAAAAATGAATCTGAAATTTACCGTACTTTGGCCTCCGAAGGCATCAACTGGCAGTTTATCCTTGCTTATGCACCTCACTTTGGGGGACTTTGGGAGGCGGGAGTTAAGTCGACCAAGGCTCACCTAAAGCAAATCATCGGTAATCAATCTTTTACGTTTGAACAGTATGCTACATTGCTGTCGCAGATCGAGAGTATCCTTAACTCACGTCCTCTGACTCCGCTCTCATCCGACCCCAGCGATCTAGAAGCACTAACACCGGCGCATTTTTTAATTGGTCGAAAACACACTGCAATAATAGATTACGACTTAGACCAACTTCCTGTAAATCGCTTATCCTACTTTCAACACTTTCAACAAGTCTACCAGCGATTTTGGTCACGATGGTCGAAAGAATATATCGGCGAATTACAAGTGCGAGTAAAATGGCGCCATCAAGCCAATAAACTTCAGATTGGTGATCTCGTGTTAATTAAAGACGATCACCTTCCACCACTAAAGTGGCAACTTGGCCGCGTTCTTCACTTAATACCAGGCAAGGACAAGATTATCAGAGTTACAAACCTCCGTACTGTAAACGGGGATATTACAAGGGCATTGGTTAAAATTTGCCCGTTGCCTAAAGAATCTTCTTCTTAAGCATAGTTATGGTTTTAAAAGGCTTGTCCTTTCAAGAGGGGGGTTTTATGTTAAGATTATTTTGGATTAATATCAAGATATACATCTATAACTAAAAGCTTGGATTTTACACTTCGCAATATAATCTCCAACCGAGGGATATTCACCCTGTAGTAAGCAGGTGCGTTGCGGTTGTGTCAAGGTTAACCGCTATCTAGCTAAGGACGTAGCATACAAGTGTAAATGTGTGGGGTTGCTAGAACAGTGGTAGTAGTCGTGAAGTAGATTTACGCGCTACAAGACGAACTAATGTTATCGTAGGATGAAATGTTATTCAGTTCATTAATTTACAATATTACTTTACTTATTCAAATACATGTTTCCAAGTAAACGTTCAGTCGCTGTGTAGTTAGTTGTGTTTTATTTCTTTAACTAAGTGAGCCACAACAGGTCAACGTTTCTAAAATATAACGGTTGATTTCTATACATTCTACAGTATAAACAAAAATAATTAATTGTAGCACAGTGCTATAACAGTACTGTTGACATCAAATTAATATACAAAAAGGGCGCATTTAACGAAATATTAGTTGGTTTTGTAGATTCTGACTGGGGAAGCAATGAAACTGACCGCAAGAGCACTACAGGCTTTAAGCTTTTTGAACGTCGTTTAATTAGTTGGAATATAAAAAAGGCAAAGTTCAGTTGCAGTTTCTTCTACAGAAGCCGAATACATGGCTCTATATGAAGGGGTCAGAGAAGTCTTATGGTTAAAATCTTTCTTAAATAGTGTTAATTTCCTAATTAAGCAGTCAATAATTATTTTTGGAGACACCAATGGTTGTATTTCAATAGCGAATAATCCTACGTTCATAAACGCTCAAAACATATTGACATAAAATACCATTTTACTCGAGAACAAATTGAAAACAAATCAATAATACTAAAATATACTTCCACAGGTAAGCAGTTAGCGGATGTTTTTACTAAGCAGATACCAGGACCAAAATTTCAGGAAACCCGTTTCAAGATAGGCCTAATGGAATAATTTTTGTTCAAGTCTATATACTAATAGAAATTAACAAACTTAGTAATATATAAATTATGGTCTGGTCAGGTTTTTTTTTGGGTTTTCCTGATCCTCGCAACAAATGTTGGGCCATTGTAAAAATATTTTATCCCTAGATGGATACAAATGAAATCGTAAAGGAAATTGTTTATACTGATTATATTTTTGAGGGGGAGTGTTGGAATCTGTTCTGGTGTTAAGCAAAATTAAATAAATACTTCCTTCTACTAACTTTAAGTTTTTACGACACTGAAGAATTTATATTTGGCTAAAATAACAATCTGTGCCCTATGTAGAGTGCAGGTAGTTACCCCTATGTTTTTATAACACTGGTTTTCCTAGCAAGTAGTCTTATACTTTGTTACGTTTTTTTTTCCGTTGCCTCCACGTTGGGCGCCAAAAATATATGTTACGTTGGCTCGTAGCCGTGCGTAACAAAAAGAAAATCAGAGAAGAAAAAAAATGACCGAGCTCAATCGGAGAGTAGGAGGGGTTGTAGAAAGCAGACCAACCTACCATGTACGCGGCCGTAAGGAGTTAGTGATAATACCTGCAATAAAAAAAATTAGTTAAGCAAACCTAAAAAAAAAAGGAATAAGCATAGCAGCAATGAAACGTCTTAGTTATTCAGTACTTTGTAGAATGTAAATAAAAGAGACTGTTTAGATAAACTATATAATATCACAACGGTAAAAGCAATACAGAAAAATGTTTAGTACAAAGTGAGGTAATATTGGGGAGTAGCAGAAACGTTTCCTCACACACCAATTAAACATAAATCAGACAAAATGTTAAAAAAAATAAATAGGTAAGACACAATTGATATGAGTAATTCAGTAAATAAATAGGTAAGACACAATTGATATGACTAATTCAGTAAATAAATAGGTAAGACACAATTGGTATGAGTAATTTAGTAGTATTGATTTTTCTTTCTTTTTTTTTTTTTCTATGTTTTAAAATAGCCTGCAAGTCTATTGTAAAAGGTATCAGAACGACAAAGATATGGTAAAGCAACGGATAGATATTTAAAGTAATAATCAGTAGGAAATAGTTCAAATTACAAAAGTCCTTCAGCAACGCTTCCTTGCAACGGAAGTGTGAGATTCAACGATGTCCTGCACTAACGAAGCACTTCACCCTTGACTGTGAGGGTGTTGAGGGAACTTATTACACGTTACACTAATCACACCTACGTATTTCACTGGTGTTAGCAGCAGACATTATCACGCGTAGGGAACTATGTAGCCTTGATAAATTTCTTGGTAATTCTATTTCCTAAGACAATAATTTCGAAATATTCTGTAGCACTAGTTTAATTTTAACAGGGACCAAATGGATATTAGTTTCATAAACATCCCCAAAAGCAGTGAGAAACTTCAACCAATACCTTTGTAAGCCGGTAATCTGTTATGTTTCGCAAATAACAAAATTTGCTCAAGCAATGATCTATTTTAGGTTCTTTGTTGTTAGAAAATTCAGAAACTACAGTAGCACTGTATTTAAATAATTCAAAGTATGCGCTACTTTGAAAAGAAAAGGACCGCGAAACTAGATTGCACACACAGTTTAAATATCAAAAGACAAAACAACTAAAAAAAAGAACCATAATGGGTAAAGCACGTGTATCACTACAGCAAGTCCGTCAAATGTTCCTTAACACATATATCTTACAAGAAAAACAACTAAAAACAACTAGTCAGGCACGCGCAAGCAATAACACCGTCCGGCAAATGTTACGTAAACCACTTTCTAAAGTTAATATACAACTTTTATTTCACAAGACAAACAACTAAAATCGTGCCGCGTTTATTCATGTACCATTCGAAAATTAATCTCGCATTAATTCTCACTATTTTTAAAGCAAAAAGGAACAGTATTTTGAACGTACTTAATAGATAGGAACACAGAACAGAACACGGCTCCTCGCTATTATAACCGCTTATCGACTCTTATCTACCTCGCTAATAACATAAGGAACATCTCAAACGTGAATGTCACAATCGTATCTAACAATTAATTACAGGCTGTTTATCGTTTTCGATAAGTTGGAATTTATTTATTAATGAGAATTAATCTTCAATTTATCTATCTTTTAAAATTAATACACGCGAGTTAAATTGCATACAATTCTAAAAATTATTCGGACGTATTTACTTGATGCAAACAGCGATTCAAAGGAAACGATGCAATCCACTCATTATAATACGACGCATTCGCCTAAGGAGTTAATACATATAAAATATAGAAATAGTGATTGTAGAAAGGTATTTACTAATTTGAGAAAAAGCGTAAAAAGGTTAAACTATTAAAAATGCACGTTACAACTTGAATTCAACACGTTTAGACGTGCTTTTAAATGAATGTGTTTAAATAAAGCAATTTATGTCAAACTGACATTATTATTTTATTTAAATCCTACTCCCACATCCAATAGGTGGTTTTAAGAAAACTTTTAAATGTCTGGTTTAATTTTTATTGGTTTCAAATGCTGTAACACGCTTTCGCTCTCAATAAAATTCGCATTTAATGTACATAAAAAAAGTCAAAGGACGGTGAGGTAAATTCGTAGTAAACTAAAACAAGCTACTGCAAGGCAAGTACTAAGAAACGTGTTATAAAGGTAAACGAGCATGATTAAACTGTAAGTGTAACATTTAGAAAACAGAATATTGGTATTTCGGTTAATAATTATATGTACATAAACCACGTTTTGGTTATATTGTTTACACAGGCTGTCCCGTCTGTAATATAGAACGAGGATTAGTTTAGGTCTTACACATTAGGCTGCTAAAACATCAAGTAATTTTGAAGCTGAGCTGCCCCACCGGTGAGGTAGCTTATACGCTTTACATATTAATATTCCGTTGGGAATGTAAACGTTGGTACATCCCAGGCTATACCCACGATAAGGCTTAATCATTTCAGCGGCAATTATGTACAAGCCCACGGTCAACCCTACTATATTTGCATACACAAAGTACTTTTTGGATTATGATGAATTAAATGTATCAATCCTTAGTAAAACAAGCAACCACTTTCCCTTTCTCAGATTTATAAACCTTATTATGGTAATTTCTATTTTATAAAAAATTGTTTAATAAATATACGGTTAACTTTCTAATAATAAATGTAAGGCGCACATCAGCAGTTGTAGATTTAAATACAAAATACTTTGGGTAGTGAAAGTTTTTCTAGTGTTAGTAGGTATACGTTTGTGAAATGGAACATTGCTATTGAAATGTGGTCAGTCTCAGAATTAGTACAGCTTTATATGAAAACGCGAGATCTTTAAATTATTACATGAACCAATAAACGCGTTTTTCAACCTGTGAGGCGCCGCTCCCTAGGGAGGCGCAAAATAATGGAAGATGAAGATGCGCGAAAGTCCAAGAAATATGAAGCGAAAATTACAGTAACATTTTTTTTACTGAAAAACCGAAAACACAAATTACATCAATTATTACGGACAAAACAATATCGTTGCTTAAAGTGCACTAACACTTTAAGAGTTCATTGCAGCAGGTTACCAGGGTATGTAATCTGGGATACCAACAAAAAAACTGTCATGGCCGCCGTGCACTACTTTTCTTCCTTGTCGATAGATACCACCACTAGATAGATATAAGTAACGTTCAAGGCCATTATTTTTGCATAATTTGTATAGCTCAAAGAATGCGCCATATTGAATACGCTAACCTTATATTCAGCTGACTCGCGTTTAGATTTAATTTAGAATTTAGAGCGTGTTTATTTTAGTTTTTCAATTATTGTTTTTGTTATTGTTAATTGATAAACGCATGGTCGCGGAAAGACTAAGATACAGGTTCAAGTCCTGTCCAAGACCTTATATTTTCCTTCTTTCAATTACTAGTTCGATTTGAAATGATCATTTGGGCTTTGCATTTCATCTTATTAATTGTAATATATATATATATATATATATATATATATATATATATATATATACACATATATATATTTTGCCGTGGAAGTCAGGAACACTCTCGTATTTTTCCTAAACACCAATCAAGCCCCACGAATTGGGCGTCATAAAATTGCCGTGGATCGGGGATTAAGCTTTTAAATCGAGCGTCATAAAATTTCTGAAAAAAAATAAGAATAAAAAAATTCCTACACTTCCTTTCGCACAAACACAGTCAAATGAAATGACCACTTAAATAATGCACAAAACATACAACCTTTTTATTTACACATATTAACAAGTTTCCATTATTAATAAACTATTTACACCTTGGTACAGACAGTTTGCTAAAACTGTTACCACCTCAATCAATAAATACTTTAAAGTCCTTGATTTTAATATATTTCAACAAATTTCGATTCAATACGAGTAGATGGACTCCTCATGTAACCCTAGATTGATTTTATTCTGGTCTATTTTGAGCTCATTATAACCCAATTCTTCTAAGTGCCTTTAAACCTCGCATGTTATTTAAAAACAAATTTAAAGACCCATTTACTTCTTACAACAACATTTTATATCATGAATAAACATTTATATATCATCAATAAACCTTTTTAAATCATCAAAATTAATTGTCCTGTACATATACCCCTTTAAACGAGTTTTTTTGGTAATAAATACACCCCCAACAAGTCAAAACACTCAAACACAAAAATATCAACACAAATGTTTATACAAAAACAGGAAATTAAGTTTCTTTACCTGTAGTAGGCTTCGTCTCTCGACACCTCTGAAGATGGGTACCAGACACCCTCGTCGTAGTGTCCATATACTTCGATTCTGCCTGAATCCAACTGATTCCCCACTATCCAAATCTTTGCCATCACCATGATATTTCACCCAGATATTTATTTAGTCAAACTTAACATTCCATATCAAATACACTTCATGCATTTTAGTTAAGCTTTAGGATTCGCTTACCCAAATACCATCTCTTCATTCGATAGTCGTTGTAGTAACTGCACCTTTTATCTAGACCTTGGCACTCACTCGTGCAATATAACTTTTATTAATTTTGCGGTACGTTACTACAGCTTTACATATTTTCAAACAAGATGTTGTATGCTACTTTACCGAAAATACACTAATTAATGCCCGTAAGATCATATACTATTATTGCGTTGCAGATCTAAGCGCGATCTCAGATCTAAAAAGAAAGGGAGCTTTAATATCTTTGTCCGAGTATTTATACGCTTTTCTATACCCCCATGGAACCCAGTTCCATTGAACAGCTTATTTTTAAATTTACTTTCACAAATTTTGAACGTAACGCCTGAAAAATTCCGAGATTATTATAATGTTACACTAAAATTTGTTTAATACATTAACGGACGCGCGCTTCTCACAACTGCTTCGCCTTGAACCAATGATATAGTTTTCCCTCGTCATTACGCTCCACCTATCAGCTATCTTTCTCCGTTCTACCCATACCTATTGTCTCATCTAGAAACCCCTCTCAAGCTACAGAAAATCGATATTGTTGTTGGCCTTCACATTTACCCGTGTATTTAGACGTGACTTGTAACCAAAACTTTCTTATACGTGCGTCTCTGTCTGTTTTACATTATCGATCGTTCATTTCACTTAGTTTTCAAGGCACTTGTTATTGTTAGCAGTTTGTCAAATTGACTGTTGCAACAATTCCATAGAAATTCTGTCTCAAAGTATAATCCAGTTCTATGAACCTGACATATAACGAACAGGTGTTTCTTCAAAGCCAGTTGTTATATGAAATAACAATTCCGAGTTTCTCTCCTTCTTTTATGTAAATGAAAAGATGCGTTTAAATTATTGATTTTCTATACATGCAACCTCCGTTTCCTATCCCATGCGCTTGATTTAAAATTATTACAGTTAATTTGCGTATCCTTGAGTTTTTATGTACTCTAAAACTTTTTCCCTTTGTGCAATTTTAACATTCTAATTTAGAATTACAAAATATATTAATAACCGTTCGTCTTCACTATCTAGACTGATTAATTTGGCGCGTAAATAAATTGCTCCTTTTTCCTATATATATATATTACTCAAATTTAGACCAGGGTAGAAAATTAATTAATTACATCAAATAATTTTAATCACCGTGTATAAGGAATTTTATTAGATAATACGCGTTATTAAAACCGTGAAGCATAAAAATTCATTCGTTTCATTAAAAATAAGGGATTTAAATTATTTAAAAGACGCTTTCTATAAAAAGAAGCAGAATTAAAATGCTCAACGTGTATTTAATTAAATTGTCCAAAGAATCAAATACAAATTATGGGCGAAATTTATATTCATGAATTCAGTTTTCAAGTAATGGGTATTAAACAAAATGTACAAATAATAATTTAATATTTAATTAGGATTCACTAAAAATTAAAGGGTAGAAGTCAACGCCATTCATTATTATTTTAATTGGAGTTAATTGAACCATTAGTAACATATAATATGTATAAAAGCTTGTAAAAACCCAATAATATTCAAATCGTAGAAGTGTTATTTAGAAGTATTGCGATTGAACACCTGCGTATTTTTAAAAGTCACGTTCCGCTTAAATTTTGTAGATAACAAATGGTTACAGAGAATGTTGGAGAAACCGTCGCTTAATATTCACGGGAAATGTTAATAAAGTGGGCTATTTAACAGTCCACGTGGATTGAAATAACCGATAATAAAGAATATCGATTTGCACCACTCAGAACAGGGTAGATAGAGACGGATAATATGCGCAAGACAGAGACACGGATAATTAAAGGCATGGGTTGAGCAACGTCACTGGGTTGCGATTGGTTGAAAATAAGAGGCAAACATGAGAGGTGTAAAAATAACATTTCGATACAAAATTAATTAGTTATTCTCGGACATGGTTGCGTGCCGTGTGGAAAATTTCTTAGATTTTCAACTGGTGCGTGTGCAAATTTTTTAGAATCGCTGTGCCGGGCTGTCGAGAAGGGAACAGAGTATGCGAAATTCTGGAAATTGTCCGTTTGCGGGACAAAAGCGACGAACAGGCTAACCATTATATAAACCCGGACTTTAAACAGTTTAGCTCTCTTAGATTTTCGATTTTGATTCAATGATTTAAACAGTTTGCTCGTATATTTTGGTGATTATTGAATACTTTAAAACAGTTTGCTCTTTACGTGCTACGATGAAAGTTATTTAGTGCATTCAGAAAAGAAGATACAAGGTAATAAAGTCTAGTTATATTTACGAGTATTACTGTACCAACTATCGAAATTGTAACGATAAATGAATAAACAAAAGTAGGCAGTTTTGGGTATAGCGTGAAAGAAGTATGAATTTCTTTGCTATTTTTCCGGGGTGTTAATAATCAAATGTTATTCGTAATCGTGAGTGGATCCACAAAACAAGTTCAGATATACATAAATGAGTTCCTGAAAAGCCCTGAAACAATTTTAGATGAATGGTGGTGTAGAGAAAATTTTTAAAAGCGACCAGTAATCCGAGGACCTAGACATAACCCAGTTTGAATGGTGTGATTAACAAAGGACGATGTACATTGGAGCCACGAGTGCATTAACCTTCAGGTAACTTATGCTTTGTTGTTCGATTTTTGATATTTTGGTGTGTGTTGAATAACTTCATAATTTGTTTACTTAAAATGGACAGTAGTGGGTTTGTACAAACAACAAAATTTTAATTTTAAGGTGAAATTTTCTTGTTTAAGTAGAAAGGAGTATTTAGTATTTATGTTCTTGATTATGATGAAAATTTGGGTCTGTCTTTGAGCTCAATTAGACGAACCTATTTAATTAACGTAAAGGGGTGGAAGATGCTCCCTTTTATTCAGACTTAGGTCTGCACATATTGTAACTTAATTAGTATGCATCCTACCAGGACTTTTTTTATGGATGCAAATTAAAACTGATGACAAATTACATCTTGAAACCCACGCTTGGGTCATAAAAATTTTCTGAAAAAAAAAAAATCTTCCAATATTTCTGGAACGCCTCCTTATTTCTGCACACCCCGGCTAGCTCTAAAATCTGCTTTTTCCTAGATACTTTCCATCCTAAGTTCACTCTTTCTTACATATACAGTAAAATAAAATTACCACTCAAATAATGCAACGAGACATACAACCTTTTTATTCATACGTATTAAAGAGTTTCCATTACCAAGAAAATATTTACACATTCGTATTTACAGCTTCATAAAATGTTGAAAATCTCAATCCGTAAACCTTTTAAAATTTCATGATTTTTATTTATTTCAACAGTTTTATTTTATAGGGGTGGATGGGCCCATCGTGAAACCCTAAATTTACTTTTATTCTGGTCTATGGTGAGCTCAATATAAACCCAGTTACTCTAACTGCCTAACTACATTGCATCTTTGTTTAAAACAACCTCAAGACCCGTTTACTCCTTACATCAAAAATTTTATGTCATTTATTTACACTTTTATATAATAAATACCAATTGTTCTTTACATAAACCCCTTTGAATGAGTTTTATGGTCATAAAATACACCCCCAATATGTCTAATCACTAAAGCACAAAATAACAGCACAAAATGTTCAAGCAAAAGCAGGAGAAATTAATTTCGTTACCTGGAGTAAGCTTTTTCCAACGTCACCTCTGAAGATGTTGTCCAAAACCTCGTCGTGCTTTCATACACTTCGGTGTTATACGTAGTTCAAACCCATTTCCACTCGTTATCCAAATCTCTGCAGCCACCTTCAGAGTTTCTACCCCGATAATTGTCTCGATCAAGCTTAATTTTCCGTAATTACTAAACCTCAAGCATTCTCGTTCCAAACACTCCTCATCTCGCTTACCCTGGTACCATCCTTCCATTAGTTTGTTGAGTGTAGTAACAGCGCCGTCTATTAACTAGCACCCACTCGTGCAATTCACACGTTTAATAACTATCGACGTACTGTATTAACACTGCTTTATACACTTTTTAAATTAGGATGTTGCACTACAAGCTAAACGAAGTCAACAGAGAGTAAGAGTAAGAAAACTTTACCGCGTCTCCAAGTGTATTTATATTCTTCAATACACCCCTCTTTGTACCCTATATCAGTCGAAAAGCTCATTTCATCGTAACTGATTCTAAAAATTTTGCACGTAACGAACTTGTACAACCGAAAATTCTCATTCCACCGTGCTTTTAGCCTGAAAACTGCTCAACAAAATATAACCGTTGCGATCTTCTTGAAAATTCTTAGCATTCGACCAATCAGACACCTTTCCCCCATTTCTACGTCCAGCCTTTAGCTATCTTTCCTTCTTTAACCCATATTTGCTGTCTCTTTTAGAATCCCACCCAAGCAACAGAAAGTCGATATTGTGGTTGACCTCCAAACCTGCCGCATACTTTAAACGAGTGTTTTAACCAACGTTTATTATACGTGTTCCCTGTCTGCTTTACACTACGGATATTCCGTTTCACTTTGCCTTCAAACCACTTGTTGCTTTAGTAACTTTTGTATGGACCGTTAAATACAATTCTTCAGAATTTTGTTCCAACGTTCATTTATGCTTTCTTGAACTTGTTATTTAACTGTCGGGTTTTTCTATGAAGCAACTATCCGTTTGAAATCGTATTTCCAAAGTTTTAGAGTTTCTTAGGATTTGTATTTAACGAACGTTTAGTTTAGTTAAATGGAAAATATGCGTTTACATTATTGATTTTATATACCCAAAAGCTCTGTTTATTATCCGATGCGCTTGATTTAAAATATTAAAGCTAATTATGCGTATCCTTTTTACGTACTCCAAAACTTTTACTCGTTATGCAAATTTAACATTCCGATTTAAAAATACAAAAATATGTTATTATCCGTCCGTTTTCAATGGCAAAACTAATTAATTTGGCGCTTAAATAAATTGTTCCTATTTCCTATATACCCAGTCGTTACAAATTTATTTTTTGACCTATTTATCCCTCTTAACCTATAATTTACACGACAATATATATATATATATATATATATATATATATATTATATATATATATATATATATATATATATATATGACAAAGCAATTTTAGTACATTTAATTTTCAAAGCTATTCAACTGTAAAATTCTTCTATCGAAATTAGGGAAGATTTTGTATAAAGAAATACGAAGGAATAGATTTCCTTCAATTAGTAACTGTACAGTTACATTAGAGAGAAATCTACTATATATAATGTACCATACCACTGACTATGTAATATGCATATGGAATACATTGGGGTCTTGATGAAAACGGATAGAGTTTTAATTAAATATTTGAACAACTTACGAGAGCAGTACAACGCCTCCTTTTACAAATTTAATTTTCTTTGTTTACTTACTTTGAAACAAGCGAGTAACTTTAGTAATTAAGGATTATCAAATAACTAGGGCTTCGTAAGCTCTGAAGACAATTTTCAATTATAAAGCCCTCAGCTATAAAGCTTTGAATATCAGAATTAGTTGCAGCGTTTTGGAAAGTATTCTAGAATATAATGATTAGTAAACAATTTGCAAGTTTTAAAATAGTATTTCAAAGCGAGATTAAATTATTTTGACTAAAATTTACACACTAATGCAAACGTGCGGATGGGGAATCCTGTCAGCAATAAAGTGGGTTACACCTATAACTAGCTAGCAAAATATACTAGATACTTTATTAAACTAATTTAATCATGTCGATAAATTAATAACCGTCAATGAAATTTTTAAGATTTCTGTTGAGAGTGGCAGATGGTAAGAAAATACTGTATATAATATATAAATTTACTATAAATGTCTTTTACATTCATTAGTTGTAAATCGAAGTCAAACGATTTTGGGACAAAGACTCTCAAAGCAATGATATCTTGTAACGCATCTACTAGTGCTAACCATGCAACCCCTTTTGTAAAGTGGACAGTCGTAAGTCGGAATTAGAGTGGATTTGATGCTATGTGCCTTTGCGAGCCGATTGAGGCGCATTTCGTTTTAAGAATAAATACAATTTAAGATCTAAGGACTATGCAAGTATTAATGAACGTTAGATTGTAAATATTGTTAACTTTAAAATACCGCATTTAGAGCAAAACATAATTGTAAATACCAAAACCTATACAACCTCAAATTTACTCGGGGTGTTAAATTCCCCAAGGCGGCAAAGTGCTTCGCAAATTAATAAGGATGAGGCATTCTGCTCATGCTTCAGCGATGTTCTTAGGACTCACATGGGGTTTTGTATTTACTTCCTGTTGCTGCTGGCGTTGCCTTTCTGTAGCTTTCATACACGGCGTGTCGATAAGAGAATGAGGAACGGGAGGTGGAAGTCACTGGTTGGTAACACTACTGACACGTCGACACTAGACGGAAGACGTTTAGCAAGTTCTGTGTTTCGATACATTTTCTCTCACGAAAATATATATCTCTTCCAAAAGAGGTTGTAGGTCTCTGGCGCACATTGATGGGTACAACACCGTTCAAATAGTAAGAAAGTGCAATATCGGCAATTTCTTTGACTACAAAGTTAAGCCAGTGTCCGGAATATTTGTGTGAACCACAACTTTATGTGGTTTTTACGTGGCTCGGCATTAAAATGATTCTGTGCTGGAAATTTCCAAATGCAGGGTTTTAAAAAACTTCCGACTACCTGGTTAATATACTAAATGTTAAAGCTTTATGCAAAGAGGCGTAACAATGTATGTTTTGTAACTCCACTTAACTGCAAATTGTAAATGCTTTTTTGTTTATTAATTAAACTTATTTTAAATCTCACTCATACTAATTCACGCAGGCTAACTTTTCTGGCACCATTTACCCACCTTAATCTTATTGCATCCCTTCCTGTTCCTACCCCCTTGAAGAGGAACAGCAGTAGTTTTTGTGTGCGAAAATTTGTACAGAGTCCCATGAGTGACTTGGCAGACTGCAGTACTACAAGACATTTCTGTAATTGCATATCGAGCTCGTGTTGAGCTATCGAAGAAAAAAATGTTCAAAGTAAGAATTTTTATATATTTGTTTATGTATGATAAACTCCTTTGTCTCAAACGTTGATCTAACCAGCACGTGAAATTTTAAATAGATACACGGGGTTGCTGGAACCCACGTTCATACTTGTTTGAGTGCAGATGGTAGACCCAAGTTGAATCATCGCTCGTTCTGGCATTTTCTGCAGTGTTTGTCAATTCTACTAATTTCCAGTGTTAGGGCTAAAGAACTTCCCCTTTAGTTTTGAATGGTTATTAAATAACTTACGTGTTTTGTTGGATTTTGCTTTTTGGTGGACAACATATTTTGTACACAATGGTTCTGCAAAGTTTGATTTTTCAAGAAAATTTATTTTAACTCGCATGCTACATCTAAAAAATACAGTTCCGCTTTTTATACAAAACTGAAAAGAATTTTGTTGAAGTGAACGATACGCTTCAGCTAAAATTGCATGTTATTTCTGTAAATAAAGAGTCATACCACGATTGATTGATAGATGAAGAGCATGAGAGCATTGAAGAAATATGTCTAATGGTGATACATGAGAGGATTTTGAGTGCTTTAATATTAGTGACAAATTTGTTGGAGCACAAATCGTGTTCTCTTCGTCATCATAATTATTCACGATTTCTGTACATTTATTTCAGGTCGCTATCTTAGAACAGGATTTTGGGTAGACCAAACACCGAATGGTATTAAATTTAAAAGTTACACTTAAGAGATTTCTGAATTCTCACTTAAATTGTTCTATTGTCTAAATTAGACGCACTGGCGCTTAGGTTATTGTACAGGTTCGTTATTTTGTGTATAGTATCTTTCAGAATATACTCGCCCCTGCATTCGCATTTCTTACTCCAAAAGTAGAGCCCGAGTCTAGCTGGATGATATTCCTTTCCTCTAGCCTATATTCGCGAAAAAACTACGCCACCCTTCCAGTCTTCACAGTATGCTACGTAATAAGTGAAATAACCTGCAAATACCTTTTTCAATTATTGAATAACAAGTGTGCAGTCTTTATATCTATAAAGTTTACTGTATTTAGTATAAAAGTGGAGAAATTCTTTTTGTTTCCTAGATCCCGTCCGGTGTATTTTATCAATTATTATATACATTGTAAGTTTAGAATGATTTGATACCTTCACAGATTTTTATCGCTTTCGGGGAGTGAAATATGAACACGCGTTGTTGCAGTCTCGAAGTTCTTTATTTTGGTTAGTTGTATGACATCGGTCAATTTGAATATGTCAATCCCGGAAGTGATAAAAACGTGCTGGGGCAGATTGGGGGTAGTTTATATAGATTGAACTTCAACACTTCAGTAGCACGAATTAGTGGAAGCGGTTGTGTTTCTTGAAGTGCCGTTTTTGTGTGTGTTTTCGATGTAGTGTTCATTATCACTCCAGCCTTCTATACCTATTTTTTCCTTTAGGACACTATTGGACATTCAAAGCAGCAACGCAATTAGCAATGTAAGAACACACCGTACCGACGAACTCTGAGAGCAGTTAGTCGCGCCATAGGTCCTCAACTGTAAGTATTAACTTGTTGAACTCTTATATAGAAATTTGCATATTTAAACTAAAATAGTAAATTTAGTAAGAAATACATGTTGCAGTAACGTATCAACCATAGGGAAGAATACAGTTTAAAATAACTGAAATAATAATTTTCGGTAGATCGATCTCTGAGGCTGTTTTGTAAAATTAGTTAAGAACGTCCTAAATTGAAAATCGTCATACTTAACTATCACAGTAACTAAAAATACTTAAATCGACCTATACTTTATAAAATCTGTAATTAAGTGTACTTGCAACGTTTTAGATCTTGTTGGATCTGATATTCCTTTATCGACAACTTTAAACACAGACTTAAATTTAATATAATATTTCCTTTGAAACCAAGGGATTTTTTATTTTCCTAAAGAACATTTTTACGAAATAAATAGACCTCTGCTTTTCTTAAAAACATATCTACATTTATTGGCAGACAATTACTTACTTATTTATTTTCTTGTTTGTTTGTTTGTTCGCTTTGGAAATATACGTGCTGAAGAATAATTACATAAATTTACTATAATTAAATTATAGACATAACATTCTACTCATCCCTCTTTGTTAAATTTTTATTTTAATAAATATATTTCATTTCTAAATAAATATGGTTACACAAGATATAATTAAAACAGTAGCGTGAGCTGCTGTGAGTGTATGCGTGTCGGCGTGTGTGCGCTTGTGCTGTGTCTGTGTGAATGTGCGCACGTGCGTGCGTGCATGCATTTGGGCATGCGTGTGTACGTGTTTGTATACTCACTCATAGTGTGGTTTTTAAATAGTTTGCATTATCTTATAACATTATCCATGCTTCTTTTCGAGTTTTGTATATTCGAACAAAATAAAAGAATATTTGCTTTTTTCTAATATCATTACGTAATGACAACCTTTTAATAAATGGAAAGTTTTGTCTAATTTCGTTATTACAGTATGGAATGTGAAAAATATTTTTTTCTTTACTAGAATGTAAGAGAATATAAAATGCAATTATATTTAATAATCCTCCACGATTAGTTTTATTATTGATTATTTTAAACAGAAACCTTAGTGCTATTTCAATTCGTCCACACACTAATTTTACTATGATCTCATATAATTATAAGCTTTAGAACTGATTTACTATCTGAGTACATTAAAAATTCCTTTCTAACCAATTTTGCAGATTCTGCTCTACACTCTTCAATTTATTAATTGCCTTCAGTTATAACCTATCACAACACTGGAAATAATTCTACTCGTAAAGTATGTGAATTAATATTTCTAGAATTTTATACTATCGTCAAAGTTTGTTAAAAAAAGGATTTATGATTAAAAGACGCTTTCAGGGGTTACTAAAATGTAGTTAATATTTTATCTAATCACCTGGAGCTTTGTCTGCTTTAAGGTAAGCAAGTATTACAATTAAGATTAAATCAGGTATTGTTCTGCTATTGTGTCGCCTTTGTGAATTTGAATTAACTGAAATATTTAATTGAATCCAACCGCCAGCCTTAATTAAGACCAGGAAGCATTCCATATGCAGATCACGTTCTCCTGGCTCTTGTTTCCATATCGCAAGAGGCAGTTCCCCTAATATAACAAGGTATAAACAACATCCTGCAATCCTATCCTATTTTGAGGAAAATCTACCTCTTTGCGTTTATTTACGTAGGATTGTGCTTATTTGCGGTGTAAACACCCTGCAGTTGTGAACGTAACTTTATACAGCGTGTTAAATTATTTGCTTTCGTCAGCGGTTTTCAGTAAACGTTTCAGAATATGTATACTTAAACATCCGCATGAAACAAAGATAATTACAACAATTCAAATCATTTTATTTTATGTTTTATTCAGTTGGGTTAGGACTTAGTCATGTTTAAAAGTAAATACGCTCAGGGAAGAAGCCACAAGGGGAATATAATATAATATAATATACCTGTTCGAAAAGAGAACCCACCAATATTTTTTATCATCCATAAACGTTCATTTCCTAATGGTCATGAAACTTATTCCTAAATAGTCTGTAGCATTCTCTAATTGAACGTTTATGACTAGATGCCAGACCTACCGATGCTTTTCTATAGCCCACAAGCGTAGAGCATTTAGAATTTCATAAGCTTCTTCATACTAATAATTAACCTAGTTCTATACATTGATTGTCTACTTTTTAAAGTAAGCAAAGTATATACAAATCAGAATTTATATGAAATATTGTGCAACGGAATTTAACTATAAAAAGAGGAAGAAATTCTGAACAATTTTTTCAAAGGTATAGTTGACGCTCTCATATGCCATTGGTGCATTGTCATGCTAAATAGTTATGCGATCAGTTTTTAAGTCATTCTGTATTTTTGAAGTTGTATTTTAAATTTCCCTGTTGAATAAAACACATTTCCTAGTACAGTGCCTGTTAATGCGGCAGAGTTATTGTGAGCTGCACAGTTAGACTAAGCCAGCGCATCACGAGATCACAAGTTAATGTTGTTTCCCAATTATTATACCACCGAATTATGTTGATAACACGGTTTGGACTCGAGAACATGTGACTCGACTGTTAGGCTGTGATCAAGCCGTGAGCCGTTTTACATTTGGTGTTCAGAACTAGGGATGGCCACGGGCCCGGGCTTTAGCCCGGCCCGGCCCGAAGCCCGGCCCGAATATCAAGCCGGGCTTCGGGCCGGGCCGGTCAAATTTTTTTCGGGCCCAAGCCGGGCCAAGCACGTGTCGGGCCCGGGCCGGGCCGGGCGAGACTGCTCAAGCTTTTCATTCTTTTCGGGCTATTCGGGCCGGCCCGAAGTTTATATAACGAAATATACAATTTATTGATTTAGTAAAAAATTTCATTTAATGATTTCTTTAGGTGCCTCTTAAACAAAATTATAATTAACGCTCTTCTTAATGTATCACCCAGGTACAGGTACACACATATTGGTAAGTGTGTCATAATGGAAATAAATCGAAAACGAAAATGATTTGATTTAAACCGATTTGTGAATTTCGATTTTTTTTTCGATAAGTAATATTCACTTCTTTCCACTTTTCAAGAACTTTGAAATAGAAATCGTCCGTGTTATATTTAATTAATTTGAAGGAGTATTGCAACGTATGTTAATTGAGCTGGTTTATTGTATTATACATATTAATTAACTTATTATTGTGGCATCGCACTAAAGATTATTTATGAATAAATCGAAACTACTCTGTATATGTAAAAATATTTAAAACTGCCCGATTACAAAAAAAAACCAGCTTAATTAGATTTAATTATTTGAATGTATCTTTTGCTGAAAACCATACCGAATACAATGCGATTAGCTTTTTATAGCTTTAAATAACAAATGGATATAGAAAATTAAAATGTAGATACTAAATAATATTCTATGTTACGGCATTTTTTTTCATAATAATTAAAATTTCCAGTAAAGCATGCGACAAAAAAATATTCATAGACAACAAAGTAATGTCTACCTGTTACAAGAGACTTGAATAATCAGTTCTCTGAACGGATGCTAGCACATTCTCGAAATGTAGACCTATACACCAGCAATCTGTAAAATGGAAATTGGCAACGTTCTTTATTTAGAATATGAGGAAACAATATTCAGTCAAATTTTGAATACTTTCCTTGAAATATTTTACTATATACTAGTAGTAGTACATGAATTCTAAAATGCATTTTGTTACTTGAAGTTAGACGCAAACCACCTTCTATTTTGGATTGCCTGTGCAAGTGTGCATCATCTCCAAATACCTTTGAGATTCTTCGAGGTTAAAATAATACTATAAACTATAATCTATTAAGATTGATATATTCAACTTTTGTAGAAAAACATAATAATAGTAAAGAAGTATTTATATACAACTGAAAATACATATATTAACAAACGATACGTCTCATTTGGATGTTGAAAATCTATACATCACTTAAGGTTTTAGTTACATTCCGGCCCGAATCGGCCCGGCCCGGCCCGAATCGGCCCGGCCCGGCCCGAAGCCCGGCCCGAAATTCAAGCCGGACCTCAATCCGGGCCGATGCGTTTTGGTTCGGGCCGGGCCGCCGGGCGGCCGGAGCAAATTATTTCGGGCCAGGCCGGGCCGCATCTAAAAGCCCGGCCCGGCTCGGCCCGAATCCATCCCTATTCAGAACAGTTTGGTGCTTTAGTCCTTTATTTGATTTACGTTTCTGGAAGCTTTCATCATTAGATCAATTTCAACCAATGCGTCATTTCAGGTTCGGTCAGTTTGGGTTACCGGAACAGTTGGGGTCACAAGGTCAGTTCGCGAAAGTCCTGAGTTACTGCGTTCTGCGTTAGTCTAGGTTTTGAACCACCGTCTGTTCGAGTTAAAAAGTTGTAACTGTTTAGTTTCAGATATCAATGAACTTCTCTTCGCTCTGACAAGTTAGGACAAACGTTTTAAGATATCTATTGGCTGGAGCCGTTCGCTGGTGTGGTGTGTTCTTCATTAATAGATGAATCATCGATGGCATTTGTTCGTTTTTGAATTCTTGATTTGCGGCGATACTGAGATTTTTGTACGGTGGAAAGAAAGTAAAACGCATTGAAAACATAAAAACGTTCGTTATTATCAATATCTCTGCAACAATACTGTTAACTGATTTAGTGGAAAGATTCCACTTGTATCTGTTGAACAATAGTTAATAGACAATCTGTAGGGATTCTTCTCGCCTCATTAGCAGCAGAAGTGCTATATGTTGCAGACCGCCGTACCACTGATCATTTCTCACATTAGAGCGTGTTCTATCTTTCCGTTTTTGTGTCCTTCTGACATGCATCCTAAAGATATTTAAAGTTTCTGTTTCTTGGTCACAACCTAAAGGCAGCTTACCAATGTATGTCGAGCTAACTCCTAATAATCAATTCTACGTTACATCCAATGAATTAAAAGGTTTACTTTGCTTGATTACATTCATATAAACTTTTTGTGGAATTTAGTCGACACTACCCGAACAAAATTTGGTCAATTGTTGCGAACTTTGAGCAATCGCAATTATGAGATTAAACTTGAAGGACATTTAACACAACAATAGTTTGGATTCTTCTTATATTATGCTTCATCAATCTTCCAATTTGGGCACCACGTGTCAAATGTCTTCTAAGCTATTTCAAAAATGCATATGACAGTGCTATTACTAGCAATGTCTGCTATTTACGTGCTGCTACCATAACGCTGAGCTACTTTTCTCTTTAAGGGAATGTTAGAATATTGGTATGTCGGGATATAAAGTTTTGACTCCTTTAGGATACACCGACATCATCATCATCACTTGTAGATCCTCCGGTTTTTGTACAACAAAATAACTGAAGAGTAGCAGTAGTATGATGTCACCTATCAAGGTGAACGATACTGATAAAACTAGAAAGTTTCAACTGCATTTTCTTTCCCTAAGAACAGTGTTTTGCTCCATCATAACCACAAACCGTATAAATAACTTCTATCTTTTTCGACAAACCACAATGTTATTAAAATGTATTTTTATATAACGTTACTTTGTACCGGCGACTATAAGAAACAGAATTTAAAGTCTAATGGAACTTAACGTTGTATTAAAAAATGCACACCATTTTAAGTAGTAAGTTACATTCGCACGAGATATAATCCGGCTTTGTTACCAGGTCCTTGCTAGTCATTTTTATTAGATACAAGTATTCACCCTGGGCACTTAATTGCATCAACTTGTTTGTCTATTTACTATTCCACTTACACAATATTAGTACACAATCATGTCCATTATTAGTAAATGCCCGCATGACGTTATAATAACCATTATACTTCCATTTTTGCCCATATTCGTACATAATCAAGTTATCAATAGTTCCCAAACTTTGAATACACATACCGATATTATACAATCAATTCACGTGACAGCTACATGTTTTTGTTAATCAGTTATGGACTAGAAAAACACCCCAAGCATTACTATAGCACGTGTCTCACGCCATATGATCGGTACTTTATGCTACATAGTTAGCAACTTAAGCAAATGTACCAGTTGGGGGGGATTTTAATCCTAGTCCGCCTTCTAACCCCATTGGACCACCATTATTGAGATGCAACCCCTAAACTGGATTTTCTAACTTTTTTTCTATAAACATTTTTTTATCGTGTAAAATATTTATGGGTTCAGATTGCCTCGGAAGTCCCAATCCAACATTACTTTAGGGTAGTGTAACCCTAAGAGACTTACTACTCTTAAACGTCTACTTTTTTGTTCATAAACACTTTTTTAGGGTGTAGATCATTAGATGGTCTAAAATTCTTCGAGAATCAATCAATTATATCTTTGGATCATCATTATCGAGGTACAACCCCTAAACCCGAATTTTCTAACTTCTTTATTTATACAATACATAATATAATAGCTACATTTCTATAAACAAAACGCAACCACTTCTTTATTTTTATTGGGAGCGATTTGTAACTTGTTTAATTAAATTCTTATTTTAAAATTTAGTTCTATATTTTCTTCTTGTAGTTTCTTTAGTCACAAGAAATTGGATACGTATAGTTAGTCTTGGTTTTCAAATTGGGTAATATAACACGCATTGTTTTTGTGCTCTACTTGTTTAATTCCATCAGTAACAACTTCTGTTCCTCTATCTACTTGCTTCAGTTTTTGGCTCCTAGTAATATGCACACGCCCTCATACTTCCTGTATTCGAATTTCGTCTACTTGTTCTACCACTTTCTTTATAAAATATTCACTTTCCGTGATTTTTCAGACAACCGAAAAACCTTAGACCATCAGCTTTCCAAAGTGAATGACTGTTATACGTTGTAATATCATTAATTTCAAATGTTGCAAAAATGTCTTCTGTAGGCGGTCAAACCAAATCCATTCCGTTAAGGTGAAGTAACATGTATCTTGGTATTGTAAGTTCTTCTTTTGCATCGTACATCTTAGTAAACTTTTTTATTCAACACTTAAAATTATACACTAAACACTTTTTTATTTAATGCACTTACCGACGATCATCGTTCCCCTTTTTACATTTACGGATGCAGAAAATGCTTGTTGCAGTCACGTCTAATTGCGATACACCCACTTTCATAAAAATAGCCTAGCGACACCTTCGTAAAACTTGGTGAACTGTTGGGAATGTTCCCGCATACCGACTGGTTTAAATCCACACTGCGCTTATGGAAAATACTTCTGGCACAATCATAGGTAGGCAAATTCAACAAAACAATTATTTTTTTGGTGCATTTCATAACAAGAAAGCATTCTGAAGATGATGGTATAAAAATTACAACAATATTTTATTTATTTCAGCTATAAACAAATTCCAAAATGTTAAAAATTAAATTCACAATTTTGATTTTTATGTCATTATCTTCTTTGATTTTTTTTAAAACCAACACCACTTCCAGAATTTAAAAAAAACAGTTGGCCTATCTATGATTGTGCCAGAAGAATGAGGAGAGAATTTCCCCAGTCTTAAAGGAACTGGAACGATATTTGTATTTGGGCAATCTATTTATCTTGGCAGGAATATACGAGAAAAATTTTCACGTTACTATTTAAATAAAGCTCCTAAAAATCATTTGAAGTGTAGCTTCGAAATTCTTAGGGAATCAAAAATATCCTTAAAAGTTAGTAGAAGGAAATATTGATTTGGTTTTGTTTAACACCAGAACAGATTCCAACACCACCAAATAAAAAGAGAACATAAAAAAATAAACCCAAAAGGTCCACAAATCTCATAGTGAATGATAACGGTATATGGGTTAACTACTAATAAATGACCATCGCTAATAGTCTTAGTTCTATGTACATTTCTGCTGTTAGTTGTGTTATTTTTTTAGTAAATGATGTAGGCGGAATTCCAATAAATACTTTGATTTAAAAGATATATCAACATCATGAAAATTTCAAAGTTATTTTATAATTTTTTTCTACAAAATACTTAAAGACTAGTTACAATTATGCTAATTGTAGTATCACAAATGGAATGTGATACCTATCTTTGTAAGGGAGCTTTTGCTCTTACAGTTAACCTACGCACACGACCTCAACTACTTACAGTTGTTACAACAGCCGAGTCGCTGTCAACATTAAAGCTATAATTAAATAAACAAATGACCTGTTACCTACCTAGCAAAAAGATATGCGTCCGTCTGATGATCTGCAAGAACAGTGAAACCGGTCACGGGCTTGTCTTTTTGCAAAATAACCAGCACTTTATATATTGATTTCGATCCTCAGTAGACCATTTTCAGGGAACCCAGGACCACATTTGCACCAGCATCCACATTTGCACCCACATCTGGACCAAAAAGTTTTCTTCGACTAACCATTTTTCATCTTTTGAGATAAATGAGCATCCTCATTTCCACACACGAGATAAACCTATTTTTAAATTTTTTTTTTTTTACCGCTAACATTCTGGACCAAAAAGTTTTCTTCGACTAGCCATTTTTTTATCTTTCATCTGAACCAAATAGTTTTCTTCGTCTAGCCAATGCATCTTTTGAGATAAACCTATCTTGTTTGGTATCAATTAATATTAGAATTTTCTCAGCTACCCGAATCTCTAGGAATTTTTCAGATAGCATCACCCCCAAGGGAGCTACCCTGATTTTAAGATTTTGTACCTATAGCGACTTTTGAGCGTTCTTATAATCTTTTTTAGTCACGCGATACATCTTGTTAGTCTAAAATTTTACGCACATCCCGAATCTGCAAACAGATTTGAAATAGGACCACGCCCTGCAAAATTACCCACATACCCTCTGCGAGATAAATCTTTCTCGACATTTCCACCCACGAGATAAACCTACCTTGTTTGGTATCAATTAATATTAGAATTTTCTCAGCTACCCATATCTCTTTAAATTTTTCAGATTGCACCATCCCTAAAGGGAGCTACCCGAATTTTAAGATTTTTACCTGTAGCGACTTTTGAGCGTTCTTATAAAATTTTTATACATGCGATACATCTTGTTAGTCTAGAATTTTATGTAGAATCCGAATCTGTAAACAGATTTAATATAGGACCACGCCCTGCAAAATTACACACATACCCTCTGCGAGATAAATCTTTCTCCACATTTCCACCCACGAGATAAACCTACCTTGTTTGGTATTAATTAATATTAGATTTTTTCCAGCTACCCATATCTCTTTAAATTTTCAGATTGCATCATCCCTAAGGGAGCTACCCCAATTTTAAGATTTTGTACCAAGATCAATTTCTAATCACCTCTCCTTTTTAATATCTACAATCCTTTAACCAAACACGTAGCAGTATTAACATAAATTAAGCATGCGAAAATTTATTTTATCCAATTTACAGTTTAATAAACTAATTACAATTTTTACAAAGTATAACATTATTTCCGGTGTGTACCCGAATCCAACTAGTTTAACCTGTAACAAAAAAGATTAATGTGTTGTTTAAATAGACCTGTAATAAAAAGAGATTAATGTAAAAAAGAGGAAACGTGTTTTCGGTTAATAAGACATATTATCGTTAACCTAACAATATGTTTTACCGTCCAGCGACACCACGTGGAGGTAAACACATTCCAATGTAATGGGTTTTAAATAGGAAAGTACGCTAAATGCTAGTCAATTAACAGCAATTAAATATTGCTTACTGACCTACCTTAATTAGGTTGCTGTACTATTAGGAATGATGTTTAAGACCTCGTACGTATTTTCCGGATTATATGTTGTATTCTTTTTTTATTAAGTAATCGAATAAATCGTTCCTTCTGCTTCCAAAGAAACTCGGACACTCCATCGTCGACGCTGGCGTTATTTATGCGATAGCTAGCCATACAGTTGTTAAACGCTGTGCTAATCATTTCTACGCCATCTTCGTTAGTAGCGGTAACTGATGCATTTTTATGTTTGTTGCTCCGTAGATGACTAGGGTATGCAGACTTTAACACCTCCATGTCGCACACTTTACACATAATTCGTGGTTGTTTCGTACAAGGCCCTTTAACAGCTGGCGGCGTTGAACGTTTACGGCTTAATGACATGCCGTGCTGTTTTTCCTTGTGTCGCTGTAAGCTGCCCATTCTCGTAAAAGCGATACCGCAAGACCCAGAGTTTAAGTACTTTGCTGCGGACGGCTTAACCCTGGGCGATGTTACACCACGACATTTGTTCTGGTGCCGTTTGAGAGCATTTTTCCAGGTATAGGAAGCATCGCAAGGGTTGCACTTATAAACGTTTGCAGGTACCATTTTAGTACAAAACAAAACCCGCACTATAGCGCTTTAGTTAAACTTGTAAGCGAACTAACTAAAAAGCTTACTCGAGCGTACCTGATTTATGCTCCTTATAGAATGCAAAACGAAGGTTTCCGAAGACATCCGAACGAAGTTGAGGATTCGGCGGGGAACTAAATGACGTCATAATCCTCGCTGCTCGTCCAATACATTTAGCGCCAATGCATGCACGTGGTCCGCTTCGTCGATGGTGCGAATGCCGTTAGTAGAAACACCGGAAAACGTCTTCCATATTATACGGATCGTGTGCATATTAAAAATCCAAAAGATCGGTAGCACACGCACACAAGTTGTCTGCAAGTCGTGCTGTAGAAGATGCAGTGCTACTATAACCAAAAACACTTTAAACCATTACTAAGAAAATACCAACTTGTTGTCTACAGGATACTTACAACAATTTAATTTTAAATAACTTCTACGTCATACTTTAGGAAATGATAGGCTTGAATATTTTCCAAATGAATCACCAAGCGAAAGTATATGCTAGCGGTATTCAAATTACCCATTAATTTCCCATTTTACGACCGTGGTTAATTATAGATTAAAATTTAATTTGTGCACGTTCGAGCTTCCGTAAACTAACATATTTTATAGCAACAATGCGCTGTATAATAGATGCATACCCTTCGCCGCGCTACTGCTATTCTTGTAATTGCTAGAAAAGTCACTCTCCTTTTTACTGTTAGGAGCGATGCAAAGCACCATTTTTATACTTTCTATAGCACATCGCGCACTTTTTCGTCTGATAATTAAATTTTGCTTCTGTAGGCTTTTACACTTTCGCATAGCGGTCGGCCGCACGTATTGATTTCTAGAACCGGTAAGTACTCGATATCGTCCAAATAGAGAATTAGATGCTCGATGTCTATCAATTTCCGATTCCCTCGTAAAAGGTAGAAAAACTCGGTCAATCATCCATTAAACTTCGACCCGCTACCGTTTTGATAATTTCCAAACATTTTTCGAACGACAATGGGCTGAGAATTTTTAAACCTCCGAGGGATCTTTAAGTCGTGGTCAATTACACATCCGAGCTACGCGTAAACTAACATATTTTGCAGCAACTGTATAATACATGCATGCCCCTTCTCTGCGCTACTGCTATTCTTGTAGTTGCTTGGAAAAGTCAGTCGCCCTTTTACTGCTAGGGCCGCTAAAAGCACCATTCCATACTTTATTTATAAGTGTAGCACATCGCACACTTTTTGTCGGTTAATTAAATTTTTGTTTATGTAGGCCTTTACACTTTCGCTTATTTAAACATCTAATAGACCGATTAACCACTTTCGATTATTCTAACGGGGAACCACCATACATCCCAAGGCACCGTTCTTTTTGAATCCAACGATCCTATGGGCTTCCGCACACTAACACCTAACGTATCTTTCCTACTAGTTGTTAAACAAAACTACCGGTATCGCCATTGTGGATATAAGCAGATGTTTGTGGATGTGTACGAGAATATGTAACCATATACATTAATTAGTCTAAGCTATTTTATTTAGTCTAAGAAAATTATTATTTTCTAATCCACAACTAATAATCGCCTTTATAGGTTTAACATTTCTACCATTTCCCAATGACTGGTGCTACGTACATGGAAACTTTAATTTCTTATTAGAGAGAATTCTTATTATCCCACGCACTGCTGCGTAGTTGCATGTCCATTCCTTTTGGAGGTATATGCTCGTTCTAGGTTGTAAGACCCTCGGTTTTACTTAACTACACTTTGTGAGATCTCTTTAATCTTTTAATCGTATCTTTCTCGCCTGCAATACAGTAGGACTTAACATTACTACCAACAAATTCTAATACTGGACCCCATTAAATATGTCTTTAATTTTCCCTACAACTTTTTTTGTTGACAAGTGTTATATTGTATTTATTACACACACCAATTACAGAACCATTTTGTGACAATATAATGTTGGTTAAAATTTGCGACTTTTCTGACGCCGAACAAACCTCTGCAAGCAAAAGGATGTTTATCCTAAAAAAAGAAATTTGTGGTGCATTTAACAGCTATCTACGAAGAAAGTTTGACCGATTTCTTTCCGCTAGACATGGTGTTAAAGCTAAGCTTCCGTTTTCTCTGGAAAGCACTAACAAGATGGGCCAGAGAGTAAAAGAAATTATCGGAAAAGAAGACCTCGAATGCATTAATAAAAAATTCCAAAATCCTATATGTGTTCCATACAAAGTGGAACTAGCAGATGTTAAGTTGGAAACTTTATTGGAGGAACTACCAGATATATTAGACGAACTCGAAAAAGATTATTTCTATCTTTTTGACATGGATGTAACCCAAGATTTTGCGGGTATATTTAGCAAGATGGAGATGTGTAATTATTTAACTACAAACCATAACTTTTGCTATAAGGGCGAATACGAAGAAAAGTGTAATATTATAGTTGACAACGATAAAACTGTAGGAATTGATTGTTTAACGTCTACCTGTTACAAGAGACTTGAATAATCAGTTCTCTGAACGGATGCTAGCACATTCTCGAAATGTAGACCTATACACCAGCAATCTGTAAAATGGAAATTGGCAACGTTCTTTATTTAGAATATGAGGAAACAATATTCAGTCAAATTTTGAATACTTTCCTTGAAATATTTTACTATATACTAGTAGTAGTACATGAATTCTAAAATGCATTTTGTTACTTGAAGTTAGACGCAAACCACCTTCTATTTTGGATTGCCTGTGCAAGTGTGCATCATCTCCAAATACCTTTGAGATTCTTCGAGGTTAAAATAATACTATAAACTATAATCTATTAAGATTGATATATTCAACTTTTGTAGAAAAACATAATAATAGTAAAGAAGTATTTATATACAACTGAAAATACATATATTAACAAACGATACGTCTCATTTGGATGTTGAAAAATCTATACATCACTTAAGGTTTTAGTTACATTCCGGCCCGAATCGGCCCGGCCCGGCCCGAATCGGCCCGGCCCGGCCCGAAGCCCGGCCCGAAATTCAAGCCGGACCTCAATCCGGGCCGATGCGTTTTGGTTCGGGCCGGGCCGCCGGGCCGGGCCGGAGCAAATTATTTCGGGCCAGGCCGGGCCGCATCTAAAAGCCCGGCCCGGCTCGGCCCGAATCCATCCCTATTCAGAACAGTTTGGTGCTTTAGTCCTTTATTTGATTTACGTTTCTGGAAGCTTTCATCATTAGATCAATTTCAACCAATGCGTCATTTCAGGTTCGGTCAGTTTGGGTTACCGGAACAGTTGGGGTCACAAGGTCAGTTCGCGAAAGTCCTGAGTTACTGCGTTCTGCGTTAGTCTAGGTTTTGAACCACCGTCTGTTCGAGTTAAAAAGTTGTAACTGTTTAGTTTCAGATATCAATGAACTTCTCTTCGCTCTGACAAGTTAGGACAAACGTTTTAAGATATCTATTGGCTGGAGCCGTTCGCTGGTGTGGTGTGTTCTTCATTAATAGATGAATCATCGATGGCATTTGTTCGTTTTTGAATTCTTGATTTGCGGCGATACTGAGATTTTTGTACGGTGGAAAGAAAGTAAAACGCATTGAAAACATAAAAACGTTCGTTATTATCAATATCTCTGCAACAATACTGTTAACTGATTTAGTGGAAAGATTCCACTTGTATCTGTTGAACAATAGTTAATAGACAATCTGTAGGGATTCTTCTCGCCTCATTAGCAGCAGAAGTGCTATATGTTGCAGACCGCCGTACCACTGATCATTTCTCACATTAGAGCGTGTTCTATCTTTCCGTTTTTGTGTCCTTCTGACATGCATCCTAAAGATATTTAAAGTTTCTGTTTCTTGGTCACAACCTAAAGGCAGCTTACCAATGTATGTCGAGCTAACTCCTAATAATCAATTCTACGTTACATCCAATGAATTAAAAGGTTTACTTTGCTTGATTACATTCATATAAACTTTTTGTGGAATTTAGTCGACACTACCCGAACAAAATTTGGTCAATTGTTGCGAACTTTGAGCAATCGCAATTATGAGATTAAACTTGAAGGACATTTAACACAACAATAGTTTGGATTCTTCTTATATTATGCTTCATCAATCTTCCAATTTGGGCACCACGTGTCAAATGTCTTCTAAGCTATTTCAAAAATGCATATGACAGTGCTATTACTAGCAATGTCTGCTATTTACGTGCTGCTACCATAACGCTGAGCTACTTTTCTCTTTAAGGGAATGTTAGAATATTGGTATGTCGGGATATAAAGTTTTGACTCCTTTAGGATACACCGACATCATCATCATCACTTGTAGATCCTCCGGTTTTTGTACAACAAAATAACTGAAGAGTAGCAGTAGTATGATGTCACCTATCAAGGTGAACGATACTGATAAAACTAGAAAGTTTCAACTGCATTTTCTTTCCCTAAGAACAGTGTTTTGCTCCATCATAACCACAAACCGTATAAATAACTTCTATCTTTTTCGACAAACCACAATGTTATTAAAATGTATTTTTATGTAACGTTACTTTGTACCGGCGACTATAAGAAACAGAATTTAAAGTCTAATGGAACTTAACGTTGTATTAAAAAATGCACACCATTTTAAGTAGTAAGTTACATTCGCACGAGATATAATCCGGCTTTGTTACCAGGTCCTTGCTAGTCATTTTTATTAGATACAAGTATTCACCCTGGGCACTTAATTGCATCAACTTGTTTGTCTATTTACTATTCCACTTACACAATATTAGTACACAATCATGTCCATTATTAGTAAATGCCCGCATGACGTTATAATAACCATTATACTTCCATTTTTGCCCATATTCGTACATAATCAAGTTATCAATAGTTCCCAAACTTTGAATACACATACCGATATTATACAATCAATTCACGTGACAGCTACATGTTTTTGTTAATCAGTTATGGACTAGAAAACACCCCAAGCATTACTATAGCACGTGTCTCACGCCATATGATCGGTACTTTATGCTACATAGTTAGCAACTTAAGCAAATGTACCAGTTGGGGGGGATTTTAATCCTAGTCCGCCTTCTAACCCCATTGGACCACCATTATTGAGATGCAACCCTAAACTGGATTTTCTAACTTTTTCTATAAACATTTTTTATCGTGTAAAATATTTATGGGTTCAGATTGCCTCGAAGTCCCAATCCAACATTACTTTAGGGTAGTGTAACCCTAAGAGACTTACTACTCTTAAACGTCTACTTTTTGTTCATAAACACTTTTTAGGGTGTAGATCATTAGATGGTCTAAAATTCTTCGAGAATCAATCAATTATATCTTTGGATCATCATTATCGAGGTACAACCCCTAAACCCGAATTTTCTAACTTCTTTATTTATACAATACATAATATAATAGCTACATTTCTATAAACAAAACGCAACCACTTCTTTATTTTTATTGGGAGCGATTTGTAACTTGTTTAATTAAATTCTTATTTTAAAATTTAGTTCTATATTTTCTACTTGTAGTTTCTTTAGTCACAAGAAATTGGATACGTATAGTTAGTCTTGGTTTTCAAATTGGGTAATATAACACGCATTGTTTTTGTGCTCTACTTGTTTAATTCCATCAGTAACAACTTCTGTTCCTCTATCTACTTGCTTCAGTTTTTGGCTCCTAGTAATATGCACACGCCCTCATACTTCCTGTATTCGAATTTCGTCTACTTGTTCTACCACTTTCTTTATAAAATATTCACTTTCCGTGATTTTTCAGACAACCGAAAAACCTTAGACCATCAGCTTTCCAAAGTGAATGACTGTTATACGTTGTAATATCATTAATTTCAAATGTTGCAAAAATGTCTTCTGTAGGCGGTCAAACCAAATCCATTCCGTTAAGGTGAAGTAACATGTATCTTGGTATTGTAAGTTCTTCTTTTGCATCGTACATCTTAGTAAACTTTTTTATTCAACACTTAAAATTATACACTAAACACTTTTTTATTTAACAAGTATATATATATGTATGTGTATAATTATTACAACCAAGCACCTTTATGAAGCCCGCCAATGTTGCCATTTAAGAAGGTCTTAATTCTCCTGCTGGAAATCCTTATTTACTTTACATTTCAGACTTGTATTATTTATTGGGGGTATTGGTTCTACAACTATGTTGTGGAGAATATTATAAGAGAGACCTGGTGATTAAAATTGTATATGCTGTATGTATTTTAAATTACGTTTATTGTCAACTTTGTAAGGGTGTAAAGAAAAAAAGGTTTTGTAATTGAAGACCGTTTCGCTATTCAAAGCTATTCCTGTCCTTGTATTTTAATGCCCTTAAATGTACACTACTTTTAAACGACGTTACTTATTTTAATCAAGTGTATTTAAAATTTTATTATGTTGAAGGTGATAAACCTAAAACCACGGATATGTTAAAATTAGAAGAAATACAAAAGCTCAGACTAAGCACCAAGTGAATTCGATTTTCTAGTTTATCACAGATCAATCAACTCAATTCTAATTTTTCTTAATTCGATCTTTCACCCAATATCTTAAATATCTAGACTTTAGAGAGACCGTTTCTATTATCACACTGAAAGTGCAGACTGCAGAAATGCAAAATTCAATTCCTTTGGCTATTTCTAAATTTAGCAGGGTAATCGTGGAAAGAGATGTTACAGGTAAAATTGCAATTTCTAAAATTCCATATCTAAAGGTCGTGTTCGTCTTTCAAACGAGGCAAGTAGGAGGTTTATGGGGCTCCTGTGACCACATTTCCTCCCAAATCCCACATTTCCTCCCTCATTTGCTCCCAAAACCCTAATTTGCTCCCAAAATTCTCATTTGCTCCCACATCTACATGTAAATTCCCATAAGGAGGAAATGTGGAGGAACTCCTAGGACGAAATGCGGAGATGTAAATCCCCATAAGGAGGAAATGTGGTGGAGGGACTCCTAGGAGGAAATGCGGAGATGTAAATCCCCATAAGGAGGAAATGTGGTAGAGGGACTCCTAGGAGGAAATGCGGAGATGAATCCACATAAGGTCCCAAATCTGAACCAAATAGTTTTCTTCGTCTAACCAATGCATCTTTCAAGATATACCTATCTTGTTTGGTATCAATTAATATTAGATTTTTCTCAGCTACCTGAATCTCACCTCTAAAAACCATTTTTGGGTTTTTTGAAGATTACAAGAAAACTATCGTCAACATATCTCAAGAGCTGATTTTAATCAGATCCATATCGGACGTAAATTGCTACAAGTCGATTGGAAATACAGTAACGTTCAAAATACAACGTATTTCATGGGAAGTTCCGCATATAACATTAAGTGACTTCGCCAAGGCTTCGCTGCTTTCAGAGATGCAAAATCAATAATCTATAATGGTCGCATTCAGAAAATGGGAACTACACAAATTACCGTCTCTAACACAATCAAAGTCGCAGTCAAAAACAAATTGTACAGAAGATTTTACTTGCAAGGCAGTCATAAATGGGTGACACCCCTGCCCAGTTTGACCTAGGTCGGATTTGATCCGACCTAGGTCGGATAATAAAACTGTTCCTAAACAAGAGAATGTAAGCGATATGACGGTGCCCGACATATTCGGCTATCTTCGGCAATATTCGCCCCCACTCTGTAGGGTACATAAGGGCAATTTTCGTATTCAATTACGAAAGATCGAAATGTTGTTGTGCTACCTGCGTACGAGTGCATCAAGCTATGGTAATATTTGTTATGTCAAATGCGAGCAGATGCTGACTGGTGGACTACACACACCAATTACAGAACCATTTTGGGGCAATATAATGTTGGTTAAAATTTGCAACCTTTTTGACGCCGAGCAAACATCTGCAAACAAAAGGATGTTTATCCTAAAAAAGAAATTTGTGGTGCATTTAACAGCTATCTACGAAGAAAGTTCGACCGGTTTGTTTCTGCTAGGCATGGTGTTAAAGCTAAGCTTACGTTTTCTCTGGAAAGCACTAACAAGATGGGTCTAGGAGTAAAAGAAATTATCGGAAAAGAAGACCTCGAAAGCATTAATAAAAAAATTCCAAAATCCTATATGTGTTCCATACACCGTGGAACTAGCAGATGTTCAGTTAGAAACTTTATTGTAGGAACTACCAGATATATTAGACGAACTCAAAAAAGATTATTACTATCTTTTTGACATGGATGTAACCCGAGATTTTGCGGGCATATTTAGCAAGATGGAGATGTGTAATTATTTAAGTACAAACCATAACTTTTGCTATAAGGGCGAATACGAAGAAAAGTGCAATATTATAGTTGACAACGATAAAACTGTGGGAATTGATTGTTTAACATGGCTAACAACCAATGTAAGAATTAAGATATACAACAAATTTGTATGTCAGATAACAAGTCTTGGTGTTAATAAACAACTTGACAATCATATACTAGATTTTTTTACGTTGTCCAGATGTACGTTTAAGGGAAACATTTGCGTCTACTTTGGCCAAAGAACATGGTATTACGCGATTGGAAGCGACAATATACAACTGTGTAATTGGAAGCTATGTCAGTGCGAAGCGGGTGTATAATCCCTTAAAAGACTGTTTAACCTTATTGAAAGATAGTAAGTTATACTTCCTAAAGGCGCCAATGTACTCGGTACCACTTGCCAAAATGTAGAGTAAGATATCGAACAAGCTACAAAATAGCTGCTGTTTAGTGTATAATAACCGACTACAGTACGTGTATTGGGGGAATGGCAATACAAAGAAATTGACGGGCTTGCAAATTAAGTTGTCCGAAAAACCAAAAGAAAAGAAAACATTGATAAAGTATGTGCTTTCGGCTTTTAGTTTTAACTATTTACCTGTAAATTATTTGGAGATAGTAAAGGAGGAAGACAGCCAAGATAAAATAAAAATCTTATATAAGTGCTACATTAAAGCAGGTAGTACATATTTTACACAATCTGCAACACCATATTCTACAATTCCAAAAGAAATAGTCATTTCAGAATTGGGATTGTTAAATACACCTAACATTCGCCCAGAGGTTGTACGACAACGCGCAAATATTGGTAGTAAACTCTATCCGATTACGCTAAAGGAAATTGTCCCATTATGCAGTGCGCATAGGCAGGGGTGCGCGCAGGGCTGCGCATGGACAAGGGGTGCGCATGGGCTGAGATGTGTCTGGGCGTACACGAAGGAAGCGAATGTTAACAGTCGCCAAGCATCCAATTCTTTATTTAGATGGTATCGAGTATTTGCCTGCGTATGTATCCGGAGTAAAAAACACGATTTGTACACGCAGCTTATTAATAAAATTAGTTTATCAAGCGAAGATGACAAGCGTAACATCATCCTGGGAACACATCAACATACACATGGTGGGTATAAAGATATAAATCTAAGATCGTTGTATAGATTTTGTAAATCTATTGTATATATTAGTTTTCAAATTCCATAATTTTTAAGTTCTTCGTCCACCTTCCAAATCCTTCCTGTTTCTATCTCGGTTGACAGAATATACGTGTTATCTCCACGCTGTGTTCGCGGGCACAGCGTTTTTAGATTTCTAGGGAAATGGTTGGTTAAAGCATATGTCTTGGGTAGCGAAAAAGGGTTTTAAGATGTAGTTAAATAAAGATGGGCAAAAATCAGTGATTTGGGTCTTTAAAAGGCATAACTTTGTATGGGGTGGTCCTATTTAAAATTTATTTACAGATTTGGGGTCTCTAGAAAAATTTAATGTTAGTTGATACCTAGCAAAATATATTTATCTTAAAAGAGTGACTACCCCGCGTATAATAAATACAATATAACACTTGTCGACAAAAACGTTGTAGGGAAATTTAAAGACGTATTTAATGGGGGTCCAGTATTAGAATTTGTTGGTAGTAATGTTAAGTCCTACTGTATTGTTGGCGAAAAAGATACGATTAAAAAGATTAAAGGGGTCTCACGAAGTGTAGTTAAGTAAATTCGAGGGTCTTACAACCTATAACCAGCATATACCTCGAAAAGAAATGGACATGCAACTACGCAGCAGTGGGTGGGAGAATCAGAATTCTCTCTAATAAGAAATTAAAGTTTCCGTATACGTAGCACCAGTCATTGGGAAATGGTAGAAATGTGGAACCTATAAAGGCGATTATTAATTGTGGTTTAGAAAAATAATAGTTTTCGTGGACTAAATAAAATAGCTTAGACTGGTTAATGTATATGGTTACATATTCTCGCACACATCCACAAACATCTGTTTACGTCCACAATGGCAATACCGGTAGTTTTTGTTTAACAAATAGTAGGAAAGATACGTCAGGTGTTAGTGTGCGGAAGCGCATAGGATTGTTGGATTCAAAAAGAACGGTGCGGCGGGATGTATGGTGGCCTCCGTTAGAATAATCGAAAGTGGTTAATCGATCGTATTAGATGTTTAAATCAGCGAAAGTGTAAAAAGGCCTACATAAACAAAATTTAATTATCCGACCAAAAAGTGCGCGATGTGCTACACTTATAAAGAAAGTATGGAATGGTGTTTTTTAGCGGCCCTAGCAGTAAAAAGGGCGACTGACTTTTTCAGGCAACTACAAGAATAGCAGTAGCGCAGAGAAGGGGTATGCATGTATTATACAGTGCACAGTTGCTACAAAATATGTTAGTTTACGTGTAGCTCGGATGTGTAATTGATCACGACTTAAAGATCCATCGGATGCAATGCTCCACGCTTTCCCATAATCACAACCTGCCCGCAGCTGTCTTTCATTATCAACATGCTGTATTTTGATAGATTACTTGCTTTTCTATAAACAACTGATGCAACCCGACTTTAAATTTTCATGTTTACATGTGATTCACGCAATTTTTAATCATTTCTCTTATCAAATTGGTTAGATCTTTGTACGCATTTATATTAACTGCCTGAAACTCTATTTCTACATCCGTATTAATTTAAGCGTCTGGAACTCTTCTTCTTAATGCGTGTCTAATTACACTTTATCCTTTATTTTTCAATATACGCGTACTTCCACTGAAAAATGTCCTTATTTGTTTTACCTAAATTAACTAAACTTTATCTACAGGGTATTTAATATTTACTATCTACTTAATACATGTACTTCTCATTCCTACGCCAACCATGCGTCTTCCTATGTTTACCTGCGTCGCCCAAAAACTATTTTTACTTTATATACAGGGTGTTGACTACTTACTATTTACAAACTATGTCTATTTCTTAATTATTTCCTTAAATAAGTGTGGTTTTCTGTTGCCTATTCTAATTACTCCTTCCCGAACGACCTTTACTATAACGTGCACCCTTAAGCAACCCCTTACCACAGCAATATATACGGTTTGAAAACCGTTAATTAATCTGTATTACATGATGAAGTTTGCATTTTCCTAGTCGAGCTAGTAATAGAAAGTACATTGTGTAAATCACCAGCAATTATATGTGAATTTCCTAATGCACGACATTGAAATATATTTCTCAAATCATATAGCCACTAATTAATAAAAAAGAAAGGTCTACGCTACTTTCACTATACGTCACATAATTGTAAAGCAATTAATTTGTCCTCGTCTACGTATTTTCCAACTATTTAGCATTGTGCATGTAATTATGTTAAAACCAGAAAAAATTTAAAAGTCGTGGGTTTTTGCGATATTCTGAAAACAGCACATTACTGTTTGAAAAAATGGTTTTAAATATTAAACACTTATAGCTTATAAAAAACTCGTTTCTAAAATCCTTGCGGTTTTAGATTTTCTCAAATAATGGTTGTTTAAAGCATGTTATAGATGAGCAAAACAATTTAAAGAGGTTTGAGGCTTTAAAGTGTAACTTTGTAAGAAATGGTGCGATCTTTAGTCTGTTTGCAGATTCGAATTCTGCATAAAATTCTAGACTAACAAGATGTATTGCATGGCTAAAAAATTTATAAGGACGATCATAAAATCGTTGCTGGTAAAAAATCTTAAAATGGGGGTAGCTCCCTGGGGGACGGCGTAATCTAAGAAATTCCTAGAAATTTGGGTAGCTGAGAAAATTCTATTATTAATTGATATCAAACAAGATAGGTTTATCTCGAAAGATGCATTGGCTAGTCGAAGAAAACTATTTGTTATGTTATAGAGCAAAGAGCAAAATTTAGAGGTTCAGGACTTTAAAAGTGTAACTTTGTAAGGATGATCCGATTTTAAATCTGTTTGAAAATTCAAATTCTGCGTAAAATTTTAGATTAGTTTAATGTGTCACATAGTTAAAAAATTTATGTGGACGGTCAGAAAATCGTTGCTGGTAAAAAATCTTAAAATTGGGGTAGCTCCCTGGGGGAGGATGCAATCTAAGAAATTCATAGAGATTCAGGTAGCTGAGAAAAATCTAATGTGAATTGATACTAAACAAGATAGGTTTATCTCGAAAGATGCATTGGTTAGACAAAGAAAACTATTTGGTTCAGATTTGGGAGCAAATGAGGATGCTAAGATGAATATGCACGATTGATTTATCTTGAAAGATGAAAATGGCTAGGCGAAGAAAACTATTTGGTCCAGATGTGGGAGGAAATGAGAGATTCTCCTCATTTCCACAAGGCGGTCCACAAGGCGGAGTAAATGAGGAGCAAATGAGGATTTTGGGAGCAAATGAGGAAGGAGAGAGTTGCTCCTCCTCATTTGCTCCTTATGGGGATTTACATGTATATGTGGGAGCAAATGAGGGTTTTGGGAGCAAATGAGGGAGCAAATGAGGGAGCAAATGAGGGTTTTGGGAGCAAATAAAGTCACAGAACTGTCATAAATACCCTACTGTGGATCTGTGCTCAGATGCACCAATCCTACTACTTGTATGCGACTAGGATTTTTAAGACTGTTATGGGGAATTCAATGTATTGTACAAAAATGACCAGAACGGACCTTAGATTTTTTGAGACTTTAATGCTCAAAATACATGGGAAAACCGGTCTTTTTCGATGGAAAATTGCACCTTGTGGGCTAGAACATAGGTATCTACCCTACTGAGGCACCTGTTTATTATTTGCTTTAATACTAAACCAAGTTTTAATGCTGTTGAATGAATTTCGCTATATTTTGTATAGAATCTACATATTGTTCCAATACAATCTTCAAACTTTCAGTTTGGTATTATGTAACGGAACCAAATGTTACGTTTTTAATGTCGTGTGTATCTTTTATACCTATAAGACATTAATATAGTTCTGCCTGCAATTTTTATCAGCATTGTTAAAAATAACAATCATTTAAAAATCAGTTGGTAATTTTAATGTCAGTCTAGATTGAAAAATAACCAAGATCATGGTGGTTCGGTGTGATGTCGATATGGATACAATGTCTATCCACATTTCTGTTCATTGAATCCTGAAATGGTATAAAAGTTTTTTGTGATAGTTAGTATTCAAAGAACACTAGAGTATTAGTTGAAACAATAACTTTGGATAAGAGTCTGTTATATATTAGCTTTCCTATTTAACATAATGTTTCCCATGTATAAATCTTATATCTCCAATTGGGGAGAAAGGGTAGTATTTCGATTCCATAAAACGTCTAAATATTGAGCAAGGACCTCTTCTAAATTAATAACCCTAAGTTCGAGCTAACTTTTTTTTAAATTTTTTATGGTTTTGTAGACGCACACTTGAACCCATGCAATTCCAGGTAACTTCTAAAATTGTTAATTTTTTATAAAAGATTTTGCTAATTAATTTGTAGCTCATTTGAACGAGATCTTCAAAAGACGTACGTGTTAATAACTGCGTTCGATGGCATGTTAATATAAATTGTTACGTTCAAAACCCTGCAAGCGATTTTTTTGCATGAATATTAATTCATACTACTTCTATTTGAAATGCCCTAAAATTTTTAAATAGTTATAGATTAACAAGAAGCTCGATTTCCTTCCACTTTAGATTAGTGCTATTTTATAAAATTTCCTCAAGTATTTACTCTATAATATTTTGCACGATAAAATCATACATCTGCTTAGCAAGTTCAGGTTACAAAGTCACTGCAATATGTTCTACCACCTGCAGTGATTGTTTCAACAGCCGCACATACATTCATGACGTTCTTTTAAAAGGTCTGGTGGCGTTAACCACCAGGCGGTTCCGTGGTGTAGCTGGTATGCGTTTGACTACTATGGCCAAGGTCCCAAGTTCAATTCCTGACATGGTTCGCTTGAAAAATGTTAAGCGAGCATTTTTCACAAAAATGCGGCCCCGGTCGGATGAGAGATAAAATGGAGGTCTCGTGTGTGAGTGTTGTCACGCATGTTAAATATCCCTACCTTGCTTGAAACAAAATTCAAAATTTCCAGGTAAAGAAGACCCGCTTCCTAGCCAATGTATCATCTTCGGGTGTAGTATTGGAAAATCAAATGTAGGGGCCTTAACCGCCTGCCTAGTAAATGAACACTTAGAATGGGTTTGTTATTAATACCAAGTTTATACTTTCATCAAGCGGCATACTGTTATCTTGCAGCTGTGCAGGTATCCAAAGCAAAAAGATTACATTAATGTGAAGCTAAGACTGGTATATCATTCTTAAAATTTATCAACACTTGATATTGTACGGAAATTGAAAGTCGTTGGGAGCAGAAGTTTTGTGTTATTTTATAAGGACCAATTTGATCTCAAAGAAATCAAATCAAACACTAAAACTGAGATTTCCTTTTCTTAAATATTTAATACGTGAGCTACATGAGCTACTATTTCTTGTCGGATCTGAAATGAGAAGATAATTTACTAAAACCTATTTTAAAACCTAGAATCTGCTGCCATCCAATAGAATAAATTTACCGTTAGTCACATTGCATTAACGTTTTATATAATGATTTTATATTCAAAGAGTATATATAATTTACTCTTCCACTATAAGGAGACGTTCATGTTGTAAATCCATTATTTTAATCGAAAATAGATTCTTGTAAACTCTGGTTCCTGTTACATATCAAACTGTCGTGATTCCCAAGCGACTTCAAATAGGTTAAAGTAATGAGATTCCAGTATCAGCAATAACATTATAGCTACCTTCTTGCGGTGCCGTTTACCCTGTTTACTTATGCAAGGTTTTCAGATGGAAAATGAAATTTTTTCAGTACGCTTCGTAGTTGAATAACAATTTGTGAGCAATTTTCAAACTGTTTTGTTTAAAACTTTCAACTGCCTCCAGGAAAAAGCTCGAATTGTAAAGAGGAAATTTCGTGCATAATAAGCATCAAAATATTCAAATTAAATTCGTAACGAAACAGAAACAACCACCATCAGGCAAACATCTACTGAAGGCTTGAAACTGCAAAAAAGGATCTTTGAAAATGTATATAATAGCTAGAATATTTAGTTTATACAGTTAATTAATTTGCAAAGTACTATTTATGTAATATATTGCTATGATAAAGGGTTGTTTAGGGGTGTATTGAGTAGTAAGGGTCGTGTAGTAACTGTAAATAGCTATAGGAATCAAAAAAACGCATTTATTTAGCAGAAAAATAAGTAATTCGTACATTATGTAAATAGCAAGCATTTAACGCCCTGTATATGGACCGTAATTAACATAAATCAATGCAAGTGAGCATATCTTTCAACAATAGAACGCGTATTCAGCGGAGAAATAATCGTACATGTAATTAAACATACGTTGAGAAGTGTTCTACAAGTTTATAAAATAAAAAAATCTAAGATGCATGTACGCCTTACAACCAAACTTACGGAAATATTATAAAAAAAAATTATATATTTTAAATTAAATATCTATTAAAGTTTATATTAGTTTGTATTGTTAACATTTCTCAAATAAATTCGATTATCTCGAAAACTAAATGAGATATCGAAAAGTGTATAGCATATTTATAATCAGCGTAAAAAACTAAACAAGGTACATATACAGTAGCGGCTCGTGAAAGTTGTAAGTCGGTGTTTACAGTACATACATGGTCGTTCCAAAATTATAATGTATTATATGGAACCGTTCATCAACTGATGCATTTAGTATTACTACTACAATATTACTACTACTCCATTTATGAAAAAACTTATTTATACAGAAAATCCATTCTTCTGTTTTTAGATTCACAAACTTTCCAATTACTCTACTATTAAAATCGTTTATGGTATTAATCATTTGCTCCTTATGGGGATTTACATGTATATGTGGGAGCAAATGAGGGTTTTGGGAGCAAATGAGGGAGCAAATGAGGGAGCAAATGAGGGTTTTGGGAGCAAATAAAGTCACAGAACTGTCATAAATACCCTACTGTGGATCTGTGCTCAGATGCACCAATCCTACTACTTGTATGCGACTAGGATTTTTAAGACTGTTATGGGGAATTCAATGTATTGTACAAAAATGACCAGAACGGACCTTAGATTTTTTGAGACTTTAATGCTCAAAATACATGGGAAAACCGGTCTTTTTCGATGGAAAATTGCACCTTGTGGGCTAGAACATAGGTATCTACCCTACTGAGGCACCTGTTTATTATTTGCTTTAATACTAAACCAAGTTTTAATGCTGTTGAATGAATTTCGCTATATTTTGTATAGAATCTACATATTGTTCCAATACAATCTTCAAACTTTCAGTTTGGTTTTATGTAACGGAACCAAATGTTACGTTTTTAATGTCGTGTGTATCTTTTATACCTATAAGACATTAATATAGTTCTGCCTGCAATTTTTATCAGCATTGTTAAAAATATACACTCATTTAAAAATCAGTTGGTAATTTTAATGTCAGTCTAGATTGAAAATAACCAAGATCATGGTGGTTCGGTGTGATGTCGATATGGATACAATGTCTATCCACATTTCTGTTCATTGAATCCTGAAATGGTATAAAAGTTTTTTGTGATAGTTAGTATTCAAAGAACACTAGAGTATTAGTTGAAACAATAACTTTGGATAAGAGTCTGTTATATATTAGCTTTCCTATTTAACATAATGTTTCCCATGTATAAATCTTATATCTCCAATTGGGGAGAAAGGGTAGTATTTCGATTCCATAAAACGTCTAAATATTGAGCAAGGACCTCTTCTAAATTAATAACCCTAAGTTCGAGCTAACTTTTTTTTAAATTTTTTATGGTTTTGTAGACGCACACTTGAACCCATGCAATTCCAGGTAACTTCTAAAATTGTTAATTTTTTATAAAAGATTTTGCTAATTAATTTGTAGCTCATTTGAACAAGATCTTCAAAAGACGTACGTGTTAATAACTGCGTTCGATGGCATGTTAATATAAATTGTTACGTTCAAAACCCTGCAAGCGATTTTTTTGCATGAATATTAATTCATACTACTTCTATTTGAAATGCCCTAAAATTTTTAAATAGTTATAGATTAACAAGAAGCTCGATTTCCTTCCACTTTAGATTAGTGCTATTTTATAAAATTTCCTCAAGTATTTACTCTATAATATTTTGCCCGATAAAATCATACATCTGCTTAGCAAGTTCAGGTTACAAAGTCACTGCAATATGTTCTACCACCTGCAGTGATTGTTTCAACAGCCGCACATACATTCATGACGTTCTTTTAAAAGGTCTGGTGGCGTTAACCACCAGGCGGTTCCGTGGTGTAGCTGGTATGCGTTTGACTACTATGGCCAAGGTCCCGAGTTCAATTCCTGACATGGTTCGCTTGAAAATGTTAAGCGAGCATTTTCACAAAAATGCGGCCCCGGTCGGATGAGAGATAAAATGGAGGTCTCGTGTGTGAGTGTTGTCACGCATGTTAAATATCCCTACCTTGCTTGAAACAAAATTCAAAATTTCCAGGTAAAGAAGACCCGCTTCCTAGCCAATGTATCATCTTCGGGTGTAGTATTGGAAAATCAAATGTAGGGGCCTTAACCGCCTGCCTAGTAAATGAACACTTAGAATGGGTTTGTTATTAATACCAAGTTTATACTTTCATCAAGCGGCATACTGTTATCTTGCAGCTGTGCAGGTATCCAAAGCAAAAAGATTACATTAATGTGAAGCTAAGACTGGTATATCATTCTTAAAATTTATCAACACTTGATATTGTACGGAAATTGAAAGTCGTTGGGAGCAGAAGTTTTGTGTTATTTTTATAAGGACCAATTTGATCTCAAAGAAATCAAATCAAACACTAAAACTGAGATTTCCTTTTTCTTAAATATTTAATACGTGAGCTACATGAGCTACTATTTCTTGTCGGATCTGAAATGAGAAGATAATTTACTAAAACCTATTTTAAAACCTAGAATCTGCTGCCATCCAATAGAATAAATTTACCGTTAGTCACATTGCATTAACGTTTTATATAATGATTTTATATTCAAAGAGTATATATAATTTACTCTTCCACTATAAGGGAGACGTTCATGTTGTAAATCCATTATTTTAATCGAAAATAGATTCTTGTAAACTCTGGTTCCTGTTACATATCAAACTGTCGTGATTCCCAAGCGACTTCAAATAGGTTAAAGTAATGAGATTCCAGTATCAGCAATAACATTATAGCTACCTTCTTGCGGTGCCGTTTACCCTGTTTACTTATGCAAGGTTTTCAGATGGAAAATGAAATTTTTTCAGTACGCTTCGTAGTTGAATAACAATTTGTGAGCAATTTTCAAACTGTTTTGTTTAAAACTTTCAACTGCCTCCAGGAAAAAGCTCGAATTGTAAAGAGGAAATTTCGTGCATAATAAGCATCAAAATATTCAAATTAAATTCGTAACGAAACAGAAACAACCACCATCAGGCAAACATCTACTGAAGGCTTGAAACTGCAAAAGGATCTTTGAAAATGTATATAATAGCTAGAATATTTAGTTTATACAGTTAATTAATTTGCAAAGTACTATTTATGTAATATATTGCTATGATAAAGGGTTGTTTAGGGTGTATTGAGTAGTAAGGGTCGTGTAGTAACTGTAAATAGCTATAGGAATCAAAAACGCATTTATTTAGCAGAAAATAAGTAATTCGTACATTATGTAAATAGCAAGCATTTAACGCCCTGTATATGGACCGTAATTAACATAAATCAATGCAAGTGAGCATATCTTTCAACAATAGAACGCGTATTCAGCGGAGAAATAATCGTACATGTAATTAAACATACGTTGAGAAGTGTTCTACAAGTTTATAAAATAAAAAAATCTAAGATGCATGTACGCCTTACAACCAAACTTACGGAAATATTATAAAAAAAAATTATATATTTTAAATTAAATATCTATTAAAGTTTATATTAGTTTGTATTGTTAACATTTCTCAAATAAATTCGATTATCTCGAAAACTAAATGAGATATCGAAAAGTGTATAGCATATTTATAATCAGCGTAAAAAACTAAACAAGGTACATATACAGTAGCGGCTCGTGAAAGTTGTAAGTCGGTGTTTACAGTACATACATGGTCGTTCCAAAATTATAATGTATTATATGGAACCGTTCATCAACTGATGCATTTAGTATTACTACTACAATATTACTACTACTCCATTTATGAAAAAAAAACTTATTTATACAGAAAATCCATTCTTCTGTTTTTTAGATTCACAAACTTTCCAATTACTCTACTATTAAAATCGTTTATGGTATTAATCAATTCTTTTTCGATGGATAGCATGGCTAATGCATTTAATCTGCCTTCTGACATAGTGTTTCTAAGAAACGTTTTTATGCCTTGCAACTTTGAGAAACAACGTTCTGGTTCTGACGTAGTCATGTGAATTGTTACCAACACTTTTAGCAATTCGCATAACTGGTGGAAAGTGTCTCTATCCAGCTCATTTTCCATGAGAAACTGCAATATTGGTCCAGCTCCAGTACCTTCTGCAAATCCTGACGGATATACAGTCCTTAACATGTTTTTATTTAAAAATGGGTACGTTTCTACGACGGTTGCAAGCTGCTCTACAGGAAAAAATTCTTCTTATTGTGGGAGAAAATCCGGCTACAGGACTGTTGCTGCAATTAGGTGATTGGAATATAAAAATCGGGCTTTTATATGACTCATTATTGTGTCACATATTTTTTTAGCATCCGCTCGTATATTAGATACCTTGCGTCTCTTATTCTTAGAAACTGATTCACAAGATGTGCTAGTAATACATGTGTTGTTACGTATTTATACGTAGCCGGAAGAAAAGTAAATACCAGGCTAACTACCAACCGTGGAGAATGGGGAGATTCGCCTACATACCAAAAAAAAAACAAAAAAAAAGCAGGTCACCCACGATTATCTATTAACAATAAAAATAAATTAAAATTTCTTGCTTCACATGGACAAAGAAAAGTATTAAATTTAAGTTATATTGTAAAGGACAAATTTTGTAATGGATCCACGAAGTGCGCATTCCGTAGCTAACATGTAATAAAACTAATTGGAAAAAAAGTAATGCTTAGATTTTCTCAATGACAAGTGTGTTAAATTAAAGTATTCAATGTAGATTTTCTCAATAGCACGTGTGTTAAATTAAAGTATTAAATGTAGGTTTTCTCCATAGCAAGTGTGTTAAATTAAAGTAATAAATGTAGACCAAGTTGTAGTAATAATTAAAAAAATATAACCAAAAGCATTAGCGAAGCTAGCTTTTAAACATGTATGGTGTACGGGTTTCACAACATCGACCGCTAATAATAATAATTCTCTATGTACATAAAAGGAAACGAGTCACACACCTCTATGTGTCGGGATGCTTATCTTGCAAACCCTCGGAGGTGAGTCAGCACAGCAACGCCACGATAGACAGGATCTATTCGCCCTGCCACTGCAACCGCAGTAACGGTCTACAGACAAAAGCAGTTGGTCTCCGTCAACGAACAGTTGGGCCTACATAAAGAAAGAACTCAGTTGGCCTGCAGCTAAAAACTAAAAAGAGAATCTGATTAGAATGCGTAAGCGGGAGAAACTCACCAATACACGCAAGATACCTCCTACTCGAACAAAAAACCTGCAGCGCTGTAGAAAATATTTCAACGCACAATCTGCAGAATCCAATTAAAAATGGGTTCAAATAACACGAGTTTGAACTGCAATTTTCGCGTCATCAAAGCGCGATTAGCAAACTGGAAAGCACGCTATCAAATAATAGTAGGATCTATTATATCGTCAAGTCTTTAAATAGGAAACATAAGAGAAAGTAATTATCCGTTCTCGGAATGTTTAACAAATTAACGGAAACCTAAAACAAGGTATTGACTATATAATTATAGAATAAATTTTCGTTTTAGAATGAATAGATTTGAAAGAAATGTTATTGTAACGAGGTAAAATACAGTATGAGGTTTGGAATAGAAACAGAAGCTAGGTGAATGAAAAACGAATTATTACAAAAAAAAACGTATTTGAATCTATCGTCGAAAATAAACGTAACAGTGTTGATATCTCAAACACCTTGGATATGATTTAAAAATTCTGCAACATACTCTTTTAATTTAATCGGATCAATCTTTTTTTGCAGAAGTTTTTTAAATTGAATATCCGCATGAGGCATTATCTTACTGTAGAAATCAAGACAAAACTAAAATTCGCCGTCGCTTCAACATGCCAGTAGTCCATAACATTCCTTTCTAGTTTTGTCATCCACACGGTCTGAATTCTGGATTATTTCCAAAGATTCTATTATGCTATTTTTGTTTGTATGAAGAGTTTGAACTAATCTAATATTATGTACCAAACGTGTTGGAGCAAGTAACGGTAATCTTTTTTTGCATATTGCGTCCAAAAATTTCGTCTTTTTTGTGGATCTGAAAAAAAGCTGGAAAGTTCGTAAGATTTGAAAAAAAAATTCTAGCGAATCGATTTACTGATGAAGCATTTTGTAAAAATAAATTGAATTGATAAGCGTAACAGCGAATAAAATGTGCTCTTGGATAAACTTCTTTGATTCGGCATTGAACCCCTTCGAATCACCACCCATAACTGCTGCTCCATCGAAACACTGTCCAATTAATTTTTCTTTCTTATCACGTAAATGAACCTCTAACTCCGATAGTAGTAACTTGTTTAATGTTTCGGCATCTTGTGCTTTAGGATTGAGAAAGTCCCAAAAACCCTCTACGGCAGATCCATTAAATTCATATCGATAAACTATAACCATCTGTTCAATTGTAGACACGTCAGTAGTTTCATCAACCATCACTGCTAAATAATTTAATTTATTTATTTGTTTTGATATTTCTTCTCTATATAAATCCAAAATGCAATCTAGAAGTTCATTTTGAACAGTTTTGGATGTATCCTTGAAAACCGTCGAATTCTCTAGATGCTCCCTCATAGCATCATCAACTGATCCAACTAAATTAATTGACCCCCGAAAAACACCAGGGTTATTGGACCCTTCAGTCTCATCATGTCCCCGTAGTACCAATTCAAATATGCCACAAAATTTCACACAATCAATGATTTGCGATAACATGAATTGATTTTTATCCACCTGCTTATTATGCTTTTGTATAATACTACGGTAAGCACTATCTAACTGTGTGCTTATATTCAAACGACCAAGCATAGATAATTTAATACTGGCATTTTAATGATAATTTTCATGTTTTTAAATTTTTCACTTAAATGATTTAATCCGCAAAACCAGTTTTAGTCCAAACACTAATTGCTCTACTAAAAAATAAACACGGCAGAGAAAACAACAAATTTTTGTGGTTACAGCCACACAACCGTTTATGTTTTTTGTAGGCGCAAGGCGACGGTCAGGGCTAAGCATTTGAAACGCGCGTTCGCAGTTTTGTGTGAACTCAGAGGCTACTTGTAAATGATCGTTATGGATAGATTGGCGGCAGCGTTTTCCTACTTTCTTATAGCACGTTATATTGTAACTAGCAAAAATTATATTTTGATAGCAAAGAAGAATAAATGTGTTTAAAATTAGGGTGTTCACGTGAACCTATACACCAGCCGCTACTGTACATATATATCATTTATTGTATCATTATGGGAATATGGCAACGGACGACGGCGGCGACGACGACGACGTAGAAATTATATTAACTTAACTTCGTAAGTTTGGTTGATACGTAGAAGATAAAATGAAACCTAATAAATCTTCATGCAATTACGCTGGAACCATGAGCGCTTTGATAAGAAAACGCGCTAGAGTTACATCATTTATTTAGTACAGTTATTCAAAAGCATTATCTATATAAAACAACAGACGTAAGTTGAAAGTCTGGCCACGATAACAAATTATAATGTATTAGAGATCGCAAATAAACACCATGACACGGAAATCCGAAGGAATTTCATCAGAAACAGCTTAAAAGTACAGGAAATATTAAAGACAAAACGTGGTTGATCGCGACAATCTGCAAAACTGCTTGGAAACCCAACCCAAAGGTAGTGAAAAAAGCTATTTAACACCCATCGGTAATAAGACAAGTCAGTTTCCACATGAAGCACGTCGAAGCCTCGACACTTTTAACCAGAAATCTACGCGTCAAATAAATAAAGTTTAGAATATATCAAATTATGTTATAGTGAAAATAGTGCCACATAAAAAAATTGTGTTAAGAATATGTGAAAAGTTTTTGTTGTTTTTTTCAAAAAAACGGCTTCTAATTGGATTTTAATCGGATTCTGGTACAATTCTAATTGACTTCTAATCAAATTCTAATTGGCTTCTGGTACAATTCTAATCTGCGTCAAGTAGTATTTAAGGGAAGAGATTCAAAGCATAGGCAGAGAAATATAAAATAAAGAAGGAGGTGATTTTTGGAAAACAAGGGGTAACTGTACTGAAATATTGGTTCAAATAAGCAGAGCATTAGTATTCGATTGCAAAGGGGTGTTGAATCACAACAAGAAACAACATATTAGCAGATCAGAGGTCAGATCTACTCAATTTTAAGATAATTTTCAATTTAAATTTTAATCCTGAATTTATTCAATTTATCCAAAACTTGTAAAGAGTCAACAAGGAACATTGCATACGTTTAAACTTACGTAACAAATCATAAAAAGGTCTCGAACGTTCCTGATTTTTTTTGTAAAAAGGTGTTGTTTTGGTGACTTTATATTGAATTAAAAGTATATAAATTTTGGGAGAAATAATCCATATGATATTAATTGTTTAAAGGGTAATTAAAGAATTTCAAAAATTGTAAATATTATTTCCTTTCATTATATGAATGTTGATTGACTTTGTTTTATCAATTCAAACAGATAATCATAAAGGGTTGAAAGAAAATTAATCATCGTAGGGTTGTGCACTCTGTGTAAATTAAAAAAGGCTAGCAGTGGCATAACACTAAAAGTACAAAATTAAATTATAAAGAGTAATTCACAGAGCGGTGGCGTTAAGAAGAACGTTTATTACATCGAGTACGACGTAATCATATCAATATATATATATATATATATATATATATATATATATATATATATATTGCTGCGACCCCCCTCACGTTGGTGCGTTATTAAAAGAGTGATGTGACAACGCCGCATTGAGAGTGTCACTAAAGGAGTGGTGTAACAACGCTTCGTTTTGATACGCCGCTAAAAGAGTGCTGTGATACAGATACAGCAAATTATACAATTTGAAATTATTCACTTACCTTCCTTTCTAACTTTGCCTGTCTAGCTCAACGAAAATGTGAGAGTTTTCAAAAATGAAATCAAAAACAACAATATCACAAAGCATTTATACAGTATGAAATATTTTTTCTCATACAAAAGCATATAGGACATTTACAACAATGTTTCTTTAGACATAAAAATATTTCCAACAAATACTTATTTACTTAACTATAAAAATATTCCTTACCTTAAATTTACAAAACTCTATATCTTTTCTTATGGATATTTTACCTGACTTTGTTTATTCCCATGCTTGTAAGGTTTGTTTGGCCAAAAAATCCTTAACAGATAATTTATTAAAAGGTCAGAGATTAGAACTTATTCTATCTTAACTAAATGACAAAATTCATATATCAGTTACAAACAATTAATGCTTGTAAAAATCCACAAAGCGCTTTTTTATGTAACTCGTAATTAAACATCTTCTTATTTTAAATTGACGTCCAAATCAGCTTACCAGATGATTCATATAATTTCCATTTAGAAACCAATGTGTATCCTAGGTGTGATTATTCAATAAAAATTTTAATAGCTTTTTAATTTGGAAACATTTCACATCTTCATTTATATAATTAAATTTAATAATTTCCAATTTTTTTTAACATCAGTTTACGTTTAAAACATCACTTCTTTATTTATTGTAACATCGTAATTATTAAGTTACAGTATGCTTGCTGCATACTTCAAATGTTAACTTCGCAATGCAACAGCTCGCGACTTAAATCAAAATAACATTTCGCGATCGAATTTATGGATGAATTTATTTAATAAGCGTTTCCTTATATATGCAAAATTTGTAACATTTAAATTTTCCTGCAAAATTATTTGTCGACATTACCGCTATGCATCTATTATTTCAGTTTTTTACTCAACAACGTTTATTCTATTGATATTGATCTTGCATATTTAATAACCCAATAAACTTCAAGGCACACTACAATTTCAATTATAATTACAACCTACAACGTATCACGTCGTCCCATCTGATAACACATTAACGAGCCAATCCGCGTGCTCCTACCCCTTTGTAATATCTAAGATTTTCAAGTTATTTCGTTCACTCGTGACAGATAGTCACTTTTCGTTTCCTTGTTGAAGAGAAAGGTCACTTGGTGTGTTATCAAACACTCAAGATGGTGCGGGAAATTAAGCTTTCCTGGCAGAAACGCCGGAATTGAAGGCACAGTTGGTTAAAAGTTGTCTAGGACATCTTATATATGTAGTGTATAAATTCATCTTGGCAACGGTTTGTTTGAATATGTAATTAATTTAAAATTATAATGAAATTTATTACAGTGCAACTCCGAATACAACTTTCATGTTATCTTGATTACGTTCAATTTGGTTTATGTTCAAGCAAATTTTATTTTCTTGGAACTCGTTTAAAATATAAATGCGTAAGCAATTCTGTTAGACAAAGATTGGATTTCCGGTATGCAACTGCACATGCTGTGAATAGTTGGTTGAACAATATGTCATTTGAAGGTTACAGGTCATTGCCGCCATGTGGTGAGACTGTTTAATTTTCTAACATAATGCTACGCTTGCAAAGTTTCATTGCGTATATATATATATATATATATATATATATATATATATATATATTTCTGTGATATTATTATTAGGATCAACGAGCCCCTACGATGGGCGTCATAAAATGCTGTGATATCCCCTTTACATTAGGCCCCACGATTGGACATGTCATAAATTTTGTGATATTCTTCCCAGCGTTGAGCCGTCATAAATTTTGTAGTGAAATTTACTCCTTTGTTCAATCAAGCACCTATGATTAGAAATGTTAAGTTATGGTTTTTGCCCCGACTAGCTTATTTGATTAAATAAAGCAATTATACAATACACAATATAATGATTGAATATTTACAACTCTCAAAATTTTTCCCTTTTCAGACTATTTACATATACCAGATTTATGATATTTAAGCCACCAAAACTATGCTTTTTGTTTATATTTAAGGACTTTTGAACGTTCCAAGCTGCCTATTTCCCTTTGTCATAAATTGACATATGAACCTATGTTTTGTTGACTCTTACAGATACAAATGATAAATATTGAATTAAAAACAGTTTTCAATAATAAATTGTGTCAAGATTTCTAACCTGGAATGGTTCTGTAGTTCCTTCCCAGCCTGTGATCTGCACCCCCAAGAGTTGTTCCGTGCCAAGTCAAAATTACAATCCAAATCCAAATTCCAATTCTATTAATATCGGTATGAGAACAACTTCGATGTAGATATTAAAATACCATTTAATGTAAGTATTAAGACAATTTTAATCTAGGTATTAAAACCTTTTCCATATCGGTATTAACATAATTTTATCCAATTTAAATATCAGCGTTAAAATGCCAGTATAAAATACCAGTACTGAAAGCCCTGTTTTATTAATGTTAGAAATAAATTTTTAATTAAATCGTTATTACTTTTGTCTATAATAGATCGGCTTATTCATTGCACAATTCGTACACTTTTCAAAATAATTTCACATTCGTTTCACTGGTTACGTAAAATAATTAGTACGCTCCAACATAGTCGTAGCCCAGTGTAAATGTATACTAACTTGTCGCTTCATTCATATCCTATTTAAAGCCATACATCTATCTGCTTTTCATTGGTTCATTCACGTGTTGGGACGACACCTTTACCTTTATCTTTGTGTACTTCGGGATTTTCACCAATTATTTAGTTCAAATATTCGAATGGATGCCTTGCTCATCACGTAATACTTTCATATATCATGGTATTAATTGAGAAATTCCAACAATTTCCTTTTATTAAGTCGCGTATTCAATGTTTGTTATTTATTATAATCTAAACCGAAATAATTTGGTGCTTGTTTATTTATACTTAATATTGGATTTTTGAACAAATGTGATTCTTCATGTCACGTACGATTTTCTAATAATGCATAATTTAGATTGCGTGCACAATGATATTTTTAACGCACTTTTTAAATATTTGTAAAACCAATTCATATAAGTTTCTCATTGATTTAATTTTGATGCATTTTATTGCGTTTTCAAGTCTTATCTTAACTTGTAAACTACTTTTGGATATTTCTATGTTCTTATGCATTTAATCCTATGTATTTTTATATACAGTGTGCTTTTAATTAACAATATGTATAGCGACCGTTTTACTCTTATAATATATGGAATTATGTGCTTTTGTTAACTGGAAGTTGCTTTTATTTATTCTGCGACCCCTATGCCTTAACCTACCCTTAAACTACTCCATATTTATAGCAATATTAATATATATATATATATATATATATATATATATATGCTGTGTATCCTAAATCGCCCAGCCAGAAAAAAAAACATTCGAGCCCCAACGTTGGGCCGTCAAATTTTACTGTGTATCTTTAAATTGATCGAGTCTCTTCGAATTGGGCGACAAAATTATGCCGTGGATCTCGGGTAAGAAATTGCGATACAAAAATGTATTCAAAAATTTTATAAACCTTTCATATTCGACAATAAACGAAATTTTCAAAAATTGCCTAATCAAAAAAAATTATCCTTACCCGTTTTCCTTTCCTCCTCGGTTGAACGGCCTTCTTCAACTGCTTCCGGCTAGCTCATTCGGATCTCCTCTTGGGTATCTAAATTCACTCGCATATTCTTAATCATACACACACTCTAGCAATAAAACCTCAAATACAGCCAACATACAAGCTTTTATTTATAACTATTTACACATGAAATGCAATAATGTCCATTCCATTAATCACGTTACACTTCAGAAAAACCTTATTTCATAATGTCCAGTATTTTATTTCTTTTAAATCATTAAACACAGAAATTGCACACGGAGTAAGTGGGCCTTGAATAATACCTTCGCTAAAATTCCTTCTTTATAATTTATTTATTCATTTTACTCTAAATAAACTCTGGGGTAGGATGAGCTCAGAATACCCAGTAATTATGCATTTGCATACTTTTAAAACAAATAACAAAACAAAGCCATGTACTCTTTACAAAAAATTTTATGTTCTGATGGAACGTTTAAAAGCTTTATAGAAACCTTCAACTTTTCAGTTAACTACCATAATAAAGTTTTACACGTATTACGTTCAATACGTAATTAATACACACTACCTTGAAATTTCACTCTAGCATTCTCCCTATATTCACAGTTTAAAGTCACAATTCAAATCGTTACCTGGAAATTTTATAGTAGATCTTTGCTTTGAGGATGATGTCGTCGATTCTTTCTGTCCGTACCTGCAGGTCGTTTCTAGCGGTTACTAGAAAAACTCCATCTCAATTGAACTGCAAACGCGGTCTCCCTGGTGTAACCAATTCCAAATTCCATTTAAATTATTTCTTCATTAACTTGAAGCTACGCACCACATTATTTAAAGCGCGGCACGAGTTGTTTATAATTACAGATGATATCTCTATTAAAAATAATTTTGGCACACTTAACCGCGTATTTAATTACGAGAATATCACTTTGTAATAAATTTAATTGATTTTATAATACTTACAATTCGTGATACTGCGATACGTACTTTTGAGCGGTCGAAAACTTAAGGGCCTTTACTACGTTCACGAAAATCATTTATACACTTAGGCTGCCACCTCCTCGGCCGCCTTTCATCCGAAATCCCCTATCTACAACAACACGTTCTCGCAAATTTGCACTCAACCCCATTCTTACTCTGCGAATTTTAATACATCGTTATAAACTTTCCCGAATAATACGCTACACTAAGCTCTTGTTCGTGTCAAACTAGACTAAACATTTCAACCAATCGTAGACCTAGTGACGCTTCACAAATCCCTCCTTATATTATTAGTGTATTTTACTTATGCGTTTGATCCGTCCCTTTCTACTCTGGTCTGAGTGGTACAAATCGATATTCTTAACTATCTACTATCTAAACCCACGTGGACTTAGCGACGTGACTTATAAATAATTCCTGTTTCGTATTTCGTGCTAAAACATTTACCCGTTTTCGATATACGTAGAATCTGCATGTTTCTCTGCTCGAATTAAAAAAAATTGACATTTAAAAGTTTGCAGGTGTTCGCTCCTACTGAACGTTTTAAATATAATTCTCCGAGCTTTGTTTCATGGTATTTTAACCCTCTTTTTAGCCGTTTGTTACGAACGCGTTTCACCTTAGGTTTTCACAGGTTGTTGTGCTTATTATATATCACTAATTGTTCAATTAACTCTAATTAAATTAATAATGAATGGCATTGACTTCTACCATTTAACTTTTAGCAAAGCTATTAAATATTAATTATTATTTGTACAATTTGCTTAATACCCGTTACTTAAAATTTACTTAATTAATATAAATTTCACACGTAATTTCTGTTTGTTCCTTTATACAGGGTGTTTTGAAATTGCTGCGTTTATTTTTATTTTTAACCTATAAGAACCACTATATAATCTCCCTATTTCAATTTAAAGAAAAACTATCCCCGGTTTTTCTGAATTTAAATACTAGCTGGTATTAATAAATGTTTGCCTATTGATAAATATATGCTCAAATAACGCGTGAGCATTACAAGTAGATGCGAAAGGAGATTAGAGGATTTGACGCCCTCATATTTAAACCATAGTAATAAGGAGCAACGCTAAGAGTTCGGCACTTCTAAAGATTGGTAATTTTGATTTTTTTAATATATTTTTTATAATTTTTAAGGATTTGTCTTGGGCTTTACGAATTTTTTATCGTAGTTCCCCAGGAAAGAACCTACGACCTACGTTAGCTAGTCCGGGGATTATCCTTAATATTGTAGTTTACAGGCTTCTCTGCCTATTTTAATATAGAGCCTGTTCTGACAGCTTTATTGACTCTAGCAGTGTGCCCAAGATTTTGCAGACTTACGCTTTATAATGTTGTAACTTGGAAATGATTGGTCCAACTTGGAAATTCCAACAAATTAAAATTCCTTCAAGAATTCTGGGTTAAATGCCTGACTGGACCTTGTAACCTTAAACCTCATATTCAGGTAATTAGCATGCACAATTGACACTTACTCCAGTAGCCCTCTCCGGATGCGTGGGATTCAATCCTCAGAGCGGATTCCTTTGTTGCTTCCTGCTGCTTGTTGTTGCTTCGGTGGTGCTGATTCCTAGTAGATACAATATAAGGAGGTAGGGAACGTGGAGCCACTAATCGTTACTATTGATAAGCGCGAACCACTAAAACACATCGTCACTCAATGGAAGTCGGTTAGTAAATCTAAAGTTATGCTACTTTGATTCCCACATAAATGTCTACTCCTCCAGCAGAGGTTGAAGCTGTCTAACGCACATGGGTGGGAACAACACTGTTCCAACCATGAGAATTGTCGTCTTAGCATAATCCCAGACTACAAAGATAAGTAAAATAACCTCAATATCCGTGTGAACCACAACTTCGTGTGGTTCTTACAGATATTGGCTTCACGATAGTTATCTGCTGGGTCTTTCTCCATGCAGAGTTCTAAAAAAGTCCCTAAACCTAAATTAATACCCTACTTGTTGTAGCTGTACAAAATAAAACGTAACAATCTCCAAAAGCGCACCGTTGGGTTTTTAGTCAACATGCACTTATTAAGGTGTGACTATATAAATGCTTAGAAGAAAAGTAATTAAAAAAATATTTCGCCATGTGAGTAAGAGATCATTTTGCATATAATCTAGCGTTTTAGACACCGAGTTAAATTAAAATATATTCTGCTATTGACTTATATTTGTTGCACGCGCTTTATTCTAATTTTATCGATCGATTACAGAATTCAATTCGCAAAGCATAACGTAACTTATTCCTGAAAACACTCTTATTATTATAATTTTAATGAGGTTTAATAATCTTGTAGTACATTGATTAATATATTAAAAACCAATTGTGTTGCCACAATACTTAATAATGCTTATCTATTTAATCAATATAATATAATTCCTCTTCTTTTTTTTATCGAATATATTTTGGTTTGCAGGACGTTGTAAGCATTCTATGGGTAAAGTTTGAATCTTAAAGTAATAATTATTAATAAAGATGAAAATCTAATCCTATGAAAATTGCCTTTTAAAGGTAGTAATTTATTTATAAATAGAATCTGCTAATTTTTATAAAAGTTATCAAATGCTGTAAGTGGCGAATATTAATCGCTATATATTCAAAATAGTTATTTTATATAAACAGCTATGGATATAGATAATTCCAAACGAGTTCGTCAATATGTTATTGCTTTAGTTGGTAAGTACATTCTTGAACTATTATTATCTTCAACTAAGTGTTGGTTATATCTTTTCAATTAGTTTAAATTATTGTCATAGAAGTCCTGTATAGTATTTTAGAAATGGGGGCAAATGAGCAACCCTTCTCCGGCGTTCCATTATTTTGAATGGATTAAAAAGTCAGATAGATCTTGAGACGTTGATTCATTTAGTGTATTATTAACCACCATGACATGGTCATAAATAATAGTTATTATGCGAATGAATTTCGTTTCAAAAACGCATTCGAGAACTCAGTCCTTTCCTTTTTCTCACGAACTTATACACAGTTTATATTCAACTGTTCCAAATTCTATTATGGCTGCTTTTCGTATATGATATTGATAGATAGCCATTATAGAGAGCATGAACACTTTCTCGTGTTATTCCACGCATGGTTGCCAAGCGAAACTGAATAGGTTACTTATTTCTTATTTTACGAATGCGCACTTTATTAAACATTTTGTATTATCTTTACCGAAGCAGACACTTTTAAATTTCTCTAAAGATGAATGTCGTAAAAATCAATTAACCATTAAATAATTTAAAAATTAAATACGTTCACGAAAATCATTTATACACTTAGGCTGCCACCTCCTCGGCCGCCTTTCATCCGAAATCCCCTATCTACAACAACACGTTCTCGCAAATTTGCACTCAACCCCATTCTTACTCTGCGAATTTTAATACATCGTTATAAACTTTCCCGAATAATACGCTACACTAAGCTCTTGTTCGTGTCAAACTAGACTAAACATTTCAACCAATCGTAGACCTAGTGACGCTTCACAAATCCCTCCTTATATTATTAGTGTATTTTACTTATGCGTTTGATCCGTCCCTTTCTACTCTGGTCTGAGTGGTACAAATCGATATTCTTAACTATCTACTATCTAAACCCACGTGGACTTAGCGACGTGACTTATAAATAATTCCTGTTTCGTATTTCGTGCTAAAACATTTACCCGTTTTCGATATACGTAGAATCTGCATGTTTCTCTGCTCGAATTAAAAGAAATTGACATTTAAAAGTTTGCAGGTGTTCGCTCCTACTGAACGTTTTAAATATAATTCTCCGAGCTTTGTTTCATGGTATTTTAACCCTCTTTTTAGCCGTTTGTTACGAACGCGTTTCACCTTAGGTTTTCACAGGTTGTTGTGCTTATTATATATCACTAATTGTTCAATTAACTCTAATTAAATTAATAATGAATGGCATTGACTTCTACCATTTAACTTTTAGCAAAGCTATTAAATATTAATTATTATTTGTACAATTTGCTTAATACCCGTTACTTAAAATTGACTTAATTAATATAAATTTCACACGTAATTTCTGTTTGTTCCTTTATACAGGGTGTTTTGAAATTGCTGCGTTTATTTTTATTTTTAACCTATAAGAACCACTATATAATCTCCCTATTTCAATTTAAAGAAAAACTATCCCCGGTTTTTCTGAATTTAAATACTAGCTGGTATTAATAAATGTTTGCCTATTGATAAATATATGCTCAAATAACGCGTGAGCATTACAAGTAGATGCGAAAGGAGATTAGGGGATTTGACGCCCTCATATTTAAACCATAGTAATAAGGAGCAACGCTAAGAGTTCGGCACTTCTAAAGATTGGTAATTTTGATTTTTTTAATATATTTTTTATAATTTTTAAGGATTTGTCTTGGGCTTTACGAATTTTTTATCGTAGTTCCCCAGGAAAGAACCTACGACCTACGTTAGCTAGTCCGGGGATTATCCTTAATATTGTAGTTTACAGGCTTCTCTGCCTATTTTAATATAGAGCCTGTTCTGACAGCTTTATTGACTCTAGCAGTGTGCCCAAGATTTTGCAGACTTACGCTTTATAATGTTGTAACTTGGAAATGATTGGTCCAACTTGGAAATTCCAACAAATTAAAATTCCTTCAAGAATTCTGGGTTAAATGCCTGACTGGACCTTGTAACCTTAAACCTCATATTCAGGTAATTAGCATGCACAATTGACACTTACTCCAGTAGCCCTCTCCGGATGCGTGGGATTCAATCCTCAGAGCGGATTCCTTTGTTGCTTCCTGCTGCTTGTTGTTGCTTCGGTGGTGCTGATTCCCTAGTAGATACAATATAAGGGAGGTAGGGAACGTGGGAGCCACTAATCGTTACTATTGATAAGCGCGAACCACTAAAACACATCGTCACTCAATGGAAGTCGGTTAGTAAATCTAAAGTTATGCTACTTTGATTCCCACATAAATGTCTACTCCCTCCAGCAGAGGTTGAAGCTGTCTAACGCACATGGGTGGGAACAACACTGTTCCAACCATGAGAATTGTCGTCTTAGCATAATCCCAGACTACAAAGATAAGTAAAATAACCTCAATATCCGTGTGAACCACAACTTCGTGTGGTTCTTACAGATATTGGCTTCACGATAGTTATCTGCTGGGTCTTTCTCCATGCAGAGTTCTAAAAAAGTCCCTAAACCTAAATTAATACCCTACTTGTTGTAGCTGTACAAAATAAAACGTAACAATCTCCAAAAGCGCACCGTTGGGTTTTTAGTCAACATGCACTTATTAAGGTGTGACTATATAAATGCTTAGAAGAAAAGTAATTAAAAAAATATTTCGCCATGTGAGTAAGAGATCATTTTGCATATAATCTAGCGTTTTAGACACCGAGTTAAATTAAAATATATTCTGCTATTGACTTATATTTGTTGCACGCGCTTTATTCTAATTTTATCGATCGATTACAGAATTCAATTCGCAAAGCATAACGTAACTTATTCCTGAAAACACTCTTATTATTATAATTTTAATGAGGTTTAATAATCTTGTAGTACATTGATTAATATATTAAAAACCAATTGTGTTGCCACAATACTTAATAATGCTTATCTATTTAATCAATATAATATAATTCCTCTTCTTTTTTTTATCGAATATATTTTGGTTTGCAGGACGTTGTAAGCATTCTATGGGTAAAGTTTGAATCTTAAAGTAATAATTATTAATAAAGATGAAAATCTAATCCTATGAAAATTGCCTTTTAAAGGTAGTAATTTATTTATAAATAGAATCTGCTAATTTTTATAAAAGTTATCAAATGCTGTAAGTGGCGAATATTAATCGCTATATATTCAAAATAGTTATTTTATATAAACAGCTATGGATATAGATAATTCCAAACGAGTTCGTCAATATGTTATTGCTTTAGTTGGTAAGTACATTCTTGAACTATTATTATCTTCAACTAAGTGTTGGTTATATCTTTTCAATTAGTTTAAATTATTGTCATAGAAGTCCTGTATAGTATTTTAGAAATGGGGGCAAATGAGCAACCCTTCTCCGGCGTTCCATTATTTTGAATGGATTAAAAAGTCAGATAGATCTTGAGACGTTGATTCATTTAGTGTATTATTAACCACCATGACATGGTCATAAATAATAGTTATTATGCGAATGAATTTCGTTTCAAAACGCATTCGAGAACTCAGTCCTTTCCTTTTTCTCACGAACTTATACACAGTTTATATTCAACTGTTCCAAATTCTATTATGGCTGCTTTTCGTATATGATATTGATAGATAGCCATTATAGAGAGCATGAACACTTTCTCGTGTTATTCCACGCATGGTTGCCAAGCGAAACTGAATAGGTTACTTATTTCTTATTTTACGAATGCGCACTTTATTAAACATTTTTGTATTATCTTTACCGAAGCAGACACTTTTTAAATTTCTCTAAAGATGAATGTCGTAAAAATCAATTAACCATTAAATAATTTAAAAATTAAATACGCTAAATATCCATCACCATTATTAGCCAGACAATTAAAATGAATGACTGGCTTCGGAACCCTTCCTAGGATATCCTCCTCGTTAGGTAGACTAACGTAAATCCTCTCTATAGAGAGTTGTTTAGTGTTGTTTTGAACACTTGAGGATATTCTCCTAACCAGGTAAGTTAGTGAGCCCTACAACACAAAAGCGAATTCACTTTTGCGTTCTAATCACCAGACTGCGTTGTAAGAAAAATAGCGTCAGGTGTTTAAAGCAATTATAGTTAATTGTCTGTAGGAAAACTTTGTTCTAGTTCTAGTCTATGTGGCGAATAGGATGTCTTCAGAAAAAGTTTTGAACAATTGTTTATTTCAATTATTTGTAATGGAATTGCTGATGATTAGCACTTAGTGGTCAAGAGAAGCTTGGTTATTTTTTATATTATTTTGTTAAACGGGTTATGTTTATTACTGGAATCGAACCGCAGCGTTAATCATTTACTTCTAAAGCCGAAGATGAAAAGTTGTTTTGTTCTCCAATAGAATAGAAAAAATTATATTGATAGATTTAATTTGGTGACAATTTATTTTGACTATTAATTAAAGACCACAATCCAAACCAATCCACATAAAACAGTGTTATGAAAGAATGCTATTGGTTGCAACTGTCTTAATGTCATACCTGCTAGCTAATGACTAATAAATTCTAGAAAAATATCTATTTCTCCTATCATTTGCAATTGGTTTCTGTAGTAAAAGTCGGCTTCAACTAGTACTACCAATCTTTCCTGAGACAATTGTGGTACCCAAAACCTGAGTGTTTAGCCGGTTCGCAGTATTCTCCACTGGGAAATTACTTAACATATCATGCCTAATTTTCCAAGGAGACTTTTTAATGTTTAAAGTAATACGTTAAAAAACAGCAATCACTAAAAATTTTATATTAATAAATCTTAATTTTATTGTTTTGAGTGATTCCAATAACATTTCTTTTGTCTTTTGCTGTATACAGTGTGTCCAAATTTCGAGTCTCTACATTGTGATTTCAGTTATTATAAGAGATAGAAATTGGGATAAATGGGGAAAGATTTGGAGGAATCCAGGCCAGTTTTGTATTCTTTTACAAAATTGGGGTAAGTTGTCTGGTTTTGGAGATATTCGAAGAAAACTAAAAATGGCGGATTTCGTTTTTTGATAATAAAACATGAATCATAAGTCGCACCATCACAAGACTTGCACATTATTAAGACACTTTTCTAAAAGGAGTATTTTAGGATAAACAGAATCATTCGACTGTCTTTTGTTTTCGAGGAAACGCCCACAACTTTTGTTTTTCTTATGGCCGCCATTTTGAATATTAAGTGAATATTATGCGCCTTAAAATTACCTTTTCATCGATATGCCACATGTCTATAAAAAATGCAAAAACTATCCTAAATTTTAAAAATAACTAAATTTGTAAGTTCTATAACGTTTGGTAATCCCAACAGGCAAAAATTTGATTTCTACTTTCCAAACAGTAGTAGTAGTAGTAGTACCACATACATTTTGTCTATACCTGCTGTGGTACACTGTGGTACACCAAAAAAATTTTTAGTTACATGAATAGTACATTGACAAAGGCTAGTGCAATATGAAGGCGAATAGTAAAATGAAATTGCTAATCACACTATACAGTGTGTCCAAATTTCGAGTCTCTACATTGTGATTTCAGTTATTATAAGAGATAGAAATTGGGTTAAATGGGGAAAGATTTGGAGGAATCCAGGCCAGTTTTGTATCCGTTTACAAAATTGGTGTAAGTTGTCTGGTTTTGGAGATATTCGAAGAAAACTAAAAATGGCGGATTTCGTTTTTTGATAATAAAATATGAATCATAAGTCGCACCATCACAAGACTTGCACATTATTAAGACACTTTTCTAAAAGGAGTGTTATAGCATAAACAGAATCATTCGACTGTCTTTTGTTTTCGAGGAAACGCCCACAACTTTTGTTTTTCTTATGGCCGCCATTTTGAATATTAGGTGAATGTTATGCGCCTTAAAATTACCTTTTCAACGATATGCCACATGTCTATAAAAAATGCAAAAACTATCCTAAATTTAAAAAATAACTAAATTTGTATGTTCTATAACGTTTGGTAATCCCAACAGGGAAAAAATTTGATTTCTACTTTATGAAAAGTACAATACACATTTTATAATGTACACAAACAGCATTTGTCAGAAATTATTAATTATGGTGGTACTAGAGTTAAAATGATATCGTTTTATAATAGTAGGCGGTGGTATGTGACAAAACCAAACAATTGAATTACAGTTATATGTCAAACAAATTCTAAAATTTAGATAAATTTGTGTGTGTTGTAAGTTTTGGTACCGGTGGTGCTGCATTTTTAATTTAAAAAATGGCACATGTCTACAAGTTTTCGAATAAGGAAAAGTTTGATATGCTAAATACTTATTTACAATCGTTTCGGAACGCTGATACGGCATCCGCCAGATATTTGGAATTGTATCCAGAAAGACGACAACCGCATAAAACATACTTCAGAAAAATTGTAATGAATTTACTGAATTATGGTGCTTTTGAACAGACTAGGGAACAATACGACTTAAACAATAGGGAACGTGTTCTAAGCATTACTGAGGCGGTAACACGAAATCCATCCACATCCGTAAGATCTGTAAGCCGTGAACTTAATATTCCAAAATCAACTGTTCATAATATTTTAAAAAAGGAAAAGTTTCATCCTTATAAACCTACTATTGTCCAAGGCCTCAAAGAGAAGATTTCGCCAGACGAATGCGTTTTTGTAATTGGTACATCCAAAAATGCGAGGAAGAACCGCACTTTCCAGAATTGATAATATGGACAGACAAAACGCGGTTTACCAATTGCGGGGTGTTCAATAAACATAACACGCATCACTGGAGCACTGAAAATCATCATCTGACGGCGCAACGCAAATTTCAAACGAGATATGGATTTAACGTTTGGTGTGGTATCTTAGGTAGTTAATTATGATATAAATATTTTAGTAAATTAACCAATGTAATTAATACTTTTATAGGTAATAATTTGATTGGACCCTTTTATTTTGTCAATAACCTCAATGGCGCCAGATATACGGAATTGTTAAGAGACCAAATAATTCCGGCTATTAGAGGACTTGTACCAAATGAAGATGATTTTCGAAAACTATGGTTTCAGCAAGATGGTTGTCCAGCTCACAATTCCCGAAAAGTTAGCGCCCTTTTAGCTGAACATTTTGGCCAAAATATTATATGCAATAGTGGACCAATTATGTGGCCGGCAAGATCACCAGATCTTACACCACTTGATTTTTATTTATGGGGTTTTGCTAAAAATAAGGTATATGAGTTTGAACCGCCTCATAATATAAACGAACTGCAGGAAAGAGTCCGTGACATTCTTAACTCTATAAATAGGCGCACGTTAAGCAGAGTTGTACGGAAAGTTTTAATTAATTGTCGAATGTGCCGTGATGCAAACGAACAGCATTTTCAGCATCTACGGGAAGGAATTTAGATGATAGTTTGCTGTTTCGGTCACATTTAATTTTGTTCCCTAAATTAGATAAGATAGGCTACAGTTTTATGTTTAAGTTAATTTTAAGATTTATATCCAATACTTTACGAGTTCTACTTAACAAAATGTATGTGGTACTACTACTACTACTACTGTTTGGAAAGTAGAAATCAAATTTTTGCCCTGTTGGGATTACCAAACGTAATAGAACTTACAAATTTAGTTATTTTTAAAATTTAGGATAGTTTTTGCATTTTTTATAGACATGTGGCATATCGTTGAAAAGGTAATTTTAAGGCGCATAACATTCACCTAATATTCAAAATGGCGGCCATAAGAAAAACAAAAGTTGTGGGCGTTTCCTCGAAAACAAAAGACAGTCGAATGATTCTGTTTATGCTAAAATACTCCTTTTAGAAAAGTGTCTTAATAATGTGCAAGTCTTGTGATGGTGCGACTTATGATTCATATTTTATTATCAAAAAACGAAATCCGCCATTTTTAGTTTTCTTCGAATATCTCCAAAACCAGACAACTTACACCAATTTTGTAAACGGATACAAAACTGGCCTGGATTCCTCCAAATCTTTCCCCATTTAACCCAATTTCTATCTCTTATAATAACTGAAATCACAATGTAGAGACTCGAAATTTGGACACACTGTATAGTGTGATTAGCAATTTCATTTTACTATTCGCCTTCATATTGCACTAGCCTTTGTCAATGTACTATTCATGTAACTAAAAAAATTTTTGGTGTACCACAGTGTACCACAGCAGGTATAGACAAAATAAAGGACGCACTTTTTATTAACTCCAAGCTTTGTGAAGCATCCTATTCATTTTTGTCATTTTTTTCAAATAAAGACCCCAATCGTAATTATATATCTTTTATAAAACGCATAGATAATAATAATAATATTTTTTTTTCCGATATTGGGTGAAAGGCTCCGTCCAACTCTAGTAGCAGAATGTAAAAGGGAAAATAGATTTCTTCCGTACTAACCAAGGGCCTATTCCTGCAGTGGCATGAAATTGCAGGGGTAGGCCTGTATCAGAAATATAACTCTTGTAACTCTAAAGCTTTATCAACAGGCGCCACCACGTTTAAAATAAATTTTAAGGGATAACGCAGAATACCCTTTAATAAAAACAAATATGTTGTACCTACTTCTAATCAAACTTACTGAGTGTATTTCCGCAGGAACAATCCAACTTCAACTTGAAATATTTGTTCTTGAATTTTTAGATCACAAATTTAGTTAAATGCGAGCACTGCTAATTTCCCAATGAATTGATAAGCAAAACATCAGTATTATTCAAATAAAGATAGTATCATACTAAATCGTAGAGTATTCTCTTGTTTAAATTTATATACATTAAATTAATTCAACGATATATATGTATAAATATTTTTCCTTTCGCTTCATTTGATCAGTCTAGGAATTCTATTCCCTTTAATAAAATAATGCAAACTAAATTCAGATCAAGTCATAAAAACAATTAATTTTATACTAACTGCATGGATCAATATTATTTTAACAAAACCATACTTGGATCTAAAGAGCTTTAGAATAAGTCCTAATGGTTAATTTAAAATTCTTTTCAGGGTACATTAAGAACATGTTATTTAATAATTTTTATTATTGCTCTCAAATGATTTATTAAATCAAATATCTAAAGATGTTTGTACTTATCTTTCTAGTTCATTCCAGTTGTTAAACATGTCAACGAGATGTCTTCCTGAACATCTTCTGTCTGTAGGTCATCAAACTACATCATAAAGTCCAAAATGAATTTTAAAGATAATTTTCAACGATGCTTGAAACTTCCATATTACTCGGACCAAACAAAATAATAGACTTCTACAAACGTCCTCTAAATCATTATTTATTCCATATAGACGATCTCTATCTAAACTAAACCAAATAATCGAATTAAAACATCTTCAATCTGAAGAACTTCCTTTACATTTTTCTTGAAACTTGCTGTAATTACAAATTTTTTATCAGAGAAATTTAGTTAGCTGCTAACCGTTTTATTTCATATCATCATTTTAGCAATTAAACACATTGCTTTGGGTTAGCAATTACCCATTGGTATCCGCAACTGCCCTGCCATTAAAACCATTGTAACGGCTGCAAATATTTGCTTACAAGACACGTATTATGCCATTTCTGCTACGTATCTCAATTCCCAACAAGCGCGCTTGACTATCCTCTGAAAACTTCGTTCCAACTAAACAAATGTACGACAGTAAAATCCTCTGCAAGGCAGACAACCAACTCATCGTAAGTATGGCTATGCGAGTTAAACATAGGGAAGTATCTATCTGCTCTTTTCTTATATTTCGTCAGTAATCTGCAAAAATCGTAAGAGTGTTGTGCCCGACTTTTGTACATAGTTCAGTATATCGGAGGTATTGAATATGTACTCCCATATCAATTCAAAACCTTTTTTACTTTTCTTTAAAGAAAAACATTTTACTTTGTCAAAAATGTCAATTTAGTTAAATTTAGTTAAATTTCGAGTAGGCGATCTATCCTCTTGCTGCGTACATTGATGTAACTTAAAAAAACAAGAAAAAGAAAGAAAGGAAGTAAGTATGACCGGGCTCAATCGGTAAGTGGGCGGGGTTTTATACCTATAGCTAAATTACAAAGAAGCCTGAAATAAATAGAGAAAAAATAGATACACTTAATCATTCTCACTCATTCACACTCTGAACAAAACATACAATGAAAAAAAAAGAACTTATAATTAACCAAAATATTTACAGCACATAGTAAAAAAAAATTCATGAAAATGGCAAGCTGTAGTTTTTAGGTAATTACCCCCGACAGTAATTAGTAAAAAAAAAAGAACCAAGCGCAACCCTAAAAACCACAGCTCTAGATCATCGTAAATATAAACTTAAACTATATGTACATGCATAATGGCAACAATTTCCAATGTGCCCGCAAGTCTTTAAGCAGTTTTTACAGTAATAATTAGTATAGTTTTAGTAATTTATAACCAAATAGTAAAGCAGTACGAAAAGAGCAGGAAATACCCAAAATAGTTCTATTATTTTCGTATGTAAGAATTAAATTTAGAAAGGCTATAGTTGAACGATAAAATCTCAGGCGTTCTGGTTCCGAAGTAAGAAGCGCATACAAAGAAAAAAAAGAACTCACCCTCGAGTTACTGGCATCGGGGTGGAGTCAGTCGCTGGTCTACGTCAGCGAGTAGGTAGGCTTACGCCCAGGCAGAACGCATTTGACCTCCTATTACCAGATGAAACGACAGCTCAACGGATTTACGTGTCCCCCGTAGGAAGCTAGAATAATTACAAACAATAAATTAATTTATTAAAGCCTAAAAGTATTGTTTTATTCAAACTCTAAATACTCACCACGCTAGACAATGCGTGCCAGAAATTCGCATAACGCAAAAAAAACGGAACGAAACAAAGCAGGACGGATGTTTTCTTGTTGCTATTCGAACAGAAAATGAATATTACCTTTGTTTAGTTACATCACCAAAGCTCAAGGAAATAAAACAGGAAAACCCTAATTTTATTGAAATAAATTCGTGGAATTCTTTAAAAAGGGAAACACACCAGCATTTAATTAGTGAAATACTTGGAAAGTCGTCTATCTAATTATGGCGTAAATTCCACGTTAAGAAATTCTTAGAAAAGATATTTATTTTTCTAATAAGCAGAAAGATTTATCAAGTAAAATATCTAGGATGTTTAATATTAATTACAATACAAATTTTAATACACGAAAGGGGATTTAAGTTAAAAATTATTGTATATAAACTACTCAATTATTTACGAAAATGAACGTAACACTCTAAAAACAATTAGCATTGACTATTAATTCTTCTTTTTTTTTGTTTAGTTACGTGAGTTAAGGTTCGGGCCTTGGGAGCTGCTTTTTTAAAAACCATTTCCAAAACTTCTTAACAAATTTTATTTTTAAACAGACATTAATTATGGAATTTTGACAAGTTGAATTAAAATTATTCTAAGTCCGAAATTTAATAAATGTACTATCGTGAGTAGTCTAAGCAACTGCAATGTTAAAGCTAAATACTTTGACTGACTGCCGGGTCACATGGTTGTGGAAACTTACAGATCTCATGTCTGCTAATTCTTAATACTATTCATAATTACAATGTTGTAATCTTAATTTCTAAGTAATCACGGTACTGACTGTCTGTGACCTGACATCTGCAGTGTCACTATCGTCTGCGATACAAAGCAGCGCATCTGTTCTCATGAACGTTAATAAACTTTATAAATTGTCCTTGTATTTACTTTGTTGCACTTCACTTAACATTTTCTTACACTTTCTGCTAATTTCCCAATTATTCTATTTTATAATAGATACATCAATTGGGGATACATAACTTGTGCACTAATAATATTATAGCTGATAGCAAAACTCTTCGATCGAAATTAGAATTGTTGTTTTCTAGATTAACCACAATTTTTGATTTCGTTAAAAATTGTGATATATCCAAATTAGTAGCTGTTGAAGCACATGTAACGAGAACGAAAGAATTACAATCTCAATTCACTACCCTCTGCGATGATGTCATTGGCTTCAACTCCCAACTTCGGATTAGTTTTGAGTCCCTTGAAGACTCATTCACTTATTACACGAGTGCTTTTCAAAATCCAGTCCACTAAACGATCTATTTTATCGTACATAGCTCGCATATTTGATCCGTGGGGTTGGTTAACGCCCTTAACATTTCTCGCAAAGTATTTTTTGCAACAATTGTGGCTTGCTCGGCTAGACTGGGATCAAAATCTTCCTCCTGCTCTCACCAACAAATGGCATTCTCTCTCCTCTCAATTGTGTTGTTTGACACAGATCCGAATTTCGCAAAAGTTGTTTACCCTGAATGCCACATATTGGTCATTAGGTTTCTGTGACGGAAGCATGAAAGGATTTCGCGCTGCAGTATATTTGCACATTACCAGCGCTACCTCAAATCTCTCACAATCTCTAAACTACAGCCTTCCGGTGCCTTATTACTCACTAAAATGGCACATTCTATCACCGGAAATAATCCGTCTTTCGATTTTTTCGAAATTCTCCTGTTCACTGATTTTCGCATTGTTTTGGGCTGGTTGGCCACCCTTCCACACTTACTCAATGTATTTGTTGCCAACTGTGTATACCAAATTCTGGAACTAAGTTAATATTTAAAACTAGTTAATATTTTAAACTAATAACATTATACTTAAATTTAATCACGACTCGTTTCGTCAGTAAATCATTAATCAATCAATAAAAAATAATCAATGATGTTCAGTTAATGTCCTTTGTCAGGAACTATAAAACATATTTACGTCCAATACTCACATATAAACTACACTTAATCCTAAACAAGTCTATCATGTTACTTACAGTTTGATTAACGAATTCTAAGATTCAGAATATCCAGACAACAACAACTTTCCAGTTTGTTAATAATAAAATTCATGTTCTTTTCCATTTTTCAAACAACAGCTAAAACACTACCCAGAATTCCAACTTAACGACAAGATGAACAATTCCAGTTACAGTCTCTGTACACGGTCACAGCGGCACTAACTCCACCCTCAGGTGCATTGAAAATACCTCACCCTGTACGAGTGTAAGTTTACATACTTTATGGTGTGTTGCGTTTCTGTCCTTTAAAACTGTGTTTCGTTAATAGTAAATAATAAATAAACAAAAAATCAATAATAAAATTTGTTCTTTTCCATTTTTCGAAAGATAGCTAAAACACAACCCAAGAATTCCAATTAATGACGACATTTACCATTCCAGTTACAGCCCCTCTAAACCTTCACAATGACGCTAATTCCGCCCTTAGGTGCATAAAAATACCTCGCCCTGCACGAGAATAAGTTCACATATTTTATGTTATGCCGCGTTTCTATCCCTTAAAGCTGCGTTCCGTTCAACTTTCAACAATTCATTCACTTTACAACATCTTTAAATTCTAAAGTAACTTTGCTTAATTTTTACTTTCCGCAATTATTCCTTATCCTGTAGTCTCACACAGAGCAGCTTCCCTTCACCCGGGAGTTCATGTTTTTGTTTCCCCATACGTTCGATATTTTCGGGTTACAGTTTCATATCATCATCATCATTGGGTCTTCAGTCCTGAAACTGGTTAGACGCGTACCATCATTGTTTCCTATTCTGAACTAACCTACAGATTTCCCCGAAATTTGCACAGTCTGCATCTATCACTATCTGATCTAGGTCTACATCCACCTCTTTTTTCCTATCTCTGTTTGTCATATATCCCATTGTCACACCTAAATGCGAGGAGTAAAATATAAGGCCCCGCTGAAGGCGTACTAGGAGTGAATTGCAGCAACGCTGTGCTCGAACCGATGAAAGTGGCTCGAACTCGGAGAGATTAATTTGTTGCTTCCTGTTCCGCGGTTAGTCAAAGAGCACACAAGGGTCGTAGGAGTGCTACATAAGAGATAAGTAGATATGGGCGCCAGGGCTAGGTTCCGCCCAGGAAACAACTTAAGCAAAAAGTCAACCACACCCAACCCGATTAGGAAGACTATATAATCCAGGTTAGAATTCCCCGCAGTAATTATCTTAACAGCTCCTGATTTCCAATTAATAAAAGCTTTGTGTCGTATACACTTGCACAATCTCTTTAATATCTATAAATAAAGTAACCAGATAGATTCTAAGCAATATAAAATAATGTAAACCAGTGGCAATGTAATTATGACACTGAGTAACTCAAGACAAAAGCCTCTAGGCTCGTATTAAAAATTTAAAATTGAGTGTTGTGAATATAAATTACCAAATATTTATATCCCACAATGTGCGCAAATTGTGTTCACAATTAGACTTAACATAGCAATATTCTTTTATAATCTTTACATTTTTATCGATAGTTAATTGTCACATATAAATCCCTTCACCCTTAAATAATTATTCTCAGTTATGAAAAATTTAAGACCAATCAATATTTTATTCTAGTTAGAAATAAATAACTTTACTACTCGGCACCACAAGTAAACTATTTTCTAGGGCTACTTACGATCACCCCTTGGACATGAACCTGTACCGATGAATTGGATTCCGGAACAGCCGATCCAATATCCAGCGTCAGCAGTACTAACTATGGATTAAGCCTCTACTTCAACTCTACTACCAATTCCAGAACCAAACGCAGAAAGACATTCACAAACTCATGAATGCGCTAACAACTAATAATTCAGGACAACCTAAAAACCCTGCAATAATACAATTAACCACCTGTTAATTATAACCCCTCTTTACCTTCGTTAAAAAGGGTTCTTATACAATACCAATAAATTCTTGCTCTGTTGAAATATAGACAGAAGTGCTAATATCTAAAGCATTTAATATTAGTACCATAAGACCAAAGTTTATTACTTACAAAAGATGGACGCCCACGCCAAACTATCTTTCCGATAAGCGGTCCGAACAGATGTGGAATTTTAATTTGTACCAACAACTAGAAATATCCGTTCAGTAAATTTAGGTGTGCTTACTATTCATTTTCTACAAATCCTTACAACGTAAGTTCGGGTAGTTTCAACTCTGAAAACCCTTTTAATTTAGTAAGCCACCAAGCGTGTTTTTTGTGCGACCTAACGTTCTTCTGTTCGTAAAATCAATAATTATGTCCGCGCAGTCTGCTATCATGTTAACAAACAAGTACTGATATCCCGACTCTTTATACAACACATTGATGCGATACTACGCCTTCAAACATTGAGATATAGTTTAAACAAAGGTTAAATTCCCTTAAAATAACTTTCTTCCTTTTGACAATACAGGGCGTTCCTCAACGTTACACCAATCAAATAAAATAAATATCTTTATTACTAGACATTTACAACTTTATATACAGAATTATATACAGAAATTGAATTAATTTTGTAGCGGTCATAGAATGACTGTTACACCATACTATTCCCAAAAATGCCTTAGAACGTATTCTGCCCTTCTATTTCTCATATTTTTTCCCAAAGATATCCTTGTTCCCTTACTGTTTCTATAACCTATTTGTTATTACCTTTGTCTGTCCATCCCGAAACATCTGAAGCACGGCATTTCAAAGGCCGCTACTGTTCTTCTGTCTGCTTTTCAGACTGCTCGTATTTCGTAGGCATACTGTCTGTGCTGTGCTCCACACATACGCTTTCAACAACTTTTTGTTCTGTTTGTTGTCTTTCATCATAGGCGGCGTTCTTTCTTGTTAGATGCAGTTTGGTCACCTTCTATTGTTTTACAATTATATACCCTATTTCTCCGACATTCAGTGGTTGCGAGGGGGCGTCGCCGTGGATCAATGTAGTAAGCGTAAGACTACGGATCCCAAGGTCCCGGGTTCAAATCCCGAACGGCCGACTGCTTGAAAAATGGCAGGTGAGCATTTTTCACAAATATTACGCCCTCGTTCGGATGAGAGGTTAAATGGAGGTCCCGTGTGTGAGTGTTGTCACGCACGTTAAAGATCCTTACCTTGCCTGGAACGGCAAGGGTTCGGCAAAATTCTAAATTTCCAGGCAACAAAAAACTCGCCTCCTGGCCAATGTAGTACCTTCGGGTGGAGCATTAGAAACGTAAATGAACGGTTGCGAAGAAGGGGTAAGCAGCCTGTAGCTGCCAAGTTCCTCCAGCACTTGAACATTTACTGATTTAATATTTTTTCCAATATATCTTTTCGCACAGTCAACATTAGTTGCAGATATTTCACAACAAACAACTAGTTTGTTTATAATAATCATCAGATTCATCTAGCTTATTTATTCGTCATTGGCTTTCCCGTCTCATAACTGGTTGGACATGTACCTGCACTTATTTCTTTTCTAGACTAACCTACATAGTTCCCTGAAATTCTCACACAGCAATACAGCTCGGTTCCCCTTATATTGTTTTCTGATATTATGCCCTATTTCACTGAGATTTATTGAAGGGAGTTAAGCAACCTGTGGCTGCCAAGATCCCCCAACACTTAGACATTTGCCGAGATAATAGTTTTCCAGTAAATGCTTTCACGCAATTACCATTATTCGAGAATATTGCCCCTCCAATACTTGTAGTTGCTTATAATAAATATCATGTTTAAGTGCAGTTACTTTCTTTGTCATTAATTTATCCATCTTGGGACTGGTTGGATGCGTACCTCCATTGATTTCTCTTCTGAGCTTGCCTACACATTTCCCTGAAACTCCTACAGCCTACATCTTTCACTATCTGTGTCCAGTAGTCTAACCAAGGTCTACCTCTTCTTCTCTTTTTTCCTATCTCTGCTTCTAATATATTCCGCACTATTCCCTTATGCCGTAGTATGTGGTCTATCATCCTATCTCTCCTATTTTTTACCGTTTTCCACATATTTCTTTCTTCTCCTACCATTTTTAGTACCTCTTCGTTCTTAACTTTGTCTGTCCATGATATCTTCATCATACGTCAATAGCACCACATTTCAAAAGCTTCTACCTTTTTCTTGTCCGCTACTCCCACTGTCCAGGCTTCACAGCCATACAGCGCTGTGCTCCACACATATGTTTTGAGCAATCTTTTCCTTGTTTCTATGTTGGTGGTCTTTGAGCACAGTAGTTGCTTTTTCTTGTTAAATGTAGCACGACCTTGTGCTAATCTTTGTTTTATATCTTTTGTGCTTGTCCCATCTTGCGCTATTTGGCTTCCTAGGTAGCAGAAATCCTTAACCTCTTGTAAGTTCGTGTTACATATTTGTATTCTTGTTTTTGATTTATTTTTCCCTCCTTTGCATACTAGTACTTTAGTTTTACTTTTGTTAATTTTCATACCGTATCTTTCTGTTAGAACCGTTTCCATTTCATTGAGAGCAGCTTCTAACTCTTCCTTGCTAGATGCTAATACCCCTATATCATCTGCAAACCTAAGCATATCAATTTTTTGTCCCTGCATAGTAATTCCAAATGTCTTCCTGCATTTGACAGTATTCATTGCCTCTTCAATATACAAGTTAAAAATTAGTGGGGATAGGGAACATCCCTGTCTCACCCTTTCCTGAGGTTTACTTCTCTACGTTCCTGATCTAATTCTATTACTCCTGTTTGCTCTTTGTATAAGCTATGTACTATCCGTCTATCCCTATAGCTCATTCCGATCTTTTTGAGTATTTCGAACATTTTTTTCCATTTTACATTGTCAAATGCTTTTTCCAGATCTACAAACCCTATATACACGCTTTCCCCTTTTTCTATTGTTTTCTCCATTATCACCCTCAGAGCCAAGATAGCCTCCCGTGATCCCCTGTTTCGCCTAAACCCAAATTGGTCTTCTCCTAGTATTTCTTCCGCCCATTTTTCCATTCGTCTTTGTACAATTCTAGTTAATATTTTTGATACGTGTGCTGTCAAGCTTATTGTTCGAAAATTTTCACATCTATCTGCGCCTTTCTTTCTTGGTATAGTTACTATGATGTTATGTTTGATATCTTTGGGTATCTCGTCTGTCTCATACATATAGCTTAGTTGGAAAAGACGTTCTGTTACTGCTTGACCAGCGGCTTTTAGAGTCTCCGCTTGCACCTTATCTGTACCCGGCGCCTTACCATTTTTCAGACCCTTTAATGCTATTTCAAATTCATCTCTAAGTATAGGATATCCCAAGTCATCATTTTCAATGTCTGATTCCTTTTCTAATGCAGTTAGTTCTTTTCCTGCATATAAATTCCCTATATATTCTTGCCATCTACCCGCTTTCTCTACATTTTCTATAATGACATTTCCTCCCGCATCCCTTATATTTTTTGCTATACGTTTCTATATCCCTAAAATTGATTCTAATTAGTTTGTATGCTTCATCTGTCTTTCCTACTTCCATCTTAGTTTGTACCTCTTTGCACTTTTCATCAATCCATTGTTCTTTAGCTTTCCTGCATTTGCGAATAATTTCCCATTTTATGGCTTTGTATCTCTGTTTTCCTGTTTCGTCTGATTTATTTTTGTATTTTCGTGTTTCTTCTATTAAATTCAGGATATCCTTTGTTATCCATGGTTTTTTATTTACTTTTGTGTATACCCCAGAATATCTCTGACCGCCATGTCGAGGCTGGATTTAATGTTATTCCATTCTGTTTCTACTTCCTTAGTATCAGATATTTTCCCGATATCTTTGAGCAATTCATTTGACCTTTTTTCGAATCTTTCTTGAATATCTTTCTCTTTTAGTTTCTGTAGGTCCAAGTGCCTTTTTCCGTTTCTTTTTTTCAAATTTTTAAATTTGAGTGCGGCCTTCATAATTACGATGTTGTGGTCAGTGTCTGTATCTGATTCTGGGTAGCTTCTACAGTCTTTTACTTGATTCCTAAACCGTTGTCTAACAAGAATGTAATCTATTTGATATCTTCCTATATCTCCTGGCATCTTCCACGTATATCGTCTTCTAGCATGATGTTGAAATAATGTGTTTGTAATGATTAAATTGTTCTTGTCGCAAAATTCTACCAGCCTATTTCCTCTGTCGTTTCTAGTGCCTAAACCAAATAAACCGACTATTGCTCCTTCCCTACCCTCACCTACCACTGCATTAAAATCCCCCGTAATTATTAAATTTTCATGTCCTTTTACGTGTTTTAATATGTCTTCGATATCTTTGTAGATCGCTTCTACCTCTTCGTCACTGTAGCTAGAGGTGGGCATGTATACTTGTATTATTACTGTGTTTACCGGTTTAGCTTCTAATCTAACCATGAGTACTCTTTCGTTCTTTTGTAAGTAATTTTCTACACAGTATTCTATCTTTTTCCGCATAACTATCCCCACGCCCAAATTTCCGTCCTCTGCTCCTGTATGAATTACCCTGAAGTCTCCACTCCAAAAATCCCCCGCGTCTGGCCACCGAACTTCGCTGATCCCTACTATGTCTAATGATAACCTATTCATTTCAATTTTTAGATTCTTTAGCTTACCCACTTGCTTCATAGTTCTAACATTCCACGCTCCGACTCGCAAAATGTTCCCGACTCTTATTCTTAACTTTCCGATCGCATCCTCCGAAGTAGTCCCCTCCCGGAGATTCGAATGGGGGACTATTTTAACTCCGGAATCTTTTACTCCAGAGAATGACATCATTTTATTATAATTTAGGTACGCTGTGTACTTGGGAGGTAATGTGGTGGTTTCCCGTTGCCTTCCACATCGCGGTAGTGTGTGTTAGACTGCCATACCGACCCCTATGGTCTCTGCCAATCTAAGTACCGAAAGAGCCGCTGCCCTCTTTCGGGGACCTGTCTTAGTCTGGTTCCTCACAAACGACCCTACTACTATGGTTGGACCTGTAGTTTGGCTCTTTAGCTCATTAGAACACGCAAGCCATTTCACCTGTTCTAGTAATCTAGAACTTCGGCCAGGTGCAGGTCCATTCGAAATGAAGTTTCATATATAAATGGTTTTAAATATTTTCCGTTGCATCCAACAAATCTAGTAGACTTCCGCTGTATCATATTTTAATTACAGTCAGCATATGATTAATTCAATGTATCGACCTTAAACTATGCTTATCACACAAGTTCTCACGCTACAGTATATTATAATGCATTTCTGTGTGGAAAATATATACTTAAGTGTTTGTCACATTTCGATGCCTGATGTGTGGATTATTCAATGTCATCACCTTCATTCTTAGTGTACAATGCATTTAAAAAGGTAATGTTGAACTTTATTATCTGAATTGCTTTCATAGCAAACACAATTAAAATATGTTGTTTAATTAAAAATAATTGTTTATGAAATCGTTTATACAAAGCGCATCCATATATTTGGTCCATTCAAACTTAAATTTTTTTTCGTTCACATATAATTTATTGTTAGCGTAAAGCACACTTTACAACAAATCCAATAATTTGCTATAGATGCTAAAAGTTTTTTTGTAAACTTTTCTCAGTACCACTTAAGTATCTATGCTAAGTAATGAGTTTTATTTTTTAGCATCACTTACATGCCTATCAGCGGGAACAGCGCTAGGATGGAGCGGTCAAGTAGCAAACACTTTACTAAATGGGAAACTTGGATACAGGATAACAAACGATCAACTAGAATGGATTGGATCGTTAATGTATCTCGGAGCTGCAGTAATGTCATTATTTACTGGTGCAATTGCAGATGCCATTGGAAGAAAGTCACTTATGCTTTTTTTAGTAGTTCCTTCAACCGTTGGTTGGTGTCTTCTAATATGGGCAAAATCAGTAGCTATGCTCTATTGTGGAAGAATTATAACAGGAATGGTTGCTGGTTCCTTTACTGTTTTATCTGTTATGTATACCATGGAAATAGCCCAAAAGGAAATACGTGGTGCTTTGGGTAGTTTCACGCAACTCATGATTACTGTTGGATTTCTCTTTTCATACGCGTTACCCGTTTTTCTAGACTACAAATACTATACAACATGTTGCGCAGCTATGCCACTTGTCTTTGCGGTATTATTTTCCCCAATGCCAGAAACTCCAATTTATCTTCTAAAGAGCAACAAACCTAAAAAGGCATACTCAATGTTACGTCGTCTACGTGAAGAATCGTATGATGTTAAAAGAGAATTTACTGACATGCAAGTTAGTTTAGAAGAAGAAAGGTTGTACTCAAAACAAGCCGTCGTATTACGATCTTTGAAAACAAGTGCTGCAAAAAATGCTTGTTTTATTGGATTTGGGTTCATGATTTTTAAACCAGTTTGTGGTGTTGATTCTATAGAGGCATTCGCAGTATATACATTTTCAAACTCCGGTATTGGAATATCGACAAATATCTGTATAATGATATTAATTAGTTTTCAAATAACGGCAGCGGTAGCTCAGTCACTACTAGTAGATCGTTTAGGTAGAAAGTTCTTTTTGTGTATTTCGGGAACTGTCATGACTTTGTGTCTTATAATAATTGCGATCACCTCTTTACTAAAAGATATACAAATTATTACCGAAGAGTATTACCGGCACTTAAATTTTATACCTATCATAGCAGTTATTCTGTACTGCGTTTCGTTTGCACTTGGCTTAGGTCCAATTCCATGGGTAATAATGGGTGAAGTTTTTCCCGAAGAAATCAGAAGTATAGCAATATCCATGGGTACATTTATATTGTGGATAACAGCGTTTTTAGGTGGTAAACTATTTCTATCTAATGATCCTGAATCAGGAAGTAGTGTAACATTCTTTATTTTTGCAGTAGTTACCGGTGCTACTGTAATATTTGTTATATTTTTAGTACCTGAAACAAAAAATAAATCGTTGCAAGAAATTCAAAAAGACCTCGGATAGGACAGATTAGGTATTTAAACCTTTAGCTAGCTCAGAAGTACAAAGATTTGAAACCGACAGGAAAATGTTTTTCAGGTAAAATTGTGAAGCAAACGATTTTTTGGCTGTCGCACAATCTTGTGATCGGTGGGTCAAAACCTCAAACATTGAATTACTCGATTTAATCTTTTGATTTGTGCAAAAGTTGTATATAAGTTAACATTTACTTTAAATTTAGAGTTTTATATTTAGTTTGTAATAGCGTTCTGCTTAGCTAATAGCCTCAATTACATTATCCTTAAAGGTGACCATCAGCGCTAGCTTTTTAAGTTGCACAGTACTTACAAGAATTCTTAAATTGTATGCAAATATCTGTACCCACAAACACCATTTTCCATTCCGTTGAGCCATCTATGTTTGTTAAAACGAATATTGAGAGTAATTAAAAAATGCAGTTAAATCCAAAAATAGTGTCTGATGTAGACGACTAACAATTCGCCTATTAAAACTGATATTCAATAACCTTAAATCCAGTGGTTTGTAGTAGTATTTAAATAAACTAGAAATACTAATTTTTATTAAGTCGCTGTACATGTTCATAGCATAAAGTAACCAATAAATATTACAAATTCTGCAATAGAAATGTATTGTTTATTTTACAAAAAAGATATATAAGTATAGTTCATAATCCGGGATGCGTATTGGCATTGTTTACTACGATACAGAACGCAAATATTCTGAAATGCAGTAAACTGTGGATCTGTACACGCGCACACTGACCATGATCATTACTTACTTGATTCAGCACATACGCTAATTTGTGTTGTTCTGAATTATAGTAAGTAATGTTGAAGCTTTTAAATCGTGCGAATGAAAATCTTTACTGCAGTTCAGAAAATGGTCTGAAGGAAGACTTTCATTAGTAACTAGAAACTCTGTTACATGCCAAAAATTGGCATTGCACACTTTTGAATTTGTGAGTGAATTCGCGCCAATATTTTAAAAATAGACTTGTGGATTTCCGTCACTTCGGACAGTTGCGTCGGCGCAAGAGAATGCGCAGACGTAGAGTGAGGAAGAAGTGCGCGGTTTCCGACACGACGGAGGATTAGCCAACGAGACGTCAAACAGTGACGTTACCTGTGTCGTGTCTTTGTCTTTTCTCTTTCAGATAATGTAGGTTTCTTTATCGTATCTCTACCTTGTATCGTTTCCTACCTTTATTGTTCAGTCCTACCTACGACCAACGAAGAGGGAAGACAGAAAATTTGGTTTCAAGATAGCCTAATCCCACCCACGCCCAAACAACGCCGAGATCCACGAAAATGAGTATGGCCCCTGCGCAAGGATAATCGCAAAATCGCGGAGAGTTCCACATTTTAAGTGAGTACATTTTATCTTTTCCTTTAAGGCGTATCTTGTATCACAATAAACATATTTGGTATGTGATACAATTTGAGACGCAATTCTGACGTAATACCTTGTTGTGCAATATTATGTACGTGTTTATTATGTGTTGCCAACTGTCGTAGTGGCTCTTATCAATTACGCCGGGACTATATCAGTGGTACCTTAGACTATAACAACTCCTGCATTTTTATATAATTATATTTGCTGCGACTATTTATGTAAGGTGTATTTGAAATACTAATAAGGTATAAATAATGGTAATATCAAATTAGGTTAAAATTAGAATACTCTTTAGGCAATAATTCATAACATTTTATTTCAGATCACCACAATGAAGTCAATCTTTACTGCAGTCAGAAATTGGTCTGAAGAAAAACTTGCTTCCAACTAGTAATTAGTAAGTCCCGTGCTTTTACGTAATTACATTTGGTGCGATTATTTATTTAAGGTGTGTTTAAAATATTAATAATAGGTGTAAACAATGATACAAGCAATAAGGTATACAATAAGAAAATTCTTAACTAAGCCAATAATCCATTACTTCTGCCAATAAAAAATAACGTACAGAAAATGCTCATTTTCGACATTAATATTTAGGAGAACACTAATTTGCCACTAATACAATACAAGTAGTATTTCAGTAAGATTTTCCATTAGGCTGGTTGTTGAATACATTTTCTCCGAAATTTCGTTTCCTTTTTGAGGTTTTATTCTTCTTTGTTTCGCTATTTGATGGTCTTCCTGCTTGAATACGTTTCGTTCCCAATGTGAGGTCAGGCCTAATTTTTCTTCTGCTTATTGAAGAAGGATGTACCTTAATTTGTCTCGAAAATTGATTTTTTTATCTGACTTAAAAATGTTGTTAGCTGTGCAGGGGTTTTAATTTGCTCCAAAGTACTATTTAATTTCCCAATTGCATTTGTTAAGTCTACAGATTTATTGAGAAGAGACATTTCAATCATTCTTTTAAAATGACGGTCTAATTTATCCACAGCCTGCACATGTTTAACGTCACTGTATGTTGATCTGAATGATTATTTACATTATCTACAATATTTGGTATTGTTTTCCTCGTTTCAACAGTGCTTGTGTCTGTTAGTTTGCTTTCAAATTTGTTCTGCTCCAAATCCATCACTTCAAAAAAAAATCCATTGGAGCATCTTCTCCTAAGGCAAATTTGGCCAGTTGTTTTATATCGTTTGTCGTTAATAATGGTGCAAATTTAATTATTACGTCAAATTTTTGCTGAACAGCGCATAAATGTTTACAAAATTTTCCACCTATGACAAAAGGACAATCACATGTGGCATGTTCTACATTGACCGTGTATAACATAGAGTTATCTTTACTGCTGCATACATAGAATGTAATTTTATTAGCTTTTTCCGCAATCATTTCTTTGGCGTTAATGCAAAACTTCAAACTTCATTTTTTGAACTACGACTGTTAGCAAATAATAGCAAATGCCTTTTATGATAAGATTCGAAAACGTTAACTATAAAGTCTACTAGAGCAGGCATATTAAATGCTTTATATCTTTGTACAACGATATCTTTAAATATTCTAATTGACGCTTCAACATAATTATTTTTATTATTACCACGTGTTAATAATGAAGTTCTATATGCACGACACCACTCTACACGACGATCCCAAATTGAATTTATATAATTTCTTAAAGTGTTATACTTTTTAGTGGTACTACTATCCACAAAGTTTTCAAAAAGTTCATCTGCTTCTTCTGGAGTTGTGGCGTATAATATAGCACGAAATAAATTCATAGCTTCCTTCAGATCTTCCTTTGCTATTTGATTATGGTTATCCCATAACCATCGCCAAAAACCCTGGCATATGTGAAAACTACATAATAGAAGTTGTGACTATGAAAATACTGATTTCAACGCAGTTCGTTCGGCTGCACTATCATCAGTCATTAATGTATTTGGGCAAACAATTCCAAATCCACCTTTACCAAGAGTTTGTTTTAACAAATCAAAGGCCAGTGTATAGTTGGTCTCAGTCTGCGCAGTATGGAGAATATAGGCTAAAGGAACTGCTCCGATTTTTGAAGCCGCAAACATGAAGGTAACGTAGGTATTAGTCTGATTACAGAAACCACTAGAATTGACGAAAATAATTTCTTTGGAAAATTCTTCTTTATGTGCTCACATCATTATTGAAGTAAGAATAACAACTATAATTAAATTTTCCTTTATAACAATTTGTGTAATGCGCTTTTCTGCATAAGTCGACATTTTTTTTTAATACTTCAAGTACCGTTGGTCCATCACGGCCTCCAAAACTAGAACTCCTGTAAAAATAATCGATATTTAAGAGTTTAAAAATATGCCGAATTTTAAGGACCTAAATTGCCTGCTGTGGTTTAGAGAATAAAAGTTTATTTCACTTGATTCAAAAACATAAAACTTACCTCCGGTTTTTGTACAAGTGCCTTATTTGCCAATCTGTTGGATTGGACTGTGCATTAGCCAAAGTGAGTGCAATATTGACTACAGCGCTATCTTCATTACTCTCTAATTTCATCTCATGATAATCTTTAGCAGAAACTAATGTCAGTCCATCATTGAAGTTTTGAAGAAAAGTTTCCTGTGCTTCCGACGAGATTCTTAAAAAACTAAGTGCTTCAGCTACTTGAATACGATGAGGGTGGTTAAATGTAATCTGAAAATAAATTCACGTTATGGCAGATCATTATAGTCTTTCTATGCAATCAATGAATCAAATGCAGTAAGCAAAAAGTAATTAGTTTAACAAGTGTATTACCACTCCGTGAAGTATTAATGCCTACATTAAATACAAACTTTCAAATACATTCTTAGCTTACTTCAAAGAAGTAAGTTATAGTGACTATCTTAAACTTTTGCAATAAAAAATATTTTTTTAGAATACTCTCGACGAATATTAGGCTATTTAGAGTCGATTGGCAAACACCTTTTAAATAGAATTTCCAATTAATCAAAATTTCAATGTATTCATAACAATATAACAAATGCTTGTCGAATTTTGATATTTCTTTTCAAAACAAACTTATTAATTTATTTCGAAATATGTATGAGAAATTATATGGGTATTGTTAAATTTCATACTATACAAGAGCCCACCAATGTTCTCCATAGAAAAACTAAGGCACCTTACTGTTGTTATACAGATCAAACAGTTGTGTACTAGGAAAAGTGTAGATTTCTACCAAATTATCGGTGGAGGTAAGCTTTCAGATGTGTCATCCGATTTTTTATTTGTTACTCATTAAGAAGCGCATTGTTTGAGTTTTATTACAAACAGTGGAAGTTCTACTTTACAAGTAGCTAGCTTGTAAAACGATGCTTTACAAGTTAATATAGCACGTGATTGGTAGATATCTTTTTGATGCTTGCTGAAAATGTCCATCTAATAAGAGGAGTCGTAAAAGGATGTGTTTAAAAAGAAGTACTTTTATAGTTGTTAGTACTATAAAAAGTTGAAGTTATTTTTACTTGATTCAAGACATTCAATAATTGCATCACTGCCATTGCATAATTCTACAAGAATTATTACAATTTAGATGGTGATAGTTCTTACAATTTAAAAGTCGATAAAACAGTTTACGAAGTCGGTAATATAGTTTAGGAGTTCATAAATACATCGCGCAAGCGCAATGAATAAGAAAGCGAGCAACGCCCCTGGCGGATAGCAACGACAACCTTATTACAAATTCCGCGTTGCCAACTTCCAATGACGTCTCCAATGCACAATTTATATTGCGCTATACTTCGGAAATTTACATATTTAAAACAATAGGTAATACATAATTTACTCACATGATAGGTCCAGATTTCCACGAAGTACGCCTATCGTCCTTCCGGATAGATAAAGATGGTATGCCCGACGCTCTTCCACAGCGTTCGGACCAGCTCCAGCAATCACGAGCTCGTTCTCCCAGGGTCGTGTAGTACGGTACGCCTACGTGGCTTCAAATTGACACCTACCTATGCAGGGAATGACGGGAACATGGTATAAGGCAACAACAAAGACAATTAGGCAAAGGAAATCTACATAGATAAGATAAGCACGATACGATACCTCAAAGCGTCCACTCCACTCGAAGGCACGGGCTAAAAAGCCACGTTAAAGCGTCTAACGGAAAACTCTCATCACTTTTCCCCACTCTTTGTCTTTTTCACGTCGGCGCGAAGTATTCGTCCAACCCTCTAGCGTCGCGCACTCTGCGCAAACTCACTATGACGTAACGGAAGTACGCACCTAGTCTTATAAAATTCCGCGCACCGCGTCTTTTGAAAATATGGCGCGAAACCTCCGTACATCAAACTTAACCTAATACAATGTTTAAGTGCCGATTGGCACGTAACAGAATACACTTGTATTCCATTTGATAAAAATATTTATTCACCTGTATGTGGTAAATTGCTTGTACAGTAATACATGGGCATACTAAACAACAAGTAGGTGTGCGTAGAGAGAGGGTCAGTATAGTGATACGCCATTATGCGTACACAATGTGCATTAGGCGCGAGGAACTGAAATTTTCTGAACTGCGGTAAAGAATGACTTCACTGATTCACTTTAATGCTTTAGCACTTCTTATTATAGCACAGAACAACAGAAATATGTGTAGATGCCTAATCATAGTAAGCAATGAAATGGTTAAATGTGCGCGTGTACAGATCCACAGTTTACTGCGTTTCAGAGTATTTGCGTTCTTATCGTAGTAAACAATGCCAATACGCCGGATGGTATACTTAGTAAGTTGTACTTCAAATAAAATGGACACTCCTGAAAATAGTTACTCTACATCATCCAGTGCTTTATAGGTAAGGATAATAATTACATTCAGAAATAAGACCGTATCGAGTGTCATACCAGTTTTACAAATTTAATTTAGAGATAGCGCCTGCGAAGCAAACTAAGGTAACAGCAGTCTACTCCTTCTTAGAAGCAGATAAATCCCAATTGTTGAAACAGTATATAGATTTGCGCCCTAGTTCTGGGACTACTACAAAATGCGCTTTCCAACAAGTTATACAAATTCATGACCATTGCTGCTTTTACTAAGACCATTGTTATTCTAAACCCCCGGCACACTCTTAATTAATTATTAAGGTTCAATCGTTCAAGTTTTCAAAAAGTATAACGGTATTAACAGTAACGGTTTATGGCCTCCAGCTATGGATCTCTCCTCATGGTCGTGGTGATCGTATCTTCTTCAAATTTTATAACGTTCTTGCCCGCCTAACATCGCTGCAGGGCCCTAAAATGAAAAGCTAAGACGCGAGGAACGAAAAATGTAACGCGTTACGTTACGCTGATAATAAATTAGATGGGGCAAAAAATTTAATTTTGAAAGGTCAAAATATATGGACGCGCTTTATATAAAAGTTTTCGTAAATAATATTCGTAATTAATTAGGATATTTCAAATTTTGTTTTTATTAAGATAATTCAGATAAGAAAGTGCGCATATATTCTTTTAAATACACTATCGTAAGAAAGGATCACGACAATTTGTTACGTGTCGCCACCAAACGCGTAATCGTTTGTACAGTACTTTATTCAAGTATCTATTTCTATAGATTTCGCTCTTTATTTTCAAATACGACCTCGTATGTGATTCGTTACTATATGGATTATGTACTTCAACAAATTATTCAAACCAGCTTCGCCGCGAATTTCAAAGTTTGTTAAAATGATTGTAGTTTGTACCTTGTTTAATAAAAGCTCTATTAATATACGTTGTATTGGTTTACTTACGTTACGTGATTGCATTCATTTCTTCGAAATGTTGATTGGCTTTATCAATTGATAAAGGCTTTTTAAGAATTCTCCACACACCTGTTTTGATAACCTGTTGAATTAAACTTTGCTTGTGATGAAAGAACATTCTAATTCTTTTGCTAAATATAACGAACAATATTCATGTTTCTATAAAAACAAATTCTTTGTTCGACATGGTCTTACTATAGATGTTTCCTGTCGGATTTGTACATGGTGAAGTTGACGCTGTAGGTCTCTTTGGAGCAATTACCTTCTCATGTGGTAAGCTAATTTGCAGTTTAGAAATTGTAAAATTATTTGTGCATTCCTAAATTCGTTAATATTTGCTCTTCAGCTTCTTCCATGGGCGGTGTTTCTTCTGTGGACGTAATGACTAAGATACCGTAAGAATGTTTCACCACCGTATAGATGGTTGATATTCACTGGGTCCAGCTGTCCGTCCTATCGATGCGTGCAGAGAAGCCACCTTATACGTCCATCTGGCGAGTCCTACCCATACTAACGCTTTTATTTTAACCTTGTAGTCTACGCAACAGGCTTCTGCTTATTTATAGTCACTACAGAGAGAATTTATTTATCTTGCTACCTCATAAATTAAGGGGTTAATATAATTAGACCTACTCCAAGGGAATTGTCTTATCGCACGATATTTTTTCTGTATTTGAACAAATTTTATACCGTTCCTTCTAGTGATGCTTGCCAAGCCTGCGGTTATTATCTTGAATCAACTTTTCATTAGTACTGGTAAAATATTACGTAAAAATTTCATGTGTTTATTCTACAAATGCGTAGCCCTATATGTAAATAGTTAATATTAGTTTTAACTTTGAATTACGAAAGATAGGTATAGGATAGTGTTAGATATAAATAATAATTTGGTTAGGTATTAATAATGGAGATAAATATTAGTAAGAAATGGGCATATGGATACTTCATATTTGAATTCAAACAAAACCAACTTAGTAGTTATTCTTTGTATTCAACTAGGGAAATTATTCTATGGATTTTTAGGTTAGAACAATGGTAGATAGGTCAGTTAAATATTTTAACAGGATTCGCCATGTATATAAAGTGCCAGTAATAATTTATAACAATTTACAAAGCTAGAACATAGGAATTTATTATTTAAGATAAGCTTCAAGATTAATTTTACTTTATTTTAGAATTAGAGTAGAAATTAATTACATTTGTTACAGATAGGAAGCATTAGTCCGTGCGTTTAAATAAATAATTATCATGTAGTGTTAGTGATACGAAAGCTTTTCATGTTCCAGCATAAAAATCAATAATTGAATAGGGTGAATTCAAGTAATGGATATTTAAAGCGTAATTATTTTATTTATGTACATAACTTAGTGCAGGGTAATATGAAGCTAGAGCATTTGTAATTTTTCAAAGATTTAGCATAGGATATAAAAATGTAGTCAATAAACAAGTTAACTATTAGGAGCTTCTAAGAAAGAAGAATTTCCAGTAAGGTTTAGCATTGTAAATACGTTCTTGGTAGTGATTTAAAAGCCTGCCACAAGTATCAAAGTTTCTTAGGAAAAGCTCTTTAAAAACGAACAGCAGATGTATGTTAGATAAACTGTTGAACGTTACTAACAAAAATGGATCGATAATATAGGGAGAAAGATTGTGTTTTACATGAGGTAGCAAGGAATGGAAGATATCATATGACTAGTTGTCATTGACTTTGAAACGTCTGTAAGACAAAGAAATTTTAAAGATAAATAAGCTAGACGGTGATGCAGCGTATTTAAATAAAACATATTGGTTAAAAGGGGAAATGGAAAGTACAGTAGAAGGCTACAGACAGAGTAGGAATGTTCGACTGCATGGATAGGAACGAGAAAGACGATAGTGTAGATTGGTAGGGTTGAATGGAACTTGTTAACAGCGGGGTTAAAAGGTAAAGAGATATAACGTACAGGTTAGACAAAGATACAAGAAATGGGTAACAAACGTAGAAAATTAGGAAAGGGTAGAAGACAAAGAACAAAACATTTTGAACGCAAGTTAGAGTGAGGTGATAGGATGTGCGCGTGTGAGAAAGACGTGTTTTGTATGCTTGGAAGGGAGTTAGTTGCCGGGGGATTTCGACTAAGTCGACAGCCGTTGGAGATTTTTAATAAGGGTTTGAAGTAAAATGCCTGTTTGCGAGTGAAATTCCAAGATCTTTCAGACGGTTGGCAGACAGTTGCCAAGTTTACCAGGAATAACTGAAGGATAATAGCTGGTTTTGGAGAATTGAACGACGGTTAGATATTGTGGTGTAAGTGAGTTTGTGGAATCGGTGGACGGTTTGAGAAACGTTACCGAGGAAGCATGTTAAGGGATGGTGTGAAACGATTCTGGGGGCAATTTTGAGTCTATATAAACGGAAACGAGGCAGTAGAGGCTCTCTTTCTTTTTCGATTTTCAGCCAAGCTTCGTACTATGATAGTAAATGTGACTAAATGAGTTGAGATTTTTTATTACAATTCATTAATTATGCACAACTTGGTGCAAGCTTAATGTAGCTGTTGTGAGTTATATTAAGTATATTTGGAAAAGCGGAGCTTGCTGATCGTAAGTAGACTTCTTGCTATTTATGGTTGGAGGCGCTTGGTGTGCACTGGGTTGGAATAGTAGATGTTGATGAACCAGTAGCGGATGTACGAGAGTTTGAAAGTACCGTACAGTGGATGCTGAGAGATCTATGCTGTTCTTGATGGAGGGAGTCTACATGAACCGATTCATGCACGTGCGGTCATGAGGGAGGACTACATCAGAGAGGGTTTCAAAGCAAAGAGCTGGTGGTACTACAGTCCAGGTAATGAATTTTATAAAACTTTTGACTGTTGTGGTTTTTTTGGTAATTTTGACATTTTGTGCTTTTTTGGGGGTTTTATTGAATTTTATGGACATTCTAATTGACTTTTTACTTTTGAAAAGAGATTATCTGAAAATATATTTATGTACAATTAATTATGTATTATAAAATGAGTGTGTACTATTGACTTTTGTACAAAGTAAACGGGTTTTTGATAAATTTTCAGTGTAATAATTAGCACTTAGGTACAGAAAGGTTTTTAATATGAGCTCGTATTAGACCTGGGGTTTTTAAATAACGTTTAGGGATAAGCCCAGTTACTTTTTATTAATAATAGATGTAAATAGATAAATTTAAAATTATTTCATTTTAAAATGACTTCGTTTAATATGGATGACGGTTTTTAAATATCCGTAGTGTAAACTAAGAATGTAAAGGTAAAATTTTTGAGTAGCGATTTGATGTTGTAATAAAGTATGATGTAATCTTGGTAGTCAAATTTTCTTTTCTCTGAATAAGTAGGGTAGCATTTTCAGAGAGCTAGTGAGCAGCCGTGGCGAATATTCCTAAGGAAGCCGAGCAGAAAGCTGGAGGTTTGGCGTCCCATACGAAGAGCATCTTCAGAGGGTAGTACAATAAGTGATATGAAATGCAAGTCTAGGTGGTAGGACTTTTGTTACAGGTTGATTCAGAGCATATTATGACGACCCAATTGTGGGGCTCAAATTATCGACCCGGACAATCAGAGTAATTCACAGCTATATATATTGCTGTGTCTTTTTTGCTGGAACTGTCGTGCTCCTGCGTTGGGCTGCTGTAATACTGTGAGGTTAATCCTTTTATTCTCGCCTCGCGAACTAGGTGGTAAAAGAAATGCTGTGTAATTACGCTCAAATCTTGCCTCGGCTGCTCCTCAATCGTCCTCTTAATGCGATGCTTCCTATATATTACATACACCTACCTGTTACATCAAAAAGCTTCCTCTCATTATCACCATAGAAACCTAAATAGAAATCCACATCAATCATGCATTCAAAAATAACTCAGTTAACCAAAATATAACACTCTATTTATTTGAAATCCAAATTACATTTTTTCAAATTTAAAATACCATCGCTTTATGTACATTCATGTGTTCACTAAATTTTATAACAATCATTTTCAATATTGATAACCCTTTTAACACATAACTTTTTATTAAAGTAAGAGGGTATTCCTCATACCACTTTGTAGATATGCCTATAAATTCTCTGCACGACCAAATATCAAAAAGCCCTTGTTAGAAATATATAAGGTTTCCTCTTTTGACGATATTAGGCGGTTTTATCGAAACTGTGCATACACGTGAAAGATAATACCCGTCCTATTATCTACAACAATAAAATAAAAGGAGTCGTGTTCGATACTTCGTAACGTATGGTAGATGCACGGCCTTGTGCGCCACATTTGCGGTTCGTACTTGTATTCCCTTCGCGGGACTCATTTTTTTGTGCTACGCAACATTGAAAAACTTCTCGACAAGTGTTGGGTAAGTGTTTACACTGTTCCGATTTATTGCATTTTTTTATTGTCGAAATTGTAAAACCTCAGCATTTATTATTGTTATTATCAATTTGGTTTTCACCATTCACACAACAGTCCACTCAGCTATCGAAAATTTGCACTTGATGAGCAATCTGGAGAAAATCCCAATGCAGGATTTTTTACATCCATTGCTTATCGAACAGCTCTCTATGCCTCTTTACAACTTTTGGTTATCTGCAAATTAATGAATAATCAATTTCGTTTTAATATTCCTATAAATGTTTGTTCAAATAAAATTCAAATCAAATAATAATAAAACACATCAAAATACCACAAACACTACGAAAATATTCACGATGAAATGTCTCATTCTATCTCCTACCTTGTAGTTGTCTTTGTACTGCGGTCTACCAACTAGCCCCTTTTAGATGTTGCCGTCTGGTAGGTCCTCCGTCTATCCATTAATTCCATGGTCGAATCCCCATGTGTACCATACATGCCTTTACTCCAAGAACTCTTCTTTTATAACTTCCAATCAAAATATCCAATCTCCAAATTTTGTTCTTTTTATTGCAAATAAATTCTACTACCCAAACCTCGCTTTTATCCTCGCCGAAACAATTTTCAAATCCCACTTCTTCTCGTGCATCCAAACAAAAAACTTTGTACTTACATCTCAACTTCACTATTTAATAATAATGCTTCATCAGCTTTTACGTAAACTTTATTTAATTAGACTGCACTAATTCACTTGGAAGTAAACTAACTGTATCACAGATAGAATAAAAGAGAGCAAAACCTCTCTCTGTTACTGATTATATAATGCAAACTGTCCCCTCTCCTGTTTACAAAATAGCACGTATACTTGTTTAACCGATGCTTTATTTTCCCCAAAAATCACCAACGACCGTCGATTTCTTGTAATTTTTAACAACACAACACAACAGTACGTGTTAATCCACATAAAACCGTCAACTGTTGTTTCAAATTTTCCGGATTAGCCTCTACTCCTTGCTTGATACACTCCTTTAACTTCAAGCAAACATCCTTTGTCTTCCCTGTACATATCGCTTTATGGCACACATATGCCTCTATTACCTGAATTCTTAGCCCTTCCTTTTAATTCTCACCAATCATCTCGCTTGGCTCCATTTCTCACCTTTTTGAGCGACGCGTGCTTGCTTGCAACTATCCTTGAAATTATCGATTTTTGATTCCCTTCTTCTGGATATACTTTATGTTTCTCTCTTGTACTCATAGTCTTTTGTTCAATCTTGGTCTTTTCATTACTCCTTCCGACTCTATATCTAAGATTAAATATCAATATTTTAACCAACGTATACTGTGTTTACACCAATTCTGTGTGGTTTTGTTTACGTCCTTGGCTGCTTTAATTCCAACGGTTGTTCTTTCTTATAAGCTATTAAGTTTGTTTGTAGCAACTCTACTAAGAAATATATATCTTTCCCTTTGTTATTTGAAACGTGTTGGTTTTACGACTAAAACCTAGAAATCATTATTTTTAACATGCTCAACGTTTTTAAAACTGTTCCATAGTACTTCATTAATATTCAATATGCTATAATTTTACCCCAAATTATTATTTCTTATTCTCTTTCACATACATCCTATAATACATAGTCCCCAACTAAATTTAATTAAGATAAATTATTCCGACATTAATCACGCGTTAAACTAAATCGATATTCCCGTATTATCCACTATTTAAGATAGAAAATAATTGTTGAAAACCTTTTAACTAAATTAATTTATTTTACTGTATCCAATCGCTCTCAACCCTATGAGTTCACTTATGTTCATACGTATTTTATTGACTCTTTTAATTACACGATAATATAAATATAAACCAAGATACAGGTTCAAGTCCTGTCCAAGACCTTATATTTTCCATCTTTCAATTACTAGCTCGATTTGAAATGATCATTTGGGCTTTGCATAAAAGGCTAAGTTATTATTTCATCTTATTCACTGTAATACGATAGTATTTATCAACTTACCTTGTGTAATTAACTATCTAAAATATTTATATATATATATATATATATATATATATATATTATTTGATTCACGATTATTATGCTGTTTTACTATTTATTTTATTTCAGATACTTACCACAATACAACTCTTTTTACACTCGCTTGCCGGAGGCTGTTCCTAGTTTCCTACGACCCATCCCTACTCTCCCACTGAGCCCGGTATCTGTTGATGGTATCGATTGTATTATGATTACGTAACAATTATAAAATAGCAAAGTAAACATTTGAATGTAACAAACATTGCGTATATAGTTCCCATAGATAAATACATTGTGAGATACTGTTGCGTGACGACTTGTCTATTAAGCATAGATTAAACTCGATATAGTGTATTAACCAGGCGCTGACTATAATTAATATGGTTTACTTTGGGATGAATTAGATTTGTTGGACTCAACGGGAAAGAAACAAAATAAGTTATTCATGAATCGGTATTGCGGTGATGAACCATGCAGTCAGGGGTCAATATAACAGGAACTTGAGTTTCGAAAATTAAAATAGTTGAAAGTGGAGCGGAACGTAACTTTAAGAAAAAAATAAAGATGGATGTCTCCGCAGTAGAACAAAAACGCGCAAACGATAAATAGGGTGTACTGTCATGCGGGCAAGCTATGTTCTATGCACCTGTGGGCGAGATTATTGTCGCCGTAATCGTTTAATGGGGTTTGGATTTGGATAGTTTTCCCCGGAATTACTTTGGGATTTTGGGTTGCGTTTGATCAAGGTAGCTATTGTTTGAGGGAAAGCCGATAAATGATAATATTTAAACAATAAGACTGATGTTTCTGGATATGTTTAAACTTATAGTAGGTGCATCAAACAGTGGATAGAATGTGCATTCTTGACTAAAAATGTCTATCAGTTTTATTTATGTAATAGAGAATTAAAGCGAAATAAGTGTTGGGTTTGACTGTTTACGACAAAAAAGGCATATATTGATTCTAAATACTAATGTTGTTTGAAAAATTTAAGTTAGGTAGGCATAAAAATTTAGCATATTTGGAATGGACAATGAAAGAATAGAATGAACAAGTTATTTTTACGTGTATTGCCCACCAAATTAGGATTTATAATGTAACGTGATTCAAATGGTAAACGTGAATGGTTTGAAATAAATTTTTATTGCTGGATGTAATTTAATGTTTTCTTTAGGCTTTTTTTTAGTGATACAGTGTAATTTAATGTTTTTTATAATTTACTTTAGCAATACCTGGCCAGATTCGAGGTTTAGAAATTATTTCTTTTGAGAAAGTAAATTTGTATATTTATTGATTTTATTTTATATTAATGGAGTTTAAGTTTAGGTTGAACATTATTTCAATTTATTTAGGAATAAGGTAAAGACGCTAATTGTAAATCTTATATGGAAGAGACATTTTATTTTGTACTTTTATTCAATTATGGCCAAGAATTAATGCGTACTTTTAGATATTTTCGAACAAGGTAAATATAAGACTATAGAATTTAAGTTACTGAAACAACGAAGGTTTATGCCAAATAACCGTCTTTGTACAGAAATAGTATCAAGAGTTTGCTGTGATCGACGGTTTGGAGCGCATCGATTTTGACAGAGGAAAACTTTTTAGGGTAAGTGTTAACGTAACGTGGAATTTTTGTGTTTCAGTTAATTTTCTTTATTGCCTTAACTCCTTTATGTTTATATGCGCTCTTTTAGTTTTTTGACAGGAACCCACACCCGCATCACTGCAGCATAACGACTCGCTTTTATATTGTAACGGAGTTCCCGCCCCTTCAGGATAAATCAAAATTTAATTAATTTGATGCTCATTAAATGCGTAACAAAAATTTACACACTACATCGAAGCATGCGTTAACACAGTTGCGTTCGTAAAATTCGGCACTAAAGTGTCCGCGTAATTATTATTGTCGTCCCACACAGGATTGAATTATTCAAACTGGTTGATGTCTTACATCCGATTAGAATAAAGAACATCGTAACTTCAACAGCGTATATTTATATTATTTCGCCAAAAGCGATAACAATCCCCGGAAGCATATTGGCATATTTATGTATGTCAAAACCATTATATTCTTACAATGCAAATAATAAACTGTAAAATATCCAGGACCTAATTTAGGGAAAAAACGAGTTTCCTTACTTTTATACAAAATACAATAGATTAATGGATAAAGGAGATGGGATTTGGATATCCAGTAATTGAGAAAGCATGTTACGAGTTAATTCACTTAACAGATAATACAAGAGAGAACGTAGACACCCGCGTTAAAGTCACCTGCAATAAACAATTTTGGTTTTATCAAGAACACATGTGCACGGGTTCCATCACACACTGCAGAAAAATCTGTGTGACGCTAAACTATTGCTCTTGTATACCGATACAGATCATTTAGTGTACACTATACAAACTGAACGAGCCGAATTGTATTTTTAGTTAGCATGCTATTGTTAAAACAAATTAAGAGTCACCCGTAGTGGATTTAGCGACACTTGTAAAGAGTTTGAGGGTATTGCACATACTACGTGTCTTTAATCATATGATACCATGCCTAAGAAGTTGAAAGCATGATCTTTAGATCCTACTTATTGAAAAAACTGCTTTATGAGATAAAGACGGCAGGCGTTTTATCATTCCTGGAGGCATGCTAACTTATACGAAGTAACAGTAAAATCGATAGATTAATTTCACATGCTTTTTCGATTTTTGTTAAATTATTCTAATACACAAACCCGTTTTATGCTCCAGTGACCAACTACTACACAAATGAACGGATCCTATGAGTGAATCAATTATATTTCATTAGTCACATTGGTTCGTCCGTAAACTTTGTTTTCTCGTACATGTTGAACGTATACCGACAAATTATGATATGCAAGCGATGCCATTGAGTATAGAGTTGATTCTAGTTTATTTCTCCTGCTATAACTAGAATCTTGAGATAGTTGCGATTACGACTATTTTCCTTTTGTTTCGTGGTACTACTAATCTGTATGAAGCAGGACCACCTAGGCTGATATTAAGCCACACAGTGTTAGTAATCTGAAAACAGCCCTTAAATCATTGGTCTACTCTAACACATCGGGATAAAGCTAATGAGCTATAAAGGGTTACCGCAGATCAACGGAATTGGAGCCATCTTCTATAAGATATCTCTCAAAGCTTTTACGCTTTTGAGTAAATAATTGTTGTGGGGAAATGAAAATTCCAAAAAATGGGTTTAATATGTTTTGTGTTTGAGGAGACAAGCATGAAATTGACGTAAAACTTGGAATGCATTCTTTGCTAGTTAAATTACTTAGATAGTCATAAGGGAAACTGCAGATAGCATGCCCAAACTATTAGTTCAGAAGTGTATGGTGAAAAATTACTATATTCTTATTTGTAGCTATTAAGTTCTCCTGATTATAGTTTCCATTACAACTTGTTATCGTGTAAATTAATGAAAGTCTTATTATTCATTGGTTTTCATAAAAGTTACGAAACACAGTATATAAATGTTTGAAACACCATCTAAAATTAGTCGTGCTGCTATTTGTTTTGGCATAAAATTGAAATATAGATCTGAGATAATATAAAAACACGTATGTACTATTTCCTATCTTTTTAATTCTTTAATTAGTTTGATAAAAGAAAATCCATTTATAAAAAGAACTTAATATGAGTAATCAAATGCGTAGTAGCACAAAGGAAAAATTTTATCTAAGAGATTATGAAACCACTTAAAATTGTTATCACGCAATATTTGATAAGGTCATGGTAATTGCAGGTGTACATGAACATTTATCTTACGTATAGCTCCTAACTTTAAATTGCATATGAAATGTATTGAGACACTAAAAATGTATCTTGCTTAAGGTGATCTCTAGATAGAAAACTTTCGACTTAGCTTAGAGCATCCTTTAAAATTTTTATTTCGTAGTAGCTCGTTGTACGCCAAACCCTTTGATACCATCGCCATAGTGACATATATAAACCCCAAAAATATTACAGATTCATAATTGTTCTCATTTTTTACAGATTTACTCACAATTCAATTTACATTATTTGATGCACCCTGATTCTCGCTGATCCACATTAAATTATCATTTCTTTTTGTACAATAATTCACAACTTGTGGCAATAGGGTGGAGTTGGTTTTTTTCCCGAATTCTGACAGTATATTTCCACACCGGTCAACTGATCATTGCGAATTTTCAGTCGTTATATAAAGCCGTTGTAACGTTACCCAATTAAATAAGCAAGTAAGTATTTTATTAATTTAAAAAACAAGCAAAAATGAATAATAATTCTTTTCATTGCAATAAAAATGTTTTTTCCAGTAAATACTGGAACGTTGTATGTATCGCTTGAATTATTAGATAAAATCTTAACAAACTTACAATGTTTTGAGTCAGCAGCCCACGAAATAATAAATATTTCCTCGGTAATTAACATTTCCATATTTTCCTCGATACAAGTAAACATCTAGAAAACTATAACTTTGTGACGTCTAAGATCCTTGGAATCCGTAAATAAAGTTAAAGTAATGAAAACATTAAAAACGTTTTTATTGACAAAGAAGTTCAACTGAGGAATATGTTTTAAGTGTTTCCCGCCTCGCTCACTTACACATTTTTTTATGTTGTAAGTACCTTTTTTGATCTCTTTGGTTTTATGCTATTATAATCTTAAATAAACTTTGCTGAGTTCGTTCAAATTAGTTGCCGATGTTCTATTTATCCTATTTTTTAAATAAAGAAGTGCAAAATAGTCCACAATAGCCGATTCGTGGAACCTCGTTGAAAATTCGATTTTTATGTACAAAGAGGTAGAGGAGAAGCGCTCTAGTTTTTCGTGTCGAATATGCTGTTGCTCAGACTTCTTGAAAAAAACAATGTTTGTGGTGATCATCCTAAACTTAATACGAAACTTATTGAAAGTGTTGTTTCTGTACGACTCTGCATTCAAAACGAAACTGAAAAATAAGCTCGGTTATTCGTCTGCGACAAACTCCCACCCAATACCAATATCATCATTATGGTGTAATCGAATCGAACTTCACAAGACCTTGCGGATTATATGCGCTATACGTGCGCATATTATTGCAGTGTCTGATTCCTATTAAAGATGAACAATGGGTGAAATAAAATTGGAGAAGATTTGACAGTGCGACGAAAGTTGAAAGCTCCTTGACCAGTATATTAAATAAATCAACGACTTGCTACAATTTAAATACTTTATTTTATTTCTGTCGACACGATCAATAATGAATATCAAATTGCTGGTGGACATAAAATATAGTGCAAACCACTCTCACTTATTTGCTTCAACTATTGTTTAAGAAATTTTAGTTCCATCATCATTAGGTTTTCAGTGCTGGAACTAGTTGGACGCGAATCTCCCCTGCTTTTTATTCTCAGCAAACCTACACATTTTCCTGAAATTCCCACAGCCCAAATCTAGATCAACTTTTACCTCTCTTTTCTCCTTTCTCTGTTTCTGATATATATCGCACTATTCTTTCATGCCTATAGCATGCCTCATCATCCCATCAGTACTGTAAAATCAAGGTTTCTGTGACCTCATTTCCACCAGCTTCCCTCATTTCCACACACATCTGGACCAAAATAGTTTTCTTCGACTAGCCATTCCATCTTTCGAGATAAATCTATCTTGTTTGGTATCAATTAATATTAGATTTTTCTCAGCTACTTGAATTTCTAGAAATTTTTCAGATAGCGTCATCCTCCAGGGAGGTACTCTTTTTTCAAAATGTTTGCTGGTAGCGATTTGTTGGCCATCCACGTAAATTTTTTAACCATGAGATACATCAAATTAGTCTAGAATTTTACGCAGAATTCAAATCTGTAAACAGATTTAACATAGGACCACTCCTTACCGTTTTACACATACACTATCTGCGTCTAATGATATTAGTAGAGGATGGTGTTCCTCCGAAAACAGCGCCGCCGCCGCCGCCGCCGCCGCTACTCGCTTTTTAGTGGGTTTTCTCATTAAAAACCCATTAACAATAATCGTTTTTTAATGGGTTTACTCATTAAAAACCCATTTGCACTAATCGTTTTTAGTGGGAAAACTCATTAACGCTAATTGCTTTTTAATGGGAAAACTCATTAACGCTAATCACTTTTTAATGGGAAAACTCATTAACGATGTTATCATTTTTCCTAACGTCACATATTTCCTCCATGCTCCCTCCTTGCTCCCCTCAGATAAATGTACCTTGTTTGGTATCAACTAATATTAGATTTTTCTCAGCTACACAAATCTCTTTAAATTTTTCAGATAGCATCATCGTCGCGAGAGCTACTCTCATTTCAAGATTCTTTACCAATGTCGATTTCTAATCATCTCTTCTTTTTAATATCTAGAATCTAGATTTTTCTCAGCTACCTAAATTTTTAGGAATTTTTTGGATAGCATCACCCCCCAGGGAGCTACCCTCATTTTAAAATTTTTTGCTTTGCTTATAAATTTTGTAAACATGCAATACGTCAAATTAGTCTAGAATTTTACGCAGAATCCGAATCTGTAAACAAATTTTAAATAGGACCGCTTCTTACAAAGTTACACTTTAAAACTCCCAAACCTCTCAATTTTTGCTCATCTATGACATATGCTTTAACCAACCATTTCCTAAAAAATCTAAAACCGTGGGAATTTTAGAAATAAACCCTTAATAAGCCATAAGTGCTTAATATTTAAAACCATTTTCTAACAGAAATGTACTGTTTTTAGAATATTCAAAACCACGACTTTTAAAATTTTAAACAAAGTAAAAAATTTTTCAATTTTCTGGTTTTACATTTTAACTTCTAAACCCGTCATAACATAATTATGTAGTCAATGTAGTCAATGCTAAATAGGTACTTGGAAAATACAACTCGTATCCGAACTAATTTCTTGACGATTATGGATTACCCAAATTACATGTGAAAGCAGTGTATAATCCCTTTTAAAGCGTACTTCTTTTCCAAACAAATACATTAAATTACAGAAAGAAAGTATGCTAAATGCAAGCCAATTAATAGCTAATTTACTGACGTACCATAATTGTTTGTACAAGGAAACACAATAAGATATATACAAATATAGCAACTATCTTATATCTGTATGCCCCCATGCGTAGGTTGATATGCTTTCGGGGATGACAAAACGCTTGTCATCTTTGCCCTACAAACTAATTTTATTAATTAATTGGGTATAAAGTTGGTGTTTACATGGTTTCGTTTAAGACCTCGTACATATTTTCCAGATTACTAGAAGATGCTATAACCATATTTTTTGTGTTAAAGGATTTCACATCGGTAGTCTGTTCTCCCATTTTTCGGTAGACGCTGTAGTGTTCGCATTTAACTTTTATTGCTGTATGTTGTGATCTTTTTTCATTAATTAATCAAATAAACCGGTTTTTTTGCTTCCAAAGAAACTCGGACACTCCATCGTCGACACTGGCGTTCTTTATGCGATAGCTAGCCATACGGTTGTTTCGTACAAGACCCTTTAACAGCTAGCGGAGCTGAACGTTTACGGCTTAATGACATACCGTGCTGTTTTTCCTTGTGCCGCAGTAAGTTGACCATTCTCGTAAAAGTGATACCGGAAGAGCCACAGTTTAAGTACTTTGCTACTGACGGATGTATAGCTTAACCGTGGAAGATGTTACACCACGACATTTGTTCTGGTGCCGTTTGAGAGCACTTTTTCCAGGTCTTATTTAAAATCTGTTTACAGATTCGGATTCTGCGTAAAATTCTAGACTAATTTGACGTATCACATGATTAAAAAATTTATAAGCATTGTCAGAAATCGCTACAAGCAAAAAATCTTAAAATGAGGGTAGCTCCCGGGGGAGTGATGCTATTCAAAAAATTCCTAGAAATTCAGGTAGCTGGGAATATTCTAATATTAATTGACACCAAACAAGGTACATTTATCTCGTGGGTGTAAATGGCTAGTCGAAGAAAACTATTTGGTTCAGAATGTTAGCGGTAAAAAAATTTTAAAATTGGGGTAGCTCCCTGAGGGATGATGCTATCTAAAAAATTCCTAGAAATTCAGGTAGCTGAGCAAAATCTAGATTCTAAATATTAAAAAGAAGAGATGATTAGAAATCGACATTGGTAAAAAACCTTAAAATGAGAGTAGCTCTCTGGGGAATAATGCTATCTGAAAAATTTAACGAGATTTGGGTAGCTGAGAGTAATCTAATATTAATTGATACCAAACAAGTAACTATATCTTGTGGGTAAAAATGTGGAGAAAGATCTATCTCGCAGAGAGTGTATGTGTAAAACGGTAAAAGGTGGTCCTATGTTAAATCTGTTTACATATTCGGATTCTGCGTAAAATTCTAAACTAATTTGATGTATTGCATGGTTAAAAAATTTACGCGGACGGCCAAAAAATCGCTCCCAGCAAAAAACTTTAAAAGAGAGTAGCTCCCTGGGGGATGATGCTATCTGAAAAATTCCTAGAAATTCAAGTAGCTGAGAAAAATCTAATATTAATTGATACCAAACAAGATAGATTTATTTCGAAAGATGTAATGGCTAGTCGAAGAAAACTATTTTGATCCAGATGTGTGTGGAAATGAGGGAAGCTGGTGGAAATGAGGTCACAGAAACCTTGATTTTACACTACTCCCATCTTCCCTATTTTTAAAGTTTTCCTCATATTTTTTTACTTCTCCTACCATTTCTAGTACCTCTTTGTTCTTAAAATCGTTTGTCCTTGATATAATTATCATACTTCTGCAGCACCACATTTCAAAGGTTTCTGTCTTTTTCCTCCTCGCTTCTCCTACTATACACGTTTCACAGTCGTACAGTAGTGTGCTCTACATACATGCTTTCAGCGATATTTACCTTGCCTCTAAGTTGCTGTTGCTTGTTAAATAGAGCACGGCTTTGTGCTAATATATTCTGGTTTTTGACCACTTTCCCCCTTATTTACATAGTAATAGTTTAGATTTGTTTTTGTTGATTTCTATACAGCATTTGTCTGTTAGTATCATTTGCATAATAAGATCTGCTTCTAACTCTTCTTCGCTAGATACTAATACCGCTGTATCGTTTGCGAATCTGAGAATATTAGTAGTTTGTTACTGCATATTGGTTCCGAATATCTCTCAGCATTTGACAGTATTCATTGCCTCTTCGATATACAAGTTAAAAATTATTAAAGATAGCGCAAATCCCTGTCTCACCCCTTTCTTAACATTTACTTCTCTAAGTTCCTGCTCTAATTCGGTTACCGTTGTTTGCTCTTTATATAAGCTATGTATTATCCGTCTATCCCTGTAACTCATTTCAATCTTTTTGAGTATTTCAAACATTTTTTCCCATTTTACATGTTCCATTGCTTTTTCCAGATCTACAAGCCCTATATACACACTTTCTTCTTCTTTATTGTTTTCTCCATTATCACGGTTAAAGCTAAAATGACTTACCGTGTTCCCCTGTTTCACCTTAACCCAAATTAATCTTCTCCTAGTATTCCTTCACCACATTTTCCATCCCTGTGTGTACAATTCTAGTTAATATTTTTAACACATGTGCTGTTAAACTTATTGTTCAAAAATTTTCACATCTATCCGCACCTCTCCTATTTGATATAGCGACTATGGTGTTACGTTTAAAATCTTTAGTTATCTCGCCTGTCGCATGCATATGGCTAACAAATTGGAAGAGACGTTCAGTTACTGCTCATCCAGCGGCGTTTAAAGTTTCTGTTTGCATTTTATCTGTACCCGACGCATTATTATTTTTCTAATTCTACTTCAAACTCATTTCTAAGTATAGGATATCAGTGTTTGTGTCGTATTCAAGTGCTTCCTTATATAATCTCGCCGTCTGTCTACTTTCTCTACATCTTCCATAACGATTCTCCTCTTGAGCCCCTTATATTTGCTATGTGGCACAATATTCATAAAATTCATTGTATGCTTCGTCAGTCTTTCCAATTTTTATCTTAGTTTGTACCTGATCGAACTTATTATCAATCAATTGTTCTTTAGCTTTACTGCATTTCTGAATAGTTTCCATTCTATAAATATGTCTCTCTGTTGTGAAGGGTATGTAGAACTTTTTAGATTAGCACAGAATAGAAAAGAAGTTAGAGCTGCGTCAAACCGACCTTAAGTAAGGTCGAAAACAAATGATTATGATGGTCTCTCTGTTCCCTATTTCGACTAATATGTTTTTGCACGTTCAACTTTCTTATATTAAATTCAGATTATCGTTTCACACCCAAGGTTTTCGTATTTTCTTCTTGTTTATAGCCTAAAATTCTGGCCTTAATGTATAAGCTCGATTTAATGTCATTCCACTATGCTTCATCTACCTCAGTATCAGAAATTTTCCTGATGTTTTTCAAAAACTTGTTTGACTAATTTTCATACCTTTTGTAGATATCTTTAAGGTTCTCAGGGTCAAAGTGTCTTTCCTCGGTTTTTTCCCAAATGTTGAAATTTAAGCAAAGCCTTCATAATTGCCGTTGTGGTCGGTGTCTATATATGCTTCCGGGTAGCATCTACAGTGCTTTACTTGATTCCCAAACCGCTGTCTAACAAGAATCCAATCTGGCATCTCACCGGTATCATCTTCTAGCATAATGTTGAAATAATGTTTTTGCAAAGGTTAAATGTTTTTGTCGCAAAATACTACAATCCTATTTCTCCGGTCGTTTCTAGTGCCTAAACCAAATAAGCATACTACCGCTCTCTCACTACTGCATTAAAATCTCCCGTAATTACTAAACTTTCATGCGTTTCTACGAATCTTAATATGTCAGGTTTGTTTGGTACTGAGAAATTTTAATTTATGTAGCCTTAATTCCTATTTTGAAATTTAGAACCAAAAAATTCACTGTTCATTTGAATTATCTGAGAGCTAATGTGTCTCTAAGCATACGCCCAGGATTTTAAATAGAATTAAGAATAGTTTGCTTCTAACTGTAGTGTAGATTTGTTGTATGATAGATTATTTTATAATGTATCAACTGTCATATATTGGCGATAGATGTTCTAGCTTTGCTTCATTCTATGTAGTTATTATGCAAGAAATTTTCTTAATAAATGGCATTTTCACCTTTTAGTAAGGACTTGTCAGACTTGTCATGCTTTACCTAATCTGCACAATTTTGCATGGTAAAGATTTTCTGCTGTGTAATAATTCATCGTCGCAGACTATATCACGCATGCAATGTTACTCAACCAAAACATATTCAAATGTTATTCCTTTATCGCAAATTTGGACAACTACGAAAATTAAATATGGTTGTCTTAGCATATTAGTTGGAATGCAAATTTGCTACATGGCTCTAGCATTAGCTGCTAAACATATAAAATCATCACTTTCTACATCGACGACGAGATAGATTACGTCGTACAATAACTACCTAAAATTTGGTAAATGAAAGAAATACAAACAAATAGATATTTATATTTCAAACTGAGATGCATGTTTGATGACTGTAAAAAAATTCTCAAGCGCGCATCAGAAAATTAATTCGAATAAAATGAACCCGCCAGTACTAGCCACACTTGACCAAAAAACATACCCCAAAACCCTTTAAACGAGTCATGATCTTTAGCTAAAAACATACATGACCATGGCCCAAAGTGTTCCATGCCAGAGGCCCAATCGTACCCCATGATAAAGGACATAGCACTTCGTATAGCCAACAGTCATCTCCCTATCCCCACCCTCGTCCCCCCATTATAAATTAAGGTCCGAAATGTAGGTCCACATAAGGAGATATAACAAAAACGAATGAGCGCAATTATGTGTATCGGTTCTTCGCTGTAAACAATTTAGCATTGGAATACTTACTTCGACCATCAACAGTAAATGCAGGAATTGCATACTCCGACTCCTAATAAAATTTTTCCGGTGTCTTTCCGCTTTTTCATGAATTTGTTTTCCATTTTCAGTCTCCCTTCGCGACCGATGTCTACACTGTCTTAATATTCTGAATGTTTTGTATGTATCTGCCTTTTATATTATACTCGTGGATACTACCTTACAAGATTTTTTGTTTAAGTAATATTTAAAGAGATTATATACTGCTAAACCCATTCAAAACCAGTCATCTTGTGGCGAACTATTCTTCCATCGTCGGCAGTTTGTTTGAAAGTGTAGTATTTATTGTCCTTGAATCTTTTGTCAAAAGCAATTAAACTAGTTGAATTTTTTTTAATTTGAAATCTGCAATCTTGTTATTATATAGTGGTGTGATGTTGCTATAGAGATTGGATTGTTTGCAAGGTGAATCTTATACCTGTCGAGGTAGTTCAGTTCTCGTTTAATTTGGGCAGTAATAATATATATTGCTGTGTTAACCCCTGTTAGCCCCTTGTTGTTATATTAATATTTAGCCCCACGACTTGAGCAGACCATATAAATGCTATGATAATCGTGCCCCACAGCTTTTCATATAAATGCTATGATATTCGCCCCACGGCTTGGACGTACATATAAATGCTGTGTTATTTTATTTAGGGTTAACAAGCACTTGTAAAAATGTTAATTTATATTTTTGTTTGCCTCGACTAGCCGATTCAATCAAACAAAGCACCTCCACAATACACAGTATAATGATTAAATATTTACAACCTTTTTAAATATCTTCTCCCCTTTTAAATTATATACATCTGTCAGATTCTTAGAAAATCAAGCCAGCAAAATGAGATTTTTATTACATTTAGAGACCTATTGAAACGTTTCAAGATGTCTATTACTTTTCAGAAATTTATACAAAAAACCCCAAATTCTCGGCTCCTACACTTTGAATTATTATTGAGATAAAAACATTTTTAGAAATAAATTAAATCAAAATATCTAAGCTGAAGTGGTTCAGTAGGTGTTCTGCATTCCCCAGAATTGAAGTCGACATCCAGCCAAATCTGTATCCAAATCGTTATTGGTGAGATTATTCCAATGAAAGGTTTTTCATTTTCGTAATAGAATATTTACCATTTTCAGAGATTGTCAAATTGCTTGAACAGGCAGCATTCTCCAAAGTCTCTTATCCAAAATTGTATTTAAGATCGTAATTAACAGGAATCTTTATTAGGATCGTTATGTCGATTGCAATTTAAGATTGAAGTTAAAAGTGGTGATTAAGAGTGGTGTTTATGATGGTAAATAAAAGTAGTGATCAAGATGGTAATTAAAAGCCCTGTTTTATTTATTATTAGAAATGGTATAATTTTACTAAATCTGACCTACTTACGTCTTTAGAAGTACGGATCGCTTGCACAATCTCACACTCTTTACTTTTTAATTTAATTTAATTTACTATTCACGTAAATATTTAGCACTTTCAAGTATAATGACTGCCCAGTTTCTAAAGTATATTAATTTGATATTCAATTGTCATGATATTTATCGGATCTGCCCTTTTTGTTTGTGATTCGTTAACTTCACGTGCTGGGTGAGAGCAAGTGTCTTATCTCTTGTTATTTTGGGAAAGTTTACCAATTGTTTAGTTTAATTGCATAAAACGATGCTAAGAAAGTCACGTAATTCATTATAATACCTTACATGTAATTCAGAAATCCCAGGAATCTTCGTCCAACAAATCACGTACAATTGTTGTTGGCCTTATTCTAATCTGAATGGAATAAATTTGGTGTTTGTTTATTTCCTAATAAATTGGATTTTTTAATAACTGTGATACTTTTAGATCACGTACGCTTTCCAAATAATGCATAATTTCTGCGTGCATTTAAGATGATATTATTAACGCACTTTTTGAATATTTATCTAGCCAGTTCACGCAGGTTTTTCACTGATTTAATTTCACTACGTTTCGTTACATTTTTAAATTCTTATCTTTGCTCGTAACTACTCTTGGATATGCGTTTTAATCGTTTGTACTGCTATATACAGTATGCTCTCAACTAATAATATTTATAATGACCTATTTGTTCCTCTAATATCTGTAATTATGTACTTTTGTTACTTGGGAGTTTCTCTTGTTTATCGTACGACCCCTTTGACTTAACCTACCACTAAATTAACCCTATAATTACAGCTATATATATGTATATATTGTAGTGGCTTTAAAGGGCTAAATTTAAGTATAAACAAGGCAATTTCAAACACCCTGTATAAAGAAAACAACCAGAATTTACGTGCGAAATTTATTTTGTTTAGTTAATTTTAAAGTAACAAGTATTACCAAAATTTTACAATTAGTGGTTAAAATTTAGGTAGGTTCGTAAAGAAAATAAATTATAGAAGCCAATGCAAATAATTAATTAATGTAATTGAGTTTAGTTCAAAAGGTCATTACGTCTAATACGCATAAAAGCATGGAAAATCAATAAATCCAATGCGAATAGCTTTCGTTGTAACAAACAAATATATCGGTTGGTTTGAAATACCATGAAATAAGCTCCTAGAAATGTGATTTAAAGCGTTCGTTAATTGAACACCTGCAGGTTTGGAAATGTCATGTTTCCCTTAATTTTATAGATAACAAGCAAGTTTCAAAGAATATTGGTTAAACGACAGTCGTAAAACACGTATTCAAGTCCACATGGAGTAAATAGAACGCGGACAGTAATATCAATTCTCTACCAGTCAAACAAGGTTAGAAGGAAACATAATATGCATAAGAAACGGACAGCGTTAATATAGGCGGGGTTTTTAAGACGTCAATGGATATACTATTGGTCGATATAGTTAGTTGTACATCAGACAAACACGGTAGGTTGGTTCGTAAAGAAAATAAATTATAGAAGCCAATGCAAATAATTAATTAATGTAATTGAGTTTAGTTCAAAAGGTCATTACGTCTAATACGCATAAAAGCATGGAAAATCAATAAATCCAATGCGAATAGCTTTCGTTGTAACAAACAAATATATCGGTTGGTTTGAAATACCATGAAATAAGCTCCTAGAAATGTGATTTAAAGCGTTCGTTAATTGAACACCTGCAGGTTTGGAAATGTCATGTTTCCCTTAATTTTATAGATAACAAGCAAGTTTCAAAGAATATTGGTTAAACGACAGTCGTAAAACACGTATTCAAGTCCACATGGAGTAAATAGAACGCGGACAGTAATATCAATTCTCTACCACTCAAACAAGGTTAGAAGGAAACATAATATGCATAAGAAACGGACAGCGTTAATATAGGCGGGGTTTTTAAGACGTCAATGGATATACTATTGGTCGATATAGTTAGTTGTACATCAGACAAACACGGGAATATTGAATGTTAATTTTTCGGACAATATCGTAACGACGCGCTAAAATTCGGGGATTTCGAAAACGGTTGAACCAAAATTTGAGGAAGTGTTATTTTAAATTAGCCATTTCACGGGAAGAGTGGCCTAGAGGTGGCATTCGGAATCATATAAATACACGAAGAGAATTAGCATCGCTCTCTTTTAACTTCGATCTCTTAGTATTGTCACCGCTTCAGAATAAACACAGAAATTTACCACGAGTTTGTAAGTATACATATTTTTAAATTAAATAGTACAGTGTTGGCCTCATAATTTGATACGCGAATAGTGACGAGTCTAAAATTTAATAGAGGTGCAACATATATCTTAAACAAGCTCGTGAAGTGACGTGACGTAACGTAAATTAAATTAAATTAAATTAAGGTACGCAACTATGAAAGAAGTGTAATAAATTTAGATTTGGATTTCGATGCATCGTGAAGGCAGAACATCCAGCACAACTTAGATGGTGTTCATCTACAAATAACTAGAAGCGGCCAGTAGAGCAGAGCGAAACAACTTAATGGCATCGTCAACGGAGTAGGGATCTTTAAGAAATTCCAGGTGTACGGCGGTGACTTTCAAATAACTCAAAAAGCGAAATGTGTGGACTGTATTTTTTCTATAGCGTGTTTCAACAAGCAACACAATTAATTACTGTTCATGCACATGACAAAAAAACAAAGTAGCGTTTATTTTTAGTACTCACCTGCAACGGCAACGATGAAAGAAGTTGTAACCAATTAATAGCTTGCAGCACACGAACTAGGGCGGTGCAATCAAAGTGTATAATATCCAATTAGCGGCATGAAACACGTGCACACTGGACGCGGCGCATGGACAAAACGATGCGAACACCAACGCGGTGTGTAACAATTCACAAACAAAACGACGCTATAAAGTACGATTGCGTTTTTACGATAACATTTTCAGCGGCTATTAATTAGCGAGGATATGCGGTTTGTTCAACGATATTTGTTGAGCGGTTTCAAAAACTAGAACGGCTTGTTGCTAGGGCGGTTCTACAACATCTTCAAAATGCGAATACTTGAACAGGCTAAGGCGGACTCTTCAATACTCTACTATCTGCGGGTTCTACGATACTTCAAGCTAATGCGGGCACTGCGATACTCGTTGAGCGACTTCGTTGAGCAAGTTCCTTGGATATTCCAAATCGATAATCTGGTGCGTCCGCGCGCTGAATGAACGTTCACCATTCACAAGGTTAATATACATCAAATAAACGCCTTGGGGAAATTTGTACTAACAAAATTTAAATTTATCGCGTCGAATTGAGAACAGCAAGCCCAAGTAATAATAAAATCCTAAACTATTTACTATTTACAAGGACAGAACACCAGGTAACGTTTTAAAATTGTTGTTGTTATAAACTGTGAAAATTGTGTGACGTGTGAGAGTGAACTATGAAGGTATTTTGCACTATTTTGCGTATTGACAATAATACGTATGTCTAACTGTTATTATGGTATTTCAATATAAATCCAAAGGTGTGTATAAAGCTTATTAACATTCCTCAGGAATTAAAATGTTTATTGTTAAGAGTACATGGGTTTGTTTTTTTTGTTGGTTGTAAGAGTATGCGAAGTACAAAAGCATACATTATTCATAATTAACTGGGTTATCATGAGCTTACCATACTCCAGAGTATACTAATTTAAAATAAATTATAAATAAAGAAAGAAAATAAGGTATTATTCAGGGCCCATTTACTCCGGGTACATTCAATGAGTTTAATATTTACAGTTAAAAGTCTGGACTTTACAAAATAGAATTTATTGAGGTGTAACTTGAGTACCGAAATGTAAATAATCTTGAAGTTTTATTTGTAAATAGTGATAAATAAATATTGTATGATTGTTGTATTATTTTGTGGTTTTATTGGGTGTGTGCGTGAACAATAAAGAGTATGATAGTGAATCTAGGTATCCAAGAGGAGACCCAACTGAGCTAGCCAGGGAAGCGGTTGAAGAATTAAGGTGATGAAGAGAGGAATCTGGGTAAGAAATTCTTTTTTTTGAAAACTTTCTATTGCATGAAATTTTATGAAGTTTTTTTTGAAAATAAATAAAATTCTCCAATGTTTTTTGAGAAAGTACTAAGCTAGAGCGAAGTTCCACGGCAATATATATATATATATATATATATATATATGTATATATACACAGTTTGGACGTTCTAATTATTGATACCTCTTTATTAATCATCTCAGGGTTCTATTTCATTTCAGACTTTATTTACCTGCGTTTTGAAGTAAATGAAATCTTCAAAAACTAACACCTAGCACCCTCTCCCTTACCACACCCACAACACTTTAGTGCAGATAAGAATCAAGTTCAAATCTTAATTTTAGTGCTTTACTAAATTATATGAAGTCAGTAAAACCTTAGTTTGTATTGTTATTAGAAATATTCTGCTCTTTTAATAAATGTTTTGACTTTAAATAAAAGGTTTTATACCGTATTAAAGAATGAAAGTAATACATGTAATTCAAAAATTGCTGTGTGTGTCTGTTTACAGATGAAATGATCCTGGACTGCCCCATTGAAGAGTAACTATTTTAAAAATTGTTGGTTTTAATATTTTATAAAATTTTGGATGATTAAAATTGTTTTACATTAATAAAACTACGACAAATATTGTTCCTATTTTATACTGGATCCTTCCTGGTTACCACTGAGTGCTGCATATGAATTCTTCTTGATTTCAACTTATTTGTCCACCTGCTAGTTCTGTCTGAATCTTCCAGCTGCGTCTACTGTACCACCAAGTTTAAGATTACTTGAATTCTATGATGCACTTCGCTTTCAACAAAACTCTAAATATAGGTTGTAAAACCTATAGTGTGCGTTTAAAAGGTTTTCACTATACATAACTGTTTTCTTATAATTCTTCGTTCAATAAACACGAGGTACTAAATACCGAAATAGAATAATATAATGGCGACCACGATTAATTATATTTCTTCTTAACGATGCTTGTAACTAACCCATTATACAGTTGAGTTTAGTTTCTGACCTTTAATTGGCCGTAAAACTACAACAGCATTGACATTGTCGGCATAAGTTATTGCAACGAGCTTCCTTGTTTCGACTGTTCCTTATTGACTTCATATAAGCCCGTTTACTCGCTCCCAATCGAGCTTAAAGCAATATTACAAGTTAATCAGTAGCAATGTTACTCCACTAATTTCTTTTTAACACGACGATTATCTACATTATTACTAATTTCAACTATGTATATTTAACTACAACATTCAATTTATATGGTTATTAAGCCTGCTTTAATGCCTTATTCTAATAATTTATACAGCAACTTCATGCTTTAACTGAAACCACCCAATTTTTGAGCGGTAGCGCTTTATATAATAATTTTTAAACCTTCTGGAGCATTTTTGTACACATAGATAATTTTTTTAAGTGCATCCTTGTATCCATCAATCATTCAATTGTTCGATGAATGCATTGTTTCTTCCTGTTCTATACTCTACGGCGAATTTCTTACATTATTTGTTACTCTATATGAAAACGTGTAATAGAATTAGAGCAGGAACGTAGAAAGAGAGTGAGGGGATGATGTGATCTATCCCCGTTAATTTTTAACTTGCACATCGAAGAGACAATGAATACCTACTGTCAGATGCAGGAAGAAATTTGGAATTATTATGCAGGGACAAAGGATTGATATGCTACGATATGACGGTGATATAGTGGTGTTAGCAACTATCAAGGAAGCGTTAGAAGCTGCTCTTAATAAAATGGAAACAGTTCCAGCAGAGCGATACTATATGAAAATAAACAAAAATAAAACTAAAGTACTATTATGCAAAGGAGGAGAAAATAAATCCAAAACTAGTATACAATTAGGAAACGAGAACTTACAAGAGGTTTAGGATTTTCGCTACCTAGGAAGCCAAATAACGCAAGATGAGAAAGCGTAAAAGATATAAAACAAAGATTAGCACAAGGTCGTGCTACATTTAACAAGAAAAAGCAATTACTGTGTTAAAAGATAACAAACATAGAAATAAAAAAAAATGCTGACAGCGTATGTGTGAAGCACAGCACTGTATGGCTGTGGAACTTGAACAGTAGGAGAAGACGACAGGAAAAAGATAGAAGCCTTTGAAATATCGTGTTACAGACGTATGATGAAGACATCATGGACAGACAAAGTTAAGAACAAAAAGGTTCTAGAAATAGTAATGGAAGAAAGGAGTGTAAAACAATAAAAATGTTAAAGATGGGATGATAGGTCACATACTAAGGCACGAAGAAATAGTACGGAATATATTAGAAACAGAGCTAGGAAAAAGAAATAGAGATAGTTAGACTATTGCACACAGATAGTCTAAGATGTGGGCTAGCTCAGAATAGAAATCAATGGAGGTGCGCTTTCAACCAGCTCCAAGACAGAAAACTTAATGACAACGAATGATTTTACTTATACCTGATAATTATTATAAGCAAATACAGGAGTTGGTTTTGCAACGTTCTCAACTAATGTTAATTGCGCGAAAAGGTTTACTGGAAAAGAATTCATTCTGCAAATGTGTTAGTGTTGGGGAATCTTGGTAGCCACAGGTTGCTTAACCGCTGAATATAGGTGAAATAGGGCATATATTTAGAAAACAATAAAAGGGGAACCGAACAGTATCTAGGCTGTAGTGGAGGTACGCGTGCAACCAGTTCCAAGGTGAAAACCTAATGACGAAAAACTAATTGCAGTTAAACCTAATCAGTACTAGAAACAAATATAGGTGTAGGTTTTGCAATATTTTTAGCTAATACTGATTGCGCGAATGGATTTATTGTGGACAACTATTAATTCGGCAAATGTTCAAGTGTTGGAGGATTTTGGTAACCACAAGCTGATTAACCCCTTCACATACCACTGAATATCGGTGAAGCAAGGTATATATTTACTGGTGTTTATTTTCGCTTTGTTTCCCCTTCCGCCATTGAGGTACGCTTAGTGTGCGCACCTCTTCTTCGTACAATATCTTTGTCCCGGCTCGAATTGTTGGCCGCCGCATTGAAATCCAAATTAGTAATCTTTGTTCTCAAAACCTTTGATTCTAACCTTACCTTTCGTACAATTTACTGTTGGTCTGACTCCATGGTAATACTTTCTTGGATTTGCATTCAACTTACCCATCTAACCTATGTTAGACAAGCTACTATACTGTAATTCCTGAGCGCCTCACGTTGTTGCACCACATCTTACACCGCTATCTGAATGTTTGCAACACACCCAAGGGCAAAAAGTTACATTCGGGGTCGGTAGCGTTGACGAAGGCAGTGGCGGTGTTAGTAGCAGCACTGATCACTGATGCGGTGGTGGTAGTGGCGACGGCGGTGGCGGTAGCGGTGACGGTGGCGGCAAAAAAAGTGGCAGTGGTGGTGGAACTGGCGACGGTGGTTTGAATAACGGCGGCAGCTGCTATGAGAAGATTCGACCATTAGATCCACCGGATCCACTACGATCGGAATCCTCAATTCCTCTACTTTACCTAAATCTTTAATGAAACAAAGACCATCCCTTTTGGAAAAATAATTTTTTGATGCCTTCTATATTTATCATCATGTTCATCAGTTTGGTCTTCAGTCATGGAACTGTTTAGACGCGTATCTCCGTTGTTTCCTATTCTGAACATAGCTACGTATTTCCGTGAAGTTTCCACAGCTTACATCTTTCACCATCTGCGTGTAATAGTTTGAGCTTGGTCTACCTATACCTCTCCTTTTCTTTTTTCTGCTTGTAATATATTCCACACTATTCCCGAAATGCTTTAGATCGTGTCCTGATCTTCTATTTTTTTATTTTCAACAGATATTATTCTTCCCCTACTAAACTACAACCTCTTTCTTATTAACTTTGTCTGTCAATGATATTATCATCATACATCTAAAGTACCACATTCCAGAAGGCTTCTACCTTTTCTTGTCTGCTACTCTTACTGTCCCTCTTTTATAGCCGTACAATCGTACATATACATGCTTTCAACAATTTTTCCGTTATTTGTTGTTTGTTGTCTTAGAACATAGCAGTTGCTCTCTTTTGATTGATACAGCTCGATTTTCCTTCTATTGTTTTCTAAATATATATCCTGTTTCACCGATATTCAGTGCTATGTGAAGGGAGTTAAGCAACCTGCGGCTACCAAGACTCCCCAACACTTAGACACTTGCCGAATTAATAGTTTTCCAATAATCCCTTACACATAATCAACATTAGTTGAGAATGTTGCAAAACTAACGCCTGTAGTTGTTTATAATAATTATCAGGTTTAAGTATAATCATTTTTTTTATATCAGGTTTTCCGTACAGGAACTGGTTGGACGCGTACTTTCACTGATTTCTGTTCTGAGCTATCCTACACATTTTCCTGATACTCTCACATACATCTTTGACTATCTGTATGCAATATGCTCACATACGTCTTCCTCTAGCTCCTTTTTTCTTATATCTGCTTCTAATATATTCAGCACCATTCCTTATGCCTTAGTATATGACCTATCATCCTATCTTTCCCCATTTTGCGCTATTTGGCATCCTACGTAGCAGAAATCCTTAAGCTTTTGTAAATTCTCGTTTCTATTTGTATTCTAGTTTTTTTATATATTTCCTTTCTCCTTCACATACCAGTATTTTAGTTTCATTTTAGTTAATTTTTATACCGAATCTTCAGTTAGAACTGCTTCCTGTTCATTAAGGACTGCTTATAGCTCTTCCTTGCTATATGCTAATACCAAATAAACCTGCTAGCACTTCGTCCATACCCTCACCTACCACTGCATTAAAACCCCCTGTAATTATTAAATCTTACACATCTTCGTAGGTCTACGATAAATTTGTAGATCGCTTTCATCCCTTTCTCATTTTAGCTATAGGTAAGCATGTATACTTTGTATTATTACTGTATTTACTGGTTTAGATTTTAATATAAGCTTGAGCACTCTTTCGTTCTTTGTAAGCAGATTTCTACACAGTGTCCTATCCTTTTTCGGTTAACTATATCAACGCCTGAATTTTATTTCTCTGATTCTGGATGAACTATCCTAAAGCCTCTGTTCCAAAAAATCCCCGTTTCTGTTCATCGAACTTCGCTAATCCCTACTTTATCTAATGCTAACCCATTCATTTCAATTTTCAGATTCTGTAGCTTACCTACTTCCTTTATGCTTCTGCAAAATGTTCTCGGCTCTTCTTTTAAATTTTCCGATCACATTTTCCGAAGTAGTCCCCTCCCGGAGATCCGAATGGGGGAATATCTTAACTGCGGTATCTCTTACCTCTGAGGATGTCATCATCTTATATAAGAATTCAAGTACGCTGTGTACTTGGGAAGTAATGTACTGGTTTTCCGTTGTTTTCCACTTAGCAGTAGTGTCTATTAGAATGCCATATCGACCCCTATGGTCTCTGCCGCTTTAAGTACAGAAAAGAGCTGCTGCCCTCTCTCGTATTGTGATATATCTTTATTAGTACCAAATAGCACTATGATGTTCTTAAAAATGTGTATAACTTAAAGATGTAAATAAAAGATACTATGAACATGTAGATGTTTAAAAAGAGAACTATTAAAAGAATGGTGTGACCACTTGTGCGACATATTCTTTTATATATAATTTAAACTTTTGAACGCCAACGTAGCATAGAGATCGCGTCAGAGTCCTTAAAATCTAATTTTATCAACCGATTATAGCATTAATACAATCGCGTCCTCTTGAAAATTTACTGTATTCTATTATTTTAGTTTTAGTAATGTTTAACGATGTTATAAAATATTGACTGCAATAGTAGTAGCAAATTCTGTTGCTGTAATGCTTAATAAGACATCTATTTAATCAACATTAAATAATATTTTTAAATATTTTACCGGGTATATTTTATGATTTGCTAGACATTCTGTGAGTCCACTCAGGTGAAAACTGTCTATATAAGGCAACGATTAAATTATAAATACAATCTGGAAAGTTTATGACAGTTACGAATAGCAGCAAATAACTAGTGGATTGGAATAGCTCCACATTGAAATTTGCAGCCTGAAATGAACAGAGGTATGCCCAAGCAAGTTCGTCAATATATTGCGGCTCTAGTTGGTAAGTGCATTCTAAAACTATTTTTTTTAAAATTAACTTTGATAAAGCCTTCCAGACTGCTTTATTTAATATGCTAAGGAATTATGAAGTTTTATTCCAGGAACAGACTTTTGAGATAGGAAAGACAGAAGGCAGTTTGCTCCTAGCCCCAATTATTTTAAACTTGGCAAACTTTCTTTAAAGTAAAACGTTCTAAAAATGTTGAGTTGAATCATTTTGAGTTTTACTACAGGATGAAATGATACTTATAGGACGTACTCAATCACTCATTTTTTTTACTTGAGAATAACTCTATACGCATCTTACATTCAACCACACCGTTTGTGAATCCTAGCGACTTTATAGTATTTTATTGCCGAAGATGTAGAATCAACCCGAGTAAGTGATTAACATTTTTTCGTATTATACCACGCGTGATTACTGAAATAAAGGGAATATATTACTTGTTTCATATAAAATCATATGCGTAGTTTTAAAATGTCTTTTATTTTGTCTTCGTCAATGCGTATCCTTTTTAAATGACAAAGATGGCTATAAAAGGCTTTCATCGTTTTCATATCATAACTAAGTCTTCAGTCCTAGAACTAGTTAGACGCGTACACTCATTGTTTCCTATTCTGAACTAACCTAGACATTTCTCTGAAATTCCCAGTCTGCATCTTTCACTATCTGCGTGCAATAGTCTAATCTAGGTCTACATCTACCTCTCTTTTTTCCTATACCTGCTTGTAATATAGCGTGCACTATTCCCCGAAAATGCCTTAGAACGTATCATGTCCTTCTATTTCTCCAATTTTTTTGGTTTTCCACAGATATCTTTATTCCCTTACCATGTTTTTAACCTCTTTGTTATTAACTTTATCTGTCCACGCTATCATCATCATACATCTGAATCATAACATTCCTTAAGGCTTATTCCTTTTCCGGTCTGCTTCTCCTACTGTCTCTATTTCATAGGCGTACAGTGCTGAACTCCTCACATGTTTTCAACACTTTTGTTTTTATTTCTATGTTGGTTGTATTCGAACATAGCCGTTGCTCGTTCGCCTTCTATTGTTTTGTAAATATATACCCTATTTCACCGATATTAAATGGTATGCGAAGAGGGTTAAGCAGCTTGTGGCTACCAAGATCCTCCAACACTTGAACTTTTACCGAACTAATAGTTTTCCAATAAATCCTTTCGCACAATCGCGATTAGTTGAAAATATTAGAAAACGAAAACCTGTATTTGTTTCTAGTACTTATCAGGTTTAAGTGCAATTAGTTTTTTGTCATTAGGTTTCCGCCTTGGAACAGTACCTCCACTACCTTCTATTCGGAGCTTACACAGTTCTCTGACATTCCTACAGCCTAGATACTGCTCGGTTCCCCTTCCATTGTTTTGTAAATATATGCCCTATGCCACCTATATTCAGCGGTTAAGCAACCTGTGGCTACCAAGATTTCCCACCACTAAGACATTTGCCGAATTAATACTTTTCCAGTAAATCCTTTCGCACCATTAACAATAGTTGAGAATATTGCAAAACCAATACATGTAGCTGCGTATAATAACCATCAGGTTTAAGTACAATTACTTTTTTCGTCATTAAGTTTTCCGTCTTGGAGTTGGTTGAAAGCGCACTGTGTAAAATATTTCAGACCTTCTGCGTGCGTCGATAGACCTAAGGGTAGTAGAGGGAGTAAGTAAGGGGTTACTGTAACTTGTTGTTCAGAGATACAGAAGAACGTAAGAAGCTTTCATGATGTGTAGTCGCTTAGCTTGATTTATATTTAAATAAACTTTTCTTTAAACTTGATGTTGTTTATTGCATTACATCAACTTTGGTGCCGAAACACGGGAAGATGTGGTGATAAATATAAACGAGCTTTAACGTAAATATTCGGAATAACGGAACGCGAACGCGAATATTTAAGAGACGGCTATACTATCGAGGCTTCATGATGGAACAAGTAAAACGGACAATCTGTAGAACGCACTTAACTAAAACAGTTAATAATATAAATTCTATGCTAGAAAATAGTTTCAGTGTTGAAGACATTTATACAGCTATGTCAAAGTTAAAGCTTGCGAGTGACAATCTGAACGAAATTGATAAGCAAATTGAACCTCTGCTTAAAGAAAATCTAGAGGACGAGTTAATGAAAAGGTATGAATATGAAGAGATTGCTGTAACTACGATGTCTAAGTTGGAATTTAGATTAAAATGCCCAGAAAAATCGCAGATAGAGGTTGACTCGAATTTAACGAATACGGTACCAGTAAGTAACGAAACAAGTAGGCCGTCCTTTATGTCAGTGAAGCTTCAATGTGTACAGTTAGCAAAGTATGATGGTACTGCAAACTGCTGGCTTCCTTTCTGGGGACAATTCAGAAGTATGATCCACGACAATCAACAATTAACGAACGGAGATCGATTCAACTACCTGCGAATGTATGTCACGGGAAGGGCCGCTGAAGCAATTGAGGGATTTCCTCCATCTGGAGCATTCTATGAAGAAGCTTTAAATATATTAAAAGATCAATTTGGGAATGGGGAACGGCTAATTGAACAATATATTGATAGCATTATGAAAATCGAACCTGTAAAATCTAAAAATGACGTAAGCACTTTAAAGAAAAATTGCAATCTAATCACTTCAGCTATGCGTGCTCTTGAAATCTTAGAAGTATCTAGTTCTCAGTATAACATAATCGTAAAGTTGACTCTCATTAAGTCGTTGCCAACGGAATTGCGTTTAGGAGTTTATCGACAAATGAAAATGAAATCATCCAATCATCTAGAAATTATTACGAATAATTTAGAAAGTTCATCATCAAGGTCAGAGGAAGATGCAGATCGCCAAGTAAAGGATTTGTTGCAGTTTCTTAAAAACGAACTCGAGTCTTTGGAACAAGCTTTGAAACCGGATGCAGATTGTAAAGAAAAGATGCTCCCAACAGAAAAGAGAACGCATTACAAAGGAACTGCGTCTAGATTATTAGTCACGCCGAACAAACGTCTTGGATGCTGTGCTTTCTGCAAGAAAGACCATAAAACCGAAATGTGTGACTCAGATGTACCTTTGGCAAGGAAGAGAGAAATTCTAAAGGCAGCAGGAAATTGTTACTGTTGTACGAGAAATAACCATAGTGCTAAATATTGTAAAAATAGATTCTTAAGATGTAAGGAATGCGGAGGTAGGCATGCAACAACAATGTGCGACCCTAACTTTAAGCCAGGTAAAGATAAACACAACGCTGAGACGACAGGTATTATGAAATTAACGAAAGGCGAGAGTTCAATGAACACTTCGGCGCCGTCGGTGTCCAGTTTGATGAAAAACATAAAGAAAAATGTGCTATTGCAAACGGCTTGTGTTTATGCCTTTGGCGAAAATTCAAAGGAGTTAATTAGATTAGTAATGGACGGAGGTAGTCAACTTTCATTTATTAAGGAGAATCTATCAAGGGTATTAAATTTACCTGTTGTAGGACAACATAGGGTTCGTATTGCCGCGTTTGGAAATAGTTCATCGATACCCTCTAAACTATATAACCGCGTTTTAATTACTTTGATGGGACAATATACAGATGAAATTTTAACGATTGAGGCTGTGGAAGTTCCAGAAATTTGCATGGATGATTTACATATACCTAAAGAAAGCGTGGTAGAGTATCATAACTTGCAGCTTGCTGACAATATCCCGTTTAATATAGATCGAGCGTTAATTGTTGATGGAATTAGTATATTTTTTGGGGCAGACAATTAGTGGACAGTAATGACAGGAAAGAATATTTGTCTAAACAAAGGTTTAGTAGCGGTGGACACGAAATTTGGTTATGCTTTGTATGGCCCCATACCAGTTGATGCTACAACTATAGGAGTAAATCTGCAGACAGTGTTACATGCGACAGTTATAAAAACAGAAGCCGAGATCGAAAGTATGTGGGATTTGGAAACAATAGGTATAACCAAAGAAGCAGACAACGATAAGAATAATTTTTTGAAAAATAGCGTTCATAAATGTGATGATCGATATTTAGTAGCGTTACCGTGGAAGAATGAGGATGCAGTGATTGAAGATGATAATTTAATTAGTGTGCGAGTTCGGGCTCAGAGGCTAAAGTTTAAATTGACAAATATTAACAAAATATGTGAATATAACGCTGCTATCAAAGGAATGTTGGATAATAATTATGCCGAGCTAATTTCCCGCGGTGATGCTGAAAAAACAAATAGCGATCGTGTTTACTACATGCGACACAGGCCTATTTTTAGAGAAGATAAACAAACAACGCGTTTGCGAGTGGTGTTCGATGCCTCTTCACATGCCCCGGGACTGAAATCATTGAATGACTTATTAGAAAAGGGGCCTAATTTAAGTCCAGATTTAATTAAGATTTTACTTAATTTTCGTGTAGGCAAGATCGGAATTACGGCTGACATTGAGAAAGCATTTCTACAAATTTATTTACATTCCGACGATAAAGACGCACATCGATTCTTATGGTACAATAACGACAATGAACTGGAAACGTACCGTATAAATAGAGTAACATTCGGAGTTACATGTAGCCCGTTTCTTTTAAATTCGGTGATACAAACACAATAATCGAAAACAAAACCCTGAATTTATTGAAATCTTAGAAAGGGGATTTTATGTAGACGATCTAGTGGACAGTGTAAACAATCGAAATGTTGCAGAACATTTAAAAGACTTTTCAAGTAAGCTTTTTCAAGGAGCCTCCATGAATTTACGCAAATGGGCGATTAACGATCTCGAAGTAAACAGCAAGGTTGAATCGCAAAATGCACAAAGTTCAAAGGTGTTAGGAATTAACTGGTGGAATCAGAACGATAGAATTAAAATCGAAAAGGTAGTTTGTTGGACAGATTCTCTGATTGCGTTGCATTGGATTAAAAGCGATGCGTCAAAGTGGAAACCATATGTGACTAACCGGGTTAAAGAAATTCAGACCATATCGAAAGATATAGCATGGAAACATTGTCCGGGTCGCGAGAACCCTGCGGACTTAATAACCCGCGGAATAAGTTCAAGTACTTTATTAAATTCCGAAACTTGGTTACACGGTCCTAGGTGGTTGCTAGAAAGTGAACAAACATGGCCAGATAATACGATAGAGAAATCTACGTCAACGATAGATATAGTATCGAAAATGTCTTTACTAATTAACGACACTACAAAAGGTAGCAATCAATTTATAGATTCCTTCAGATACAGTGATTTTGATCGTGTAGTGCGGATAACGGCATATGTTTTACGATTTATAGGAACTTTAAAAACCAGAATAATAAAGAAATGAAGAGCTTAACCGTAAACGAATTTGAAAGGGCCGAAATATGTTTGCTGAGGCAGGCTCAGCGGGAGGTTTATTATTCGGAGATTAACAGCTTACAAAAGAGTGAGGGTATTGAACGGATATCAAGTATTACAACTTTAAGCCCTTTCTTGGATAAACATGAATTGCTGCGTTTGGGTGGGCGTCTTCATAAAATAAGAAAAGATTTCGACCTCAAGCATCCCGTTATTCTATCGAAAAATGCACATTTAAGTAAACTACTAATAATGAAGTTTCATAAAACTCTTCATCATAGTGGTATTAATGCAACACTTTACGAATTACGTAAACGATTTTGGATTGTACGAGGACGACAATTAATAAAGTCCGTTTTAGCAAGATGTGTCATCTGTAAACGACTTTGTGGAAAGTCAGCGCGCCGTTACCTAGAGATCGAATACAGCAAACAAAGCCCTTTGAAGTGACAGGTTTAGACTTCGCCGGACCGTTGTATTTTAAAGATAGTTATCAATCAAATCCATGTTATGTGCTTTTATTTACCTGCGCTGTTATACGAGCACTTCATCTAGAGATTGTTTTGAAAATGGATGTTGCGTCTACAATTAGTGCATGTAAACGGTTCTTTGCCCGTAGAGGGATTCCTAAGGTCATTTACTCAGATAACGCTAAAACATTTAAAAGAATACTACGTGAAATATCGACCTTAAACGAAGTGATGGCGAGTACAGAATTGATCGAGCTTGTGAACAGTCACCAAATAAAATGGAAGTTTATAGTAGAGCGAGCGGCTTGGCACGGAGGATTTTACGAGCGACTTGTAAAAAGTGTAAAAGACGCCCTTAGGGCTACGATAGGACGTTCTTTACTAAATTTAGATCAACTAATTACACTCATTACCGAGGTTGAAGCAACAATAAACGCCCGCCCGCTCACAGACCTAGATAGTGAACCTATGGATTTAATGCCGTTAAGCCCTTCGCATTTTTTATTGGAACCCGCTTTGGCTACTATTCCTTTTGTTGACTGTGTTATTAATGGAGATGAGATTCGTAGGCTATGGAAGCAGAGAACAAATGTTATAGACTACTTTTGGAAAAGATGGAGCGCAGAATATTTACAATTATTAAGAGGAGCTCATCATAACGTGAATGTGCGTGAGTGTGCGATTAAGCAAGGGGATGTCGTATTAATACATGGAAATGATAAGCTACGGTTATTGTGGAAATTAGGGTTGGTGACAGACGTGATAAACGGCCGTGATGGCAAAGTGCGTGCCTGTTACGTTAAGATTGCGAATGGCACTGTAATTAGGCGCCCAATACAATTATTGTATCCTTTAGAAATAAGAAGTGATAAGCTAAGTTGTACCGCCGCGCCAGAGGATGTGTAAAATATTTCAGGTCTTTTGCGTGCGTCGATAGACCTAAGGGTAGTAGAGGGAGTAAGTAAGGGGTTAATGTAACTTGTTGTTCAGATATACAAAAGAACGTAAGAAGCTTTCATGATGTGTAGTCGCTTAGCTTGATTTATATTTAAATAAACCTTTCTTTAAACTTGATGTTGTTTATTGCATTACACGCACCTCCATTGATTTCTCTTCTGAGCTAGCGTACACATTTTCCTGAAATGTTCATAGCCCACATCTTAGACCATCTGTGTGCAATAGTCTAACTTAGGTTTATCTCTACCTCTTTTTTCCCATCTGTTTCTAACATATACCGTACTATTGCTTCGTGCCTTAGTATGTGACCTATCATCCCATCTTTACGACCTTCAAGTTTAATAATTACGCAGTATTTGTGGGTTATAGGCCTCTATTAAAAGTATACTCTTTTTAGAAAATATACAAATTGCGAAACAAAACTTAATATCGATAAAAGATCTGTTCTCCAAAATAAAAAATAGAACGTCCAGTTTAAATCAGCGCAATAGTATATATAAAATAAACTTTTTTAAAGGTACTACTTATCTTAAAAGACTTTACTAATTGTCAAAATTAAGGGTCACGAAATCGCCATACCTACACTATTTTCTTTATCCGGAAGGGGATTATTCCCAATAGGCTTGCGAGATGTCGGTTTTTCTAAATCCCATTCTCTTATGTTTTGCTTTTCGTAATAATACCTCAGAAATACTTCTCTAGCGTTTCATCAAATTAGAACAAATATTTAAAATAAGGGCTTCTCCCGAAACTCGATTTCATCATTGACATGGCTTCAACAATGCTCACGTATAAGTATATTTTAATTAACTGCAAATAAAATCTCTCCTAAGTTTAGATTCGATTAAATGTAAATTTCAATACATATTATTGCATGTAAATTAACCTTTCAAGAAACAAAACCTAATTTAACCTTCGCTGGCCAGGTATATTCACAAGACTATTAAAATAACATTAATCTGAAAATAAAATAGCATTCTATTGCAATAGATTGTAAAATTGCTTTATACGGCATTTTTAAATCCCATTTACCTGTAAGTGCATTAACAAACATATAGTAATACGTAGCATAGTCCTAACTTTTGTCTCCTTTCATTCCAATGTCCATTTACAATATATAATTCACATATAGAAATTTATTAGCAATACACTTTACAACTCGTGCTTGTGTTTCACTTAAAAATTACGTTCTTCTTAGCATTTTAAGAGTATTAAACCTCTTTTTTTAAATTTTGTACTTAAAAGTAAATAATTAATTCTGCCGCTCTAAGAACCAATCTCTACTTATATTTACAAGTTTGCATAAATATAATTTTCAAACGTTAACCAAAATATAATAAAAACCTCAGAACATTACTCGCATTTTAGTAATTTGTGTGTTTCCAGATTACTCTACTGATTCACTGATTATTTCTTCGGCACGTTAGGACACCTCTCTCCGGTGATTTATCCAGTATGTAGTCAATGAGTTAAAGTTTACATACCACTTTTACAATTTACTACCGGCGCTACTCAAATCCACCCAAAACACGTGTGTTTGAACACTCATAGTCAATTCATCCAGCGAAGCTCAAAACAATTTCCGAGCGATTACTTATCCTAAGGTCTACACGCATTCGGTACTCTAAACCCATATTTTTGTTTATTTTTCGTAAAAGTCACAACGGCCTTCGTACGCGTACGATGTCACTGTCACATAATTTCGTTCTCTATTAATCGTTTTTCCGTCCTAATTTCATTCAAACTTAGTCCTTTTACCCTAATAATTTTTGTTAAAATGCGTTCTCATACTTTATACGTCTAAAGCTTTCTTAAGGTTTGGTTTAGTGTCTTCGATCGTGTGTATGATAAGTTTTTATAACGTTCTATCTTTGTATGATATTTTAATCTCCTATGAGAATTTGTTCAAATATTATTGTGGAAAGAGATATTTCCAGTTTTATTGGTTAACTTTCCTATTTGATTACGAAGACTGTAAACCCCTATCGTTCTTGCGGTTTATATAAAAATGTACTAATTGCTTTTTTATTTATTTACTTGTCCGATTTAACACTACATTGACAAAACCTTTTTATTAACTATAAATTAATCAAGCTGTTATAAAATTTTAGGGATATTTTTTACTAAGTTCCTTAACTAGCTGAAATTTATAAATGCTTGCCTATTGACAAACCTATGCTTAATTAACGCGCAAACATTACAAGTAAATGGAAAAGTTGTCGAAGATAAGTGAGTCCCAAAGTGAAAATGATTTGAGTTTTGGATTTAATAAAGTTTTGGAAAAACCGCAACCAAAAACGGCGACAAAAAGAAACTGAGGAGTTTGACACCCTCATATTTAAACCGTAGTGATGAGGAGCAACGCTAAGAATTCGGCACTTCTAAAGATTGGTAATTTTAAATCTTTTTCTATATATTTTTATGTTTATGGATTTATCTTGCTATTTACGTATATTTTATCTTATATCCTCAAAAAGAAACTACAACCTACGTTAGCTACTCCCGGGATTAACCTTAATATTTGAGTTTACAGGTGTCTCTACCTCTTCTAACAGCTGTATTGAATCACCAAAATTTTGTATACTTACGCTTTAAAGTGTTGTAACTTGGAAATGGTTGGTTTAACTTGAAAAGTCTAACAAATTAAAATGCCTAATGCCTAATTGGATATTATAACCTTAAACCTGACATTCAGATGTAAACACCGGGTAATTAGGATACGCAATTGGCACTTACCTCTACGGATGCGTGGGTTCCGGTTCTCAGGACAAACTACTTTGTTACTTCCTGCTGATTGGTGTTGGCTGCTTGGCTTGTCGATACGATATAAGGAAGATAGAGAAGTTGGAAACCACTAGTTAATAGTATCGATAAGCACGAAGCACTAAAACACGTCGACACTCAATGGAAGTCAGTAAGTCTAGAGTTTTGCTATTTTGTTTCCCACGTAAATGTCTACTCCCTCCAGCAAAAGTTGAATCAGTCTAACTCACGGGGGTAAGAACAACGCCGTTCCAATCGTACGAATTGTCATCTTAGCATAATGCCAGACCACAAAGATTAGCAAAATAACCTCAATATACGTGTGAACCACAACTTTGTGTGGCATTCCAGGCGTTTGCTTGACGATAGTTATCTGTTAGGAATTTCCTAATGCAGGGTTCTAAAAGGTCCCTAAACCTAAATTAATACCATATTTGTTGTAGCTTTAAAGAATAAAGCGTAACAATCTCTAAAAGCGCACTGCTAAAACAAGGTTAACCACAACGCGCAAAATTATGTTGGGTTTTTTTAGTCAAGATGCACTTATTAAGGTGTGACTATGTAAGTGCCTAAAGGGCATGTAATTATAAAAAATGTTTCACCATGTCAGGGAGGAATCCTTTTGCATATAATCTAGCGTTTTGGAATGAGTTAAGTTAAAGTATATTCTGCTATTGACTAGTATTTCTTGCACGCGCTTTATTCTAATTTTATCGATCGATTACAGAATTCAATTTGTATAACGTCACTTCTCCCTGAAAACACTCTATTATTATAATTTTAATGAAGTTTAATAATCTTGTAATAAATTGATTACAATATTAAAAGCCAATTGTGTTACTACAATACTTAATAATGCTTATCTATTTAATCAATATAATGTAGATAATTCCTCTCCTTTTTTTATTGGATATATTTTAGTTTGCTGGACGTTGAAAGCATTCCATGGGTAAAGTTTGAATCTTAAAATAATAATTATTAATAAAGATGAAAATCTGATCCTATGAAAATTGCCTCTTAAAGGTAATAATTTATATATAAATAGAATTTGCTAATATTTACAAAAGTTATCAAATGCTGCAAATAACTGGCGGATATTAATCGCTATACATTTAAAATATTTATTTTACACAAACTGCTATGGATAAAGATAGTTCCAAACGAGTTCGTCAACATGTTATTGCTTTAGTTGGTAAGTACATTCTTGAACTATTATTATTTTCAATTATGTGTTGGTTATATCTTCTCAATTATTTTAATTTATTGTAATGGAATTCTTGTATAGTATTTGAAAAGTGGGGCAAATGGGCGACCCTTTTCCGGCGCTCCATTACTTTGAATCGTTTAAAAAGTTAGATAGATGTTGACAAGTTGGTTCATTTAGTGTATTATTAACCACCATGACATAGTCATAAATAATAATAATTATGCGCCTGAACTTCGAACACAGGGTGCATTCGAGAATTCGTCCCTTTTTTTGCTTTTCCCATGAACTTATGCGTACTTTACTTTCAATCGTTTCGAATTCTAATATCGTTGCCTTTTGGATATAATACTGTTGCGATCCACTATTAGGCAACCCGTCAAACATACAAACGCCCGAGGCACAGCATATTTTTCAGGATTCGAGAATTCTTCTAGAAAATACTAGATAATGAGTCATATCTTTATTTCAGGGTATATATAATAATAATAATAATAATAATAATAATAATCTATCTTTATTATTTATAAGCAAATCTCGATACATATGAGAAAGAAAAGATACTCCTAGCGAGGTTTAAGCTATAAAGCCCACTCTTACACCTAACTAGGACATATCTTGTACAATAAAATATTTATTTAGTACAAACAATAACTATATATACTTACATACGCCACCACACTTGCATGCACATTTTTACACAAACATCCACACACACACCCCCCCTCACCACACACACGTACAAAAACACATCATGCACGCTGGGCCCACTATTCCCCCATTCCATATTAAGAAGTTTAGTTGCAAGATAGTAGATACTCCTGATATGCTTTTCTAAATTTAAGTAATGTTGTGCAATTTCTTATATTTATGGGTATACAGTGCCAGAGAGACGACCCGGATACCAAGAACGATGAATGATACATTTCAGTACGGTGCATTGGTATTAGCAGTCGTTTTTCATCTCGTGTGTTATGGTGTCCTGTGGAAACGTAAGAGAAATTTGAGGTTAAGTACGAAGGTCCAAGCCCATGTAAGAGTTTATAGAGCATTATTGCCTGATGTAACTGTCGCTGTTTCACTAATTTTAACCAAGAGGAGCTTATTGAAATATGGTGTAACATGCTGACGACGTTTGATGTCAAAAACAAACCGAATGCAACTGTTGTGAACTCGCTGTAAACGATTACTGTTGTCCATAGACAAATGATGATATAAAACATCTCCATAGTCAAAAATCGTTTGAATAAGCGACCTAATAAGTTGTATTCTTAAACGAACTGGTAAAAATCGTTTTACCCTCTTAAGACTATGTAACGAAGCATACACCTTTTTACATATATACATTGTGTGGGCTTTCCATGACAGATTCGAGTCGATCATTATACCAAGATTCTTTACTGTAGTAGACAGTGGAATTGCTAAGCCATTTAAATATAAGGGTGGAAGAGTTAAAATATCGATTTTACTCAACAATTTGGATGACCCGATTAAGATTGCTTGGCATTTTAACGGATCTATAGTTAGTTGGTTGTCCAGTCCCCACGAATTTATACTAGCAAGATCAGTGTTAAGATTATTAATAGTACGGAAAATATCGTTGGGATGAAAATGTGAATATACCTGTATATCATCTGCGTAACAGTGATATTTACTGAATTTCAAGACTCTAGAAACATCCTGTATATACAAGGAAAACAGAATAGGGCCAAGCACACTTCCCTGTGGTACTCCAGCTTCCAAATTCAGCCAATCTGACAAGTTAGCCCCATCCTCCGTAATGACACGCTGTCGACGACCGCTCAAGTATGACTCAAACTATTGCAAAGCATCATCTGAGAAATTATTGAGCATCTTTAACTTGGCAAGTAAAATTTTGAAGTTCACACTGTTGAAAGCTGAACTGAAATCAAGTAATAGTATAATAGTTAGCTGTTTGCAGTCCATGGCTTCCTTTGCATCATCGATTATGTGGATTAAGGCCGAAGTTGTAGAGTGGTGCTTACGAAAACCGGATTGAAATTGGTCAAATAGCTTATTTGAATTTAGAAAATTTGATAATTGATCAAAAGCAATATATTCAATAGATTTAGAGAGGGCAGGAAGAATACTAATTGGACGGTAGTCAGATGGTGATAAAGGGGATGACTTTTTAGGAAGTGGATGAATAAGCGCCTGTTTTCAATGATGAGGGAAAGTATTTGTACTAAATGAATGGTTAATGATAGAGACAAGAGACTGTAGAGCATGAGGAAGCACCAATAAAAGCATTGTCTTGGATATTTGGTCAGCGCCTATTGCACTTGATTTAATGCGCTGAATTGATTTATACACGATGTCATTGGTAACTTGATGGAAAGCAAACTTAGGGCACATTGGAGTATTTAAGGAGGATAAACTTATAATAAAGTTATCCATGCGCTCTTGATCAGTGATCTTTTTAGAATTAAAATGGTCATTTAGAGAATTAAGGCATAAATTGTGTGGAATACGAACAGGCGCTTTCCCAACCCCTAGTGACTTCAGCTCTTTCCAAGTTTTAGCGGAATTTAAATTCGTGGATAGCGAATAATAGTAGCGTAGCTTGGAGTTTCTAATTAGCTGCTTGGTTTTATTTCGCAGGTACTTGAAGTAGTTATAATTTTGAACTGTAGGAACACGTTTAAACCTAAATGCCGCAGCATTTCTAATTCGCCGCATTTCATTGATTTGATCATTTAGCCAGGGAGCCTTCGGTTTTGTGATACGAATAGTTTTGTACAGAGCATGAAAATCAAAGAGATGTGTAACAATAAGATTAAATTTATGGAGTTTGCAGTTTACGTCATCAAATAAGTCAATATCACTCCAAGAAATTCTGCCAGCGTCACTCACAACTCTGCCAACATCCATATCTTTGAAGTTCCTAAATTTCTTATATTTTGGAATAAGCTGCGGCAGCTTCACTGAAAATGACGCGTAAATTAGGTCGTGTTTAGAGAGTTTTAAAATAGGAATTTGCCCAAAGTTGATAACTTTATCCCTGTTTAAGGTGATAATATGATCTGTAGTGGTGTGCACCTCAGTAGTTGCAGTTATAAGATGATGAGTTGGTTGTAGTGGTAAAATGTGTAAATTGCAGATATCTGCAATGTTCCTTAGGTAACGAGCATCCGAAGCGTCGCCATTCAAATTTATATTGAAGTCGCCTAACAAGATAATGACATTATATATAGGTAGAAAGTCACAAAGAATCTCTTCTATGTCAGACAAATAACCAATATTTGGAGGGCGATACACTGTCATAACGAGCATTTTGCAGTGTTTGAATAAGATCTCAACACATATATATTCGGGCCTATCACGATGAGTAGTTTGTGACTTGACAATTTCTAGAGCTTTTAACCCCTCTCTTATGTATAAGGCAACACCGCCGCCACGTTGTTGTTTACGATCATTCCTGAAAAGGCGGTATCCGTGTAATTGAACTAAATTATCAGGCAGAGGGTTTTAACCAGGTCTCTGATACGGCAACACAGTGCGCGCCACTATTTTCAAATGTATTAGTAAAATCGTCAAATTTACTCAAAAGGGATTGTGCATTTACGTGACAACAGTGAAAAGCCCTCGGATGGATATTCAGAGCTTCCTGAAGAAGTGCAGATGCTGACGGTACACTCGGAAGAATAGACAAGACATCGAGAACATAAACATCATCAGGAATTTCCACATACATCTTGCATAAATCTATAAAACTATCAGCCATATTCAATTAAATAGAATAAATATAACAATAAGTAAAATACGGTTTGGAGGAAAATAGCAAACCCATCATTCATACACCAATAAACACAAAAACAAGCATATCATAAGAAATACATAAATAATAGATAGTACTCACTAATTGTAATATAAGTATACAAAAGAGTATTCCACACCATATGCATTCACGCAATATTTGTGAAATATAAGACATAAAGCAACCTCAACCCATTTTTAACTAAGGTGGGTTGTTTAATGAATATCATATGAGTTAATAAATTGTTAATCAATTTAATATTTATAGATAAAATAAAACGGATGTATGATATAGGAACCGTAGTTTACTAATTAAGTGAGTGAGCAATTTGTATAACAATGTCTATATTCAGTTAAATGTTAAATGTTTACTGTTTACTGTTGCACGCAATAAAACAGAAAGTTAGAAAGCATGAATGAGTAACAATAACAAAAACAAAGGAAAAAAACAAAAACATCATCGCTGTGAAAGTTGCAATGCTGTAGTATTACGTCGACTGCGTGTATTATAAGCTCCGCCTTTCTTAATGCCGATATCAACTTGTTCAATATCTGACGCATTTTTAACCGACATAATTCTGCCATTTGGTAAGGAACAATATACTCTTCCATCAGATGTCCAAGTCCTTTTGTTTCCTAATTTAGTTTGCATTTCTTTATAAAGGTCTAGCCTCCTTTTGGTTAGAGACTCGGTGATAAGTAAAGGGGTTCCTTTAAGTTTACTTTTGAGAATCCATACTTGCTTTCGAAACCGATAGGAGCAGAATTTTACTATGATGGCCCTAGGTCTGCTTGTATTCGCTTTACCCACGCCGATGCGATGGCAGCGATCAATCATAGTATCAGTGCAGAAATCCGCAATACATAGCGTGTCATGAAACAGCTTAAATAGCTTATCAGATAAATCCTCCTTTGTTTCCTCCGGTATACCATGAACTACTAGCAAGTTTCTACGGCTGTACTGCTCTAGTTGATCAATCCTTTCATTTACATTAGCCACGAGTTCCTTTAGTGCAGACATACTTACTACCATTTGGTTTCTAAATTCTTCAAATTCTATTTGAATATTTTTCATTCCTACAGCTGGTAAATTTCCGCTTATGGCGGTTTGTAGTTTATTTTCAAAATCACGCATTTTTATTTCAAACTGTTCTTCTAACAATTTAACTGATTTGTTTACATCTCCATGATCCATTGTAAAAATAATCAAACGTGTCTTTAAATATCTCAACTTTGATAACAATGCGATTACACTATATTTCTAGCTCGTACTCACAAAACCAGTTGTGCTGTTTGCAATATTGGATAGATAAAGTAAAGTATCTAGTCTTCAATTTACTTCATTAATTGAAATGGTATTCCAATACCTTTTAAATTATTAAACCAAATTTCGACGTTGGACACTAACAATTTCTACTCAAAGCTGAGTTATCATTTAAATTTATAATTAATGCACAGCATTAACACTATAATTGAGAATAGCTGGGATCGGTTGCTCGCGTGGCTTACTCTGCCATGGTCACTTCACATATAAGACCGTTTATGAATGTAAGAGTTAGTCTATACTTGAATGTCTAATATAAATTATATCGTGTACAGTAAACGTAGTTGAGTTTTTAGAAGTTCATGAATATACATAAATGTTATATGCTGTGTCTAATGTACATGCAGCTTGTAGTATACATAAATAAGTAGAAGTGTATAAATAAATAGTTGTGTTAGTGTTGTTAATGGACATATGGTAAAGAAGTTAGTTTAAGAAGATATTAGTGCTTGTAAATTCATTAGTGTAATAGTGCTTCATTGTTAAGTGGACTGAAAACATCTATAAATAAGGCATATACTGTTAATTAGACTTGTGAACAGTGAGTAATAAAGACCTTTATTATTACTTGTTTTAAATTAAAGAAACGCGGTAGCAGTAGCTCGTTTCAATACTGATAGATATCCTTTATATAGACAATAGCACTTTCTCGTGTTATTCCACGCATAGTTGCCAAACGAAGCTGACTGGGTTACTGATTTCTTATTATACTAATGCAAGCCTTAGTAAAAAAATTTTATATTGTCTTTCCGATGCAGACACTTTAAATTTCTCTAAAAGATGAATTAACCATTAAATAATTTAAAAATTAAATACGAATTCTGATCACTAAATATCCATCATTATTAGCAAGACAATTAAAATAAATGACTTGTTCCGGAACCCTTCTTAGAATATCCTCTTCGTCAGGTAGACTAACGTAAATCCTCTTTACAGAAAGTTGTTTAGTGTTGTTTTAAACACCTGAGGATTATCTCATCACCGGATAAGCCCTACAACACAAAGTGAATTCACTTTTGCGTTCTAATCACCAGACTGCGTTGTATGCAAAATAGTCTCAGGTGTTTAAAGCAATTTTAGTTAATTGTTTTATAATAGTTTTTTTCTTGGAGGTGTTGTATTGTTGGTTGCTAGTGAAAAGGACGTACCCAACACTACTCCAACTTCCCACAAAAGTCAAACATAAGATGTTGGTATATGATGCACCGTGTAAAATTTCATTTACTACTTTTGTCAAAAACTATTCAAGGAAAGTGAAAATTAATTTGTTTCCTATAAAAACCTGCATGCATTTTTTCTCAAATTATCTAAGCTTGCTTTTTATTCAAAAATCCAAGCATGCGTCAAACACTATTTTTATTATTTATATTATTATATTATATTGTTATATTATTATTATCTTTTGAAAAGGGTCAGTTTATAAAAATTTGTCGAGCTATTCAGACGTGTTTAAAATGGAAACTGTCGGTTTCGATGTTGCGTTAGATATTAGAGTGCATCCAGTAGACGTCAACAGACTAATTGATCAAGTTACTTACAATTTAAATGAATTCGAAGTCTGTCGCTTCTCATTACCATAAGGTAGAAATTGGATTTAACCCGTTTGGCGTACGACCAGTATTGCAAATTGTGTGCCGCAATAGACACTGCCAGAGCCATACTATATAGTTATGGGTTAAAGATTAAGCCAATTTGTGCGACTTCCGTGTAGAACTTACGTTGAATCAATTTGCTAGAGATGTAAAACTAGTTCGACAAAATGGTGTGGAATTAGAAGACGTACATTTTCAACTTGGAAATTAATTCGATTTAAGGTTTGAAGCAAATAAATGGTGTTCTAGAACCACATTGGTCGGAAATGATATTATAGACGAAGAAGAAGAAACGTTTGCACTGAAACTTACAAAAGGTGCTAGTGTCATTATTTTGCGTGAACGCACATCTCTCCATCCACCTTTGCATCCCCCCACACACCACATTCCTCCACAGCCCTCCAGATCTTTCCACATTCCTCCACATCACTCCACATCACTCTACATCACTCCCTATCACTCTCTAAAACTCGCGATCACTCCACATCACTCTACAGTCCTCAACCCACCTCCGCCTCCCTCAGTATCTCCCCACAACACACCACATCACCCTGCATCACTCCGCATCACTTCACATCACTCCGCGCGCCTTGGTATCACTCCACATTCCTCCACACCCTTCCACATCCCACCACATCCCTCCACACCCTTTACATTACTCCACATCCCAGGAATGGAATGTGAAGGTCTGTGGAGTGATGTGGAGGTATGTGGGGGATGTGGAGGGATGTGAAGGAATGTTGAGGGTGGTGGAGGTGTGTGGAGCGTGATGGAGATGGTCCCAGAATGCCTGTTTTGCGTGTACTTACTCAGAACGGCATTATTTAAATGAGGTTTGCCATGTACAAACGATGCTAGATCGCATAATTATTGCATGATATTGCTTTTTTAAAGAATTAATCCATATATTCACAGATAACTAGATAAACGGTGAATTTTATTGAAAGCTCTTTTTAAATATATGCTCAATAACAAAACGAGTCAAAATTAATTCTCTTATTAATTCCTATAACTAAAATGAAAGAGTTTGACTTAAACAACGCTTTACACTGCGACCATTTCACCTCTCCTTAAGCTTAATTTTACAACGGGATAACCAAGACCTTACACTCTGTCAATTGTTAATTATATTGCTCATAAGAAACGCATTAGTGGTGTCTTGCAGTACTGAGCTATGTTTTCGTTTGTGATTTTAAATTAAGTTGTCGTCCTAAATTAAAAGACTAATGTTATATTTTATTAAGTGGACTATTTTTGTAGAAACAAATTTTGAAACATCACATTTAAGTAAGGTTAATTATTTCTGAAATCTATAATACAAGGTACGATCTCATATTTTGTTCCTGTAAAATTAAATTTCTTTTGCTCTTTGATTTTTACCTAGCGTAACGCAAATTAGATTTTGGGCCTCTGGGAGCGACTTTTTAAAAAACTTCTTCCAAAAACTCTTCTAACAAATTTATTTAAAACAGAAATTACAAGTGGAAATTAACAAATGGTTGCGTTATGTTCATTAACGCTTTTAACAATCAAAAATTACTTGTCTATTACCTTCACTAATTAAATATAATTAAACTAATTTTGAATAGTTTGAACAATCAACAATGTTAAAGCTGTGAAGTTTTAGACTGACTGGCCATCTTGGGCTCCTCAGAGTATTTACGCTGTCCCTGTCCTTCACATTGCTTGTGGGAATTGCAGAGCTCATGTCTCCTATTTTTTTTAATTTATACAATACAAAGTAACAATCTTAATTCTGATAATAAGTTTCTTATAGTCTATTGTGACCTGCAGCTGCAGAGTCAGGTTACGTCTGGAATACAATGTATTCACATCCGTTCTAATGTCTGGTTTATGAACTTCCGTTAACCTTTTGTAATCTGTCCTTCAATTATACATTGTTGCATCTAACTTAAGTTTCAATGATTTCTATTTAATTATACATGGGCTTACTGGCTTATACGTGGGCTTACTGCATGAAGTGACCAAGTTGTGGTGGTTCCAGACTCGAAGACAATGAGTGGGGTAGAGAGTCAGTCGGGGAATGGACGTGTGTGAGGGTAGATGCTAAAGGGCTTCGTCCGGGCATCGTTAGTTGATAGTAGCATATTAATTGTTTCTATAATAATTGGTGCGACTACAACACAATCCGGTGTTGTAGGTACTTTGTGTTTTTATACGCGTTGATATTTAATGTAGAAGCTTGTTTTTGTACACGTTATATGGTTTATAGCATTAAATTTGTATTCGAATTCTGTTTTTATTTACACGTGCCACTGATAAAGAGCCCACCTGAGATTTCAATTACAGCAACAACAATTTCAACCTCTTCAAAGTCCATAACCATACTTTTTGGATAACTGATTTTGAAAACTCTTCAGTTTTTAAATATATTTTGTTATGGAATTTAAAAGAAATACTCCGTGTTTCTTCTATGCAGATATTAAATATGTAGTTCATGATTTAGAATAACTCATCAACTTGTGATTCACTCTGTTAGTTTTCAAAATAAAGTTGACTTGGTCATTTTTGCGTGTACAAATTCACTCATATTGCAGTCATGGTCAAACAGATTATTTTTATCCAATAAAAAAAACACGAAGAAAATAAGCTTTATTGTTATTCGTTTACGGTGTAATGCTATAAAAGAAAATAAACGAAAGTAATTTTTTTTTTAATTTTAAAAATTATAACCAAAATGTAGAAACTGTGTACGAGAACTAATCCGAATCTGAATCAAATCATAGCAATGGCTCTGTAGCTACATCTTTCTTTGCACTGACTGTCGATATTGACTGATACCAGGCATAAAATTCGTAAGGAATTACTCCTGTTTCAAAAGATCTTGCTTTTTCTTATCAGAAGTAGGAATTTCTTTAGAGTACATTCGCGGTATTGCATTTGGCATATTGTTTGCAGATCTGCTACTGCGCCCAGCTACATTGAGCATAAGAAATGCTGGATCACTGTAATTGTACTTATACAGCACATACCCAGGTTTATCTCTTTCAAATCGCATACTTTTAATTTTCAACCAAATAACACGGTTTCCAAGTTTGTCTATAGTTTTGTTTTTAATAGTTTTATCTCCCAGTGTCTTTATGTCAAGGAAATTATTGTACTTTAATTCATGTACATTGTATTGACCACTTCTTTTATTTCGGTCCCGATTGGAGTGGGCCAGTCGAAAAATGTTTAACCGGTCATGCATAGTATATAGGGAAATATTCTTTTTGGCATGTTCTATTGCACTATGCATGAAATCGATTTCCCTATAAGTATGACCAGACTCTAAAAAACTGTGCTGTATAATATTTAAATTGCTGTTTTGTACTATGAACACAAATGAAGCGGCAATAGATTGATTTCTGTTCTGCCCGCCACAGCTATCTTAGAACAAACTTATTTCGGTGATATTTTGTGGTAAACTTTGAATCTATTGAAACAGACATGTGCCTATTTCTGCACTGATCCTCTGACCATTAATTTCTGTCCAGGCGTAGCAATGGGCTTTGTGAGAAGCTTGTTCGTATATTGTGAGATTGTATGCACAAAGCTTTCTACTATAATACATGAGAGAGACACCTGAAGATGGTATTTGCAAAACGCTTTGTAAAGCAAATGTGATGCTTATAAAATTATGATCAGTCAGTGCACGCTCCTTATCTGAATTTTTTGCTGCATTTGCTTCGTCTCTTCTTCGAATATGAGACTGGTAATTTTGTTCTAAATCAATTGCTTTTGTTTTTATGTAGTTCGCACACATCAAGCATTGATCCTTTTTAGGCTTAAGGAAGGACAAATTGAAATTGTTACAAAATGTACGGCGGTAAGTTATTTGCGATGCATATTCCTTATTGGCTTTCTTACATTCTTCAGCATACAAAGCATACATTTTTGCGATTGATAAATTAGAATCTAAATACTCTCGTTTGGTTGATGCTTTACAATAATGAGAGGCCATAGTTGGAAAACTTTTTATGTGAGCACTGACTGAAGCTATGACTTCTGGTTTGATTTTATTTGCAGGTGCTTTTTTACCACGTTTGACACTAGTAACAAATATTGCTATCTCATTTACCCCAGCAAAACCCTTATCCACTGGTCCATGACTGACACACAAACTCGAACTTTTGTGCCCTCCTTAAGAAAATAATAGTACCTACTACTGCAATTTTTTGCGCATCAGTACCAGATCGACTTCTTCTACAAGCAGGTTCTTTACTTGCAACACAAGAGAGAATAAAATCCTTTTGACCATTGTAATCCAGTTTCCAAAATTTGGAGCATAATTGATTTCTCAATTGATCATTAAAATCAACTGTGCATTTGAATTTGCAAGAGTTGTAATTAATAAATTTTGAATTCTTTGCTGCCTTGACTATTCCCCTGGATTCGTATGGTAAGCTCAACATTCTCTTTTTCTTGGTAATATGTTTTTTCCATTGTGTGGGATTAGATTTTTTCCAACGGTACCTTCGTTTTGATAAGGGTGTTTCACTATCAGAAAATGATTCTGCATTTGGTAAACCTCCATCATCACTGGGGTTATAATTTTCACTATACTACCGGCAGAAAATCTGAACCACTTCTTGCAAGTACATTTTCCTCCAACAAATGTGTAGGAAAGTCATTGCTCTCTCTATGATTTTCAATTTTGCTTGTCACATTAGTACCATCATAAATAATTCTAATAACTTGACCAGCCGGCGCCGGTGTGCTGAATGTACCTAATTGAAAAAACTTATTAAGTAATGTTAAAAACAACCAAACTTATGTTTACCTTCGCTTATGATACTTGCCGCAGACAATGTATAAATACTGTGGGCCGTCGATTGTGAGGAACACAGTTCTAAAAACAATATCTGCTATTAGTAACTGTTACTTCGCAAAATTACAACCCATTAATTTTGTGATTAGGAAGATACAATAATTATCATAAAATAATAAACACTGAACTTGCATCAACTACATTCATTGTCTATGTTTACGAACTGGAAGGATGATGAATAATCATTATTTAGCATAAAAAGTTAGTCTGAGACAAAATAATATTCACCAAATTAATATTTTATTTAACCTCAACTTAACCTCAAAAGGATTAATACAAAATTAAGTCAATTCAAAGCTCTTACCTTCATTGTTTTTCTTTGCACTACTTGGCTCTGCATTACTCAAACACATTTGTTCTAAAAACTTTCCCTTGGAAGTCGTAATATAAGCACTTGAATGTTATGGTTTTACTGTAGGTGAACTGAACTACAAACTTTTTAACCTACAATGCATGACAATCAAAAAGTGATCAAGTCATAATAGTCAATTACTGCAGATACCTGTTAAGCTTTAATTATAATCCATGAAAATAGACCAAGTCAAGATGATCATTTTTGACAGTAACTAAACTGAACTCAGTGACTTGGACATAATAATCTTATGCTAATGGCGACATCTATGAGTCATATTTTACTTGGTCATTTTTTCCTGATGTCCAGTAACTACTTTCAACTGACTTGAACACATTAACATAAATTCATATAAATTTGACTTGGGCACTTTTGGCAGTAAGCCCACGATATATTGATTTGGGGGATATGTAACTCGCACCGTGTTAAAAAATATACCAATCTCAGTCAGTACTTTAATAATAAGCCATCCAATATCGTATCTTAAAAAGTTGCTGCCTTTCTCAAGGAAACTGTTAATAACCTAACATTTGCAGTTTACGAAACCCGAAATTGCACGTCAATCAACAACTTTATAAGTACGGATTATGCATTTTCTAATTGACTAGTACGTAGTCAGTACTGTAAGCATTTATAATAGAAAAGAAGAATTGTCGCTTCCATAATATCATTGAGACTGTTATAAATATCCAGGAAAATTTATTTACGATTTTTTAAATTACAATATTTTTTGACGACGCTGTCTAACAGGTGCAGCCTATTTAATTGTTGTTATAGAGTTCGACTAATTGTGTCGCGCAGGTTTAGGTTTCTTAAAATCTTTGCTGGCTCTAGCTTTTTTCAAGAAAGAGGTGACTGTTTGGTTGACTTCCATTCTCATTTTAAGTGTCTTTTCGCTAAATTCTACTGATAATTAGTACACACGTCTTGCGCTACTACATATACCCACTAAGGTTTTTAGTCATTATACGCCTAATTACGTAGATGCAATAAAAACGATTCAAGTGCCTAAAAACCTCACTACTGACTTATCACTCTATTGAATTATCTTTCATTTGTATATTTTTATTCTCACTATGTTACCTGTGGTATAGCGTAACCGCGTGTATAATGCCAATGGTGTTTTTCTCACTTTCGTTAGTTATTACCGTGTAACAATAAAGTTATAATAAAAGTAGACTGCATGCTGATTTCAATTATTAAAGATAGACTAAAAGTTTCTATACTCTAATGACAAGTTGATGCTTCAGTTGAAATATAGAAAAAAAATGGAAGCAGGTACTTGCGCATGCTCAAATGTTAGAGTACAAATAAACAAATAACCTACCCTTCTAGAAACTCCGAATAAACGATCAAAATATCAGGTGTTCACGAATTAACTGTAATCTATTTAAAGTAAACACCTGCAATTTGAACTTTGTTTATGATAAACAGAAATATAAACTTCAAGTATCACGGATTCCTTTGAAATTATTCTAAATTCAATTATCTATAGTAAAAATCACGAAAACATGCGTTATCGTTATTAATTTAAGATTCTATCCAGAATATACTTCAGCGTTTGCAACTGACGTGACTAATACGTTAGAGAAAGAAGGAATATAGGTATCACTTTTTAAATATCGATAATCTATGTATTATCGAAAATCTATTTTTCTACTTTTTAACATTGCAAATTTCGTTATCACATCATCATAATCGATTTTTTATACTAAGCTAATATAACTAACTATGAGAGCCTTTCTTGTCCCATTTTACTCCTTATGCAGTTTTTAATAATTTTTAAATTAGAAAACGATCTTATAACAGATGCAACAGTCACTGCTAAATTAAGAAAGTAAAGCATAGGGTCATTTGCAAAAAGAAATTGTAGAACATCCAATGATTGAAACGATAATGAAGAATCGCTTAATGTTTTCAATTCTGAAGAGAGTTAATATCACGTTCGTTCTTGGATTCACCTGTAGGTTTTTGTACTATGTCAGTACAACATTTTAGTAAATCTTCATCACTGCAGTTATCAAAATTAGGCGTGTTATCGAAGCTTTTTAAATAAGTTAATTTATTTTAAAGAGTTCCAAGTGTTTAATTAATTATCGTGTAAAAAAGGTTTACTTTAAAATGTTGCTTTGGCTCTTCACGCGAATCATCTCGGTGTTCATAGTCAAAATTTTTCGGTTTTCTATGAATAGGAACTGCGTGGACACTTGGAACATATGAATCAGCATCAAACATTTCAGCAATGATCTTAGGTTTCCTTAAGATATTTTCAAAATTGTGATCGGATTTATACTTTTTGACAAAATGTACAAAAGTTTTAAATTGATTGATACATTCTGTTAAACTTAAGTTAGAGGCTCGGAGAATTTTACTAACAAAATTTATTTTAGATAAAATATCAAACCAGATTAGCATAGAACAAATAAATTTGAAATTCTGAATTTTCAATGCTAATGAGTAAGCGTTGTGTTGTGTATTACAAGCAAAATTTTGGTGTTTATTAATTCGTGCGTCAAAGATGTATGGTAAATAAAGCATTAAAGGAAATGTGGCATGTATTCCACTAGACCACCTTGTATCGCCTAAAGTTTTAAGATTTAAATTAGGCACATGTCTCACGATAATGACCCACCATTTTGTAGAGATTGAGGAAATGACTTATACTTCTTGTAAAATATTAAAAAAAATTTGCGTCTCATAAGAAACGTTGGCAGCATCGTTGGCAGCCAGATTTAGGGTATTAGTCGAACAAGGAACAAAAAAGACAGTAGAATTTATGTCCAATATTTTTAGCCAACCAGTATTTTTTCCTTTCATGTTCCTCCCATTATCAGCTCATTGTCCGCGCTAATGTTGAATATCTCAATCTAAATCGTCAAAGTTTAAATACAAATTTAAATAAATCTTCACCCTTGTATGGGTTATTCCATTATTTCAACGTTGAACGTTTTTTTGTTAAAATAAATATATTTAAGGATAACACTAATTTGCTGGGTATGACTAGTATCGGGAGTGCAATCCAATATTATAAAAAAATATTTTGAATGCATTGTGGCTAGAATTGTGTTAATAACTTTTAAGCAAGCAATCCAAGCAGCTCATTTTGAATTTGGTCTCTCATGTAATGAACAAATTTTGTTGCAGGGTTTTGAACTTGGTGAGCACAATTTACATGTTGCCGTATCACAGGATCAAATGATGCAATCATTTCGACTGCTTTTAAATATTTGTCATTTTCACGTTCGACGTTCTCTAAAAATCTAGACAATGCTGAGATAAAAATTTGATCACAGCAACGATTCTTTGTAATAGATCATATCAATACTCTTTCAGACACCTTAATTCTCAAACATTAACTGTTTTGTTTAATTTTAGCATTTTTCGCAGGTTAAACCATACCTTAATGTTATTATTGTGTCTTTACCAGCAACGCGGGAACATTATAATAGGCTTGTGCAGTTAACTAGATTTAACGGCGAGAGTGCAAAAAAAGTACATAGCCGATGACGTGACCGCCTTGATGTGTTGATTTTTGGGAATGGCTTAGACAGGGTACGGACACAGAGTACAACTGATCGTGGATTTACAATCCGCCAGGTCGTTGTACGAACAAGGAGTTTAGGTTGGCAATTCAGTTCCGGAGAAACTTACTACCTACTAGGGGAATTCCCAGTAATCCAGCCGCCGAGCGAAGGTGCCGTGCTGGCTGCGACAAAGTTGAGTCACTCAGTCGTATACTTCACGGCTGTCCAGCTACCCACTGGAACAGGATCAGAAAACATGACAGGCTGAACGATAGTCAAGTTATGGCATCGGAACAAAGTGGCTGCATTACAGTAAAGGAGCCTAAGATACGCCTTGCAAATAGCTGTCTGCGAAAATCGGACCTCCCTTTTTTGAAGTGGAAAAGGATTATCTCGTGCAATGTAGCTGTGCCCTGGAAAGGCCCTACATCTCTTGCGGCGGTTTGTCTACAGAAAACGACTTACCATTGTGATCAAGAAATGGTCAGTTATCTGAACTGGAAATATCTGAGCAAGAACTAATCTCTACCGCACCGGTAATCGGAGCGCCCTGTACCTAGTTTCATTCCAACCGAGATATCATATAAGAGATGTGTCTGAATCGATCTCGGTTTCAGAATTTTGCAGCCGATACCAGTAGTGGCAGTACCTTGATCCACACCGACTTTATGCGTATGATGCACTACCAACAGCAGTAAGGTATTACATAGCACAGGCCCTACATGCCATGTTTGTTATGTTAATATAATTATTAATTCATTACTGAATCAACAGTTTCATTTTATTTATTTGATCTTTATTGAAATACCGTGAATGTCGACTCATTTTATTGTTATCTGTTGTGTGCCCTTGCCTTTACTGGGTAAAGGACTTATTGAGCCACTTTTATTATTTCATCTTTACCTTTTCTGTTACATTTACGTCGTATAATTCTTGAGGTCTGGTCTGGTCTTCTTTACTCTGGGCTTTTCCATAATGCCAAATTTTAGAACCTAATTTGAAAAAATTAGTCTTGGAATTTCTATGTAAGTAGGTGTCAATTGTACCATGTTATATGTTACAATCGACACTAGTCAACATATTTATATTTCGAACCGATTTTTTCTAATCAAACCTTTAAATTTTATTTTGAAACTACTAATGTCTACAGAGCAACATATAGACTTTGCAATTGAAGCAAGATTGGTATCGTTTAAAAACTAGTAAATTCAAAACTACTGCAATAATATTAATTAAATTACTTACATTGTATTTCACAAAACAGATATCTACCTCCGCACGGCGTATGTTTTTACTTTTACAGAAAAGTTTTTTACAAAGTACGAAATTTGTATATGAACTGTTTTATATACAAATTTTTAAGTTTAACTAACAGATGGCTAAGCGATAAGTTAACACTTATTACGATTGATACCGGTCTACCCTAATACCGAAACTTCCCCTTCATTGGTTACCTTTAAATTTTCACTAATCGAACTAAACATGTTGAGTAATGACCCCCAGGACCTTGTTTTTCCAGCATGTTTTAGGGATCGAGGCTTCTTCGATTGGATACCTGTTGTCTTATTAACGTACGCTACAAGTCTATTCAAACATCAAGGAGATTAATATCTTCATTTAGATTTCTACACTATTCCCAAGCAGTTAGTATGCTAGTATCTAATCTATGACATGCATAGTTTACACGTACTTGTTGATTGTTGGCAGCTATAATATTACTACCACAATCTGTTGTTATTGGAATGTCGACGACATTACAATTACATTCTATTACTACGTTACCTAGAACAGGGGTTCCCACCCTTTCAGACTCTGAGCCCCCGTTCATACTTCGGTGTGAAGTTGAATCTAACATTCCTGTAACCTGTTTCACAAAATGTAAGATGATGTTACACAGTGTTACTTTTGGCTGAACTTGAGATCTTTTAGAGTGAAGGGATCTCCTAAAAAAGATGGAAACTCAAATATCTTCCGACTATGCTAGAGGTCTATTCCTCGGGTAGAGCTTATGAGAAGTGGTCGTGGTTTTTATGACAAAACATTATTTACTTGCCCACTCTAATAATACTAAAATAGGGGTGCAAGAGGGCGCCGCCAAGTCCTTAAATTTTCTATACAAGGGTTTGCCCTAAGGGTGGGACTTGGAAGTCCTTAGAGAATATTATCGTGTTTACTGCCTTAGCAAAATCTGTAAAAAATATAATTTAGTATAGCTAAGAAGGACACAAGGGAGGTGCTCTTGCTACCTTATACTGTAAAGAAAAGAATAGTTATTAATGTAGATTTTTTGAACTCTATTATAAACACATTAAATTCTTGAAAATACTAGTAGTGCTTTTTAGTCAAGTGAGAGCTAGAAACATTTAAATTGTAAAGGGTAGTAATGCCTTTTTTACTTCTTGAACTAATTACCCTATTCTTGAACTCCTTGTTCAAAATAAAACAATTACTCAAATAATGTAAATGATTATTCTTTAATTAAAAATTTCCTTCAAAGTAATAAAATTTTATGTACCAAATATACATCTTAAAGGTAGTTTTAATATCTTCAACACAAATTTAGAATGAGAAAAATGTTACTGTCTCTGCTAATAATTAAAAAAATATCAAAAATATATCAAACATTTTTATAAGGCTTTTCAAATCAATTACCCAAAATATCAGATCTGCTATTTCGTTTACAAGTGTGTATTAAAATTTTCAAAATCTAATAATATTAGCTTTTATAACCACTAAAGATACGATTGAATTTAAATAAAATATTTTGTTGAGATTAAATTAAAGTATTCACATTCCTTTGTAATATTAACATACATAACCTCTAGTTCAAAATGTGATAAATTCCAAGCACCAAAGTTTTTCATATTTACTGAGCAAAACAGGAATCGTAGGTTGTTACAATGTTGTTTACGAAATTCAGCCTCATGGTTAATATACGGGAACAGCTGTCGTCATGCCAAAGTAATAAAAAAGCTTACCTTGAAAAGCGTTGTTCTATGCTGCATAGGATAATTACAGTGTAGAAACCAAATGTGCTGGCATATGATTTTTTGACAAACAAATGACGTCAACCTACTGTCCACACTTTATTACGTAGTAATACGGAATTTTAGTGGAACCATTTAAATGAACTTGAAAAACTTCTTATTTTCGCAAGTTCAAACAAAACCAGATAATTTAACAGGCTATCCAAAATATATCATGTTTAACACAATTTTAACGGTGATTCAGAGAAATGCACATGGCATTTGAACATGTAGCTCGGAATCTTATCTTTGCTAAATGTCCAGAATAAACACCATTATAATTAAATGACGGATAATAAGCTTGATAATCACAAAGACCGAATTTTATAACTTTAGTAAAATCAAAATTAACAAATTAAATAATTCGTTATCAAAAATCCATGGGGCGTTTAAACGATATTTTACTAAAAATATCATTGAACGTTTGAAAGCATACTTAAAAAAATCGTAGAGCTTTTAAGTAATATCTTACCAAAAAAACATAAAACTTTCGAGCGGATTCTTACTAAAATGATTAATAGAACTTAAGAGCGCATTATTAAAATACATTTTACTTCAAGTGCATCTTACACTTGGTCACGCGGCAACGCCTATCTAGCTGCAGGTTGCTGGCAAGAACCCAACTCAACTCCATGACGTTTCCTCTTCAAGCGGTCGTACCAGACTGACGTCTGCTATATGCGCACAAGCAACTTGAAAACAGCCTCATATGTAAGATTCTATTCAAACAACCAACGTTTGCTAGTAGTAACTAAGCACGAATTATTAAATAATTTCTGTCTTGTGATTGGGCTAGATAGCTCCGATCTAAATATTTATTTAATATAGCATGAATAAAATGAAAAAACCCTTACCGCAACAAATATTTAAAATGCCAGATACGTATTTCGACCACTATGTGGTCATCATCAGTAGGAAATCTGTAATTAAATAATAATTAGCTGTTGTTCTGGAACACTTCAGAGGATATTCTCCTCACCACTCAGGCTGAAGTAAACCTCCCAACATACAATTTACTATATTGTTGCTTTAAACACTATCGAGGATATTCTCCTCACCCGCAGGCTCGTGTTATCCACAACAAACAAGTGAATTGTGACATTATAACTTAAATCTACTTAATTTATACTAATTCTAAATCTACTGAAGCGGAACCAATTTAATCTTGCTTTCTCGTTGGTTGTTGACCAATAGGGAAAGCAAAGCAGATGGCTCTATTGGCCCTTTATCAGTGTTTAAGAGGGGCCTTTTATGTTTAACAATTTTAATTGATTCATAGGCATTTAAGGAGGAAAACGTTGGTACCGCTTTTAACAATTTAACATTTTCTAGTTTAACGGGGTGGCTGGTTTCAAATATATGTTTGGCGACCTGAGACCTTTCGTATTTACCATATTTAAAGTGAGTAATGTACTCTTTCAATCTTGTTGTTATATTCCTCTTGGTCTGGCCAATATATTTTTGAAAACACCCCGGCCCTGCACAACTAATTTCATAAATCCCCGACTTTTGCAATTTTTCCACCTTGTCTTTTGGATTACCTAGCAAATCTTTAATTTAATTGGTATTAGTGAAAGCAATTTTGAAATTTATCTGTTTGAATGTTTTATCAAGACCTTTTGTGGTTTTGTGAAACGGAAGTTTAACATATTTAACATTATCGTTAGAGATGGTCGATTGCAAAGTCGTTGATTTACTGATGTTAACTCTGTTTTTACACTTTCTAAAAATATTATCTATAATATCAGAAGAGAAACCATTGTAATGCGCTATTTGTTTAATAAGAGCAAATTCCTTATTAAATCTGTTTTTATTTAAAGGGAAATTCAATAATCTATTAATTAAAAAGTTAAATAAAGCCAACTTATGTTGTATGCTATGATTGGAGGAAGACAAAATAAAGCGATTTACATTGGTTTCTTTTCTATAAATGTCAAATTCTAATTTATTACTTTTACAAATTACTAATGTATCTAAAAAGGGTAATTGTCCATTATTCTCTAGTTCATACGTAAATTTTATGCTTTGAAATTTTGAATTCATTTCTTTAAGAAAATCATCAACATTTGATTTAGAAGTGTCAAAAATTGCAAAAATATCATCTACGTACCTTAACCATATTCTTGGGAAGTATTTGAAGTTTTCTTTTAACTCGGTCTCAAAGCGAGACATAAATAAATTTGCTTTGAAAGGTGATAGGCTATTTCCCATTGCTGTGCCTTCATGTTGTTCGTACAACTTGTTGTTGAATTGAAAACAGTTCTGGGACATGCAATGCGAAACAAGCTTGATATAGTCCTCAACTTTATCATCATCAATATCACTATCTATAAGAACATCCTTTAAATATGTTAAAGTACGTGGTATTGGAACACTAAGGAATAATGAACTGACATCAAATGAAATTAAGATTTCGTTCTCTTCTAATGTGATATTATTTACTTTATTAATGAACTCTAAAGAGTTTTGTACAGACAAACTGTTAAACTTTAAATTCTTAAATTCATTTGACAGCCTTCGTGATAAATAGTAAGTCGGTGAGTTGATACTTGTAACTATTGGTCTCATCGATTTATTGTTTTTGTAAATTTTTGGTAAACAGTAAAGTTTTGGCATTTCAGGATTTGAAATTGTCAATTTTAATTTTAGTGTGGGCGAAATTAAGTTTGGACAATCTTTCAAAACTGACTCTGTTGATTTAATCATTTTATTTAAAGGAACCTCATTTTTACGTTTTTTTACTATTGGTCTGAAAGGACCCTCAGACAGCAAAGTTTCTACTCTATCAACATAGTCTAGTTTATCCAGAATAACCGACCTATTCCCCTTGTCAGCCTTTAAATAATAACAATTCTTTTGTCGTAAATCTTTAATAATCAGATGATCTTTCCTTGTTTGTTCTGAGGCATTGCTTGCGCAAGTGCGTAAGTTGTCCGAAAGTTGCATGCGTTTCTAATAAAGTTTTTTGAATTGTCATCTAATTTTGAAATGGATTTTTCGATTCCAGCAATAATGTCTTCCAAAGGAGTTTTCAAATGATCTACTCCAAATTTTAGGTCTCGATCAAGGAAAGTCATCTCTTCATTATTAAAGATTTTCGACGATTCGTTAACAACTATTGACTCTAACGGAGGTGAAGTAATTTTCAGTTTTTTAGGGGGTACATTGACATTGTGTTTCTTTAAAAGAATCTTCAACTTATTATTTTGACGATTAATTTTGTCTAACAATTTATTATTGTTGACTTCAAAAACAAATCTCTGGAAATTACTCCATTTCTGAAAACCAGACTCAGACAAATTGCACGTTAGTGCTAGGTGCAATTTATACGTTTCCAGTTCCAATATACTAAGCTTACTATAATAAGTTTACTATAAGCTTACTATACTATAAGCTTACTATAATTGTAAACGTAGTAACGAAGTAATCAATTTTGCAAAAGATAAATGGCTTAATATCACATTAGAAGAGAACGAAATCTTAATTTCATTTGATGTCAGTTCATTATTCCCTAGTGTTCCAATACCACGTACTTTAACATATTTAAAGGATGTTCTCATAGATAGTGATATTGATGATGATAAAGTTGAGGACTATATCAAGCTTGTTTCGCATTGCATGTCCCAGAACTGTTTTCAATTCAACAACAAGTTGTACGAACAACATGAAGGCACAGCAATGGGAAATAACCTATCACCTTTCATAGCAAATTTATTTATGCCTCGCTTTGAGACAGAGTTAAAAGAAAACTCCAAATACTTCCCAAGAATATGGTTAAGGTACGTAGATGATATTTTTGCAATTTTTGACACTTCTAAATCAAATGTTGATGATTTTCTTAAAGAAATGAATTCAAAATTTCAAAGCATAAAATTTACGTATGAACCAGAGAATAATGGACAATTACCCTTTTTAGATACATTAGTAATTTGTAAAGGTAATAAATTAGAATTTGACATTTATAGAAAAGAAACCAATGTAAATCGCTTTATTTTGTCTTCCTCCAATCATAGCATACAAAATAAGTTGGCTTCATTTAACTTTTTAATTAATAGATTATTGAATTTCCCTTTAAATAAAAACAGATTTAATAAGGAATTTGCTCTTATTAAACAAATAGCGCATTACAATGGTTTCTCTTCTGATATTATAGATAATATTTTTAGAAAGTGTAAAAACAGAATTAACATCAGTAAATCAACGACTTTGCAATCGACCACCTCTAACGATAATGTTAAATATGTTAAACTTCCGTTTCACAAAACCACACAGGGTCTTGATAAAATATTCAAACAGATCAATTTCAAAATTGCTTTCACTAATACCAATAAAATTAAAGATTTGCTAGGTAATCCAAAAGACAAGGTGGAAAAGTTGCAAAAGTCGGGGATTTATGAAATTAGTTGTGCAGGGCCGGGGTGTTTTCAAAAATATATTGGTCAGACCAAGAGGAATATAACAACAAGATTTAAAGAGCACATTGCTACCTCAAATATGGTAAATACGAAAGGTCTCAGGTCGCCAAACATATATTTGAAACCAGCCACCCCGTTAAACTAGAAAATAATAAATTGTTAAAAGCGGTACCAACGTTTTCCTCCTTAAATGCCTATGAATCAATTAAAATTGTTAAACATAAAGGACTCCTCTTAAACACTGATAAAGGGCCAATAGAGCCATCTGCTTTGCTTTCCCTATTGGTCAACAACCAACGAGAAAGCAAGATTAAATTGGTTCCGCTTCAGTAGATTTAGAATTAGTATAAATTAAGTAGATTTAAGTTATAATGTCACAATTCACTTGTTTGTTGTATATAACACGAGCCTGCGGGTGAGGAGAATATCCTCGATGGTGTTTAAATCAACAATATAGTAAATTGTATGTTGGGAGGTTCACTTCAGCCTGAGTGGTGAGGAGAATATCCTCTGAAGTGTTCCAGAACAACAGCTAATTATTATTTAATTACAGATTTCCTACTGATGATGACCACATAGTGGTCGAAATACGTATCTGGCATTTTAAATATTTGTTGCGGTAAGGGTTTTTTCATTTTATTCAAATTGTGCCACAGTGTTCCTATAGATTATTCATATAGCATGATTTAACTATTTATTTAAAGATACAATACAGCGTATTTAATGAATGATTTTAAAAGATTTGCAGTCGTCAAAAAAAATTGTTACAAGGTCACGCCTCCATTTATATTTATATAAGTTGATTAGACTTGTATACGATATTTTTACTTACATTATGTTTGGATAAAATGACTTTGAACTTAGGCTAGACATACATACACTGGTAAAAAATATAAAATAACATTTGTTAAAAAAATTTGAATTACACAAATCATCGAAAAAATTACAACAAAATGTCAATAATGTAACCATCAAAATGTCCGTTGCCTTTGTAGTACTAGTGTGAGGGCTGGCACTGTTTCTCGTCAACTATTTTTTGTATGTTTGGTTGCAATTTTGACAAAGAACACCGCAGGTCACTTTCCACATCTAGTCTGACTCGATATTTAAATTTTATATTAGCCAAAGGCTGAAAATCCTGACTCGCATACATAAGTTGATGAAAATTGTACAAGCAATTTGGCTGCTTCCATTGCTACTTCTGGGTAATTGTGAAGATATAGGAGCCAGAAGTCTTCGAGATCCACGTTTGGGAAATCCACTTTAGCTTTGGAATCACATTGCAAATCAATTGTTTGTGCTTGCATATGATCAGGAAGTATATCAACATTGATTTTAAAGGGGTCTCTTGTTAAGTTGAATTCCCAGTTTTCTGAGCTTATATCTGGGAAATAGACTCCGATTTTCTTCTTCAGAGATACAAAATGCTCAGATATGAGCTCCTTCATTTCATTTACCAGGTCTTTTAGAAGACTTTGGGTGTCATCGAGGAGGTTATTTAATTTTGAAAAGGAAAAAAGTTCGGCTCCGAATTCTGAAGGCGGTGTTGTCAAACAGCCATCTTTTCAGCAGAACTCTTAATCAAATCATAGTTCTTCAAAGTACTTTTCTAAACTTGTAGCTTTAGGTTCAGAAGATTTATTGTTTCGAAAAAGTCTGACAAATATGCCAGGTAGAAGATAAATTTGTCATAAAAGGCGGATGTCGGAAACAATGCAGACATAATTTCATTTTATATATTTAAAGCTTTAAATTTTAGTATAAGAAAAATATATAAAATGAAATTATGTCTGCATTGTTTCCGACATCCGCCTTTTATGTTCACCTTGTGGTTCCTGTTCCTTTTAGTGAAGTGGGCAGGAGATAAATTGAAAAATAGCGACGAAGGACAACCAGCAGAATAAATTTGTCATCTGCAAATTTCTGTACTGTTCTTCATTTGAACTCATCAAAAAAATTTCAACCTCTGATTTTAAGTTGAACAATCTTGCAAGCATATTACCTTTGGACAACCAACGAACTTCGGCGTAAAAGAAAATTGTTTTTTGATCACTGTTCGGTTCTTAGCCCAACACTCGCAAAAGTCAGGTGGTCAAAGCACTGAATTTGACATGATTAACTACTTTAACTGCTAGGTCCAAGGTAATGTTGAGTGATTTAGGGAGAGTCTGGCAAGCCAAAGTTTGTCTGTGGATGATACAATGGGATCCAATTATTTTATGGTTCTTTTTTTAGCCAATTCAATAAATCCTGATCGTCATCCTGTCATCGCTTGAACTCCATCAGTACTCTCTCCCAGGGAAGGTCATTAGCTTCTAAAAATGTTTGAAAAGCGGAAAATATGTCGACTGCCGTAGTTGTTGTTTCAAGATTTTATTAAAACAGTATTTTTTCAAGGAATTTCTTTTCATCTATATCTATGTATCTACAGTAAAACAACAACTGCGCTTGTTTTGAAATGTCTGTTGTTTTATCGCACTGCAATGTAAAGAATGGGGACTTTTTCAGCTTTTGCACCAATTGATTTTTCAAATCAACAGCCATGTGTTCAATTCTTCGTTTGACTGTATTGTTTGATAAAGCAATTTTGGCAACTTTATTGTAGCTGTCTTCACCGAGCACAGTACTACAAGCAGTAAGCAAACAGGGGTTTATCAGTGACTTACCGATTGTGTAGAGTTTCTTGTCTTTAGCTATCAACAAGGCAATTTTGTAAGAAGCATCAACGGGTTTTTCATTTTCCATTCGAAAACTTCCACTGGAATGAGTTTCATTCGCTTAATGCAACTTTTCTTAGAAACAAAAAATTCAGTAGGTTTGTCCTTCACTGCAGCATGATTTGTAGTCAAATGGCGTTTCAAATGTCCAGGTCGCATTGCATCATTACTCAGAACTAAATGGCAAATTACGCACTGAAGTAAATGACTACCGTTTTTCTCAATAAATGTAAACCCGTATTTAATATAGTCATCATTATAGAGTCTTTTCTTCGGCAGTGATTTAGCCATTTTTAATAACAACTAACCACTAAAACACACAATAATTGTCACTGTTATGGCGTTTAGAATCAACAACATTTACAGGCAAAGGCAAATGCGCGACTGGTTACTGTGTGACTAGTGGCGACAGATAAACAAAGGCCTATGATGCTGAGTCAGCTAGTTTCTCGCTCCTGGCCGGACGCTCACTGACTCATGCGAATGCACCATAAAGAAATGTCGATACTCGTGTGATTTATTAATTTCTTTTGAATTTGCTAACACCTCCTCTGGAATTCTTACACCCCCCCCCTTAAGGGCGTGCCCTCCTCCTCCCCGGTTGAGAACCGTTAGTCTTAAACAAACGCTATATTTTCTGCAGTCTTGTTTTGAGAAAGGTATTTACAGACATACATACACCTGCATAAACTCCAACAACCATCTATTGATTCTTCGATCCATCAAAATGTCAGGTCTAAATAGCTACGATGTACCACAAATCAGTTGTGACGGATATACACTTTTCATATAGATTTTTGCAAGGCAGCTTTTATATCGACCTGTACTTCATTCGCACATTTTTCTAATACCTTTCGAACAGATATTCGGCTACTTAAAGCGGCCGATGTCTCCATGTTTTCATATTTTACGCCTATGGAAATCGTTTCTTGTGCAAAGTTTAAAAAGCGCTGACTTTTATTGACAACAAACTGTAAATACACGCCTACAATTATAAATGCTTGACGTTTTCTAACATGTACAAAATCTGAATCAGTTATTTTTGGATTGCTTTTTCTACATATTGGTGTTATTTTGCTAGCTCTTGCACTTACATCCCGTAGCAACGAGCAACGCTTCTGGTGATCATTTAAATTTTTAGTGCCAAATTCAATAATTTTATTTTCTACTTTGTTCCGAAATATGTAGCAACGGTAGCGTTTTGCACAAGCTAATTCAAAAACATCCTCTTTTTTTCCTAAATTTTAATCGTTTTAAAAAATTTTCAACAGTCGCCTATTCCACCTTTCTTCTTATTTCTTCAGGAAGTTGTAAAAGATCCACTTTGTTTGTTTATTCCAATTTATTATAATATTATTTAATGACTTCGGCACTTCCCAGCTTAAAGGAGAACACTAGAACATCTGCACATGCACTACCATTGTCACCATCGATGGAAATAAGACACTGTTTTGCATAAAATTCGGAATTCTTATTTATTTGGCACAGAGTGGGGGCACCATAAAGTTTATTCTTATACCTAAGCTGTTTCTTTGTATATAATAAGTATTGGTTACCGTTTAACCAAATATACTAGTATACAATCACACCCCTTTCTTAAAAGCCTATTATCCTAAACTTCAAACAAACAAAAAAGAGTATAGCCAATGATATATTTATGTTTGCTATTATCGTCAAGAAAATATGTTATTTCATTTATTGGCAAGAAACATTTACTTTGAAAACTGTAAAGAATTTGTTAAAGTCTTTTCTTTCTTTTAAACCTTCTAATGATTACATATTTCTTTCTTTTACAACTACAAGGCTAAACTAATTAACCATCACAGACATACACTTTCTTTTGTTAATACCTTATTACCACTTCCTTCAGAAATAGTCGTGAATTTATAGTATAATTGTAATATAGCTATTAAGCATACAAAATGCCTAAAGTTATCAACTCGTCAATTCAGCTTAGCACATCATTTTTCAGTCAAAACTGCATTCTTAGCATTTCCCAAAATTTTAAACAAAGCGAAAATGTCTTATAACTATCACAGGTCGTTTACGGGGGATGAAGGGGTGGACCATTATCGAAACGTAAACAAATCGCAACGTATAATACCCATTGCATATAATTCTACCACCGTATTTGTATTATGCATACCTAAACCAGCATCTCGGGGATTTACTAAAAGTCGTCACTTATGTTATGTCTAAGGTTTATATTACAATTAAAGTGCTGCTTACTGCTTAATGATGTACAAACTACAAAGTAATGGATCGCACTATTTAGATTTTTTGCCACAAACTATTTCAGTTCTTATGCGAAAGAAAATTTTATTGACAAACTAGTTTGTTACGTTTATTTTCAGCATAAATTAATTACCCTACTTTTCTCCCTTGTTAATTCATTACTCGTTCGAATAAACTCCGTTTCAATTCCTAAATTCTTCAACACTCTATATAGTGTACCTGTTCAGTATAAGCCCGCTTAACAAAATTTTAACTCAAATTTATTCGATAACCAAATAGTTTATATCCTGTTTTAGGTATCCGTTAGTTTGTTAAATCTTACAATAACGTATAATTGCTTCCTCTGGTGTTTCCCATTTAAAGACTTGTCGAAATGATAGATCCTACTATTATTTGATAGCGTGTTTTCCAGTTTTGTTAATCGTGCTTCGATAACGCGAGCAGCGCAGTTCGTACTCGTGTTATTTGAACCCATTTTTAATTTGATTCTGCAGCTTGTGCGTTGAAATATTTTTTGCAACGATGCACGTTTTGTTGTTCGACAACTTGTTCGTTGACGTAGACCAACTGCTTTTGTCTGTAGACCGCTACTGCAGTTATGGTAGCAGGGCAAATAGATCCCGACGACCGTAGCGTTGCTGTGCTGACTCACCCCCAGCAGCATGCGAGCTAAGTATCCAGACACATAGAGGTATACAACTTGTTTTCTTTTGTGTATATCAATGGCATAATCCGTGTCAGAGTTTGGTGTATACGTGACAAGAAACGTGACATTATAGAACTATTGTTTGTTGCTACGAATCGATATTATCGCTTTACAGGTGTGATGTACCATTGTTAAAAGTGTTGGACAGACACACACTTATTCCTTTATACTGATTGGTTTATTTTACACACGTAACGTCTTTCCTACTAATTAGTTATTTTACAAAAAGTATTAGGTGGAATTAAAAAAAAACGCTTAACAAAAACTCTCACAGGTTTATTTACTACTGATTCATTTTATTTTGTGTGAAATACGAGATGCGCACTTCGTATCTAAATTCCTAAATTGTCCGTACAATATAATTGTTTGCTGTGAAATAATAACACTTAATTAATTTTTTTTTATTTGTTTGTACAGAATCCTTTATTTATTTTTATGTGTTAATAGATAACGTGGGCGATGTGTGTTTTCTGTTTCTTTTTGGTATGTAAGCGAATTCTCCCATTCTCCGCGGTTGATAGTTATCCTGATATTTACTTTTCTTCCGGCTACGTCTAGGTACGTAGCAAGTTTAAGCGTTTATTTGATACTATGACACTTTGTTGGCTTTTATTTGTCATTGTTGTTTTTCTTAACTATTGTCGAACTGCAATCTACAATAATGCAAACTATAAAATATTAAAGATTCTATTATCGCTATAATAGTGAAGGTCTGGAAACAGGAATTTAAAAATCTGTATAAATTTATTTTATATTATTAGATCACACATAATAGTATTATTTCATAGCACTGCATTTTTAGGCCACAGCACGTTTCCTGAAAAAAATGTAAAAAATGCGTTTTCATGTGATGGGAAAATTGCTTAATTTGTCACTATTAATTTGGGCCACTGGGTCAATATAGGTCACTGTGTCAATCGGGGCCGATACACTTGACTCACTGACCCAAACAAAACGTGACCCACTTGGCTCCAGTGACCCATTTGACCCACTACCCATTTCCTCCCTGCTTTACACTAACTTCTTATTTTAAAGGATGCTCGAAGTGTTTACTTAGCACGTCTTGTCAAATTGACCTCGTGTTTGAGAATTCCTCTTTAATATTATGGATCATTTTTGTGGCTACTTTCCCGCAAACATTAATAATACGTCAACGGGGTCGCTGGAGCCGTTTGGTGAACCTTAAATTTGTTGTAACCCTACAGAAAATAATCTAATGGTGAGAGATCCTTTAATCGCGCCGTATAGAATTTCTGAAAGTTTTGGGAGAGTAATTGTGTCTTGTAGTAATTCGATGTATTTCGGACTACTTAAATTTTCTTGCATGAATAGGGGCCCTGCGATGTGGTTACGTAAAATTCTCGTTTAGATATTTAATTTTGGGAAACTAGGTACGTATTTCACGAAATACAATACCTGCAGTTTTGAGTGTGTATAGTTTAATTCAGATAGAAGGTGCATTCGTTGGTAAAACAAATATGCTGTACATCGTTAGAATTTTTTGCGATCCTTCCTGTGATAATGTCGTAAAATTCAGTAGACCTACCAGAATCATCTTCAGCAAACTCGTTAAGTAACTTCGTTCGATACGTATGAAATGTGTTCCTTTTTAAAATTTGATTTAAAAACAAACGGAAGGCGTTACATGATTTCGACATTTCCTTAGCAGTTTGATGGCGATTAATAACCATTTCATCTACTACCTGTACTTTCACGTCATCTCCCACTCGGACTCTTACAGATCTTTGCGGATCCTGCATTGTTCCCAGTGCCCAAAACTTTGACAACAGTTTTTAAGAAAAAATTGTATATGCTGACCATTACGAAAAACGTTCACTAAATATTCGGACAGCAGCATAGTAATTGCAATTAGCCTCTCCAAAAATGATTACAGCTTCGGTTTGTTCTTCTAAAGGAAGTGCAATGACAATGATTCAAGTAAATTGAGCCATAGCAACAATTACTAATCAGATGTTTGTATATAAGTCCAACTGATTGGAAAATAAATTACTTGTCATGGGATTACGACTAAATCAAACACGCAGGTTAAATTAAGGACAAAAATACTTTTAAATTGATGTACTGCTCAACCCTCCTCTCCATAAGAAGAAAGGGTTCAAAATGGCTCCCAAGTGTCAATATGAAACTTACAACTACCATAGTTCCGTCAAACAAATGTAACTTTTCTCTTATATAAACAGCCCAAATTACACGGGAAAATCATTAACCGTTTTACAATTGGAGGAAAGGCGAAAGACTTTCGGTCCTCACTGTATATGCACTTTTTTATCGATCTCCCACCTGCATATCTGTCTCACAAAACGTAACCTTTCTTATTTACAGTAATTAGCCCTTAAACTAAATAATCTGCTCACCTGAAATTTGTAGACAATTAAGACGTGCACACGCCTTTTTTCATTACATTACGATTGAAATCAGTGTGTTGCAATTTTTGCATAGGTTTCGTGCTACTCGAAAACATCTGGTTACAAAGCCACTAAAATTTGTAACCTTTTATTAAACAATTTTACGCCCTGAAGGGGGCGAGGACCCCGTAACAATATAAGAGTGCATCCGCTAACTGCAGTGACGCGGGAGTGGGCTCCGATTAACAAAAGAAAATTAAAAAATAAAGAAAAATAAGAAAATCCAAAAAATAAATAACATTTCTTAAATACAAAAAATCTACGTTACATAGCACTTAACCCTGAAAAGCTTTCTTACTTTTGTCAAAATCGAGGGGCACCATCCGCAATTTCGCAATTTCTTATGATGTACCTTCTACGCAAAAGGCGATTTTTCCGCATAAAACTACTTTGCTTTGGTATACTAAATTGGCACATAATTAAGGAAATTTCTTAAAACAAATTGCTTCTTTCAAGTACAACTGACACTGGGGTAGCTGGATATTCTTTACAAATTACTAACTAGACCTATTTCCTAAATAAATTGCAATAAAAATTAACCTAAACTTAAACTCTATCAACAAAAAATAATTTAAATACACATACAAATATATTTTCCTAAAAACAAATTTTTAACCACAAATCTTTCTAGGTATTGCTAAAAAAAAGTCCTAAAGGAAAATTTGTAAAAAACAAATTTAAGCCGTTAACAAAAGTATTTGCCAATCAAAATTTTTCCTGCGTTCGTATTTAATCATAAGACATTAATGAGCCACCAATTATAGGAAATGTGGCTCATAATAAACAAAAAAAAACAGTTAAATTCAAATTCTTTTCATTGTCACTTCCAAAACTCTTTACTACTAACACCTACTTATTCCTTAATATTTTAAACTAATAACATTATGCTTAAATTTAATTACCACTCCTTCCGTCGGTAAACCATGAATCTATTAATAAAAAATAATCACTGTCATGTTCAATTGATGTCCTATGTAAGAAACTATCAACCATATTTACGTCCAGTACCTCACATATAAATTATACCTAATTCTAAACAAGTCTATAATATTACTTACAGTTTGATTCATATATTCTAAGATTCGAAATGTCCAGAAAACAACATCTTTCTATTTTGCTAATTATGAAATTCATGTTTCTTTCCATTTTGCAAACGACAATTGAAGCACAACTCAGAATTCCAACTTACTGACAAGATGAACAATTTCAGTTACAGTCTCTGTAAACAGTCACAACGACATTAATTCCACCCTCAGATGCATAGAAACTACCTCGCACTGCACGAGTGTAAATTCACATATTTCATGGTAAGTTGCGTTTTTGTAACTTAAGCCTCCGTTGCGCTCAACTTTCTACAATTCACTTACTTTACAACATTTTTTAATTCTAAATTAACTTTGCTTAATTTTTTACTTTCAACTTATACCTTGTCCTGTAGCCTCACACGCGGCAGCTTCCCTACGCGGGGATTTCACGTCTTTGTATTCCTATATATTTGATGTTTTGGGCTACCATTCGTACATAAATAATTTTGTTTATTTTCCGTTGCGTCCAACAAATCTAATTTACTCACACTGAAAATTATATTAATTATGTTCAACATATGGCTAATACAATATAACGACTATGTGTACTTAAACGTTTCTCAAATTTCGATGCCTGCTTTGTGGATTTTTTAATGTCATCGACTTTATTCCTACCATACAATGTTTTTATAAACGCAATACTAAACTTTATTATCTGAATTACTTTTATGACAAGAAACTAATAAAGAATAAATATTTGCAAAATTTTTTATTCACAAACCGCGTCCATATATTTAGTCTATTCAGAATTAAATTTTCTTTCTTTTGCATCTAATTTATTGTTAGCGTAAAGCACACTTTACAACAAATCAAAAAATTTAGTATAGACGCTAATACTTAAGTTCCTTTGTAAACTTTTCTTATTACCAAATAAGTATCTAAGGTCGGTAATACTTTTATTTTTTAGCATCACTTACATGCGTATCAGCGGGAACAGCACTAGGATGGAGCGGACAAGTAGCAAACGATTTACTAGATGGGAAACTTGGATACAATATAACATACGATCAATTAGAATGGATAGGATGGTTAATGTATATTGGAGCTGCAGTAATGTCATTATTTACTGGTGCAATTGCAGATGCCACTGGTAGAAAGCCACTTATGCTTTTCTTAGTAATTCCTTCGACCGTTGGTTGGTGTCTTCTAATATGGGCAAATTCAGTAGCTATGCTCTATTGTGGAAGAATTATAACAGGAATGGTTGCTGGTGCCTTTACTGTTTTATCTGTTATGTATACCATGGAAATAGCCCAAAAGGAAATACGTGGCGCATTGGGTAGTTTCACGCCACTCATGATCACTGTTGGATTTTTCTTTTCATATGCGTTACCCATTTTTCTAGACTACAAATATTATACAGCATGTTGCGCCGCTATGCCACTTGTCTTTGCCGTATTATTTTCTCCCATGCCAGAAACTCCAATTTACCTTTTAAAGACCAACAAACCTAAACAGGCATATTCAACGTTACGTTGTCTACGTGAAGAATCGTATGATGTTGAAAGGGAATTTACTGACATGCAAGATAGTTTAGAAGAAGAAGTGTTAATTTCAAAACAAGCCGTCGTAGTCCGATCTTTGAAAACAAGTACTACAAAAAATGCTTGTTTTATTGGATTTGGGTTAATGTTTTTTAAACCAGTTTGTGGTGTTGATTCTATAACGGCATTCACAGTATATATATTTTCAAACTCCGGAATTAGAATATCACCAAATGTCTGTGTAATGATATTAATTAGTTTTCAAATAATAGCAGGGGTAACTCAGTTACTACTAGTAGATCGTTTAGGTAGAAGGTTCCTTTTGTGTTTTTCAGGAACTGTCATGACTTTTTGTCTTACAATAATTGCGGTCACCTCTTTACTAAAAGATATACAAATTATTACCGAAGAATATTACCAGCACTTAATTTTTATACCTATAGTAGCTGTTATTCTGTATTGTGTTTCGTTTGCACTTGGCATAGGTCCAATACCATGGGTAATAATGGGTGAAGTTTTTCCCGAAAAAATCAAAAGTATAGCAATATCCATAGGAACATTTATGTTGTGGATAACAGCGTTTTTAAGTGGTAAACTATTTGTATTTTGTGATCGTGAGTTATTAAGTTATGTGATATTTTTTATTTTTGCAGTAGTTACCGGAGCTTCTGTAATATTTGTAATACTTTTAGTACCTGAAACAAAAAATAAAACTTTGAAAGAAATTCAAAAAGACCTTGAGTAGGACAGATTCGGCATATAGACTTTTAGCTAGTTCAGGAATTTAAAGATTTTAGACCAACAGGAAAATATTTTTTAAGTAAAATTATGGAACAAACGATTTTTGGCTGTCACACAATCTTGCGATTTGGGAGCTCTTGATGCTAATCAAAACCCTAAAAATTGGATTGCTCGATTTCATCTTTTGATTTGTGCAAAAGCTGTATATAATTTAATATTTACTTTAAATTCGGTATTTTGTATTTAGTTTTTAATAGCGTACTGCTTAGCATATAGCCACAATTACATTCTCTTTAAAGGTGACCATCAGGGTCGCCGTTTTATGAAGAGTAGTTATAAGAATTCCTAAATTGTATGCAAAAAATCAGTACTCCCAAACACCGTTTTCCATTCCGTTGAGCTCTTTATGTTTGTTAAAACATCTATTGAAAGTAATTAACAAATGCAGTTAAATTCAAAAATGGTTACAGATGTAGACAACTAACAATTGGCCGATTAAAACTTATATACAATAACCTTAAATCCAGTGGTTTGTAGTACTATTTTAAATAAACTGGAGAAACGAAAATTTTAGAAACCACATTAATGTTTTTATTATCAGTCTCTGCACCTGTTCATAGCATAAGGTAACCAATAAATATTGCAAATTCTGCAAAAGAAATGTATTGTTTATTTCACAAAAGAGATGTATAAGCAAGTTAGGTTATAGTTCATATTCCGGTATACTTAGTAAGTTGTACTTTACAATCAAATAAAATGGGCACCAGTACAAAGATTCTCCTGACAATAATTACTGTCCATCAACCATCGCTTTATAGGTATGGATAATAATCACATCCAGAAATAATTGGAATGTTGTCATTGGCATTTTTTAATACAATTTTAAAGATACCGTATTGAGTGTCATACCAGTTATAAGAATATAATTTATAGATAATGCCTGCGTTAACAGCAGTTTTTTTCTTCTTAAAAATAAATCAATCGCAATTCTTGAAACAGTCACTAGTTCTGGGACTACTACAGAATGAGCTTTCGAACAAGGTATACAAATTCATGACCATTGCTACTTTTACTAAGATAATTGTTACTCTCAACCCCCAGCACTCTCTTAATTAATTATTAAGGTTCGATCGTGCAAATTTTCGCACTTTATAACAAGTGTAAAGATATAAACACTAACGGTCTATGGCTTCTGGCTATGGATTTCTTTTCAGGGTCGTGATGATCTCACCTTCTTCAAGTTTTATAACGTTCTTGCTCTTCAATCATTGCTGCAGTGCCCTAAAATGAAAAGATAAGACGCGAGGAACGAACAATGTAACGCGAGTTATGTATCCCCAAATTTATCTATATATTAAATAATAGAATCTAATAGGAATTATAAGAAATTGTTAAATAAATCATAAGGCAATTGCAACAATGTATTACAAGGATAAACCAGACAGGTTATTAACAGTTTATGAGAACGGATATGCAACTTTGTATCCGAGACGATAGTGATACTGCAAGTGGCAAGTCACAGACGGTTAAGATATCGCAATTACCTAGAAATAAGATTAAAACAATGTAACAAAGTGTACAATTAAGAGTAAAGCAGGCGTGAGATCTGCAAGTTCCCACAGCCATGTTAAGGGGTAGGATATTATAAAAAGCCCGGGAGCTCAAGAACCCGGCAGTCAGTCAAAGTATTCAGCTTTAGCATTGCAGTTTGCTTAGGCGACTCACAACATTAGTTCAATTAATTAATTTATTTTGATTTAAAGTTAAGATCAGTTTGTCAAAATTCCACATTAATTTCTGTAATAATTAAAAATAAATTTGTTATATTTTGGAAACGTTTTTAAAAACGCAGCTCCCAAGGCTGGAACCTTAACTCGCGTTACTGTACGTTGACAATAAATCAGAAAGGGCAAAGAAATTTAATTCTGAAGGAAACAAAATATTTGGACGCGTTTTGTATAGAAGTTTTCATAAATAATCATTCTTAATCAATTTGGATATTTCAAATTTTTGTTTTTTTTTAGAAATAATTTCGATAAGAAAGTGCACATACATAATAAAGGACGATGTCATTATAAAATCGCTTGGCAGACATCGGAATGTGACAAACATTGCGTATATAGTTCCCATAGATAAAGGTAGGAAGGCTTGTGTAATAAGCATGGATTAAACTCGATATATTGTATTAATCAAGCGCTTGCTGTAATTAATATGATTTACAATGGGAGGAATTAGATTTATTGCAATCCACGGAAGGAAACGAAATTAGTTATTTATAAATCGGTAATGCGGTGGTGATCCGTTCAGTCAGGAGTCGATATAGTATGAACTTGAGTTTTGCAAAGCAAAATAGTAGAAAGTGAAACTTTACGCAACATTAAGCAAAAAATAAAGATGGATAACCCGCAGTAGAAAAAAAACACACATACAATAAATTATGAACTTACTCTCATGTAGGCGAGGTATTTTCCATGCACCTGTGGGTGAAGTTGTTGTCGCTGTGGTTGTTTAAAGGCGTTTGGATTTGGATAGTTCTCCGCTGCATTATTTTAGAATTTTGGGTTGTGTTACATCAAGATAGCTATTGTTTAAGGGAACGCTAGTAAATGATAAATACATTAAACTGGTGTTTCTGGATATACTTAAACTTATAGTACGTGTATCAAATAGTGAGCAGAATGTGCTTTTATGTTTACTATTAATAGTTATGCATTTCTTAACTAATAGAGAATTAAAGCGAAATCTAGTGTTTAGTTGGATTCCTTAGCGATAGAAAGGGTGTATATTAATTTTAAGTAGCAATGTTATTTCAAAATTTAAGTTAGTTAAATCATAAAAATTTAACGAATGGACGGACAATGAAAAAATTGAATGAAAAGTTGCTTTTTATCTTTTGTTAATTGCATTGCCCACCAAATTAGGATTTATAATGTGCAGTGATTCATACGGTAAACGAGAATGGTTTGAAATGAATTTTTATTGTTGGATGTAATTTAATGTTTTCCTTATGCTTTGTTTAGTGATACAGTGTAATTTAATGTTTTTTAGGTTATACGTTAGCAATACCTGGCCCGATTTGAGATTAAGAAATAATTTTTTTGAGAAAGTAAATTTGTATATTTATTGATATTATTTTATATTAATGAAGTTTAAGTTTAGGTTGAACATTATTTCAATTTATTTAGCAATTACGTAAAGTCGCTAATTGTAAATTTTATTTGGAAAAAGCATTTTCTTCTGCACTTTTATTCAGTTATGTCCAAGAATTAATACGTACTTAAGATATTTTTAAGCAAGGTAAATATAAGACTATAGAGTCTAGGTTAACGAAGCAACGAAGGTTTATGCAAAATAACCGTCTTCCATATAGAAATAACATCAAGAGGATTGCTGTGATCGACAGTTTTACGCCACTCGATTTTGACAAAGAAAAACTTTTTAGGGTAAGTGATAGCATAAAGTGGAATTTTTGTATTTCAGTTATTTTCTTTATTATTTTTATTCCTTAATGTTTATATGTGCTTTTTTAATTTTTACAGGAACGCACACCCGCATCAGTGCAGCTAAATGACGCACTTTTATATTTTCAGAGTTCACGCCCCTTCAGGGTAAATCACAATTTAATTAATATCATGCTCATTATACCTGTAGCAAAAATTTGAACACAGTCGCATCCGTCAAGTTTAGCACTAAAATATCCACCTATTTCTGCATTTTCCAAGACACTCTTTCGTCTCTCACAGAATTAAATTATTCGAACCGGCTAATCTCTTATACCCGATTAGAATAAAGAACATCGCCACTTCAAGAGCGCATATTCATATCATTTCCCCAAGAGCGATAATAATCCCCGAAAGATGTGTTAGCTTATTTATGCATATCAAAGCCATTTCATTCTTACAATATAAATAATAATTTATAATATATTCAAGAATGAGTTTAGGGAAAAAAGGAATTTTTATATTTTTAAACAAAATGCAATAGATATATGGATAAAAGAGATGGAATTTGAATATTCACTTAACACATAATACAACTAAAAACGTAAACAAACGTGTTAAAGTCACCTATAGTATACAAATTTGGTTCTATCAAGAACACGCGTATACGAGTTCCATAATGCAATGCACAAAAGTCTGTTAAGCTTTTGCTACTGTATACGGATACAGATCCTTTAGTGTGCGATATATAAACTCAAAAATGATATAATAGAATTTGTTTAAACAAAGTCCTAAATTAAGGTTTGCCGGTATACGAATCGAATCCTACTTTATTTTTAAGTGAGCATGATATTGTTAAAATAAATTAAGAGTTATCCGTAGGAGATTGAGCGATACTGTTGTAAAGAGCATTGAGGGTATTGCACATACTACGTGCCCCTAACTATATGAAAGCATGCATAAGAAGTTAAAAGCATGATCTATGTACCCTACTTACTTCTTGGAGGCATCCTAACCTGTGCAAAGTAACAGCAAAATTGATAAATTAATTTCACATATTTTTTTGATGTTTGTTATACTTAATGTTTACCAAATTCTCACACCCTCCATTCTACATAATAGGTAAATATGTGTAGCGGGGTCTTAGTAATATTGTTACTGTAAGTTAAAATATTCTAGTACATAAGTCAATTTTATGCTCCAGTTACCAACTACTACACAATAAATTAATAAACGGATCTAGTGAGTGAATCAATTGTATATTATTATGCCCAATCGGTTCATCCATAGACTTTGTGCTATCTCATATAGCATGCTGAATCTATATCTACAAGTTATGATATGCAAACGAGTAGAGGAGAGGTGGTATGAAACGAACAGATATTGAAAGGGACAGTTTCTATTAATAAGAAACCTGTAGCATAAGAATGTAGAAGCTTTGTCACTAGATGGCGGAATTGTACTACAGATGCCTTCAACAAAAATTATGGCAGATAGCTTTCATTTTGTGAAATAACATATGTTTATAATTTTTTATCCATAAAAGTAAACATTAATATTTTTTTCTAATTTGTGTGCATAATTGTTTGTTTGTTTTTCGTGGAACGTCTTAGTTTTGGATACTGGTATAGTAAAACATTACAATTAAAGTGAAAGTGTACTTCTCACTACGAAGTTAGATTAGTATAGTAGAAAAAATTTTGTTTGTAAAAATGGGTTCTGTATAGAAAGGGACACTAAACTAAGTGATGAAAGAGACGTGTCCCTTTTATAACCGAGTAGTGTCCCTACCAGTATAGCTTCACTTTAATCAATACCTTTGTTTTTTTTTTAATTTTTAAGGGCATGGAGAACCAGGAAAATGCAGCAAGAAGAAGAATAAAGAAGCCTCCAGCAATAGTAGAAACGGCAGTGCAAGAGGTAATTCTAAAGGACAATCTATTAGAAGCGTAGCTGTGACATATGGAATAGACAATTGGCTTTTAGCACTATTGGTAAAACGAGCCAGAGAGAAAGATGTGCCGTTTCTTTACAAGCCTAACATTGGGAATAGGAGAGTATTTAATGAAGCAGAAGAGTTAGCTAGTGTGAAATACTGCAGAATTGCGTCACAAATGGCTTACGGCTTAACCCGCGAACATTTATGCCAATTAGCGCTTGATTATTCAGTAACTTTACAAAAAGAAATTTCTAAAAAATGGACAAAAAATTCTGTGGGTGGTAACGACTCGTTTAAAGCATTCATGAAACGGCATCCAGAGTTATCTTTGAGGTCTCCTGAAAAAACTAGTTTAGCTCGAATATCTGCGTTTAACAAAAATACTGTCGATCGGTTTTATAAAAACTTACAAGAAGTATTAAGCAAACATCATTTTACTCCCGAAGATATTTATAATGCTGACGAAACAGGTTTGTTGACAGTAACAGAACTACCAAAGGTAATTGCACAACGGGGTACTAAACAAGTAGGCCTGATCACATCTGCCAAAAAAAGGCCAGTTTATTACAATGCTATTTTTTGTGTCAGCAATTGGTAGGTCAATTCCACCACATTTATTTTTCCTAGGGTAAATTTGAAGTCATTTATGACTAAAAATTGTCCTACAGGAAGCCTGGGGTTGGCCAATAAGACGATATGGATGACTTCTGACAATTTTATTCTTACTTTTAAACATTTTGTAAAGCATGCCACACCCAGTAAAGCAAAACCTGTGTTGTTGCTAATGGATAATCATGAGAGTCATAGGACTTTGGATGTTATTATGTATGGGAAGGAGGTAGGGGTTACTTTGCTAACGTCTCCTCCGCATTGTAGCCATCGACTACAACCTTTAGATGTGGCGGTGTATGGTCCATTTAAATCATTTTACAAAGTTGCAATGAATGATTGGATTGTAGCTAATCCTGGAAGGGCAGTATCAATCTACCACATACCCAGACTAGCCAAATTTGCATATGAAAAAGCTTTCTCTATCGTTAATATAACGGTGGGATTTAAGAAAACCGAAATTGTTCTTTTTAATTCCCAAACTTTTCCAGACGAAGCTTTTTTACAATCTTACTGATCATCCACAAATATTGAATACAGAAAACAATATTGCTGCAACGCCATCTGCAAGTTCTGAAACAGATGTCAATATCAATAAAAATGATACAAAACTAAATACACTTGCCACAAGTTCGCGTGTGCTTAGTCCAGCAACCATGCGGGCCATTTCCCAAAGCTCCTCCTAGAGTTGTAAAGATTAAAAAAAGAAAATGTGGACGATCTAGAATATTAACAGATACACCTGAAATGCAACTTATTAAAGAAGTTGCTAATCAAAAAGAAAAGCAGAAAGCGAAAACAATCGTTAGATAAAAAAGAGAGGTGAAGCGTAAAGTTCTGATTGAAAGTAGCACTGAAGAAAAATCTGAAGAGAACGTCAGTTATGCTGAAAGCGATGACAGTGAAATGTCTGTGGAAGATATTTATGAACAGGATTTTGAAGTAAAGCCAGAAGACTACGTTGTAATAAAATTTACAACAAAACAAACAGTTAAACAAAGTCGGAAAGATTTTAAAAAAATTAACAGACAAAGAGTTTAAACCAGATTTTATGAAAAATCGAAAAAAACTGACAACTTTCTATTCCTTGAAGAAAAAGATATTGCCGATGTTAATGAAAAAGACATTGTAGTAAAATTGACACCTCCAATTCAGTTGTCTGGCAGTGCAAGATTGTCAATTTTTATCGGCTTGCAAGACATCTAATTGGATTTCACCAGGTACGTGAAATAAAAGATCTGATAATTGAATGTTGTCATGAATGTGAAGCTTGGTAATATCTACATGCCAGTTAGGTAGAATACTGGTGATATTGTCAATGACAAAGCCGGAAATTGTCAATTTGAACTACGAATGACACGAAGAATAAAGCGTGATGTCACAACGTGAACGTATTTGCAAAGTGGCCTTGTTAAGACCGGAAATCGTAACATAAACTTGTTTTGTAGGAAGTCTCAACCTCGTACAAATATCCGAAGTAATGAAATTCGATGGAGAGCCTGAATCTAACAGAGCCCTAAGTCTGAACAATCTGCCATTGAAATCGAGAGTTTGCGCGCACACTTGGGAAATTTTACTAGAAAGGGCAGAAATTGTATGCGAGGAAGCGCTACCCACAGAAGGCAAAGTGTTTATATGCCTTGCGGAGACTGTAGAAGTTTGCGAACGTTGAACGTCCTCGTGCAAAAGTGTATGATGCTTCGACTTGCACTTCCTGCAAGTAAAGCGATGAGAACATTGTGAGACATGATGTCCTTTGTATAGGTAATTCAGATATAGTTTCAACTTCTTTACCTTTAAAATTCTGTTTTGTGCTGATTACCTTAGAAATTCAGTGCAATTGCTGAGCAAATGGGAACCTTAGCATCTATAGCAACCGCATGAATTACTAGATGTCACAAATGTTTTGACACTAGCCTTGGATTTTTCAATCCTCTTGGGCACTACCGTAGAGTTTTCTTTTAAAGTGGAAAGCCAATCTGTTTGGGACTTTAAAAAGTCTTGAAATTCCGCAAGACTTGGTAGCTCTTGAGATAAGGATATTCGAACAGACTCTAACTCTCTAAGAGTAGTAGGGTCGAGTTTGTTGGTAAAAACATAAATGAGAAATGTCTCAATCAGAGATTTGTCATCTGACAAAGAACGCAAAGCACCAACATGTTTGGATAAGAAGTCGTTTATTTGACGAGCTTGTCAGGCGACTCATTTGAAAGATCGATGTTGAATAAAGATTGGACATGATTATGAACAATTATGAATGTGTATTGTTGTTCTTTTTTTGCAAAACGAGTCCCACGTTACACGAAAATTGGACGACACGAAGTGTAGAGACTGTATAACGTAGAGTGCTGATCCACTAAGAGAAGCCCTCAAGTAATGGAAACGCTGGATGTCGCAAATGGACGTATTTTTATTGATTAAAGAATCGAACGTGTCCTTATATTCGAGCCAGTTTTTTAGATTCCCAGAATAGCGCGGTAAATTTATCGTCGGAAGTTTAATGAAATGTGAACTGTGCGATCCTGAATGATTTGATCGCGAACTTGAAGAACGAGATGGTTCACGAAATTCGGATAAGTCGGAATTATTGGCTTTTTCTAGAATCATTGATGCAACAGAAGTGATTCTAAAGAAAGATTCTTTAAAGAAAATGCTTTGTTCTTTATGAACCGAGTCGTCTGAAATAGCAATTATTTGCATATGGATATCTTCGAATGACTGCAATAATGATTTTGAAATAACCAAGCGATCATTCCATTCTATGATTAATTCCCTTGTAATTGACTCAGGATTAGAGTCGGAAGTATTTTTGAAGCGATTTACATAATTGATAAAGCGTGTAAGTTTGCCTTTAATAATTCCACGTTCTCGTACGAGTAACTCATGTTTTAATATTGTACTGAAATCTGCTAATAATTACATAAAAGTGTCTGTACAAATGTACGAAGGAATAAAGAAAATCAGTTGAAAGTTCACAACTGTACTAATTAATAATACCCGTTAACGGTATTTTAATTACTATCTTCAAAATAACTAGAATAAATTGGATAATAATATGAAATTGCTATCGGTGTAAAACAACAACAGCATTTGAAATGTAATAAAATGTTATGCAGTGACACTAGAAAATTTTTTATTGTCATAAAATCTGTAATAATTATTGATAACTATCTAACGTTGTTGAACGAAGTAAATTTTAATTACGAAATGTACTAGGTAACCTGTCTAAAAACCAGTAAACAAAGCTTTATCTAAAATGTTTAGCGCAGGTAGTATAGTAGCATAAAAATCGATATTGAATTTTATGAGTGAAACAGTAAAGGAAAGGATGTTTTATAATACCTGAAATTTCGTCGTAAATGAGTTGAAGCAGGCTCCGTCAACTTGGCCCCCCTCCAAACGATTTATTGAAATGTAGCATGTGCACCAGAAAGTACTAGTCTTGCACCACCTTGCACCACCAAAATAATAGCTTGCACCATGCTGGAAAAACAATTGCGGTAATTTGTTTATGAGGGGGGCTAGAATGACGCTAGCCCCCTTCCATTCGAATTTCAAAAAAATGATATGTGCACCAGTTAGGGAAAGCTTGCACCACCTTGCACCACTAAATTTAGAGCTTGCACCACTTCAGAAGATTAGATTCAGGACTTTTTCTCGAGGGGGGCTAAAATGACGCTAGCCCCCCTCCAGTCGATTTTCAAAAAAATCATATGTGCACCAGTTAGAGGATAGCTTGCACCACCTTGCACCACTAAATTTAGAGCTTGCACCACCTTCAATAAGTCGTTACATTATTATTTAATATTATTTTACATAAAACACTGCCATACTCCAACGTTTCTGAATTGCACTACCAAAAGAATTCTAAGCAGATCCAATGCCGAAGTGTTTTTCTTGCGCTTCTTTTATTTAAAATAGTGCAACTATATTTCATTTAATTATAGGAGTATTATCTAATTACAAGGTGATTAATAATACTGACTTTAGAACAGGATCAGGACGTTCCTACAAGAGGCTTACAAATGCACTTGCAAGGTATTACAGAACACGTAATAAACCGCATGATTTAGGGGTGTCAAATTTAAGTCAAGTTACAACCAAATATAGCAGAATTCAGTTTTAAGCAACATACAGAACCAAAGTCGTAGACAGATACTTCTGGAGAGGTCATGCACAAATTTTTTAATTTAATTACATTTCTATGGATGTATCTATCTACAATACACTAACTCCTCTGCTTAACTTTCTATGAGTTTCACAAATTTCTCTTTCTAACTTATGACTGACGGCCATTCAATTTTTTTGTAAAATGTCACTTCCACCGTTTTTTAACTACGTCATAACTGACATTTGTTAAACTTTGAATTTCGAATCGTCCTGGATATTAATTTTTTTTATTAACCCTTGAATTTCATCACATGCGGTACATTTATTTAATCTTTTATTTTTAAAATTGCGAAAAAAAGTCTTATCGTATGTTGCGGGATTTGAATCCGGTATCATCGGACTGATAGCTTCTCTAGGTATGTATAACTCAGACATCTTGGATACCAAAGATTTATTTTTACATTTTTGAATTATTTGAATCATTTCCAGCAACCTATATTTAAAGGATTTTTTATAAAGTTTTGAATAAAGCTAATATTTGATCTTTTCGAAAAAATCACTTTTCCCACTTTTCTCAAATACCTACGAAATGTATAAAAAATTTTGAATTCCGAATAACGATTATTACTACAAAACATTTCCTATTTAACCGATTTTCTATCTTTTCAGATAACAAAACTATCCATCCAGTGCTATCCAGAATTAGACACCCTGTAGCATCGATTTGATAATGCTATTTATAGTTTATAAAGATTCCCTGCTGAAATTGAAAATCTTTTCAAATTTTCTAGAATGTTTATTAAACTGCATTTGATTACTGTTTTATAGTAATCTTGGAATAGTCAATATTATATATGGAAATCGGAAAAAGTTTGTACTAGTTGAGATTGAATTTATTGCTGAGCATTACTTAGAATCATAGGTAGGTATCCTTTTTATAGTTAGATTGATAATTAATTTCATTGCTGTTGCTTAGTTTATTTTTCACCTAAAGATTTTTACGTACTATTTTCTTCTGTATGAGCTATACACTTTTATAAAATTTGAAATTGCTCAAATTAAGTAACTAATCAATAGTAATTAATTAAATAATTTTATTTCAAGAATTAAAACACATAAAAATGTTAAACTCAAAATTAAACTAATTTTTTTAATATCTAAATATAAAAGACTAACTCTTATTCGAACAGGTTTTCTTAATTCTAAAAATGTATATCACCTAATAGATAAAATTAATAATGGACAGTACAATTAAAAATATATCTCTTAATACCTACATTTTTAAAAGAAATTTTTGAAATTAAAATAAATTTTCTGATTATAAAAAAGATTAATTCTTATTGCTAATAGCTTTCACAATTCTAAAAATTTTAGCAAAAAATAAATGACATTGAAAGAAACAAGATTGATAGTGAATTAAAATACATATCTGAATATACTTAGGACAATTGAACATTAATTTAAATAATAACAGGCTTCAGACTATTAGTTTCAAAAAATTCAGTACTCAAAACTTGAACGTATTTTTTCGGTAAATCTTGAAGAAGCAAACATTTGCATTTGTAATTGATCGCTTATTGCATTCAATAAATATGTAATTCGGCGGGTGAAAAATTCAAATGCCTTATTATCCAACAATAGCGGAATTTCTAAGAACGGGCTGCATATAATGTCGATAGAGAAATTGGCCGTCAGTGACTAAACGCCTCTAGAAAAATAGTAATATTTTGTCTGGCAGGAGAAGAGAGTTCCAGAAGCATAGTAGACAAAAATTAATTCCTTGGCAATTTATAGAGAGAATAACCAATGACCGGTTTGGAATTCAAAATTTTTTATACATTTCGTGGTATTTGAGAAAAGTGGGAAAAGTGATTTTTTCGAAAAGATCAAATATTAGCTTTATTCAAAACTTTATAAAAAACCCTTTAAATGTATGGGTTGCTGGAAATGATTCAAATAATTCAAATATGTAAAAATAAATCTTTAGTATCCAAGATAGTTATACATACCTAGAGAAGCTATCAGTCCGACGATACCGGGTTCAAATCCCGCAACATACGATAAGACTTTTTTTGCAATTTTAAAAATAAAAGATTAAATAAATGTACCGTATGTGCTGAAATTCAAGGGTCAATAAAAAAAATTAATATCCAGAACGATTCGAAATTCAAAGTTTAACAAATGTCAGTTATGACGTAGTTAAAAAACGGTGGAAGTGACATTTTACAAAAAAATTGATAGGCCGTCAGTCATAAGTTAGAAAGAGAAATTTGTGAAACTCATAGAAAGTTAAGCGGAGGAGTTAGTGTATTGTAGATAGATATATCCATAGAAATGTAATTAAATTAAAAAATTTGTGCATGACCTCTCCGGAAGTATCTGTCTACGACTTTGGTTCTGAAACTGAATTCTGCTATATTTGGTTGTAATTTGACTTAAATTTGACACCCCTATATTATGCGGTTTATTACGTGTTCTGTAATACCTTGCAAGTGCATTAGTAAGCCTCTTGTAGGAACGTCCTGATTCTGTCCTAAAGTCAGTATTATTAATCACCTTGTTATTAGATAATACTCCTATAATTAAATGAAATATAGTTGCACTATTTTGAATAAAAGAAGCGCAAGAAAACATTTCGACATTGTATCTGCTTAGAATTCTTTTGGCAGTGCAATTCAGAAACCTTGGAGTTTGGCAGTGTTTTATGTAAAATAATATTAAATAATAATGTAACGACTTATTGAAGGTGGTGCAAGCTCTAAATTTAGTGGTGCAAGGTGGTGCAAGCTATCCTCTAACTGGTGCACATATCATTTTTTTGAAATTCGACTGGAGGGGGGCTATCGTCATTCTAGCCCCCCTCATAAACAAATTACCGCAATTGTTTTTCCAGCATGGTGCAAGCTATTATTTTGGTGGTGCAAGGTGGTGCAAGACTAGTACTTTCTGGTGCACATGCTACATTTCAATAAATTGTTTGGAGGGGGGCCAAGTTGACGGAGCCGTTGAAGCATCTTGTTTATTTGTAGCGTGCAACCCTCAGTAGGCGCGTTGAACCTTGAATTTGTACCTGCAGGCATTCGAGTCTGCTGCACGTGTATTCGTTGTAGTATTACTCTTAGGACCAACTTAACAATAAAACTGAAAACATGTTTCTTGCTAAGATAGAAATGTAAAGAATACTTTAACGTGTAATACATTTACTATAACTGAACATAATTGAAGATTTAAGTAAAATGCATAGAATCAATGGGTATGAGCTGTTACGAACTGATCTCTCAGACATCTTAAATGTGAATGAATTCTGGAAACGAAGCATGCAACAAAACATCAGCGCCTTCTTCCACAGAAGTAGTTCTCGGCACAAACGCAAAGTAACTTCACATCGTAGTAATTCTATAAATCCTCAACAGTAAGTAAATACAGAAAATTAAAATTGAATCAGGGTTGCTTTCCTTTCGTAACGCGTTTGTGAATTCGAAGTGATTGAAATATTTAATTGAATCCTGCCGCTGGCCTTCATTAGTACTGAGCATTCCATAATGCAGATCACGTTGTCCCGCCTCTTGCTCCCATATCGCAGGAGGTAGTTCATAAATAACTTCTCCGGATGTAATACTGTATATGTAACATCCTACTGTATTATCGTTATTTTAGGGAAAATTTACCTTTTTGCGTTTATTTGTATGGGATTGCTTGTTTGAGGTGCAAACACCCCGCAGCAGTGTAACTTTATACAGCGTGTTAAATTATTTGCTTTCGTCAGCTCTTTACAGTAAACGTTTCATATATACATACCTCCGCGTGAAGCTTCGCAATAGTGCAATCATTCTATTTTAGTGTTTTGTTAGAACTTTACAATATTCAAAAATAAATCCTAATACCCAATGGAAATTGAACCCACTAATGTTCGGGGGGAAATTATAGAGTTCATTTCCACAATGGTCATTAATGTACCTTAATATCGAGGTAATATTTTGTAATTGAATGATTATGGGTTGGGCATCAACTACAGGTTTTTATAACCCTCACAATGTTTTTCAAGTTCAGTGATAGCAATAGCAACAGAGATTTAACATTGCGTTTATCACCCATAAAGCTCCTTCAAAGCGATAACTTTACAAGTTTTACACATTAGCTATAAGTATGATACCTACCGGGCTACGACGACAAAAGTAGGTGCTTATCTGCTAACAAAACCAATCTGCAATCTCTTAAGTTTTATTAATTATAGGTGTTGGGATGTGCCCAATTTTGATGCTGTATAAGATAAATTCCAGACTGAAAGATTTTAGGTCAGTTTGGAAGACAATTCCATAATATTTTGCATTCTCTGAAGTATAGTGGTAGTAAGGATATTTTTGTGTGTCCTTAGGGTGTATTGGGGGTTGATTTAAGGAATCTAACAACATTAAAAATGTTTTCATAAATTCGATGAGCCTAAACGTATGCTTGATATTACATTGCATCCTTCATCCTCTATTTAAATTTTGTTAATTTCAAACCGATCACATAACCGCTCTTTTATCAAGATTTAGGATCTCCTGGGGGTCGATTTTTGAAAGCGTCGTGACATACTTTCATTGTAACTCTTATACACTAAAATATTCCTTAGGGAAATGCAAATCACTTTCTTGACTTGATAAAAAAACGTTTTCTCATAGGAACGCACACATCTGTTATAAGTGTTTGGCAACATTGCAGTGTTTATAATTCTGTCACAGAATCTTTGGACTATAACCTACAATGTAATGTGTTTTTACGTGAAATTCAAGATATTTGGACCGGCTATTTTATGATTATGTTTGGAGTCATGTTTGGTTTATTCATAATGAAGGATGGGCGTTCGTCTAATAAACAAAAAAAAAAGATTCTTATTGAAGTATTGGTAGGCTAATCGCTTTTAAAATGCAGAAAATTCGAGCCTCAATGCAATTTTAAGGATGCTTAAAACAATGAATACTGTTCCGGGGTTTGTAGAACATGGAAGGAATGGTAAAGTAAATAACGATTGTGAAATAAGAGTAACTGTAACGAGTTTTTGTATTTATAGGCTTGGAAGGATATAAGAAAAAATGGGTAAAAAGTGTAATGAAGTACATAAATATTCAGCTCGGGCACCAAATTTTACAGAATCCTAGGAAAATGTTACTAGGTGTTTTGTAGTGAGTCTGGGACCACTTTCCACCTCCTAATATACTTGGAAACGATTCCAGCAAATTTATTTAATTGTGAATCGGGCAATCGAAACTATTTAACTGCTTTTGTATGTTGGCCCTCTTTACGACTGCATGTCGTCCATATTTTACGATGAGCCAATAGAAAAGTCTGACGTCTGGGATCTGATTGTTCAACCCTTTAAATTACGCTACATTATAGCAGTTATACTACTATTTTAATAATCGCACACATACAAAAACATACATGCATGTTTACTTCGTTTTACGGGGTTCCATTCGGAATACCGGAAGATCTCGAGTCTAACCATTTGACTCTTCTACCAATGCCATTTACATTCGTCACACAACTGTAGTAAATGAAAAGCCCATGCAACTTTTAAGATTTAAACACAGAACCTCGAGAATGCTAACCCCATGCTTTAACTTAACGTTTCTCAGCGGATATAATTTAACAGGTATATATTACTCAAATTTAGACCAGGGTAGAAAATTAATTAATTACATCAAATAATTTTAATCACCGTGTATAAGGAATTTTATTAGATAATACGCGTTATTAAAACCGCGAAGCATAAAAATTCATTCGTTTCATTACAAATAAGGGATTTAAATTATTTACAAGACGCTTTCTATAAAAAGAAGCAGAATTAAAATGCTCAATTTTAATATAATTTAATTGTTCCAAGTAAAGAATCAAATAAAAATTACGTGCAATATTTATATTAATTAACTCAATTTTAAGTAACCGGTATTAAACAAAATGTACAAATAATAATTAATATTTAATTAGGATTCACTAAAAATTAAAGGGTAAAAATCAACGCCATTCATTATTATTTTAATTGGAGTCAATTGAACCATTAGTAACATATAATATGCATAAAAGCTTGTAAAACCCCAATAATATTCAAATCGTAGAAGTGTTATTTAGAAGTATTACTATTGAACACCTGCATATTTTTAAAAGTCACGTTCCGCTTAAATTTTGTAGATAACAAATGGTTACAGAGAATGTTGGAGAAACCGTCGCTTAATATTCACGGGAAATGCTAATAAAGTGGGTTATTTAACAGTCCACGTGGATTGAAATAACCGATAATAAAGAATATCGATTTGTACCACACAGAACAGGGTAGATAGAGACGGATAATATGCGCAAGACAGAGACACGGATAATTAAAGGCGTAAGTTGAGCAACGTCACTGGGTTGCGATTGGTTGAAAATAAGAGACAAACACCAGAGGTGTAAAAATAACATTTCTGTATAAAATTTAATTAGTTGTTCTCAGACGTTGCGTGCCGTGTGGAAAATTTCTGAGATTTAACTGGAGCGAGTGCAAATTTAATAAGAATCGCTGTGCCCGACTGTCGAAAGGGAACATAGTATGCGAAATTCTGGAAATTGTCCGTTTGCGGGACAAAACCAACGAACAGGCTAACTATTATATAAACCCGGACTTTAAACAGTTTAGCTCTCTTAGATTTTCGATTTTGATTCAATACTTTAAACAGTTTGCTCGTATATTTTGGTGATTATTGAATACTTTAAAACAGTTTGCTCTTTACGTGCTACGATGAAAGTTATTTAGTGCATTTAGAAAAGAAGATACAAGGTAATAAAGTCTAGTTATATTTACGAGTATTACTGTACGATAAATGAATAAACAAAAGTAGGCAGTTTTGGGTATAGCGTGAAAGAAGTATGAATTTCTTTGCTATTTTTCCGGGTTGTTAATAATCAAATGTTATTCGTAATCGTGAGTGGATCCACAAAACAAGTTCAGATATACATAGATGAGTTCCTGAAAAGCCCTGAAACAATTTTAGATGAATGATGGTGTAGAAAAAATTTTTAAAAGCGACCAGTAATCCGAGGACCTAGACATAACCCAGTTGGAATGGTGTGATTAACAAAGGACGATGTACATTGGAGCCACGAGTGCATTAACCTTCAGGTAACTTATGCTTTGTTGTCCGATTTTTGATGTTTTGGTGTGTGTTGAATAACTTCACAATTTGTTTACTTAAAATGGACAGTAGTGAATTTGTACAAACAACAAAATTTTAATTTTAAGGTGAAATTTTTTTGTTTAAGTAGAAAAGAGTATTTAGTATTTATGTTCTCGATTATGATGAAAATTTGGGTCTGTCTTTGAGCTCAATTAGACGAACCTGTTTAATTAACGTAAAGGGGTGGAAGATGCTCCCTTTTATTTAGACTCAGGTCTGCAAATATTGTTAAATTAATTAGTAGGCATCCTACAAGGACTTTAATTCTGGATGCAAATTAAAATGATGTCAAATTTGATCTTGAAATTTTATGATACTGAAATTTATGCTACAATTTAATTTTGAAATTTTAATGTATTATAAATATTGATGTAAATAGAGTTAACGTTGATGTTTGTGGTAGGAATGTGTCTGTTTTTTTTATGAATGAGGATGAGAGTTTTAACTAGGTAAGCAGCCGAGGCGGAAAGAGTAAAGAGGCGATTATCAGAAGAGGATCACAGCAAATCGTAGCGCCCAAAAGTGAGGCTCGAGTTCAAAAAAAAATTTTTGTGATTTTATTCCAGGAAACTGGCGAGGCTTTTTGTACGAGTCATAGCAGATAATGACGGCCCAACGCTGGGGCTCGATTCGAAAACCTTAGTTCCCGAATAGTGGTGAGGATCACAGCAATATATATATATATATATATATATATTGTCGTGGCAGCTCAGTAAAATTCGTGCTCCTCCTTGGGCCAACATAAAATTTCAAAATAATTCAAAATTTTAAAAGTTTCTTACCCTTTTATTAAGGACGCCTTCGAATTTTTTCTGCTTTCCTGGTTAGCTCAGCAATCGGCCTCTTCTTGAATATCTAATTATACATTCATACCTCTTTCATACTCACACAACATCAAATAAAGTTACCAAATAATACAACAACCATACAACCTTTTATTTACACCTATTAACAGATAAAATATATTTACACATGTTTCCAAACAGTTTGATACAATAATTATCAGCTCAATATATTGTGTTTTAAATTTCTTGATCTTTAAAATGATTTTAAACAAATTCGATTAGATATGAGTAGATGGGCACCACATGTTACCCTAAATTGACTTCACACTGGAGTATTGTGAACTCATTATAACCCAGTTTTGTTTGTATATGCTTTATAAAACTTTGCATTAATTAAAACAAATTTACAGACCCGTTTACTCTTTACAACTCAATCTATATCCTGAATAAAATTTTGATATATTCTAAATACACCCCTTTTCAATACTCAAAATTATTAAATTGTTCAGTACATTTATCTTTGAAAACAAGTTTCTACAACAATAAATATCCCACCAAAAAGTCAACCACACAACACAAAATTCCACATATGTTTATATAACAACAGAAATTTCAAATAAATTACCTGGAGAATTCTTCATTCTTCATTCCCGTCAGAGATGATTACCAGAAGCCCCGCGGCGTTGTTTCCATTTACTATGCTGCTAGCCGGCTCCACAGGCCTCTACCGTCTGATATCTCTGCAAGCTATTCGCTTCGTCTCACAGTACCATTCCATACCCATATATCATGCATACAAACTTGATTACCAGTTCTGCTTACCCCCATATATCATGCATCCATTTAATAATTTTTGTCGTAGTAGCCGGACCTTTTTTTTATTAAATACGCACTAACTTGTACATCACGTTAATAACACGAGGTCCGCTACTACAGTTTTATACTTTCAACTACGATATTAAAGGTAACTTTACTACACACACAAACCACTATCAAAAGCTTTATTATTATGGTGGTCTGAATCAGTATTCCGCACTTGATCGTAGTAAAAGAGAAGAGAGCTTTAATAACTTCACTTGGGTATTTATATGCTTATTCCAACCTCCTACTGAACCCGTTTCACTCAAAAAGCTTATTTTCTAAAGCGGTTTTTAAAAATTTTGAGCGTAACCGTCGCTAAGTTCGGAAAATTTCTCCCGTCCTACGTGCTTGCTTATATCGAATTCTTTTTCTACCTTTGCGTGTGCGTTCGTTTCGAAAACTGTTGGCTTTCAACCAATGACAAAGTTTTCTGTCGTCACCAAACTCCTCCTAAGCGCTATTCATTTTTATTCTATGCATGTTTGTTGTCTCCTTCTAAACCCCACTTGAGTTACAGAAAATCGATATTGTCGACGTCTTACATCAACTCCACGTGTATGTCTTACGTGACTTTCAATCCAATACTGCTTTTTATTTATCTCTATCTGTTGTATATTGCCAATCGTTTATTTCACTTGCTCCATACGATGTTTGTTACCCTAGCTGTTTATACAAATTGACGGTTGAAAGCAATTTCTATGAAATCTTATATTAACGTACGTTCAATTTCTTTGAACGTGACATTTAACAAGCAGGTGTTTCTGTTAATTATTGACCGTTTGAACATAACAATTCCTCGATTTTCTGCTTCTCCGTATCTGATAAAACTGAGCGTTGGCTTTTAAAACAAATATATTTGTGTTAGAAATTATTGATTTTCTTATGCAAGCACGATCCCTTTTGCTTTTATGCGTTTGATTAAAATAAATTATGATTTCTTAGGCGTATCCTTGAACTTCTATATGCTTTGAAGCTTTCTTCCTTCATGTAATTCTAGCATAATACTCGTCGGTTTTTTACTAAATGAATTAAATTAATTTGGCACGTATATAATTTGCTCTTTTCTATATACATGGTTGCTGAAATTTGATTGTATATACCTATTTAGCCCTTTAAATCCACAACAATATATATATATAAAGTAAAAAAAATAAATGGCAGTGACTCAAATTCAGCCACGAGGGCATCCTGTCGACACGTTTCACCCTAATTGGGGCTCATCAGAGTAGCAGAGTTGTAATATTTAATACAGGCACCTTATGGGAAGTACAGCATCACCTAGCTCACAATTTGTGACATTTGTGACATCGCAGGTTTTTAGCAAGAGTCGGCACAGAGGAGATTCGACTCAACTGCCTTTTCCTTTATATATATATATATATATATATATATATATATATATATATTTGGGCTTTGCACAAAAGTCTAAGTTATTATTTCTTCTTAGTAATTTATATATATATATATATATATATATGCTGTTCAAAATAAACAGTGGCATTTTTTGAATTGAACGAAATTTTATTTAAATTATTTAGAAAAAAAACTTTTGGATTGTTCAATAAAAACAATTTAATTTTTATGTGATCTACAAAATGCAATATTGCTATTAGTTACTGATAATTGCATATTGGTACACGATACAATTTACTGTACCATTGGGGTAATTATATATAAAGCGTTAACATTTATAAACTTTTCAGTGCTGCCAATATTGTAACTAGCTGATTCCTTCACTGAGACAGGAAGTAACACGAAAAAAGAAGCTCAGTTTTGAAGAGTCACTTGATAGATGTAGTCCGAGATAAAACTTCGTACCTCACAAGCACGATCATGATTTTGTTTTGGAGGTGGGCAATTAGGATTGCAATTGAAATAATGCTGGTCATGTGACAAGGTATTGTTAGTCAACACGTTTAATAGTTCGGTATTGCGAGTTGTTTAGTTGTTTAGTTGGTTTTTATTGGTTCCTCACTTAATGCAGCATGGTTCGTTTGTTTCATGGTTCGTCAGCTGATACGAATGTAGCTGCCAGTTTGATGTTTCTGAAATTAATGCTACAAGATTGTTTGCAAAGTGCAGAAAATATTTCGTTTTGTTGAGGGATACAATTGTTTGGTTATATTCCACTACAAAAAGAATCACATGTTTAGACGTACAAGCAGAAAACAACAGGTCACGGTCGATTTTTAACACAACGTAGGTAATATGTCGACATCTGTTATACTTTCATATGTTAAAACCATGGTGAGTAGAATGCTATTTTTGAAATGAACGCTTCGTAGTTGACATAATAGAGGGCAGGCGTATTAATTGTGTTTCGGAAATGTATATTGCTTGAAAATTAACTTCGAAATTTAATTACGTAGAGCGTTTATTGAAAATGCATATGGTTCGTACTTTTAACCAAAAATGTTATGAGACTAAAGTAAGAAAATTACAATTGGCATATTCTTTATATTAAAAGCATCGTCATCAAGAATATTTTCAGGCAAGCACACATCAGTTTCTTCGCAAGAATCATTATCAGAAAATATGTTTTCTTCGTCCAGTTCAAATCCATCGACACTTATTTCAGATAGGTGATCAGCAAAATAAATCAATTCCTGATCAGTTAGGGGTCGCTCCTTGCCCATATTGCTGAAACGAACATGCATATTATACAAAATCCAGAACAATAGTCTTATATTGATGTCCTCCTAATCCGCAGCGTGGCATATATGCACATATGCATCTTAGTTGCAAAGGACAATCTATCATATGTGCATCTCTTTAAAATAATCAAATAAAATGTATAAACTTTGATTTGCCACGATAATTAGAATTAACAACACAAAGGACTTACCTTCTGACACTCCCCAGAAAAAATATACTTATTATAAAAAGGCTTTTAAGATAAAATTTACTACTGAAAATATGGCATTTGACAGTTACATGCAAAACAGGAGGTTACAATTTTTAAATGGTATGTTGTTATTGTGAAGTATTGTGAAGTTTAAACCAGAAAATAAATATGTTTTCAGAATGTAGCCGTATACAGAAATCGTTGCTGATCTTGTAAATTTCTGTAAACTGACTATTTTAATTAAGTGATGCATATGTGCATCATTGCGCAGTAAACATAGGTTAAATAAAGTTAGAATAGATATGCCACTTCCTGCATAACAACTGTTGGCAAGTTAGCGCCACCTATTGAAATGTGATAAAACTAAACGACGTTAAAATCTGTTACCAAGGTTTGCGACTTCTCTGTTCAAAAGGTTGAGAACCAGACCTTGAAGATTTTAAATAAAACTAAAAATTCCAATTATAAAAAATAATTCTGTCTGGTATCAGGTAAGCGTTCTACAAGCATAATAGATAAAAATAAATTTGTTCATTGTTTTATATAGAGAACAATAAACAAATTAGGTCATTTTTGTCTACTACATAGGTACTTGTACAACACTTACTTGATTCCAGGCAAAATTATTTTCCATAAGTTAGAGGACCACGTCTCGGACAGCCAACTTCTTCATCAATATTGGCTGCAGTACTTTCTTTGAAAGTCTGCTGATGTTGTAGTCAGTAATTGGCGATGTGCATTATTTTTCACCTTGGATGAATTCAATTTTTTATTAAATCAGAAACTACATATACATTATATAGGTACATAATCTACAATTAATATAAATAAAATATAAGATTGGAATTTGATTCTAACAAATAAATAGATGTATATAAATTAGATAATTCCAAATTTATTTTTGATTATACACAATTAATACCTATAGGTACATCAATTCTATATCATTTATTTATGAGTGTCTCAACAAAATACCTTATTCGAAGTACTAATTCTAACAGTAACAATTAAAAACTTCACAGTTCCCAAGATATTCTTAAATTTATAGGGAGAGTATAAAGTTTCAGTAGAATTTGTAATGTTTAGTAAATACAATCCTTTAGTTGTTATAGAAACTAGTAATACCCCACTTTCAAAAAATTTATGTATACACAATATCAAAGAAGTGCATTTACCATATTCGTCATATAAATACTAATTACAGAATATTTAGGATTAATATATTAAATTTAACATACCAACAATTATTTACAGGTTTACAAGCATTTAAGTGGAAGTATTCATATTAGAGAGAACTTTTAAGAAAATGCAAAATGTCTATACTGTTTCAGGTAGATCGTTCACATTTTTTTGCGCTTGAAACAATGGAGCTCAACACAGTAAATTTGTTCTATGCCTTGGTAAAGCAAATGTGGGAGAGTTACAGATGATCTAATTGAGGAATATTGGTATATTCATTTGTAGTAACGACCAATCAATTTTCATCAAATCTTCATATAGATCCCTATTTGTTTCTTAAAATTGCAGTCAGAAGAATTATCACTAACCAGGCATATAAAGTTATTTTTAGTATCAATATCTATCACTAAATCTGGATAATAACTGTCTTCTGGTAGAATTAGTATCTCAGTAGCTCTACTCACATAACAATTTAAAGATAAAAAACTAGATACAGAAACCTGCCATCACAATTCGGTACCGTGTTATACTGAACAAGATTTAAAAAGTTTTGAAAATGTATCAACATCTGGATTTTGTTTGAGCTAGTTGTGGTTTTATATTCCGATATATTAAAATCACCCAAAATTAAGGAAGAAGTAGTATGCAGAAAATCCATAGATTCAAGCGCATCAAATAATGTTACATAGTCCTGTACAGTAGCTCTAGGTGAAACATACTTGTATATAACAATGATGCAATAAAAACAAAATTGCAATCCTATCTTTAGCTTAGTTAATAAGATATCATTGTTCAGAATATTATTAAATAGCGGATTAATTGTAAGACAGTCTATAATAGTTACTTGAATACATTTAGTAGCAGCAAGTAGAACACCTCCCTTTTCAGTATTCATAAACACGATCACGATCTATACGTGCAACATTGTATAAATTACTATCAAATTACTCAGAGTCATAAAATGTTTTGTGAGTCAAGTTTCGGTAAAGCAAATGACATCGTAATGCATGTTGTTAGAAAAAATGTGTACCTCTTCCCAATAAACTGACAATTTTGGTAATAAACATGTATAGATTTGCTATATTTTGGTAGCATATTACAGTTAGTAGATCTATGCATGTTAGAAATACTATGCCTGTATAGTTTGAGCACCAAAGCCAATAGAAAAAAAGATGTAAAAAGTAGAAGGCCCAAAGAAGAAAGGCCTTGGGATGCTGAGCGTGATACTAAACCGATAGCACTGGATATTACAAAACAGACTACTGGAACCCTATGTCTGAAACATGGCGCTGTTTAGTTGCCTGCTTCTGAAACTTCGTTTTATTCCTATTAATATCTGCAACTTGCTTATATAAACTGCAACTACTGCTAGATATTCTGCTATCCTTACCAGTAATTATAGCATTAATTGCTTTACAGAAATTAAAAATACATAAATTAATTACAAAACTAATAATAAAATCGATTATTGAATCCTTATGAACACAAACAAAACTAAAAAAGACATAATGTTTTACATACTTAGAAATAAGGTGACGAATATTTTTGTCTAATTCAAAATTTGAAAGTATAAACTTTGTTATATTATATGGTTTATATATGCATGAGACAAAAAAATCATTACAATAGTAAAGACTAAAATGCTGTTCATTTAGTTCTTTAGCCATTGTTAAAGAAGTAAAACTTGTGTTGTCCTTATTGTTCTTTAACATATGAATTTTACAAAACTCACAAGGAAATTTTTTAATAACAGTTTTCACTATAAAGCCTGCTACATACCCCATAGCAGCTTTACATATAGGTCTTTCCAACACCCCACTATCCATAGTAGCTAGTCCCCTATGAGTTACTGAATTTTGCAAACCACTATTACGATTAGAATCCTTTGTCAACATTTTTACAAAAAAGAAATTTTTAAGTTGCATCAATGATGACTCAAAGGTTTCTTCACAATTTGCCCCTACCGAGTGAACTCCAGCAACATTTCGCACTAACAGTGCTTTATAGGAGTCTCTAAACTGTTCGCACATTGGACTATTGTGTCGTCCCCTATGCTGTCTTATTTGACCAAAGTAATTTTCTAATGGGTCTTGATTAAAGGATCTCGCAAAAAAATATGTGACACCATTGGAAAATATTATATCAGCTAGGTCAATAAATCCATCAAGAGTACGAATAAAATTTTTTAAAGATGGCACACTAATTTTATTTGTGCCCTGTACTTGGAAACACATTTGAAGTAGATTGGCCTTTGATTTCTTCCAAAATTCGATATGTTGCGAACGTTTGGTAACTGCTCCAGTAAGTGGCTTTCCGGGCTTACATTTAAATGTCCCACCATTCAAACTATCAAATAGTGTGTCCAAAAATTTAACCATTTTAGCTGTTTCTTGTGCACGTTTGTCCAATTTATGTTTTCCCATAACATCAGTTTCACCTGCAAATATAAACATATAGTATGCTCATCGTACAAGTATAATTTTTATATAACATAACATACTAAAAATCCAAACAACACGGTGTTTTGGTGCTTTGATATATTAATTATAGTAATAATTACCATTTCGAGCCATGATATTCATCGTTGCGGCCATTGAATGACTAAATACTTGTGTAGCAAGTGAAACCTTCATCTTTTTAATTTTTCCATTAACCACATGACAGTCAGTTATTTTTGGCAGGCAACGTATATCACCACTGCATGCATCAATAAAATAAGTGTTCACAATATCTTCCCATTTTGCTGTTAAAATGCCATCATTCGACTTCCAAATTAAGTCTTTTGTTAACAAATTATTACGAAGACCTTTAACTAAATGAGGGACATCATAAAGGGGAATAATTTCACAGTCATTAATAATTATACGACGCTTTGGAACCAAATTCTTTTTAAATATATTGCTCGTGCATCTAACAACATTCTCTCTATGGCTGATCTGTTGGTTGGGCATTGATCACATATGGTAGCCAGTACTTTCAATCCTAAAAGATTATTTGATAAGAAATGTATATGATCTAAGAGATGTTTTAATAAAATTAGGTGTTCCTATACAACGCCGTATCTGAGAGGGGGTTTTGCGGGTTCAAACCCCTTCCGAAATAAAAGTACCGCTTGCCTTCTAAATGTTATCTGCCTCGTATATATCTCTAGAAAAGTAGGAATTGTTTTATCAGTTGTAGTATCTACTTTCCTAACCTATTAATATGGTCATGTGGTCATGTGGTCATATGGTCATGTGGTCATACGGTCATGTGGTTATGTGAGCAGGGAGATTAAATTTGGTATATAAGGAAGTAGTTTTGGGTTGAACTTAGTTATAGTAAGACATTTTTCGAAAGATGTCGCATTCAAGCAATCAGTGGTGCTCCAAACAATCTATTACAAAAGCAGCAGAGGATATCCTGGATGGCTCGAGTTTCTACGCTGCTAGTAAAAAATATAATATACCTAGAACAACGTTATGCAGATATGTTAAAAGGTTGCAGAACGTGAAAAAATTACATAATTCCAACGACGCATCCAGAGATGTTATACCAGAAGTTAAAATACCTATACAGAATTATGATAACTTTGCTATTGCTAGTGCAAGAAAGGATGGTAAACATGGCCCATTGTTCCCGTCTAACATACGAGCTATATTCGTGGGACCATCGAGTTGTGGGAAGACCAACGCTTTAATATCTCTGATCCTGCACGAGAACGGCCTTAGATTCCAAAATGTCTATGTATTTTCGAAAAGTTTATATCAACCGAAATACGAATTGTTAAGAAACGTTTTTACACCATAAAAGAAAAAATTGGATACCATGAGTTTGAAAATTACGACGATTTGATTGAACCCAGAGATACCAAAGAAGATTCAATTGCGGTTTTCCATGATATACCTGCAAACGAGCAAAGCAAAATCACTCAATTTTTCTCGTTCGGCCGACATAAAGCAATAGATTCGTTCTATCTATGTCAAACTTACGCTAGTGCCTTAAAACATAGACTCAGAGATAACACCAATGTAATCGCATTGTGGAAACAGAATGAAACCAATCTCAAACATATCTTTTCGGATCATATAAGTGGTGACATGACATATCCGAAATTTAAAGAAATGTGTTTACAGTGTTGGAGTGACTCAAAACATAATTTTATAACTGTTGTGAAAGATTTTGATTTGGATAATGGTCGATATAGGAAGAATTTCGACGAGTATATAAATATTCGACATTATTCAAAAAAAAAAGTTAGCTCCCATCCAGAGTCCGATGATGACGAACGTTAACAATTTTATTGTAAATAAACGTAAGCTTCATTTTATGCAGGATTCTGTACGAAAGAACTTTGCGGCATACAAAAAGGGAGACGCTACATCTCTACAAAAATTAAAAGAGGTGCACAAACAATTGATTGATCCCTTGCAAAATCACCGATTCCTAGTCACAAGGAATAGCGGAAAGAATTTCCACACCTACAACAAGCGTTAAAGTTGAAAACAAAGGCTAGCTTTTAAAAAAGATTAAGTTACCAGTTGACGACGAGCCTGTACATCTTTATTATACGGACGTGTTAGCTAGAGACGAATACGAAAATATATACAAGTCGGTTATGGAGTAAAGTATAACCGTCAATTGATACGCATAGTTTAGGAAAAAGTATGTAGGAAATTGATTTAGAAAACAGTGACACAACCTAAAATAATAACGTTTATCTAGAGACTAGAGGTCTAACAAGAGTTATAATTATTTTTAAAGTCCTTAGCATTTTTCTTAAGAAATGTAATGATTTTGTTCATAGAATACATTCCATACCGGTTGTTTCGTGCGTGCACACAAATCGGGTGCAATCGGTACATATCCGAATAGGAGTAGCGCATATAAAAGGACTATTCGCGTAGAAGTTATTATTTGTTGATTGTACGGTTTAAAGAGACAATATAACAAATATGTATAAAGACTTTGGGAGGTTATTCGAAGATTTCGCAATGCTCTACGAGTAAAAAAGCAGAATGTGGGCAACGCTTTTCGATAGAAGGAGAAAATGTCTTATGTGTCAGTCATACGAGGAAGCAATACAGCACTGTACTGCAGTGTTATCAATACCCGAGGATCTGGATGATTTTATGGAAATAGTCGAGGAGATGGGGTTTATAAAACTGTTGGCAGATATTCAAATGGAATACATACTAAAATGTAAGTTTTAAAATAAAAATTTAACCACCACAACTGTTATCATAAGAAATGAATGATGTGAATTTAGAAATTATTTTTGTATTATTAGCTTGTTTATGTTTTAAAATATAAAGCATACATTGGTATTGTTTAATTTTTCAAATGTCCACGTAACTGAAATGGGTATCTAAGTAATTATGAAAAGAATTATAACAAAGATGTGTATTATTTTTAAAAGGGTGTTATAAACGTTTTACAAAATTATTAATCAGAATCGTTTTATTTAAAACTATAACATAATTTTATTGACATCTATTAATATCTGTAGTTGAAATACAACAATTTAGAAACGTATAAGAAAACAAAAGTGTAATTAATAGTGTTACAAAATTTTCAGTCTTTGGCTTAAAATTTAAACATCACTCGTAAATGCGTGGAATGAAAACCTGTTGTATTCTTCCATATACTCAACTTGTTTACAAATACTGTTTTCAAACAATCTTGGGTAGGTTCTTATAAATTTGTATAATATGACCCCAATATCACTATTACTGTATTTGCTTTTAATTACATCATGTGCGAGATTCTGTGGGATATCATTCCTATTATATCTTTCCATTGCGACATCTAACAGAAACAGATCTATATTAGGAGTACCCTTTTCTTTCCGTTAGTTCTTTTAAAGTATTAGCATGGTTGAGAACGATCTGAGATACCCCTAAAAAGTGCTCTAAAGTTCCTTTGGTAAATATCGTATAATTCTCATCAAATGTCATCATCTTCACTAAACAATTCTTATTTAAATAAAAACGCAAGTTGTCGAATTTGCATATCTGATTTTGCATGCCAACTTCCATAGTGCGTATAATGTGTGGAAGATTTGATATAAACTTCCTAAATACGTTGAGGGATACATCAAGTACGCTTTGCGAAATGGTGTCAACAAATCGAAAAATTATTTTGTAGTCGTCGAACGGGTTCAGGCCTACAATTATGATTTTGGAAGAAGATTTTGTTATGGTGTATGGTTTTTCAAATAGTAACTTGGTTCGTTCTAACTGAATTGCGGCGTTTATACGTTCTTTATGCGCTGCGGTCGATTGGTTTTCCAAATCCTTAATTTGTTCCCACTCATTGGCTGTAATTTTAGTTCCTCCTGAAATAAACCATCTCGATGTGCCTTTCATTGTGTTTTTATGGCATCACATCCAGTAAAAACATTTTCGCACACACTGCATGCAATACTTAAGATGTTCATTCTAGAAAAAATTATTGATTAACAGTTTTGAATTATACATGTAAATATTAATTTCTTCTACGTTTGCAAAATTCAAACTAAGACTTACTCTTCTTTGTCGATAGTCCTCACACGAAATTTTAAACCAAAGACTGAAAATTCAGTATTACTATTAATTACACTATAAACAACTTTACGTTTTACAAAATAAACTTAAAATGAACTTTTGGTATCATTTCCCCCGTATTTATGTACATAGAGAAAGTATAAGTATAATTTGTCCTTACATTAACCCAATTTAAATCAAAATATAGAATGTGTATTCCCGTATATTAACTAGAATTGTGGAAAATGCTTTTATTAAATTAATAGTCAAACGTCATCAACAAACAATGCAAGGTTAATGATCATACATTTCACTAAATTTATTTAGAATATACGTCTTATGTTGAACTACATTTAAAATAGATTATCGAACCACTTTCTAGGTCACCGTGCAGAATTAATATATGTATTATATCTTTTGGTTTAATCATTTGTATGTGGATTCACTAATTGAAAATTTTAACAATTCTAGCCACTAATAAATATTTTTGGAGTTTAACTCTATTATCGAGCTAAATCTAAATAAAAATGCAAAGGTGTTTTGCTGATTAGTTTTTGAATATTAATACAATATATACAGGTCTTTGTTGGAACTAATTTTAAAAACGTGATAATTAATTTCAATTCCCAGGAAAATTCTATACTAATTTTATAGGTTACACCAGGGGTTTATCTCAAAAGACAGAGCGATACGGTTTAGAAATAGATTAAAGGTGAATTAAATACGGTGCTTGCAAAAGGTTAATCTGCAAATCAGTAAAGGGTCATTCGATTCGAAAAAATTCCGAGGGATTTGAGAACCTGAGGAAAAACACAATAACAATTGAAATCTTACACGATGGTATATTAAAAATACTGCTAAGAGTAATTTTGTTTAATAATTCTAAAAATGGTGTTGGTGGTTAAATACATACAGGTAAAACCCACTATAAAACAATTATACGCGTCACTTTTCCAGTCAAGACTTGCATATAACGCCAACTAATATAATAAGGAGCTGCGCACGCTCGACCATCGGCATAAAAGGCGAGAGCCATGTTCCAGTGCATTAGTCGTCAAAGTATTGTCGAGTTTGATTAAAATTATAAATTAAAGATGGATTTTTCTTGTGTTGACGTTACAAGTAATGTGCGAGTACCACAATTAAATATCAACCAACTAGTTGGTAAGTCAACCTATAGGTTAGGCGAATTTCCTCAAAATTATCACCACCATATAATAGAAGTTGGTTTTGATTTATATGGTGGTCTTCAACCTGCCATCCAAGTAATTTGCTGTAGTGGTATGTGTGCTGATTCTACGATAACATTCTCTTACTTCGATTGGAAAAAATTGTGTACTTTTCAAGTGGAATTTCAAATTCACCAATTTGCTCAAGACTCAAAACAAGTCAGATTAAATGGTTTGACTACTGGAAACGATGTTGTTGACATACAATTGGATCAAGATTTCAAATTGCAGCTGAGCACAGCCTTTAATAGAAGTATATGGCTGTTGAACAATTTTGAAAAAGAGAATTTATATAATATGGAGATTACGAAAGATGGGAATGTTATTGTGCTACTTGCGTACGAGTGCATCAAGCTATTAAATTTGCGAGAATTGATCTGTTTTAAAATGGCTGAGTTAAGGTGTAGAAACTTTCCAGAATTTTACGAAAAATTTGTTGGTGATATAAAAAAAAGTATGTGGAAATACGACAGAGGAAGAAGGAGTTCAAACGTTATTAGAGGAGAGAGCGAGCAGTGCCAGTATTTCTCTGTCTAATGATTGCAGCAATTTAAATTACTTGACAGTGTTGGAACTTATTAAATGTTTCCCCATTCAGTACTTAAAAGATGCAACTGCAAGGCAATCGCTTGCGCAAATGTTTAGAGATTTGGCTATCCCAGATTCGCCAGACTCTGGTTACCACAGCGGTTTATAGATGTTATTAATACATGTATGTATTCTATTAAAAACATTATATTTTCTTGATAAAGTTTGTTTTTACATATTTGTATCGCCAACATTACCATTAATTATTAATAGACGTATTAAACTATCCTGTTTTTATTTTTAGGTTTAAAGTGGTGTACCCCGCAAATAATAAACACAATATACCGCATATTAACAAAAAATTGTAGAGAAATTCAAAGACAACTTTAATGTGGGTCTAGTGTTATAATTTGTTGGTAGTAAGGCTAAGTTCTACTGTATTGTGCGCGAGAAGGACACGATTAAAAAAAGATTAAAGGGATCTCACAAAGTGTAGTTAAGTAAAACCGAGGGTCTTACAACCTATAACGAGCATATATCCCCAAAAGGGGTGGGTATGCAACTACGCAGCAGTGCGTGGGAGAATAAGGATTCTCTCCAATAAGAAATTAAAGTTTCCATGTACTTCGCACCAGTTATTGGGTAATGGTAGAAATGTTAAACCTATAAAGGCGATTATTAATTGAGGTTTAGTGACCGCGTTTGTGCACTCTTCGAGTGTCTTCTGCAATCTTCGATTGTTTCCAAAAAAAATATTCAAGCCTGCCATTTTCGAAAAATATGGCGTAGAAGTTATTTAAAATTAAATTGCTTTATTAGTAAGTATTCTGTATACAACAAGTTCGGTGCTCCCTTAGTAATGGTTTAAAGTGTTTTTATTAAGTTTATGGTTATAGTAGCACTGCATCTTCTACAGCACGACTTGCACACAATTTGTGTGCATGTGCTAGAGTAAGCTTTTTAGTTATAATTAGTTCGATTACAAGTCAAGTCTTATAGTGCGGATTTTGTTTTGTACTAAACGTTTTTAAATGTGAGCCCTGTCACGTTCAAATATAATTAATAGAAAGTCCAAGAAAAGAAATTATATACAGGGCGTGGTCCTATTTTAAATCATAACGTCTTTTAGTAATCCGGAAAATATGTACAAGGTCTTAAACGAAACCATGTAAACACCAACTTTATACCCAATTAATAAAATCAGTTCGTCGGGAGAGGACAACGAAAAGTACATCATTCCTAATAGCATAGCAACCTAATTAAGGTAGGTCAGTAAGCAATATTTAATTGCTATTAATTGACTTGCATTTAGCGTACTTTCCTATTGTAATAACCGCATTTGTTTGGAAAGGAAATTATATACAGCTTTCACATGTGATTCACATGATCGTTAAGAATCTAGAATATTTGCTAGATTACAAATAACTACAAAATTAATGCTATAAAATTAATGCTACATTGGAAGTTTCGAAAATATTGAATTTAAATATTTTGCTATATTAATACTTAATTAGGCTGAAGGTAAGTGACACGCATTTTCAAATACGAATGCATTCATCTTTTCATTACAGGAGAAATTCCATAGATTTCATACAAGCAAAATGCGCTTTCTTAATCATTAACCACGCCATGATTACACCAAAAGTCGACCTTCCCATTTACATATTTAAAACACATTACATTGGAATGATTAGTTTATTAAACTGTAAATTGGATAAAATAAATTATTAAAATTTGTGTGCTTATTTCTTTGTATTGGTTAAAGCATATGTCATAAATGAGCAAAAATTTTAAAGAGGTTTGAGAGTTTTAAAAGAGTATAACTTTGCAGGGCGTGGTCCTATTGCAAATCTATTTGCAGATTCGGGATATGCGTAAAATTTTAGACTAATTTAATGTATTGCATGACTAAAAAAATTTATAAGAACGCTCAAAAGTCGCTACAGGTAAGAAATCTTAAAATTGGGGTAGCTCCCTTGGGAATTATGCTATCTGAAAAATTTAAAAAGATTTAGGTAGCTGAGAAAAATCTAATATTAATTGATACCAAACAAGGTAGGTTTATCTCGTGGGTGGAAATGTGGAGAAAGATTTATCTCGCAGAGGGTATGTGTGTAATTTTGCAAGGCGTGGTACTATTGCAAATCTAGTTGCAGATTCGGGATGTGCGTAAAATTTTAGACTAATTTAATGTATTGCATGACTAAAAAAATTTTATAAGAACGCTCAAAAGTCGCTACAGGTAAGAAATCTTAAAATTGGGGTAGCTCCCTTAGGGATGATGCTATCTGAAAATTTTTTAGAAATTTGGGTAGCTGAGAAAATTCTAATATTAATTGATACCAAACAAGATAGGTTTATCTCAAAAGATGCAATGGCTAGTCAAAGAAAGCTATTTGTTAGGTTTGCTTATAGAGCAAAATTTAGAGGTTTGAGAGCTTTAAAGGGGTATAACTTTGCAGGGCGTGGTCCGATTTCAAATCTGTATACAGATTCGAATTCTGCGTAAAATTTTAGACTAATTTAATGTATTGCATGACTAAAAAATTTATAAGAACGCTCAAAAGTCGCTACAAGTAAGAAATCTTAAAATGAGGGTAGCTCCCTTGGAGATGGCGCAATCTAAAAGATTCCTAGAAATTCGGGTAGCTGAGAAAATTCTAATATTAATTGATACCAAACAAGATAGGTTTATTTCGAAAGATGAAAATGGCTAGTCGAAGAAAACTTTATGGTCCAGAACGCGGAGGAGGCGGTGGAGGCGGCGGCGGAGGAGGCGGTGGAGGCGGTGGAGGTGCCAAATACGCTCAAAACCTCCTACTCATCTTGTACTCCAACAAGTTCATCTTTATGCTTTTGCTATGAAACATTCGGCATTAGAGAAATTTCATCAAAGAGAACCATACACAACTTTTCTCTTGGTTTGAAGTGCTGTATTGAATTTTTCAATTTTTCTATCACAAATGAATTAATGCCATCAGTAAATGCTATCTTATGCAATAAACGTGATAAAGTTCTTTTAGAAGAGAGTTTAAATCATTTAGCTAAGAAGCGATAACCAGGACCAGATGTTTTATATAGAGCTAAAGACATCATCTTCTCTTCTAATATAAATCTCGTATCCCTAGACTTTGTCACTTTGCGACTCAACTGCTGAATACAAAAATTAAATGCCTCTGGATGTAATGCGCTATTAGAAGAATCGAAAAAATGACGCTGTTTTTTTGTCAGTTGTAGCCGCTTTCTAAAAGAAATGTTTCTCTTGCGATAAACAGCTATGGAATTTTTCAAATTTTTAGCACTCCTATACAAAGTTTTAACCTTGGGCGTTAAGGTTATAGCTCGGGAAACATTTACAGAACGTAAAAGGCTGTCAGTAGCACCTGAAAATACATAACATTATATTCACACATTTATAGCAAACACTAGTAGAAGTACCACTCTTAGCTCGTTTTGTAGTTGAAGGTGTCTCCTCTACATACGCATATGTGTGATCAGCTATAAATTAAAAAATATCAGTATTGCAGATTAATTACATTTCATGAAGTTGAAAATAAACAAGTAGAAATTTCTCATAAACTGCCACACATTTTCCACATAAATTAGAAACGGAACCAGTAAGTTATCAAAAAAGATCCTATTGAAATAGCCAAAGCTGTTTCAGTAAACTACTAACACTAGTACAATTATATGATTCTTGTTCTCGGTTATCATTATAGATTTACAAGATTTTATAATTGCGTATGTGTGAATTTATGGTCAAATAGAAATTTGATATTTAGCTGCATAATAGTAAATATCAATTTTTTTCTAGTAAACACATATAGTAGCACCAATTAGAGATACTACAAATATTCGGCAATGATTTCACTTCAATTTAACCGAGCCATAAAATAGTTTCAAACCATGAAAAATTTATGTAAAATTGACTGCCCGAATAGATCCAATCAAGCACCTAGTTGATACGCTACCTCTTTGTAAAGTACATAATCTAGTGTCATCAGGAATCAGGATCATATTAAAACATAACGCCATGTACTAATTAATTAAAAAAAAATACTACATACCCATCGCAACAAGAACAGATGTTATAGCCTGACTAGTCACATTTAATGGAGTCGTAACTGATGTAGTTAAATTATTCTCTAACGGTTTATCTAAAATACAAAAGTTACATTATGTGAAAATGCATACAAATACAATACCCTCGGCATGTGGTAACTTTCTTGATGGTATAGCTATACATTTTAAATACATGTTTGATGATTTGTCATCAGTTGTAAAGTGCTCATGGCAGACACGATAATTATTAAATACTTGATCTGGGTTCAATGTCGGCAACTTAGGGTTGCATACTATACGCAACCATTCCGCAAAACGTAGTTTGTCTTTATTGGGATTTGGGAATCTATGCCTAGTGGATGTTCTATTGTCGCAACCTGGCAAACTGCATGGAACATCCATTTTGAAAGAAATGGCTACAATATATAACCTTTTAATAAAAAATCAGAGCTTTAGATCTTTTTGCAGATACATAGATTTAGAGTTGTATACTTACTACAATATATGTGGCAGAAATAATAATATAAGAAATGATACAAAAATGCACTGTTTTTTCCAAAGTAGTTAAACACCAATATCTTATTTGATAACAAGTAAAATGTTAAATGTTATTAAAGAGCAATTAAAGAGCAATCTGCAAAAATGCAAATAAAAGAACGCTAAAAAGTTAGGTTAGCAACAATCAACAAAATCTCGCAAATATTAAGCAATATAATAAAGTCGCCCATGAAAATAGACCTTCAGAGCCATCTGTAGAGATGTGATAAAACTAAAACACACCAACAGCCGATCCATTTACAGTGCCTACACCCTGGCAGTAAAGTAAATGATAAACTCCTAATAAAGATAGAATGTTTTCGACAAATTAGTTTTCAATTACTATTTCCCATAAAGTTAAAGTATTAAATTGGTTATTTAGCAAAGAATAATGGAGGGTCAAGTAATTTGTTTAGGTTTCTTATTCATCGTGACAATTTTTCTTTCGCACGCTTATGAGTAGATGGTTGAAAGCAATTCTGCCGCCACATTTCCTCCCAAATCCCACATTTCCTCCCACATTTACATGTAAATTCCCATAAGGAGGAAATGTGGTGGAGTGACTCTCGCCCTGTGGACCGCCTTGTGGAATTTTTTACCACAACCATTTTGATTACGTCACACCCGCATTCTTTCCACCCGCGAGATAAATCTTTTTCCACATTTCCACACACGAGATAAACCTATCTTGTTTGGTATAAATTAACATTAGATTTTTCTCAGCTACCCGAATCTCTAAAAAATTTTTAGATTGCATCATCCCCAAGGGAGCTACCCTCAGTTTAAGATTTCTTACCTGTTGCGATTTCTGAGCGTTCTTATAAATTTTTTTATACATACGATACATTAAATTAGTCTGAAATTTTACGCAGAATTCGAATCTGTAAACAGCTTTGAAATCGGACCATCCCTTACAAAGTTACACTTTAAGCTCTCAAACCTCTAAATGTTGCTCTTTGCTTTATAAGCAAAACTAACAAATAGTTTTCTTTGTCTAACCAATGCATCTTTTGAGATAAACCTATCTTGTTTGGTATCAATTAATATTAGAATTTTCTCAGCTATCCGAATTTCTAGGAATTTTTCACATAGCTCCATTCCCCAGGGAGCTACCCGAATTTTAAAATTTTTTTTATCAATCTCGATTTCTAATCAGCTATCCTTTTTAATATCTACAATCCTTTAACCAAACACGTAGCAGTATTAACATAAATTAAGCACGCAAAAATTTAATAATTTATTTTATCCGATTTACAGTTTAATAAACTAATTACAATTTTTACAAAGTATAACATTTATCTTCTTCGTTTAACCAAATCCAAGCAGGTTAAAGTAACCTGTAACAAAAAATAGAAATTAATGTGTTGTTTAAATAGACCTATAACAAAAGAGATTACTGTAAAAAAGAGGAGACGTGTTTTCGGTCAATAAGACATATTGTTGTTAACCTAACAATATGAGAATAATGTAAAAACATTCCAATGTAATGTGTTTTAAATATGTAAATGGGAAGGTCGACTTTTACGTAATCTTCTTTTTAAAAGTGTATATCCTCTCCAAACAAATACGATTATTACAATAAGAATGTACGCTAAATGCGAGTTAATTAATAGCAATTTAATACTGCTTACTGACCTACCTTAATTAGGTTGTTGTACTATTAGGAATGATGTACTTTTTGTTGTCTTCACCCGACAAACTGATTTTATTAATTAATTGGGTATAAAGTTGGTGTTTACATGGTTTCGTTTAAGACCTCGTACATATTTTCCAGATTACTAGAAGACGTTATAACCGTACTTTTTGTGTTAAAGGATTTCACAGAGGAATTCTCTTCCACCATTTTTGTGTAAACGCCGTAGAGTTCGCAACTAACTTTTATTGCTGTATTCTTTTTTTATTAAGTAATCGAATAAATCGTTCCTTCTGCTTCCAAAGAAACTCGGACACTCCATCGTCGACACTAGCGTTCTTTTTGCGATAGCTAGCCATACGGTTGTTAAACGCAGTACTAACCATTTCTACACCATCGTCGCTAGTAGCGGAAACTGATGCATTTTGTGTTTGTTGCTCCGTAGATGACCAGGGTATGCAGACTTTAACACCTCCATGTCGCACACTTTACACAGAATCCGTGGTTGTTTCGTACAAGACCCTTTAACAGCTAGCGGAGTTGAACGTTTACTGCTTAATGACATACCGTGCTGTTTTTCCTTGTGTCGCTGTGAGCTATTCTTGTAAGAGCGATACTGCAAGACCCAGAGTTTAAGTACTTTGCTGCCGACGGATGTATAAGCTTAACCGTCGACGATGTTACACCACGACATTTGTTCTGGTGCCGTTTGAGAGCATCCCTCCTGGTAAAGTAGACGTGACAGGGCTCGCATTTAAAAACGTTTTTAAGTACCATTTTAGTACAAAACAAAATCCGCACTATAAGACTTGACTTGTAATCGAACTAACTTATAACTAAAAAGCTTACTCTAGCGTACCTGATTTATATTCCTTATAGAATGCATACCGAAGGTTTCCGAAGACGGCCGAACGATGTTGAGGATTCAGCGGGGAACTAAATGACGTCATAATCTTTGCTGCTCGTCCAGTACATTTAGCGCCAATGCATGCACCTGGTTCGCATCGTCGATGGTGCGAATGCAGTTAGTAGAAACACCGGAAAACGTCTTCCATGTTATACGGATCGCGTGCATATTAAAAATCCGAAAGGGTGATAGCACACGCACACAAATTGTGTGCAAGTCGTGCTGTAGAAGATGTAGTGCTACTATAACCATAAACTTAATAAAAACACTTTAAACCATTACTAAGGAAATACCAACTTGTTGTCTACAGGATACTTACTAATAAAGCAATTTAATTTTAAATAACTTCTACGTCATACTTTAGGAAATGGTAGGCTTGAATATTTACCAAATGAATCACCAAGCGAAAGTATATGCTTAGCGGTATTAAAATTAACCATTAATTTCCCATTTTTACGACTGTGATTAATTATAGATTAAAATTTAATTTGTTCACGTTCGAGCTTCCCGTAAACTAACATATTTTATAGCAACAATGCGCTGTATAATACATGCATACCCCTTCGCCGCACTACTGCTATTCTTGTAATTGCTAGAAAAAGTCACTCTCCTTTTTACTGTTAGGACCGATGCAAAGCACCATTTTTTTTATACTTTCTATAGCACATCGCGCACTTTTTCGTCTGATAATTAAATTTTGCTTCTGTAGGCTTTTAGACTTTCGCATAGCGGTCGGCCGCACGTAATGATTTCTAGAACCGGTAAGTATTCGATATCGCCCAAATAGAGAATTAGATGCTCGATGTCTGTCAACTTCCGATTCCCTCGTAAAAGGTAGAAAAAACTCGGTCAATCATCCATCTAACTTAAACTTTGACCAGCTCCTGTTCTGATAATTTACAAACATTTTTCAAACGACAATGGGCTGAGAATTTTTAAACCTCCGAGGGATCTTTAAGTCGTGATCAATGACACATCCGAGCTACGCGTAAACTAACATATTTTGCAGCAACTGTGCACTGTATAATACTTGCATACCCCTTCTCTGCGGTACTGCTATTCTAGTAGTTGCTTGAAAAAGTCAGTCGCCCTTTTTACTGCTAGGGCCGCTAAAAAGCACCATTCCATACTTTCTTTATAAGTGTAGCACATCGCGCACTTTTTTGTCGGTTAATTAAATTTTTGTTTATGTAGGCCTTTACACTTTCGCTTATTTAAACATCTAATACGATTGATTAAGCACTTTCGATTATTCTAACGGAGACTACCATGCATCCCGCCGCACCGTTCTTTTTGAATCCAACGATCCTATGGGCTTCCACGCACTAACACCTGACGTATCTTTCCTACTATTTGTTAAACAAAAACTACCGGTATCGTCATTGTGGACGTAAACAGATGTTTGTTGATGTGTACGAGAGTATGTAACCATATACATTAACCAGTCTAAGCTATTTTATTTAGCCCACGAAAACTACTATTTTTCTAAACCATAATTAATAATCGCCTTTATAGGTTCCACATTTCGACCATTTCCTAATGACTGGTGCTACGTACATGGAAACTTTAATTTCTTATTAGAGAGAATTCTTATTCTCCCACGCACTGCTGCGTAGTTGCATGTCCATTCCTTTTGGAGGTATATGCTCGTTGTAGGTTGTAAGACCCTCGGTTTTACTTAACTACAATTCGTGAGACCCCTTTAATCTTTTTAATCGTATCTTTCTCGCCTACAATACAGTAGGATTTAACATTACTACCAACAAATTCTAATACTGGACCCCCATTAAATACGTCTTTAATTTTCCCTACAACTTTTTTTGTTGACAAGGCTGTGACGTTACCCCGAAATAGCAGTCGCACAGAGAGGGGTGCTCATGGGCATCGAGCATGGGCAGGGGTGCGTACGCGCAGGGGTGCGCATGGGCAGGGGTGTGCATGCGCAGGGGTGCTCATGGGCTGGGATGTGTCTGGGCGTACACGAGGGAAGCAGATGTTACAGTCACCAAGCATCCAATTTTTTATTTGGATGGTATCGAGTACTTGTCTGCGTATGTATCCGGAGTAAAAGAATACGATTTGCATACGCAGCTTATTAATAAAATTAGTTTATCGAGGGAAGATGACAAAGGTACATCATTCCTAATAGTACAACAATCTACGCATGGGGCGTAAAGATATAAGATAGTTGTTTATATTTGTATGGATTTTGTAAATCTATTGTATATATTAGTTTTAAGATTCCATAATTTTTAAGTTCTTCTCCCACCTTCCAAATCCTTCCGGCTTCTATCCTAGTTGACAGAGTATACGTGTTATCTCCTCGTGGTATTTGCGGGACACTGCGGTTTTAGATTTCTAGGGAAACGGTTGGTTAAAGCATATGTCTTGGTTAGCGAAAAAAAAGGGTTTTAAAGATGGAGTTAAATAAAGATGGGCAAAAATCAGTGATTTGGGTCTTTAAAACGCATAACTTTGTATGGGGTGGTCCTATTTAAAATCTATTTACAGATTTGGGGTCCCTAGAAAAATTTAATATTAGTTGATACCTAGCAAAATATATTTATCTTAAAAGAGTGGCTACCCCGCGTATAATAAATACAATATAACACTTGTCAACAAAAAAAGTTGTAGGGAAAATTAAAGACGTATTTAATGGGGTCCAGTATTAGAATTTGTTGGTAGTAATGTTAAGTCCTACTGTATTGTAGGCGAGAAAGATACGATTAAAAAGATTAAAGGGTCTCACGAATTGTAGTTAAGTAAAACCGAGGGTCTTACAACCTACAACGAGCATATACCTCAAAAGGAATAGACATGCAACTACGCAGCAGTGCGTGGGAGAATAAGAATTCTCTCTAATAAGAAATTAAAGTTTCCATGTACGTAGCACCAGTCATTGGGAAATGGTCGAAATGTGGAACCTATAAAGGCGATTATTAATTATGGTTTAGAAAATAGTAGTTTTCGTGGGCTAAATAAAATAGCTTAGACTGGTTAATGTATATGGTTACATACTCTCGTACACATCAACAAACATCTGTTTACGTCCACAATGACGATACCGGTAGTTTTTGTTTAACAAATAGTAGGAAAGATACGTCAGGTGTTAGTGCGTGGAAGCCCATAGGATCGTTGGATTCAAAAGAACGGTGCGGCGGGATGCATGGTAGTCTCCGTTAGAATAATCGAAAGTGCTTAATCAATCGTATTAGATGTTTAAATAAGCGAAAGTGTAAAGGCCTACATAAACAAAATTTAATTAACCGACAAAAAGTGCGCGATGTGCTACACTTATAAAGAAAGTATGGAATGGTGCTTTTAGCGGCCCTAGCAGTAAAAGGGCGACTGACTTTTCAAGCAACTACTAGAATAGCAGTACCGCAGAGAAGGGGTATGCAAGTATTATACAGTGCACAGTTGCTGCAAAATATGTTAGTTTACGCGTAGCTCGGATGTGTCATTGATCACGACTTAAAGATCCCTCGGAGGTTTAAAAATTCTCAGCCCATTGTCGTTTGAAAAATGTTTGTAAATTATCAGAACAGGAGCTGGTCAAAGTTTAAGTTAGATGGATGATTGACCGAGTTTTTTCTACCTTTTACGAGGGAATCGGAAGTTGACAGACATCGAGCATCTAATTCTCTATTTAGGCGATATCGAGTACTTACCGGTTCTAGAAATCATTACGTGCGGCCGACCGCTATGCGAAAGTCTAAAAGCCTACAGAAGCAAAATTTAATTATCAGACGAAAAAGTGCGCGATGTGCTATAGAAAGTATAAAAAAAAATGGTGCTTTGCATCGGTCCTAACAGTAAAAAGGAGAGTGACTTTTTCTAGCAATTACATGAATAGCAGTAGAGCGGCAAAGGGGTATGCATGTATTATACAGCGCATTGTTGCTATAAAATATGTTAGTTTACGGGAAGCTCGAACGTGAACAAATTAAATTTTAATCTATAATTAACCATGGTCGTAAAAATGGGAAATTAATGGTTAATTTTAATACCGCTAAGCATATACTTTCGCTTGGTGATTCATTTGGTAAATATTCAAGCCTACCATTTCCTAAAGTATGACGTAGAAGTTATTTAAAATTAAATTGCTTTATTAGTAAGTATCCTGTAGACAACAAGTTGGTATTTCCTTAGTAATGGTTTAAAGTGTTTTTATTAAGTTTATGGTTATAGTAGCACTGCGTCTTCTACAGCACGACTTGCACACAATTTGTGTGCGTGTGCTATCACCCTTTCGGATTTTTAATATGCACGCGATCCGTATAACATGGAAGACGTTTTCCGGTGTTTCTACTAACTGCATTCGCACCATCGACGATGCGAACCAGGTGCATGCATTGGCGCTAAATTTACTGGACGAGCAGCAAAGATTATGACGTCATTTAGTTCCCCGCTGAATCCTCAACATCGTTCGGCCGTCTTCGGAAACCTTCGCTTTGCATTCTATAAGGAACATAAATCAGGTACGCTAGAGTAAGCTTTTTAGTTATAAGTTAGTTTGATTACAAGTCAAGTCTTATAGTGCGGATTTTGTTTTGTACTAAAATGGTACCTGCAAACGTTTTTAAATGCGAGCCCTGTCACGTCTACTTTACCAGAAGGGATGCTCTCAAACGGCACCAGAACAAATGTCGTGGTGTAACATCGTCGACGGTTAAGCTTATACATCCGTCGGCAGCAAAGTACTTAAACTCTGGGTCTTGCAGTATCGCTTTTACAAGAATAGCTCACAGCGACACAAGGAAAAACAGCACAGTATGTCATTAAGCAGTAAACGTTCCGCTCCGCTAGCTGTTAAAGGGTCTTGTACGAAACAACCACGGATTCTGTGTAAAGTGTGTGACATGGAGGTGTTAAAGTCTGCATACCCTGGTCATCTACGGAGCAACAAACACAAAATGCATCAGTTTCCGCTACTAGCGACGATGGTGTAGAAATGGTTAGTACTGCGTTTAACAACCGTATGGCTAGCTATCGCAAAAAGAACGCTAGTGTCGGCGATGGAGTGTCCGAGTTTCTTTGGAAGCAGAAGGAACGATTTATTCGATTACTTAATAAAAAAAGAATACAGCAATAAAAGTTAATTGCGAACTCTACGGCGTTTACACAAAAATGGGGGAAGAGACTACCGATGTGAAATCCTTTAACACAAAAAGTACGGTTATAACGTCTTCTAGTAATCTGGAAAATATGTACGAGGTCTTAAACGAAACCATGTAAACACCAACTTTATACCCAATTAATTAATAAAATCAGTTTGTCGGGTGAAGACAACAAAAAGTACATCATTCCTAATAGTACAACAACCTAATTAAGGTAGGTCAGTAAGCAGTATTAAATTGCTATTAATTAACTCGCATTTAGCGTACATTCTTATTGTAATAATCGTATTTGTTTGGAGAGGATATACACTTTTAAAAAGAAATTATATACAGCTTTCACATGTAATTCGGAGGATGATTACGTAAAAGTCGACCTTCCCATTTACATATTTAAAACACATTACATTGGAATGTTTTTACATTATTCTCATATTGTTAGGTTAACAACAATATGTCTTATTGACCGAAAACACATCTCCTCTTTTTTACAGTAATCTCTTTTTGTTATAGGTCTATTTAAACAACACATTAATTTCTATTTTTTGTTACAGGTTACTTTAACCTGCTTGGATTTGGTTAAACGAAGAAGATAAATGTTATACTTTGTAAAAATTGTAATTAGTTTATTAAACTGTAAATCGGATAAAATAAATTATTAAATTTTTGCGTGCTTAATTTATGTTAATACTGCTACGTGTTTGGTTAAAGGATTGTAGATATTAAAAAGGATAGCTGATTAGAAATCGAGATTGATAAAAAAAATTTTAAAATTCGGGTAGCTCCCTGGGGAATGGAGCTATGTGAAAGATTCCTAGAAATTCGGATAGCTGAGAAAATTCTAATATTAATTGATACCAAACAAGATAGGTTTATTTCAAAAGATGCATTGGTTAGACAAAGAAAACTATTTGTTAGTTTTGCTTATAAAGCAAAGAGCAACATTTAGAGGTTTGAGAACTTAAAGTGTAACTTTGTAAGGGATGGTCCGATTTCAAATCTGTTTACAGATTCGAATTCTGCGTAAAATTTTAGACTAATTTAATGTATCGTATGTATAAAAAAATTTATAAGAACGCTCAGAAATCGCAACAGGTAAGAAATCTTAAAATGAGGGTAGCTCCCTTGGGGGTAATGCAATCTAAAAAATTTTTAGAGATTCGGGTAGCTGAGAAAAATCTAATGTTAATTAATATCCAACAAGATAGGTTTATTTCGAAAGATGCATTGGCTAGTCGAAGAAAACTATTCGGTTCAGAATGTTAGCGGTAAAAAAATTTTAAAATGAGGGTAGCTCCCTTGGGGGTGATGCAATCTAAAAAATTCCTAAAGATTCGGGTAGCTGAGAAAATTCTAATATTAATTGATACCAAACAAGATAGGTTTATCTCAAAAAATGCATTGGTTAGACAAAGAAAACTATTTGTTAGTTTTGCTTATAAAGCAAAAAGCAACATTTAGAGGTTTGAGAGCTTAAAGTGTAACTTTGTAAGGGATGGTCCGATTTCAAATCTGTTTACAGATTCGAATTCTGCGTAAAATTTTAGACTAATTTAATGTATCGTGTGTATAAAAAAATTTATAAGAACGCTCAGAAATCGCAACAGGTAAGAAATCTTAAAATGAGGGTAGCTCCCTTGGGGGTAATGCAATCTAAAAATTTTTTAGAGATTCGTGTAGCTGAGAAAAATCTAATGTTAATTAATATCCATCAAGATAGGTTTATCTCGAAAGATGCATTGGCTAGTCGAAGAAAACTATTCGGTTCAGAATGTTAGCGGTAAAAAAATTTTAAAATGAGGGTAGCTCCCTTGGGGGTGATGCAATCTAAAAAATTCCTAAAGATTCGGGTAGCTGAGAAAATTCTAATATTAATTGATACCAAACAAGATAGGTTTATCTCGTGTGTGGAAATGTGGAAAAAGATTTATCTCGCGGGTGGAAAGAATGCGGGTGTGACGTAATCAAAATGGTTGGGGTAAAAAATTCCACAAGGCGGTCCACAGGGCGAGAGTCACTCCACCACATTTCCTCCTTATGGGGATTTACATGTAAATGTGGGAGGAAATGTGGGATTTGGGAGGAAATGTGGCGGCAGAATTGCTATCAACCATCTACTCTTATATCACTTTCTGGCACGCAATATGTCAGTTTTAACTATTGTGAAAAATTATATAGTTTTCGGATACTGAACAACGTGCAAAGGTGTGTTTTAGTATCCGCTTGTAAAAAAAAAATTAAGTATATCTGTGAAACTGCGTTAAATATGTTGTTTCCTGCATCTGAGCTTGTAATAAAACATCTTGTGAATAGAGAAAACCATCGGCAATGAACGGAACATTTCATAACTATCCAGCAGCGAAGTATCACCACTATTTTCAAATACTATATAATGTCCTCTCTCTACAATAACGCTATATAATTTTGACGGTGCTCCTTTCTTCACATAAATGTAAAATATACTCAGTCTGTGTTGTTCTGATTTATTTTCACTTTTAAACAACTAAACGCTTAAGCTGAACCCCAATAATGCAACGAAGCAAATTTATTGCGCTTCGCCTGAACTACTGCTCATACGGGGTTAAACATATATGGACATCCTGAAACGATTACAGAGTAGCGGCGACGCTAGCAAATAATATTGTCTTTGTACAGTTAGTTACATAACTGCAGGATGTATACACTGCAAACAAGAACAATCTTACACAAATAAACGCAAAGGGTAGATTATCCTCAAAACAACAATAGTACTGTGCATGATGCATACACTGTATTACATTAAGGGAAAGTTATTCATAAACTGGCTCCGATGATATGGTAACAAAAGCTTATGCAATGCATAGTTCTCTTGATAAAAATGAAAAGCTTGAATTAAATACTTGGGTTGACTCAAAATTACAAAGGGATTACCAATCCAGGCTACTTCTTGATTTAAATTTAATTTTCTTGCTTACACACCTTTAAGAAGATTTTGTTGGATTGAGAATAATAAGTTACAAAACTTTGTGACCCTTGAAGATTTTCTTTAATTATAGATCTCTAAATGATTAAGATTGAAATAGTAGAATTTGATTACGTGTTTAAGCATGTCTCCTAAGATGTATCTGTTAGAAAACGAGACGCTAAATAACATGACTAAGCGGTAAAAATGATTATGTGCACAGCAATCCATGCAAATTGCATCGATGTACAAAGATTTTAGCAAACGGAATATAGTGTATCATTTTCTGGTATATGGGGATGCCCGTGATGTGAACGATGCTTCAGATGGACGAAATTCACACACTTACCGAATCAACGACTAGTCTGCGGTTTAATTCACGAGAGGGCACGAGTTTGCCGTATGTTTTGATTATGATAACTCAAAAAAGTTAAAAGGAAACAAGGCCCCACCTCATAACTAAACATGCACAAACATAAATTAACCTTGAAGGGAGATGCATAGACCCTCTGACAATAAAAACAAGATCCACCAAAAATATTAAGAACGAACTAAAACATTCCAAAAACAGTTTAAGTTCTACTACAACTCGATGCTAGGGTCGACTCTGAAAAACAAATCACATATGTTACGTTTCTAAATTATAGTTAAAAATTAACTTTCAATTATAGCAAAAGAAGGAGCTTGTAGGTCAACTCCTTTCTGTCGTTTCGATAGTACAATCTATGGTTTTCACCGTGATTTAACCTTCAAGTACTTTGTGTTGTATGTGCCGCACTGTTGTACAGTAAAGTTGTAAGCAGGCAGGGGTTTGTAGCTATTGTGCTATAAACGTGCGATGCCGCAAACAGTCGACCGCTTATCGTCCTTCCATCGCCACCGCCGCTAAAAGTTGCAGTTTATTACTGGTAAGTATCCGAAGGTGCTGCTTTTTTAAACTTTAATAATAATTTATACGTCACTATCTCACCATCTGTGGTTTTCCGAATCACCGCAAAACATTGATCCTATGCGAGTCGGTATGAATTAAACCTGCAAGCTATTTCGGTAAATAAGTGCATTATTGGCAAATAAAATGTGCCACTCGTTAAAGTGCATCGCACTTCATTCGATGGATGCTAAGCAGCATCTCAGGCGACAGCAAGATCGTAGGAAAAAATTCAGTGATCAACATCGAAGGTCGGAAAACTTTTCCTTAGGCGATAAAGTTTTACTGAAGACTAAGACTTGTGTCTTAAGTAATTTGGAAAAGGGTTTTACGTCAAAGTTTGCCCCTAGAAGCGATGGTCCTTATATCATTTTAGAAATTGTAACTCCTACTACTTACCTTTTATTATCTCCGAATGAGCCGACGAAATCGATTGGAAAATATCATGTAGTTACTTAACACGTTTCAAAGAGCCTGTAGGAAGTGACACGCTGCCAGTGCCGGTTGTGCCAAGACGCTCGCGGAGAAGACGCAAAAAGATTGTATTACACGTTAATCCTAAACATCACCCGCAAACCTTAGTGCAGTTTAGAGGGTGAGTGTGTACCGCCAAACCTAAGAATAGTTCAAGTGGCAACCCTGGCTCTGTCAGACGTTCCGCTCGCATTCAAATCGAAGGCAGGTGCAGGTCGGTTAAGGCAGTGAAATGCAGACCAACACGTCGAGAATCGTTATTAGCAATTTAAGATGACTTTTATTTCGTTTGTGTGTTGCAATAATGTCCGAAGTTGCATGTTAAGTAGTTCTGGTTTACTTATATTTTAAGGAAAAAAAATCATTTTAATTTCAAGTATCATTATATTATTCGTAGAGCTAAAAGCGGTAATTTCATAAAACCCAAACTCGCTGGGGGTTATAATATTATATTCACATAAATGAAATGAAAATCACTACAGGTTTTAACAATAATTAACTCAACAAAAATCTTTTTACGGATTTGTGAATTTTACACTTGAATTACCTTTGTTAAAATAAATTGTATAGTTTCGTATTTCGAAAAGTTAGTTTCATATTTCTTGGTATGGTGAATTATCTTGGGTTTGTCCGAAAACCGTGGAACATTTCTCGTTCTTTCTGTTTGCTCCTACGTTTCTGGCGCCCATATGGTGCTTAGTTCGGATTCTTTCGACCTATTTGTTTGTTCCTTACGGTCCCTCGAAGGTATCGTAAAACCTACTACCTATTGAGTCTCATCTGAGCTACACTGGAGTACTAATTGTCATTGTAACTTTAAGAAACGCATTATATCATTAAATATCAAAAATTTTGCGGCGACAATATATAATTACGATGGTACGCAAACTAATACCCATCATTAGTTTGTCTGTTTCAGCGCTGATGTACCATGTAATTATACATATTCTGATTAAATTAATGACTAAAGGAAATAATCCTCTGCGATAAAAATCTATTAACAAATTTACCTAATTAAATGTGTACAATTTTAACTACTAATAGCAAATAATGTTTAGCTAGACCTCACAATGAAGGTTGAACATCGCAGCGGTTTCATAATTCTTCTGTTTCTTTTTTTAAGTTTAGATTTTATGGTACCTTCTATTTAATAGAAAATGTGATATAATTAGTACGGTGTGTTTTAGAAAGCGGATAAGGTGTTCAAAGTAGATCGTTTTCTGGGACGTTGCCCGGGATACAAAAATCTGCAGATGTACTTTAAAGATACACATTTTAACAGAGTAAAGAAAGCGTTTCTTGTGACTACGAAGATTGTGGTTTTGCGTGATTTACGAAGCAAGCTGTTTGTAAGTAGAGTCATGATGGTCAGACTGTGTCTTAATTAGATATTCTACGATCTATAGGTTTCTTTTCAACTGGATCGTTGTGTGTCACGGGAAGCTTTGGACTCTTGTGAAGTATTTCGCCAAGTTAATATATCAAATTTTTGCAGTTTTTTTAATTTAAGTTTACGTCCTTTTGGGTCAATAATGCTAAATTTTCAACCTGAATTTCTATGTCCTGCTAAAAAGGTATGTACTATTTAATTAGTTATATTTGTGTCCTTTGAGTCTATTTCTTGAATATTTCATGTAACAATTTAAGCCTATACAATAACTGTTTGCATAAAAATTAGTTTCCCATGACTATTCGGTGACGCACTTCTTATGCATTTAAGAATGGTGAATAATTGTTTTATTTATTGAAATTGAAATATATAGGGCTAGCCCTAATTACATATTAGTATCAATTAATTATTCTGTAAGTGTATTTGAATCCGTAATTCGACACCTTTAACCAATCAGATACATCCAGGTTGTGGGTTATGATCATAATCCAATACCTCTGAACAATCAGTACCAACCTCCGTTTCTCATAATCCACACTTTCACAAATAAATTTTTGCTAGTCGGTGTCTGTGATATTAGTTTACACGTTTAGAAAATAATTATCTGATAATGAAGAATGGTGTATTTGTAGGAAAAGTATACTATCTCACTCGCGCGTTATGGCCATTACTGATTTGGATTACACCGCTCGCCCTAACAGGCTAGCAGCGCAAACTTTCCAAATGAGCAATTGCTATCATAACTCGCTGGTTGAATAATATACTATTGTGTTAGGCTATTTCTAGGAGGGCCGAGAAAGAATTTGTGATCCTTCACAGGTCCGGCATTCATTTACTTTTCAAATATATTAATCCCAATTCAACGTAGAATGTAGGATTGTAAATAGTAACTGACGAAATTCATGTTGGTTCGCTACAGGCTAATTCAATCCCTTTTCTATGGAGATATACTAAGAAATATAAAGAGGAAAAGATGATGATGCATTGTAGTCATGAGATTATCAGATACATTTTGTCTCTGATGTTACCTGGCGCTGTTATCTATCGTCAGGTTCTTAAAAGAACCGTTAGTTTAGTCACGCTTCCACTGAATCACATAAGTTATTTTCTGATCACTAGTAGTCGATAGCAACTATAAACTAGAACAGTAATCTAGTAGAGACTTACTTATGAGATCAGTCGAAGCGCGATCAACTAACAGTTCTTTACAGAACCCGTCGACATTTTCTCAATCTGTATTTTAAACTGATCTAATTTAATTTTAAACAAACGTACAAGTCCTTTAACACTTTACATTCCTATATTTCATTCTATTATAAGCACTATGTCCTTAATAAAACTTTATAAAGGTCGCATTCAGACTCTTGTATGAAACTTGTTTAGTTCTCAGCCATGTGCTAAAGTATATACAATATCGGTATGGATACATAATTGTCAAATGCCAGATATATTGTTTTAACCAAAAATGACAAACACGTTACATTATAATTACTTCGACCTTCTTTAGTTACGTATCTTCTCTAAGACAGTGTAGCGCCTATCGGTCTGCCTATAGCCAGAATAATTACTTTCGATCCTAAACCACGCGTTTGTGCGCAAAAGGCGGTTGATTGCTCCTTGCGGCGTTACACCTTATCGAGTGTATTGATTGGCGGGTACAAGAATTTACATTAAAGGGTTATCTAGATTGCAATAGGTACATTCGAGAATTCCATTTGCATAATTTCTGGTATCATCTAGAATAATCTGGAGGTTTTTAAATACGCATATAAATTACCGTCGTCATTATTGAAGTTCAGTTCTAATTACAGTTTTGATTATAAGTTCCAGTTCAAATGTAAACCTTTGATTACAATATCTTCTAGTTTAAAGCTTTGAAATAAGTAGTGGTACATATGTGACTGAAATAACTCGTTGTTGGTATAAATTACTGTAGTGATATAGATTAATAAATAGTGCTTGGATAGTTAATTGTAGTGCTTCGATAGTAACTAAAAAGGCAGTAACAGTTATAGAAGATAATACTTGTACTGTTAGCGATTAGTTCGGAAAGAAATTGTCGTGAGACCTGTTAACAAATTCCATTGTAATTACAAATTGTTGAAAAGACTTGTATAGTCAGTTTGAAAACAAAAAACTGTTCTTATGGCAAATCGAGTTTTTGTTACAATATCACAATGTCCCTTTGATTTTATATTAAAAAAGTCAAGACAATGCGCGTATTGTTATATCTTCCATTTTATTCTACCTTTATATGTATATATATTTTTAAAATTACTGAATCGTTGAACCCTATGACTTTCCATTAAATGATCTTTATCTTTTACATGTCTATAGTTGAGGATAGATATACCAAATAATTTTTTAAAATTTTTGTACTTCCACTGCAATATAAAAATCTATAGTCTTTGTGTGACAACAACGGTTCATATTTCATGATATTAAATTTTCGATCTATGATGAATATTTTCACCCAACCTTCATAATGTTCATACCTTAATAATCTTAAATACTTTATTCCTTCTTTTACATTACGCTCAAATGGATTGGATTATGTATAACGAATACTGTAAACGGTAATTTAATATCTTCCTTACCTATCGACTCTTACCACTTTGTACGTGATTGGTCCTTAATAGAGTATAGACTGCAAAGTAAGAGCAATTAAAATGGGCTATAATAATTATATAAGATGTAAATAAAGTGTTACGTTTATTTTCAGCACAAATTAATTACCATTTTTCTCCCTTGTTAATTCATTATCCGTTCGAATAAATTCCGTTTCTACCGTTAAATAAAATCGTTAATTCATAATTAATAATAAATACGCTGTCTAATGTTTTTCAACTCAAATCCCTTTTTGCTTGTAACGTGCAGAAGTGTATGCAATTTAACTCGTGTGTATTAATTAAAGATAGTTTAATTGAAGTTTGATTTTCAATTAATAAATAAATTGCAAGGAGCGAATTTTAAATGGGATTGTTCGTAAATTACTTTCCAACTTATTGAAAAATGATAAACCGCTTGTAATTAATTATAAATTGCATCGTTCTTGTCTGGCCGTTCAAATAAATTTTGTTCCTTATGTTATTAACAAGTTTAGATAAGAGTCGATAAGCGGTTGTAGTAACAACGATGGTATAGAAAACAGATTAGAGAGAACAGTTGTAGTTTTCTTTTCGTTCCTATATATTAATTACGTTAAAAATGCTGTTTCCTTTTTGCTTTGGAAATAGTGTAGTTCTGATAGCGATTGAGATAGTATGTTTTATAGGCGAACGTGTTTGGTCGACGCACGTGTGTTTTAAGGTCATTGACTGACGGTTTTACTGATACGCGCAGCTTCACTAATTGTTTTTTTTGTTGCTTTTCTGTTGGAAATAAAAGTGGTTGTAGTTTGTTCTTGGTTCCTAGATATTAATTACGTAAAAAGTACTGTTTCCTTGTTGCTTTAAAAATAGTGAGAATTAATGCGGGATAAATTTACTAATTGTGTTTTTAGTTGTCTTTCTTGTGAAATGAAAAGTTGTATATTAACTGTAGCAGCGTAGTTCTGTTAACCATTTGAAGGAAATATGCTTGATATGTAAAGTGTTTGACGTGCTTGTTTACGGAACACGGACGGTTTTAGTGATACGCGTTGCTTTACTAATTGTGTTTTTTTGTGGCGTTGTCCTTTTCTTATTTGAGTAGTTCATACTTTGGATTATCCAAATACTGTTGATACTGTAGTTTCTGAATTTTCTACAACAGATCTTTACTTGCGCAAATTTCGTTATTTGCGAAATATAACGGATTACCGGTTTACAAAGGTATTGGTTGAAGTTTCTCACTGCTTTTTTTTTGGATGTTTGTAAAGATAATATACATTTGGTCCCAGTTGAAATTAAACTAGTGCTACAACATATTTCGAAATTATTGTCTCAGGAAATAGAAGTAACAAGAAATTTATCAATGCTACATAGTTCCGTCGCGTGATGATGTCTGTTGCTAACACCAGTGAAATACGTAGGTGTGATTAGTGTAACGTGTGATAAGTTCCATCAACACCCTCCCAGTAAAGGGTGAAGTGCTTTGCTAGTGCAGGACCTCGTGAATCCCACACTTCAAATGCAAGGAAGCGTTCCTGAAGGACTTTTTGTAAGTTGAACTATTTCCTACTTATTATTACTTTAAATATCTATCCGTTGTTTTGCCATATCTTCGTCGTTCTGATACCTTTTACAATAGACTTGCCTGCGATTAAGAAAAAAAAATGAAAGAAAAAAAATCAATACTGCTGAATTACTCATATCAATTGTGTCTTATCTATTTATCTTTTGTTAATATTTTGTCTGATTTATGTTTAATTGGTGTGTGAGGAAACGTTTCTGCTACTCCCCAATATTACCTCACTTTGTACTAAAAATTTTTGTATTGCTTTTACCGTTGTTATATTATATAGATTATCTAAACAGTTTTTTTTACATTCTACCAAGTACTGACTAATTTAGACTATGCATTGCTGCTATGCTTATTCTTTTTTTTCAGGTTTGCTTAACTAATTTCCTTGCAGGTATTGTCACTAACTCCTTACCGCCGCATACATTATATGTCAGTCTGCTTTATACAACCCCCCCCCCCTACTCTCCGATTGAGCCCGGTCTTTTCTTTGATTTTCTTTGGGTTACGCACGGCCTCGAGCCAACGTAGCATAAATTTGGCGCCCAACGTGGCTGTCACGAAAAAAAAGGAACATGCTTTAAGAACGAAAATTAATTCGGTAAATTAAAATAAGCCTTTTCCTTGTTAATGTATTCTCCGTTCGTATAAATTCTATTTCTATTGTTAAATCCTACCGCATAATTGATAGTGAATGCTGTTTCTCAGAATTCCTCAACGTAAAGTTTACGCTATAATTAACTAGTCAATAACTTGTTCTAGGTAGTCGATAATTGATTCTTGTGTGTTTTCCATTGAAAGATTCGTCGAACTAAAGCCGCGCACTATCCCATAAAACTGTGTTTTTCCAGTTTTAATTTTTAGCAACAATATTACTTTGAGCTCTGGTTATTAATTAAACGAAATTAATATTCATATTTGTTTTTCAACTTACACAACGAAAACATCCGTTCTGGTTTTCTTCGTTTCATTTTTTTATAAAAATTTTACGCACGCCTTACAACGTGGTGGGTATTTATGGTTTAGTAATATTGTACTTTTCGATATCAATAAAATAATTTTACTTGTACTTACTATAGCTTCTTCCGGTGGCCCTTAAAGCCACGCTGGATGGTCGGCCTTTGTTGTAATGAGAGGGCAACCGCAAGGTGGGATCACGCGCCCCTTTCCTTTGCCCCGTACTTAGATACGGTACGAGCCGGTCCGACGGCTGCAACCCGAGGGTGAGTGCGTAAGTACTAATTGACACCATTTGGTAACCACACTTGGTGGCCTTAAACAGATTACTGTAAGTAATCGTAGGCGAACGAAGAGGAGTTATAGCTGCTGGGTTGCCATGTGCTTTAATTTTTTTGTGCTAAATTTTTATTAGTTAAGATTTTGTCCTGCCAATAAGGCATGTGTACTTATTATATTTACAACTATTCAGAGCTGTGGTTTTTAGTGTTCTTTTTTGGGTTTTGTTGTGTTGCGAAATAACGTAAAGGTTAGGCGCCTAAAAACGGCAGCTCTCCATATTAGGGAGGATTTCTGTTGATCTTGTAAATATGTTTAACTTGTAATTACAGATGGTTTATTTGATGGTACCATTATGCTTTTGTACATAATTAATTTTTATTTTTTTTTGTTAATTAGAAATTGTATGATTATGGTTAGGAGTGTGTTATTTGTTTACTTTTATTTCAGGCCTGATTTAATTTGTGTAGGTATACTGCCACGTCCACTCACCGATTGAACCCGGTCAATTTCTTTTTCTTTCTTCTTTCTTGTTTCTTTTGTTTGACTACGTTGTTGTACGTAGCAAAAGCTAATTTCAGAGCAATTTGATGAATTTTAAAGCGTAATCTTATTTACAACGCAATTTAATTTAAGAAGTATAGGGGGTGTAAACACAATACTAGACTATAGGCGACTCTACCGCATATAGCCAAAAAAGAAATGGATGGTCAATATAAAGATATACAAAAACAATAGAGTTTAATGTCCATCTACCCATCATCGATTAGCAGAAAAGTAAGGTTTCTAAGTGAGTGGCAAATTTGGTAGAATAGGGTAGGACCTCTGTATTTTCTCTATAGATCGAATAGAAGCGATACTTTATTACAAACACCTAAATTGTAAAATCGGTTACTCACAAAAATATCAGCTTAAATTCGTAATTTTTTAAATGCACTGTCTCCATTGTAGTAGTTTGTGTGTATTTAAACAGCATATTACTACGATTTGCCGACTTAATATGAGCGCTGGAAATTTATTCAAACGCAGACAGAAATAGAAATAATTTTATTGGCAGCATATTCATATGCTAATAATTTTTCTAATAAAAATCAAAGCACTAAAATAATGCATACCAGTTCAATTGGTATTTTTCTCCATTGACAAGGCTATGCGCAAGCTACTATAATCATAAAACTCTGGTCTACCCAGGGGAACATTTTACTATAAAATGTTATCGCAAGCAAAAGAAACGAACCTGCTTCCTTCAGCACAGCTCAATTTAATATACAGATTGAATAGCTATTTTACACACAATTTATTAATCAATTTCTAAAATTTGTTGTTCTTGTTCACCAAGTCGGCTCAAAAGTGTGTATTATATACAACTATTTATAAATGAATTTTAAGGACTTAGGACTCGTCAATTTAAGCAGACTTCGAACATGTTCTAATTGTTCCTCAATTTTCAAGCTATTTTTTAGTAATTTTAATAATTGAGCTGAGATACCAAACTGTAAGATGTTCACTAACTTGTTAGTTTCTGATTATTCCATAGTTCAACAAAATACTTGAAGACTAGTTACAATTATGCTAATTATGGTATCACAAATGGAATGTAATACCTATCTTCGTAAAAGAGCTTTCACTCTTGCAGTTAACCTACGCACACGACCTCGACTACTTACAGTTGTTACAACTGCCGAGTCACTATCAACATTAAAGCTATAATTTCTTTTAAAGTTTCTAAAGTAATATTATCACTATCAGATTCTTCAATGTAGCGAGGTTGCTTATCACTTCCTCTGCGAGAACTTGTTCGTAAATCTTCTTCTTTTACTTTATTTTTCGGGTAACTGGCCTTTTATTTATTACTTCTGCATTTGTTGCTAATATCAATTGTGCATCAGTAATTCTTCTATAGAATGTATTTTTTCTACGACTGTTTTGGAACGAGCCTATTTTAGGTGTGTTTTTGATAGAGAAATCTACTACATTCTATACAGGTTTTTATTCCCGCACTCGTTGCTAGGCAAGTTGCTAAGCAACCAGTGCGGGAATGTTCAATTTGCACGGTTGCGCTTATATTTCTAGTAATCAAGTAGCCCTGCACTTGCATCTTATTTCCAATGACGGCCGAGTTTTCAAAGGTGGGCTATGAAACAAATAATAAACCAACAAATGTCAAATAAATAATTTCATACTGTGAAAGCGATTAAAATCTTAAAGTATTTGCAAAGTCTTTAAAAAATGGCTAGTGATAGTGAAAGCGAACTAGAACCGACGCCTCCAAATATTGTGGAAGCTGCAAATGCAACTACATTAAATTTATTACCGGAAATTTCCAAAAAAAAAAAAAATATGAGGCTGCTTATAAATCGTTTATGGATTGGCGAAGAGATCAAAAGACAACATCTTATTTTGAAAATGTTTTAATTACGTATTTTAATGAATTATCTAATAAGTATAAATCTCCGACATTTTGGACGCATTATTCTATGTTGAGAACAAGTCTCACCATCCATCATAATGTAGATATATCAAAGTATGGAAAATTAAGAGCGTTTCTCAAACGGAAGTCAAGCGGTTATAAATCAAAAAAATCAAAAATTTTTACAACAGAGGAAATAAATAAATTTATTACTAAGGCTCCGGATCAACAGTTTCTTCTGACAAAAGTATGTAATATTAACTTAGGAGAATAATGCGTGTTTATAGCTATTTTTATATTGTTACAGACTGCATTAATTATGGGAATTATGGGTGCTTGCCGCAGACAGGAATTACATCAGATGAAGATTACTCATTTCACGGAATTGGGTTCTGCGATATTAGTTACAGTTCCCGACACGAAAACAAAATTATACGCAGCTTTACGATAACGAGTAATTTTATGAAATCACAAAAAATACTGGAATCTACGTCCATCAAATGTTTGCAATCCTAGTTTTTTCTTAAATTATCAGAAAGGAAAATGCACCACACAGAAAGTGGGTATCAATAAATTTGGTGCTATGGGAAAGCAAATTGCAACGTATTTAAAACTACCCAATCCGGAATTATATACTGGTCATTGCTTCCGGAGATCTTCCGCCACTATTCTTGTAGATGCTGGAGAAGATATAACATCTTTAAAAAGGCACGGTGGCTGGAAATCAACATCAGTCGCCGAAAACTATATAGCCGATTCTTTAACAAATAAGTTGAATGTAGGCAACATAGTACAAAATTCAATTGATAGCACATCAAATGTTCCATCAACGTCCAAAGACAAGAATTTCCAACGTCAAGAAAATTTAGTTTTGGGAAAACACCTTCTACAATGACGTTTAATAATTGCAATGTAACCTTTAATATTGTTAATAATAATGAATCTAAAAACTAAACTTAAATCAATTTATTTACTTTTATTATGATAAATTTGTACTTTTCTTTGAATTTATGTATATTCACAAACGATAATAAACTTATGATATTAATAAAATGTATATTCCTATACTTACCATGTATTTTATAATATTAACAAAAGAGGTATCACATTTAAAAAGTACGTACTACAGTCGTAGAAAAAGTATAGTGTACAACACGCATAGAATGCCCATTCCATGCTCGTTGTACAATATACTATTCCGGTCTGGCTTTAATAGTAGATAAATTCATTGCATACTCGATTGTATATGCATATGTTGGATATTCATTAAGGTCAACACTACAAATGGTTCAGCAATTGCTAAACCCATAACATATTTCAATCTTTTAACTGTATGTAGACAGGCTGATAAAGGATCAACATGTGGCTATTCCTCTTCTTGAGGGTGATATAAACTATTTTGCATTTCTTTGGGTAAAACCGGTACAGAATCGCTGGTATTTTCTGGTATACTGTCTTCTTTAATAGGTTTCAAATCTAAGGAACTCATACGCCCAAACTCACCACTATTCCATTGTACTTCAAAATATAGGAAAGTTGACTCAGAATAATCTGAACATACAGCGCAATGTTCCATTATTTCTCCAGTCCACCAAAAATCATCAGTCATACACCGAAACTTATCCCCTGCATTCCAATTCTTTGAAATAGCCGTATCAAATACTTGCTCAAGTAGAAGAGAATCGATAACGTCTAGCATATCATGATACTATATTGTGAAGATGCCACCTGTAAGTCTCTTGTCAGTGTCTAATACTGAAAGCTTCAAACACATAGGTCGTGGAGGTCTTAATTCATATTTAATTCCAATAATTTTAACACATTCTGGATCCAGTTTCATGGGAACTGCTTTAGGTGGTTCACTTTAAAATGTTAAGTATTTATTGTTTGGTGTTTTTGTGAATTACTAACGTAGTATAATTTTTGCTAACTTAAATTAATTTATATTTCACCTTGTTGTAATTTAGTTATAACATCTAGGATACGAGATATGTAAACATGTCCATAACACCCGGAGCGTAATGGAGGGTGTAATGGTTTTATAACGCCCGCTCATTATGTCCTCAGAAAAAAAATCAATTTTTTAGCTATTTATGCACCAAGTGTGTTATTACGATTTCTCATAGCTCTGTTTAGATTTAATGGGTAGCAAACTTTCAGTTGCTTTTAGAGCTTGCTTTGTAATTATTGCCGGCAACTCTTGATCAGCCATTTTGCACTATTAATATTAAATAAATGCGTAAAATGTCCAAAACATAGGAACGTCAAACTGTTTATTGTCATCATAGACAACATGTTGTAGGTGTGTTTAATAGTTACATAGTAAAATCAGAGGTAAATTCTAAACTAGAAATTTTACATATTTTTGATTTTATATATGAGTAAAATATAAAATCTTGTATGCACCACTTGTGTTACTAGATGATAATGCCCATAGGACGACTCAACCATCCCTCGAGCCATAGGCCCTCGGGCTGTATGAGTCGACCTCCGGGCGTTTTCATCCTGATAACACACTTGGTGCATAAATAGCTAATAAATCACGTCAACAATCTGTAGAAGGTATGTAAATAGCAAGCAAATATTGAAAAACGGTTGCTGCGTCTGAAATAACCACATAAGGTTGTGTAGAACTATTCAAGGTCATCGAGATTTTTAGCAATTTTCTACTAACTTTTAAAATTCTAGCAATTGATCAATAAATTGTTATTTGTAAAACAGCTATCGGTTTAGGTGATACTTGTATGTAACTCCTGTGAGCGCTTTATTTACTAACTAAAATTATACGAAAGACTGTGATTGCTTCTCGTATTTTTGTTTTAGGGCAACTACTTTTGTAACAATTGCACCTTTGATGACCGAATATTATCTTTACTTCCATTGGAAGGCTGGTACTGGAGGATACGAGTAAACATCTTTGAAATTAATGAAAAGCTAAACCAGAATACAGATTTGTTAATCATGTGTAATTATATAGAAGGACAACTTACTAATGCATAACAAAAGGAACTTGCACAATAGTGCTTCTATTTTTAAGGTGTTTAAAATTTTGTTTGTATCATGTTTAACACCAATCGTTTATACAATTAACCAAAAAGATGCGTGAATACGTAGGAATATATTAGTTTTTGTCCAACTAGAGCGTTTAATAATAATAAAGAATATCTACATTAGTTAATGTACAATTTATTATTTAATTATACATTTTATTAATTCGAAAAGACTTTAAAATTTATTAATACTATGAATACCATTTATCGTTTCAATAAATTCCTACATTATTTAGAAAAGCGTACATTAAACGAATAAAAGAATTAACAAGCAATAATAAATCTGAATAATAAGTATCCAGAATCTCTATTTTAGCGAATGAGAGAAGCATTTACTAATTACAAAACGTACATATTTAGACATAGGATAGGCATTTAGCATCACCTCATATGGTCTCTGTTCTTTCTCTCCAACACATCTGACGTCACAGCTGTCATTTTAACAGCTGTCACTTTGATAGGTGTCTTTTTGACATACGTCACTTTGACAGCTGCCACTTTGACAATCCGCTATTTTTTTCTTACGTCACTTTGACAACCCGATACTCTTTTCCTTACGTCACGATTTTTAACTTCCCTGTATATATCCATTTTTGCTCTATCCTGTATATATATATATATATATATATATATATATATTTCTCCATTAGCTACGTCACACAGTTCCTAGAGGAAAAAATGTTATTTAAGTAAGCGGGGTTCAAATTTGAACCGCCTGCATGCAAAGCGAATACTCTATCCACTAGACCACCAGATATAACTACTTGTACATCCCTTATTATTGTTAGATGTACATCTTTTACTTTTAGTTTAAAGATTAACTCAAAAACACCATACACCAAATTTTATGTATGGGGTTACCCTGTATATTTTTAGTAACGGGCTCCACTAGGGCACGTAATTCTGAAAAGACACACGCAAAACGTCTACATCGGTCATGTGACACTTTTAGACTGAACGATTTGAGATTTAACTTACTTTTAATTATCTTAGTTTTTTACGTAATTACGGACACCCTTTTCTGTCAATTTTACTTCCACATTCTTTTTTTTAAATTCTACTTTACACCCAACGTCTTCCGCACATAAATCTCTGCCACTTTGATAATCCGCTATTTTCTTCTTACGTCACTTTAATATTAAATTTTAATAATAATAGACTTACCCTGTATATTTTTATCAACGAGCAATACTAATTCACAATTCTTAAAAGGTACGCGCTAGAAATTTGCATCGGTCAACAATTTACATTCCGTGTTTGTTTTTAAACTGATTCTACATTCCTTAGAATGAAATGCAACGTCCTCTAACTTATTTATGGTCAATTATTTATTCTGCAGCCATTCCGTCCTTTTTCAAAAATTTAAATAATCCTGTTAGTTATTTTGCTTCACCTTGTATGATTCTAGTCAGCTATATTTGTTATAGATGACAGATATAACACGTAGGTATAACACATAGATATGGTTTTCTGTTCATCTGGTTAATATTTTAAATTCCTTATATACTTTAAAGTTATGTCTAGATTAGGAACCGAAGTCTACATACATTACTCTCGTAATTGTTAATGGTCCATATTTTGTACTAGGCGATTTTCTTTGCGTTACTCACTCTACTACATACTTCTAACTTTCGATTTGCGTTATCAAGTCCGATGTGAATAACTAATGGAAAATTTGGGTTTGAGATAATAAATTTATAAATCACTGTTAATTGTTGTTCCGTTCATATATGCAATGGTTTTGTGTTTTGCCCTGTAAATGTTTCACAAAGCAATACACGTTTTATTTTTTTAATTTACGTCCTGCGCAAGTTATGTATCCCCCAATTGATGTATACATATTAAAATAGAATCATTAGGAAATTATTTGAAAGTGTTAGCAATACGCCAAGTGAAGTGCAACATTGTAAAACAAGGACAATTTATAAAGTTTATTAACGTTCATGAGAACGGAAGCGCTATTTTGTATCGCAGACGATAGTGACACTGCAGATGGCATGTCACAGACGGTCAGGTACCGTGATTACTTAGAAATTAAGATTACAACAATGTAATTATGAATAGAGTTAAGAATAGGCAGACATGAGATCTGCAAGTTTCCACAGCCATGTGAGGGGGTAGGGATATTATAAAAAGCCCGGGAGCCCCAGTTGACAACAGTCAGTCCAGCGATCCGCTTTAGCATTGCAGTTTGTTAGACTACTCATAGTACAATTAACTAGTGTAATTTCGATTTAAAGTAATATTTAATTAATTTGTCAAAATTCCATAAGTCAATTGTATCAATAAATAAAATTGTTAGGAAGTTTGGAACTGGTTTTTAAAAAGGCAGCTCCCAAGCCACGAACCTTAACTCGCGTATTGGTACGTATCCGGTGTGTGTCCAGTGACTAATAGGAACTTTATTTTTAGCTTTTATTTCTTGGCTTAGATGCATGTCCGCATTCCATGGGGTTATTTTATGCCTATCGGTTTTGGTGAATTTTATGCCCACTGCTTTCATCCATTTCGTTATTCTGATGGGATGTTCCTTAGAGTGTTATGTTACCTATCTGAATAGGATGGCGTAAGTAGACCTATGTCACATACTACTAGACTGGTTGTAGTGAAGTGCTTGGCGGCTTCGTGGCGTAGTTGATATGTGTGTGACTACTACGCCCAAGCTCCCGGGTTCAAATCCCGACACGGTGCGCTTGAAAAATGCTAGGCAAGCATTTTTCATAAAAATACACCCTTGTTCGGATGAGAGGTAAAATGGAGGGGTCCCGTGTGTGTGTTGTCATGCACGTTAAAGATCCCCAACTTGGCTGAAACAGCAAGGGTTCGGCAAAATTCCAAATTTTCCAGGTAAAAAAAAATCGCTTCCTGGCCAATGTACTACCTTCGGGTGGAGCTTTGGAAAATCAAATGTAATGTATTGGAGAGCAATTTGGTTCCGATTATAAGCGAGCCACATGTTACTGCACTGTGGTTGGCGTTTCTAGTAACAATATTTTAATCGATTATATCGCACTTTACTTTAAAATAGGCTGCATTTATGCACATTTTGTTTTCAAACTCACAAATTTATTGTAAGCGGACATAGAATTTCTGTCTCAACTTACGTCCCATATGCCTACTATATGTGCTGTCTCCTGCGAATTCTTTTGCTTATTCAGAATGTTGGTAGTACGGGACTACCTTCTACGAGACATAGTTCAAATTTTAGTACATATTAATTAACGGTTTTACTACAAACTAACCAGTTTATTGTTGAATGCTCTTGTACAAATTAACTTTACCAGTGACTATTCTTTATACTAAGAACTAGTTACTAAATGCGGTTACCCGTATTTTACCTCTTTGTCCTTTTGTTTCTCAAAATTCCACCAACTAACTAGGTTGCGTTAATAATTATTATATTTAGAGATTATATTCTTGCATTATTCTTATTTTGTTAAACATATTTTGGTGCAGGACAACTTAAATGCTTCTTTTCCCTTTATTTGCGAGCTCGTATCATTTATTTTTTAGTGTTTAAGGATTTATTATTATATAGTGCGGCTTGATACCGCCATGTTTACCGTTAAAGTTGGTTAAATAAATTACGAAACTGTTACTATATTCTTATTTTATTTTATGTATTATTAGACAGACAAGTGAGCTATCCTTAACTGTTGACTAACCTATATGCTTTTTATTTCAGCAGATAGAGTCGGCTTCTTAACTATCCTTATGCCTACCCCAATCTTTGACTAAACTGACATGCTTTTGGCTTTTTCGTTACGTTACGGTAACTCGTGCGGGTCTTTCTTACTTGACCTTTCTTTTTTTGTTGGTACTCCTTTTGGGATCCGCGTGTTACGGTAACAAACAGACACTTTTAAACTGAACAATTTAAGGTTTAACTTTCTTTTAATTATCCCACTTTTCCACGTAATTACGGACATCATTTTTACTTCCACATTTTTCCCTTCACATTCTACCTTCTACCCAGCGCCTTCGGCACTTTTACTTCTACATCCAACCTTCCACCTAGCGAATTCCGCGCTTTTATTTCCACATTGTACCTTCCACCCAACGCCATTCGTACTTTTACTTCAACATTCTACCTCCCACATTATAACTTCCGCACTTTTACGTCACAAGCATCTTTATTTTATGATTCAGTGCTATCTACCAATAAAAGCGCATTAAGATATTAAAATTTATTAATTGCACCATCTGCATCTTTGACAGTAGGTAAAACAAACTTTATTGTAATTTTATGAAATAGCATCCAAGTGATATCCGGAATCGGGACTCTATAATCTTCTAAAAAATTGCGTGAACAATTGTCTCACACCTATATCTCTTATAGACTGATTGGGTTGGCAAATGATTATTTCCAATAGCGTCAAATAATTCGTTATGATGATACCGTTAAATAAATACTCACACGGCTCCCGCCGTGCAAAACGAAAATAATCCTCCTTAAGTTGTTATATTTCCAGTTACATTTGTTACATTATCTACAAATTTCCTATAAAAATCTGTAAATCCTCTACAATTTAATTCTTCGATTTTATAACATATTAGTTTTAACAAATTTATTAGCTTGAAGACCTCATATCCAATCAAAACATTAATATTGCTGTCTTTACAAATTGCTTAGACAAAACTCAAGTTTCGTCTTCAAAATTGTTTTACCGCCCAAATATAGCATTATTCATTAATCTAAAAAAGTTTTTATCAATTGAACTTACCACACGAGCTCTAAGTCTATTTAATCTTATGTGTTTAGAATCTTGGTCAAATTGTCCAATTATAAATTCCATTTTCACCGCATAGCTTGCACAGATCCCAGTACAGCAAAAAACTTGGATAACCAGTTGAAGACCACCGTGTCGGGTGCTGCTGTAGTTTGCTTCTACGGCGGCTCCGTGGCGTAGTTGGTATGCGTGTGACTACTATGCTCAAAGTATTTGGTTCAAATCCCGACACGGTCCGCTTGAAAAATGTTAGGCGAGCTTTTTTTACAAATATTCGTCCTCGTTCGGATTAGAGATAAAATAGAGCTCCCATAAAGTACTGTCACGACGTTAAAAATGACTACCTTGCTTAGAACAGCAAGGATTCGGCAATTCAAAATTTTCCCGGTAAGAAAGTGGCTTTCTGGCCAATGTAGTACCTTCTAGTAGCGCAATGGAGAATCAAATGTAGTGTAGGTAGAATCTTCTCGGAATAAAACAGCGCTTAGGATTGGCTACTTTTTAAATCTTCCAGTAGATAGGTAATAGGTATCGTTTGTTGCACTTTAACAATTTTAAACAGGTTCGTGCTCCAGTTCAGATGAACTTCTTTGTCAAGCACAAATTTATATTGAGAAATACGGTCTATGTCACCAACCTTAAGCAATTTTCTTGGGTTTGTTGCATCACTGTCAATGGAATGAAAATTTATTCTTTCCAAACGTTCTTCTACTTGCACGTGCTTCATTCCAATTAATCGGTGCCTGGGGTTGTTATATTCTTCCAAAATTTTAGGTAAAATTTCCAGTTTTACAGACGCTTTACAGACGGAATAGCACATTACACGCTCGCAAACCAACTGATTTGAGAATACTAAAGTGCACGTGGCATACCGACATGCGCAAAGCAGGATTGTGTATAATTTAACAAGACGCTGGGTCTCAGAGACCCGTCGCTAGTACTTAAGAGTTAACCAACGGAACCCTCGATAACTCATAAATTTCATAAAACATCAATCCTCAAAAAAAACAAATAATGGAGTTAGAGACTTAAAAGATTAGAGTTGATAATTCCTTGCCTTCATAACCGCCGTGTTGGACCTACCAATTTTAGAGAGGATAGCTAAGTATACCTAAGTCGCTGAATAAATTAATAACTCATCTGCCCAAAAAAATTAAGTTAGAGAGCGTAAATTTAATATTCTCTGTTCTTTGCAAGAAAAAGAAGTAAGTTCTAACATACAAAATGAAGACGTTGTAAAACTAAATTTTAATTTGCTGAAGACCCTAATCGAAAATACGTATTGCAGTACTATTTAAAAAACAAACAATTAGAAAAAGTAGTGTTTCCTTTCTTCTTTATTTTTTACCTCGACAGATTCTTCAGAAAAATTGTTAAATTATTAATCTTAGTTTATAAATCTTAAATAACATGCAGGTTTAAGCAAAATGATCTGTGCTTTAGTAAAGCGTAAAATTGTACTCAGTTAAAAAAGAATTAATAAGAACTTTCTGAGAACTCAAATTAAAAAAAGCATACCTTCGAGCGCGTAAAAAGAAAACACTTATCTTCCACAGTGAGTCGACCAGGAGTTGCACGAAGAAATTCCAGGTTTTGTAAGAAAATGATTTCATAAGTTGTTAAAGCACATCTGTACAGCCCAAAATAGATTTTGTATAATTTTTCACTAAGCCGTAGGGACATTCATCCATCTTTCTTTGATGTAGCAATAATTAAACGACTTAACGTAGTTCCAGACGTCACATGAGTAAAATTTAATATCCAAGCAATACGTACATATTTGATGCAATGTTTTACATTTCCATCTAATCGTTATTATTTAAAAACTCGCTGTTGATCTAATTATTCATAAAACTAAATCATAATTTATACTAAAGGCAACACACACTGCCACTTAGGCACTCCTTTTCATTGTCAAGAGATAATACATTCTGCTCTGCTCTATAATATGAACCGCCCAAAGCAACGACGATCACATGACGTCCACACATCCGCAAAGCCATGTTGCAACCAACTTAAATTCAAAAGTATGACATGCATTTTGATAATAATGAAGGTACTAAGAACCTAGTTAACTGAGTTCAGCAAATATAGTCATGCAAAATAGTTCAAGGATTTAATATTTTTCGAGAGTTCCGTACAAACATATGATTAGAAAATAATTATGCCAAATAGTTAAGTTGCATGCCACTATAGTTAAATTATCCAGGCAGTAGCTGTATTATTTATCAATATGACAACTGTAAAATTTGTGTGTAAATTATATATAAAGGGTCTTCCAATGGGGATTTCCGAACTTGGACAATTGGTAGCGATCATATTGTTGAAGCTACATCTGTCAAAGTGGCTGTCATTTATTCAGTGTGCCAAAAATATCGCCGCTGTCCGTAAAAGTGTGCAGGAAAATCCGGGGCAGTCGATTTTGCGTAGTTTACAAGAATTAGGCCTTTCGCAGACCACAACTTGGCGAATTTTGCGTCGTGATTTGGGTCTGCACCCGTACAAAATTCAACTTACCCAGGAGCTGAAGGTAAATGACCATAGACAACGACTTGTGTTCGCTGAATGGGTTCTGGAGCAGTTGGAAACTGACCCTAATTTTTATCAAAAAATCATCTTCAGCGATGACGCCCATTTCTGAATGAAGGGGTACATCAACCAACAAAATTGTGGAATTTGGGACGATACCAATCCACAGAAGATCCTAGAGTGTCCAATGCATCCCGAAAAAGTCACTGTTTGGTGTGGATTTTGGGCTGGCGGCCTTATCGGTTCCTATTTCTTTCAGAACGACGTTGGCCAGGCTATCACTGTCAACGACGAGCGCCATAGGCCGATGATTACCAACTTCTATTGGCCTAAATTGGATGATATGGACACCAACGGCATATGGTTTCAACAAGACGGCGCTACGTCCCACACAGCTTATACCACATTGGACATTCTGCACGAGCGATTTGAGGGCAAGATTATCTCACGTGGAAGTAATGTGAACTAGCCACCGAGATCGTGCGATGTGATCCCGTTAAACTTTTGCTTGTGGAGTTTTCTTAAAGCCACAAACCACAGCGGCCCTCAAAGACGACATAATCCATGCCATCGGTCAAATTCAGCCTGATTTATGCGCCAAAGTCATGGAAAGTTGGATATTTTGGATGCGCGCCACTCAGCGAAGTCGCGGTGAACATTTGCAGGATGTTATATTCTATACATAATGGCATCGATAGGCCTTTCAAACGAATAAAAAGTTCCGATGATATCTCACACATACTGTGTTTTAATTAAATTTAAAGATAGGAAGCGCTTAATGAAAGACCCTTTATATAGATGCTATAACTTTTCTATCATTCCGTATAGAACTCTTAGTCCTGGTGAACAAGTATTAACTTTCTAGTAGTTGCTGCTAATTAACTTAATCATTTGTTGCAAAATATTCTAAGACTTTTGAGTGGTCAGATGTTTTGTTTACTGTTCCAGTGACAGCTTTTTCCAATTAATTTGTTAATTCGTAATAATCTATAGGAACACTGTGGCACAATTTGAATAAAATGAAAAAAACCCTTACCACAAAAAATATTTAAAATACTAGATAAGTAATTTCGACCACTATGTGGTCATCATCAGTAGGAAATCTGTAATTAAATAATAATTTGCTGTTGTTCTGGAACACTTCAGAGGATATTCTCCTCACCACTAAGGCTGAAGTGAACCTTCCCAACATACAATTTACTATATTGTTACTTTAAACACTATCGAGGATATTCTCCTCACCCGCAGGTTGGTGTTCTCAACAACAAACAAGTGAACTGTGAAAAGTGAAAAGATGGTGTGACACAATTTACTTGTTTCGTTGTTTTGATGATGACCAGCATAGCGGGTCGAAGGATGTACATATCCTCGATAGTGTTTAAATATTTTTGTGGCTAAGGGTTTCATTTATTTATTTTGTTAATTCGTGCCTATGCTGTAGGGTACGCTTAATTTTTTTTGGAACCATAAAGGTTATGATGACCATCTAAATGAAATAAAAACCCCGGCTTCTCTTAGCGCAGTAGAAAAACTTTATGGACATAAGCTTAAATGAAATGTCTACCTTTTGAAAAACAAATGTTTCCCAATGTTACGTTCAGTGCTGCCTTCTAAATATTTCTTGCAGTTTCCTACTTAGATATTGATTTACTCCTTTTTGGAGCTTACCCCCTCAATAAGACGCTTATGGTTTAATTATTGTTCTAATAAATACCTTGGTATTTTTGAGATTTATTAAGTTGTATATTTAAAATAGATACCAAATATTTGACTTTCTCCAGACACCGAAATAATTCTGGTTTTCCATGATACTGCTATCAGATATAGTTACGAACGTCTTTCTTTAAAGCCACATTTTCATTTTCTTACTTTGCTTTATGAATTTAGGTACTTTACTCTCCAGAATAGTCTTTGCAGGTGTTGAACGAGCAAAACACATATAATTCTTTGACTCATTTTAATTGTTGCTTCTGTGTATTGGTAAGTAAGAACTTTGTTAAGGACCTACTAATTTGCCTCTCTATTTTTAAATTGTACCGTATGGTTAGATTTACAATCGCTTTTGGGTCCTACATTGTTAACCTCGTCCTACTTATGGCGTCTTAGTTGGTTATTTATGTCGCATCGTCACCGCCATCATCATTAGATCTTTAATCCTAGAACTGATTAGACACTTGCCTTCTTGTTTCTTATTCTGAGGTAACTTACACATTTCCCTGAAATTCCCACAGACTACATCATTCACTATCTGCGTGCAATAGTTTGATCTAGGTATACCTTTACCTCTTTTTTCTCCTATCTCTGCTTGTAGTATATTTCGCACTATTCACTAAATGCCTTAGAACGTGGTCTATCCATGTATTTCTCTCATTTTCTTTGTATTCCAGAAATATCTTTCTTCCCCTGCTATTTCTAAAACCTCTTTGTTTTTAACTTTGTCTGTTCATGCTATCGCAATCATACATCTGAAACACCACATTCCAAATGGCTTCTACCTTTTCCTTGTCTGATTTTCCTACAGTCTTCATTTCATAGCCGTACAGAGCTGTACTTCACACACGCGCTTTCAACAATTTTTTCCCTGTTCCTATGTTTGTTATCTTCGAACAGAGCAGCTGTTCTTTCTTGTTAGATAGAGATCGGCTCCCTTCTATTGTTTTCTAAATTTATACCTTATTTCACCAATATTCAGTGGTATGTGAAGGGGATGGGGGGGGGGCGGATCCGTGGTGTAGTTGGTATGCGTGTGACTACTATGCCCAAGGTCCCGGGTTCAAATTCCGACACGGTCCGCTCGAAAAATGTTAGGCGAGCATTTTTCACAAAAATACGCCTTCGTTCGGATGAGAGGTAAAATGGAGGTCCCGTGTGTGAGTGTGAGTGTGTGAGATTTCGAGGAAAAAAGAATTAATTTCCTGACCAATGTAGTACCTTCGGGTGGAGCATTGGAAAAAAATCAAATGTAGGACATCTTGTGCATAAATAATATTCTTTTATTTCTGATAATCTTATGTTGTATATCATCGGTAGTGTAACTGCCGCGCTTTTGTGTTATTTTTTGGACTTCTATACGTCCCCTAATCCAACGACATAGTGACGCTCAAACGTTTTTAGTCTTTATTATATTTTATAGTTAATCACCCCCCCTCCCCTCCCAATTGCTAAACTGAAGTATAGTTCAGAGGCGGACCACGAATACTCGTCCACCTTCGGCTGTAAAAATTGACTGTTTTCATCTCCTAGCCAAATTTTTTTGTGTAGATGTAAGATGCATATTTTTAGAAAGAGGAATAAAAAATTTAAAAAAATTCTAGGTAAAAGAGAACTCTCTTCCTGGCCAATGTAGTACCTTTGAGTGGAACATTGGAAAAATCGAATATAGGGTATGTGAAGGGGGTTAAGCAACCTGACGGCTACCAAGATCCCTAACATTTAAACATTTGCCAAATTAATAGCCTTCGCTTTTGAAATAATTCACTGGACTGTGTTTAATCCTACTCCAGTTGCTGTTGCTACTCGTTCTTGTACACACTATAAATAATTTATCTCCCTCGATCTGTGAACTGTTTTCTTGCGGTTACTCATGGTAAAGTTAAAAACTCAGGAATAACAAAATAATCTTTAAAAACCAAACATTATTCTTCTAATTGAATTGAACCTGCATAATACTTTCAAAATAAAGCCAGACTAAGTTGCGGTAGTTTGGAAAACAACTAGTTGATGTTGAATCAAGGCTGAAACCTCATAAATAATAATAAAAACAATAATAATGAACCACAAATCTTAGATACGCAAATAAATGAGGATTAATTAAAAATCGACAGCTGAGTTGTCAATGTTTTTAGGATCTACTTTAACGTAATTAAATTAAATTGGTGTTCTGCGCAACAGCCCATGAGATTTTGAAAGACCTCTAAACCTAGAATGCCTGCAGTGTTTAGTTTTTATGCATAGCTTATACATAATTGCGAATATATGTTTATCGGGGTCTCGCTCTTCTATGCAGTTTATTATAGGCTATAAATAGGTCAAATATTTTTTGCATTTGAAGGTCTAGAACTTTATGATAACACTAGAATGACCTCCAACTGCTGGAATAAGAGATATTAGTATGAATGAAGAAACTCTTGGCTTTTGACCTTCAGTTTGAAATGTTAGCACAATTTTAAGACGAATTTACGCATATTGTTAAAAATAGCTAAACAAAGTTGTCTGAAACAAAAAAGATTACTCCTATGAATTGGGCAAACGAATCCTGAAATTTCATGATAATAATATGCATATAGGTACCTCAATCTTAACAAAACGTAAGCAAAAAATACAATAAAATAATCAATTTCGGAGTTGACGTCATCAACCACTTTTTTGTAGTATCTTTCTAGTATCGGTTATGTTGTATTACATAATAAGAAGTAATTTATAAGCAGTTTTAACTTACAAAATGTTCCCCTGTTGATCTTAATAACTATGAACGAGCAGCAATGTTTATTGCGTATTAAGTAATTTCCCCATATTCAAGTAAAAACGCTTCGAGCTGTATGTTAGAATACTTTCTCATTTATTTTTGAAAGTACTCCCAGATGATAATTTGTCGTTTAATACTTAAAGTGAAGGTGTGAAATGAAGGTGAATCTGTAGTTCATCTACAACACTTACTATCTACTGCTATTAAGATTATAGAGGTGACTGGAACAATTTATACAATAAGTTACAATGGTGAATGTATATACTAATTAATTTAATATCTCTATTTATTAGAAAAATTATTCAATAGTAATTAGAAACAATTAATTAATAGCATCAGGATATCACCTTACAAACCGCGATTCAATCCACACCCTAATACAACAGTACTGTTAAGCTTATAACAGAAGAGAATGCTGGAAAAAGGAATATACAGTACGCAGCTGTACTAACAGGTAAGTACAATTTTATAACGACCTACAGGAGATTTGTGGAGTAGAAAAATTATATGATAAGCATTTTTTGTAAATTGTTGCTTTTTTCATAATAATTAGAATTGACTAATTGAACCGTTGAAAATTCGAAGTACGGAATGTGTCAAGCAATATTTATTTACACAGCAAGTCATGAAAGGTGTTATTTACAAAACGAGCAACATGTTGATGGAACGGTGTCGTTAGTTCGAGAAACCTCTAGGTACCCGAGTGTCATGTATAACAATTTACCTAACGTAGTCAAGAAGTCCTGAAGTTAAATTTATCTCAATAAAGTCTATTCATAATTTTGATATTTTATATTTGATTTAATTTGATGATCAAGTTTGTGAAAGACATGGTGTTCATAGATAAAGAAATTAATTCTAATTGAGTTATTAGTTTCCTTGACACGTTTTGCTGTATAATACGTAACTATTTCAGCATTCAGACGTTTAATTCCAAAACGAGTTGCTAGGAAAGCAAATCGTCCCAATCTATTATGTCGCAATCCGTGGTGTGCCACATAGGCCCTCATTTATTATTCCATAATTGACGGGCTATTTCACGATAAACCAAGTTTTTTACTGTTTATCTCCACTTCTGCTGGTATTTATGACCTATAAGTATTTATCTATTTTTTAGTTTCGGCGGCTAAAAAGCGATGTCAATTTCCTCATTTCCTCTGCTTTAAAGAGGTATGCCATTAAAGTGTCTAACACTAGATAAATACATGCCTATCAACAGTTTATGCGGCGTGCTTAATTTTTCTTTATGTTACCAGTTTAATACATTGAAACATATTGTATGAAAAAGATTAAATCACCAGCATCGTAATGCTCATGAATTTTCCCTACATAGCGTCTGGTTGTCACATTGTGTTATATAATAGGATCAGTCAGCGTATGATAGGCTGTAGTATTGTTGTCAGATGTCATAGAAATGCGTTTAGCAAGATTATATGCTTCAATTATAAACGAACGCGCGAGATATTGAAAGCTTTCGACAAATTGGTGTTGTGTATAAACAATTTCTTAAAACTACACCACTGCTTCAGATCGCCAGAAGGGACATTTAACTGGAAACCGAAAACCTAAACATTGGACGATTGAGATGAAGCTATAGCTTAAGTAGATGTACTCAAACTATCTAACATAGTTACCGTAGAAAAAGTTTATCTTGGCAAATATTTATCGAATAGTAAGTTTGATCAACAAGCAATCTTTCTTCGAATAATAATAATTGTTCATATTTTTCGCGTGTTACATAAAGAATCAACATATAGTTCTTTAGGTTCCCTGTGTATTGATTCTACATTTCGAAATAGTATTTTAAACAAGTTTCTAAGCGATGAATCACTGACCGAGCGATTTCCACTATCTACAATTTACTCTTGTCGTAATTTATGTAAGCGTAAGCTAAAATCAACTGAATTATCTTTGGAAACATTACTATTGCACTAATAATGTACAAATTTAATTATGCAATAAAACACAAAAATGTAAACAAGTAGCAACATGAGAATGAAATGCATTTTATTTAAATAATAACTACATTACATACATATACAATTAGTTAAAATAAAAACTGTCATATTTTGGATAGAGGACATTACAATAGTCGTTCATAGAATAATAAATATGCCCGTGTCTCAAGCACTTTTTTTCGGGCACTTCTGAAATATTTGAGTCATTAATGTAGTACCATTTACCCATTGGAATGTCAGTATTACTTTTTGTGGTTTTGCATTGTGAAAACAATAAATGTTTTTATTTTTAGGTAGGAATTGCCAACGGTGACTATCGTAGTCTAACGTCGTTTTCACTTTTACATATGCGACATAGTATCCATGATGAATAGAACCGTTATACTGTATAACGCCGTATAATGTGTATAATACTTTGGATTAATTAAAGTTCAACCCTTGAAGGTTTTGACATTCTTTTAAGCAAAATGGTGTTAAGTCCAGTAATATAGGGAACGATACTTGGTCATTCAATTTTGTTGACCGAAATCTTAGGGTTTGAAATCTTTTTAAATGTAAAATCAATACAGGAGGTGGAATTCCACATGTTGATTAAAATTTGCTTAATGGCATTGGTATAAACAGTTTTTTTATCAGGTCCAACTTGTCTCTTTGTGCACCAATCACAGACTATTTTATTATTTCCGGTAAGTACCTCATATGCCGTAAATTGGTTTAAACAAGATTGCACAGAGTGATCAGTTTTGTCACATTCATATTTTGACACTATAGTATTTCTATATGTATCGTTCATATAATGTTCTTCATCTGTTTTTTCATCTTGTTATATATCAAAATCCCCATGGACATTATGTATTTTCTTCTTGTCGTTGAATAAGGATATATTTATTTGTCGATGATATCTTCTCTATTAATGTAAGATTCACCTTTTGGACTGCTTTCTTTAGTTTTTTCAATTCGGCTGGTGACAGTTTAGTTGTCAGTAGATCCTACTTGATTAGAACACTTTTGTTGTGCTTTTGTGCTAAAATGTGTTTTATAACTTGCCATTTTCCAAAGCTTCATCAAATGAATTAGGTAATTGGAAATATTGTTCTGAATTTGAATTTTCAAGAAGTAATTGTAATGAGTATGCCGTTTGTCCAAAACATTGTATAACGGAATTGAAAAATCAAGTATTGCCTAAATTTTTTAAACCACGTGTTCTTGGAAACTTTACATTAAATTTGTTTTGTCTTTAGCATTAGATTGCATAATGATGTTATCGATTTCAAAAGATTCTGTGCATGAATCCCTGCAGAAAAACTTATAAGGTCTTGTAGGTATGAGGGGCGAAAAGAATTCATACCCCTACATGTGATTTTTCAATGCTCCATCCGAAGGCACTGCATTGGTCAGGAAGCGAGTTTTTTTTTTACCTGAAAAATTTTGAATTTTGCCGAACCTTTGCTGTTCCAAGCAAGATAGGGATCTTTAACGTACGTGACAACACTCACACACGGGATCTCCATTTTACCTCTCATCCGAACGAGGGTGTATTTTTATGAAAAATGCTCGCCTAACATTTTTCAAGCGGTGTAACAATTTTATTTTAGCAGTAAAAGAACCTATTCATTAAACGTACAATGAATATTGAAATACCTTTATTAACTAAAATAAAGATTCGAGTAACAATCAAATTTTTATAGTATTACTATATCTAGGATTAGTAGTCTATTTGTTTCGGAGTTCGGTGCAATTCCACAGCCACTGGCGCGCGCGTGAGAAGTTCGAGAACCCCACTTATGATCCTCCCACCATGCAAGAACGCAGCGAGCGCACTCGTCGATAGTTAAAGGCAGCGTGAAGATGCATTCAAAAAGAATGGCGAGTGACCTCCGGGTCGCCTTATTTTGGTGAAACACTTCCTGAGTAACGGTTAGTACTTAATCCACATTTTGCATATTCGTTATCATATTAGCTAATTTAAAATTTATTTAGCGCAACAATACGTCAGAAATTGCAACGATAAATTAGAAACCGCACGACCACTTTGAAGTTACAATTTAGAAACCTTAACTTATGGACTACACAATGAAAGATTATATTTGTAAATAAAATTAGACAACGGAGGAGTACGCTATGAAGTAATGCTGCCGTGAACCAATGTGAGAAATCCGCTTCGCTCCTACATCTGTATTAAAGCATGGAAAACAAGCATATTTAGCTGCAGGCCCCGCACTGCGAAGTTGTTTCCATTGCAACCAAGGACGACAGCCGGTATTGGGTTCGTAATAGAATTAAGAATTTCCTCAGTACTTCCTTCTGAAAGTACATTATTTCATTTTGTTTGTTGGATATACAAAATTGTTATTCACTTTACCTGTGATTAGACTGGTTTTCCCCAGTATCGGGTTTGATTTCACTTAGTTCCGTAAATATGTGACTACACGTGGCTACAACGTAAATTAACAGCTGCTATTACGTCACCTGTTTGTTTGAACAATGCCGTCAACAATTGCACAATGGCTTACAGATGTTTAGCATTACAGTACTGCCACTTTTGATAAAATTAGAGAATATCTTGGTGATTCTTTTGACTTCAAACTAATATTAATTTTGTTAAATTAATGAGAAAATTTTGTATATTCATTTGTAAGTGACCTACACAGATCTGGTTGGGTTATAAAAAACCTTAATATTGTTAGTTACACTGAACTGTAATATATTTGAGTAAGGATCAGTTGATAAACCTTACAACAATTTTGCAAGAATATCAAATATTTATTTTATTTAATTATAATGAATTTTATTTACTGAAACAAAGAAAATTCTTTCTAGTAAATTTATAATCCACATTTAAAGTTTTTTATTCTGATCTAGTTTGATCAGACCTGATAAACAAAAAAAACAATAAGAATTAAATTTTTATAACTCCATTATGTAGAAAATATTCTTTATGCATTTTTAGGTATACTTGAGGGACGCAAATTGTGTTCCCATTTTCTATGTGACTTAATTATTATTTTTCCTTACAGGAACAGCGTCTTATTCTGTTAAGACAAGCTTATGTGTCAACGAAAGCGATCTTTTTTTCTTTGGGTCTCCACGTCCGCCCTTAGAAATTTGCTATGCCATTAAAATAAATCAATCTGGACTTGGTGGCGCCTGTTTGTTTTAGTTTGAGTGTGACCCCCACAGATTTCGACTTACCCCCCCATTGCTCATAGCTCTACCCAAGGAATAGACCCCTAGTTACGTCGGAAGACTTTGTTTTGCAGACACCTGACTTGGAGCATGGTGATAATAAAGTAGTGTCGGCCAGGAAAATTCGTTTCACTAGCGCCCATGCGTGAGGCTAGCGGAGCCAACAATTAGAGAGAGAAAAAAAATCGTTACAGCGGACCGTGTCGGGATTCGAACCCGGGACCTTGGGCGTAGTAATAACACGCATACCAACTACGCCACGGAGCCTCTTAGTGAATCCATACCTTACATGTGATTTTTCAATGCTCCACCCGAAAGTACTACATTAGCCAAGAAGCGAGTTTTTTTTTTACCTGAAAAATTTTGAATTTTGCCGAACCCTTGCTGTTCCAATCAAGATATGGATCTTTAACGTGCGTGACAACACTCACACACGGGATCTCCATTTTACCTCTCATCCGAACGAGGGCGTATTTTTGTGAAAAATGCTCGCCTAACATTTTTCAAGCGGACCGTGTCGGGAGTCGAACCCGGGACCTTGGGCGTAGTAATCAAACGCATACCAACTTCGCCACGGAGCCGCCCAGTGAATCCATACCTTACATGTGATTTTCCAATGCTCCACCCGAAGGCACTACATTGGCCAGGAAGCGAGTTTTTTTGTTTCTTGAAAAATTTTAAATTTTGCCGAACCCTTGTCGTTCCAAGCAAGGTAGGGATCTTTAACGTGCGTGACAGCACTCACACGCGGATCTCTACTTTACCTCGCATCCGAACGAGGGTGTATTTTTATGAAAAATGCTCGCCTAACATTTTTCAAGCGGACCGTGTCGGGATTCGAACCCTGGATCTTGGGCTTAGTAATCACACGCATACCAACTACGCTACGGAGCCGTCTAGTGAATTCATACCTTACATGTCATTTTCCAATGCTCTACCCGAAGATACTACACTGGCCAGGAACCAATTTTTTTTTTTACCTGAAAAATTTTGAATTTTGCCGAAGCCTTGCTGTTCCAAGCAAGGTAGGGACCTTTAACGTGCGTAACAACACACACACGGGATCTCCATTTTATCTCTCATCCGAACAAGGGCGTATTTTTGTGAAAAATGCTCGCTTAACATTTTCCAAGCGGACCGTGTCGGGATTCGAACTCGGAACCTTAAGCGTAGTAATCACACGCTTACCAACTTCGCCACGGAGCCGCCTGGTGAATCCACTCCTTACATGTAATTTTTCAATGCTCTACCCGAAAGTACTACATTAGCCAGGAAGCGGGTTTTTTTTTCCTGAAGTGTTTTGAATTTTGCCGAACCCTTGTTGTTCCAAACAAGATAGGGATCTTTAACGTGCGTAACAACACTCACACGCGAGATTTCTATTATATCTTTCATCCGAACGAGGACGTATTTTTGTGAAAAATGCTCGCCTAACATTTTTCAAGCGGACCGTGTCGGGAGTCGAACCCGGGACCTTGGGCGTAGTAATCAAACGCATACCAACTTTGCCACGGAGCCGCCTAGTGAATCCATACCTTACATGTGATTTTTCAATACTCCACCCGAAGGCACTACATTGGCCAGGAAGCGAGTTTTTTTACCTGAAAAATTTTGAATTTTGCCGAAACCTTGCTATTCCAAGCAAGGTAGGGATCTTTAACGTGCGTGACAACACTCACACACGGGATTCCCATTTTATCTCTCATCCGAACAAGGGCGTATTTTTGTGAAAAATGCTCGCTTAACATTTTTCAAGCGAACCGTGTCGGGATTCAAACTCGGGACTTTGGGCGTAGTAATCACACGCATACCAACTACGCTACGGAGCCGCCTAGCGAAACCATACCTTACATGTGATTTTCCAATGCTCCACTCGAAGGTACTACATTGGTCAGGAAGCGAGTTTTTTTTACCTGAAAAATTTTGAATTTTGCCGAAGCCTGGCTGTTCTAAGTAAGGTAGAGATCTTTAACATGCGTGACAACACTCATACATGGGATCTCTATTGTATCTCTCATCCGAACGAGGGCGTATTTTTGTGAAAAATGCTTGCTTAACATTTTCAAGCGGACCGTGTCGGGATTCGCACTCGGGACCTTGGGCGTAGTTGTCACACGCATACCAACTACGCCATGGAGCCGTCTAGTGAATCCATACCACCAGCTGAGCTGGTTTTGTTGGATTTTATTGCCAATAGTGTATCTTTATCAGAAATGACTAAATTACAATGTGTGTCGAAGTTTGGGTAAGTTTTGGTAGATTTTGGATGTTTTAATTTTAAATTTTCAAGTGTAGCGTTGTCATAATCTGAAAAGGTTTCATTTGAATACAAAATTTCGATAGCAAATGATGGGTTACAAACTGAAACTTTTAAAATGACGTTTTTTGAGATCCATTCTGAAATAGAATTTTTTTTTATTATATAAAATTTTTTAGTAACAGTATCTGATTTATTTTTTGATCGTAAAGTTTCAAGCCAACCTGAAACATTTACGATACCAATAATATGCAAATTACCAATGTTATTATCCAGGAATAGTAAATATTACACGCACTTACGTGGATTACAACCCATTAATTTTAAATCATTTTCAATTGTAAATAAAATAACAATTACAATAAGCGTCCTGAATTATGTGTTTTTCCAAACAAAACATTTACTAACGAACTACAATACAAATTTTAAAGCACCCACCCATAAATGCTATGTTTATAAATGCAAATGGCAATTCAATGAATATATGTTTGACATGTGGCCCCACCTTGCGGGAGTTGAGTGAACTAATGCATTCAAATTAATATTCACTCTACAGAACACGATGTACATGCTGATATTGAAAGCCAGTAGAATGGTGATGAACCACGTCACACGATTATAATCGGATATGAAATACATAACCAAAGTCGGTTTTTTTGTATTGTACAGAAGTGCTTCTAATCCGGTTCGAAGCCCACTTTCAATTGCACCATCCCTGACTAGCTTGCGTTTTAATTCGAAAATGCGAAAGTATGAAGGGCCGTTAACTGTAGTTGCGATTCCAAAAAATACGTTAAAGCTTATGGTTATTAGCTGTATGGCGCTTATTATTTAGTAAACAAATTGGTGAATAAATAAACGAGCATACCTCTAGTGAACGGATATAAAGTGGATGCCTACTTGAAACCACCATACTGCGTATTTCACTAACAACAATATTCTTCTATCCAAGTTCCAAAGACGACTCTCTTCAATTGTCTTATGACCACCACAATATTCCGGATTACTAATAGGCAGCATATGTTAATTGACACGATTTTCAAATATTTATGAACTACAGGTTTTTATAACTCACAAAATAAGGATTTTCTTTAAATAAATAAAATGGCGAAGACGATTCAGTCACGTCGAGATTGAATTAAATGCCCTACATTTTTGATTGAACGATGAATATGGGCAATATCTGGTAGAGATTTATTTAAGAAATGTTAGAAACGATCCTAAATGTATATAATTTTAGCTAATGATACCTTTGATATATAATGTAAACCCAAAACAGAAAAGTGGATTTATCAGCCTAAACTACGACTTGAAATATTTATAATTATAGCCAACCGAGGCAAGTATCTTTGTGGATCACACCTCTTTATGATAATCTCACGCGGTATTTAAAAATATTTGAGGCGTTTTTGTAAAAGATGTAATTACAATACTTCTTGGTAGTTACAGATTTGATAAATGAAGTATTCTTAGTCACCGCTGTTGCAGTACAGTATTGCCCGAAATAAACAGTACTGAAACTAAGTTGGCGGTGTTTTTATGCGTGCGCTGTCACACTCAAGTTAGCTAGTATAGACCTGTCAAGTAAACCTCAAACAAGTAATTAGTAGGGCCTAATTGTTAAAAATGGTGTTAAGTACAGAGGAGAAAGTGTTTCTGGTAGAGCATTATTTTCGTTCATACGGAATCGGCCGACATAATGGTGCAAGTTTGCTATACGTGTCTGATCAATTCACACAAAGGTTTAATAAACGTTCTCCAAGTAATGCTGTAATTTTGAAGGTTATTGAAAAGTTTAGAAATACAGGTAGTGTATTGTGCCAACGAAAAGGAAACTCGGGGCGTCCCAGGACAGTTAACAACAACAATAACCATGAACGTGTTTTGAGCAAATCTTAGAAAATCCGAAAGTCAGCCAGGCAAGGACAGCGTTACAACTTGATTTAAAAAGAACTTCCTTTCAAAGAATCCTGAAGGAGCTGGGTACATTTTCGTATGTGATTCAGGTACATCAACAACTACATCCTCGGGATTATCGCAGTAGAGTGGAATATTGCGCCAGAATTCTCGCGTTACAGTATGAAAAACCTGAATTTTTGAAAAATGTTTGGTTTTCAGACGAAGCACATTTTCACTTGTCAGGCTATGTGAATCGTCGCACAAATCGATTTCTGGGCTTTGCCAGACCCGATGAGGTTCAAGAGGTTCCTTTACATAGTGAAAAGTGAGTGTCTGGTGTGCTGTTTCCGGACACGGAATCATTGGTCCGTACTTTATCGAAGAGAATGGTAGGCAAGTCACACTTAATCAACAGAGGTACAGACAAATTTTAACACGATTTATCCCTGATCTACGTCAATTCTGTCGTGCACGTAACTTGGCATTTCGAAACCAATTTTTCAGCAGGACGGGGCAACTTGCCATACTGCTGCCGCAATTCGTCAATTTCTTCAAGAACATTTTCCAAGCAAATTCATATCACGATTTACTGACTTCCCTTATCCTTCACATTCTCCAGACCTCACACCTCAAGACGCATACATTTGGGGCATGGCTAAAAATGCCGTTTTCAAACGGGCACCACAAACCATCGATGAATTAAAGGATGCCGTTAGAGTCTTCTTCGCAGCCCTGATACAACCCTTATTCAAAAACATGACCAGAAACTTAGAACATCGTTATGAAGTCTGTCTCGAACGAGGAGGTGCACATTTAGAACATATAATAAAGTGTCAATAATATGTATTTTTTAAATATACAAAACAATTACAATTTCAGTACTGTTTATTTCGGGCAATACTGTATTTGAATTAACTTTTGTATCCCATAATACGAATGAACTCAAACATATGTACCTTTTAAAATAAAATTAATGTTAAATAAGCGTGCCAGCGAAATGTTTTTAACAATATTATGATTATCCATACCTATCATAAGTAACTAAAATGATATCTTGTAAGCTGCGGCTTAAACTTATCGTGAAGTGCATTAGAAATTGATTAGAACCATGTCAACACAGTTGCGTTTATACATACAAAACGCATTGTTCCTTATATTGATAAGAATATAGGTATTTGAAAAAAACGATAATCGTTCCGCTTAACTGGGGCCATTGGTTCATACCCTAGAAGTAACACTCTACATAAAAATAAAAGCTATGGTGCAATCAATTATGATAGAAAATAGTGCAAGAAGATATCGTCAGTATATTGCTGTACTAGCAGGTGAGTTACTTTAATACATATATGTTGCAGTTGTTGTAGAAGGTAATCCATAAAACTTTCAAAACAAAAATTATTTAAAATAGACGTTTTTCACGATATAGCTTTAACTAACGTCAATAAAAATATGCTTAAGTTTGCTGTCTGAGGCTAGTTGACGCAATAACAAAGATATAATTGTGTAACAATACACTCAACCGCTACTGCATTACATTGAATTATTGCAGAACAATAAACCCAGTACAGCGGAACAAGAATTTTAAAATTAAACTATTCAGAATTTATGCAAACAACCCTGTATAACCATCTTCTTCATAACTGTGTTCTGACAGGTATATCCAGAACCGGCGACAGAAATGTTGTGGCACCCTCCACAGAGCTTGCTCCAAAGTTTACGATAGTTAGGGTATTGTAGTAACTAGTAAATAAATAATAATACACCATAGCTTAACTTAGTAGTACATCTAGGTAGGGTACCTAAAAAAGTGAAACATTTTTAATTATTTAGTTCTAGAAACGAAACATTCTAAACTTTAAATAAGCCTTCTCACTTTTACTACGACACAGTCCTTTATAACATCGCTGAAATCTCCCGTGCCATTTCATGCTCTACAAATAGTGCGACTCCACTCGGTCTAGCTGCAATTACATTAGAACGCAGACAAAGGGTTGAATAAACAAAATATTATTGGTGTCTACCCTGTAACCTAACATTTTCAAATAAATATGCTTGGTAAATCCTACGGTACGGGATCACTTGATTGACAGGTACAAGGCTTTTACATTTAAGGATTATTAAGATTACAATACATCCCTCTAGTAGGGGACAAAGAATTTTGCTATAGTAAGCCTGCTTATCGTAAAAGGCGATTAAAAGACGCAGCAAGGGGCAGCAGCCTTGCTAGCTAAAAGATATTGTAGGAGAGTCGGTTGGTCTCGGGCAATCCTCAATAATTTACAAGGCTGTTGGGGGTTGGCCGTGACGGAGACGCCTTTTGTTAAAATCTTTAAAAACTGCGTTGTGGAAAGATATGGGAACCTACCACAATATTTCCCAAGTATGCGTAGCCTAAAACACAAAATATGTATGATGGAGAGCTCACAAGTAAAATTCTTGTCCGGAGGTAAAATACCCCCTCATTCAGATCTCCGGGAGGCGGTACTTGGAGCTCGTCATCGTAAGAGTTTTAACCAACGGTTGGATTTAGTGATAGGGACTTGAAATGTAAGGTCAATGCTTAGAGTAGATAAGTTAACGAATTTATTAGTCGAAATGAGGAAAGGAAAGCTGGACATTTTAGGTATTAGTGAGGTGAGATGGCCAGATAGTAAGGACTTTTGGAAAAATAATTATAGAATAATTACAACTTCTTCAACTAATGGACAGGCAGGGGTAGGAATAGTGCTAGGTAAAAGATTAGGACGCAAAGTTTAAAGAATACTTACAATTTAGTGAGAGAATAATTATGGTTAGATTGAGTACAAAACCGACAGACACTGTTTTAGTACAGGTTTACATACCAACAACTCAGTACGAGGATGAGGAAGTAGAAAGGGTATACGAGGATATAAATAGTATAGTGAGGAAAGTAAAGGGAGATGAGAATTTAATAGTTATGGGCGATTTTAATGCGTCAGTGAGAAAAGGTTGTGAGGGAAAAATGGTAGGAAAATTTGGGTATGGCAAACGAAATGCTAGAGGAAAGAGATTAGTTAAGTTTTGCCAGGAACATAGATTAGTAACTGTAAACACCCTATTCGAACAACATGTAAGGAGCAGATATACTGTAAAGCGCCAAGTGATAGGGCTAGATACCAAATAGATTATATTTTAGTTAAACAAAGATTTAGAAACCAAGTTAAAAACTGTCTTAGTGATCCAGGGGCTGACATAGATAGCGATCATAACTTAGTTAAAATGAAGTGTAATCTAAAATTTTAAAAACTGAGAAAGGTTAAAAGAGAGAGATGGGATCTAGATAGGCTTAATGGTAGTGAGGTAAAAGAGGAATATAAACAAGTATTAGATAATAAGATCAAGAGATAGCTATAGGAGGGAACGTAGAAAATAGATGGAAAGAAATAAAAAAGGCTGTAAATGATACAGCAACACAGACTATAGGTAAGAAAAAAATAGAAGCGAGAAAACCTTGGGTAACAAAGGAGATATTAGATTTAATAGAGAATAGAAGAAAGCTTAAACTTTTCAGAGAATTGGATAGTGAAAGTAAGCAAAAATATAATAGATTTAGAAATAAGATAGTACATGTGTGTAGAAAAGCTAGAAATAAATGGATGAAGGAGAATTGTAAGGGAATACAAGATGATTTGAGAGTAGGTAAGACAGGCAGGGCTTAGAGGGCAGTTAAAAAGTTATTCGGGGAAGATAGGAAAAAATATAGTGGTATTAAAGATGAGAATAATGAGCTTCTATTAAATAAAGATGAGGTAGCAGATAGATGGAAAATATATTTAGAAGATTTATATAAGGGAGACGATATGGATGAGAACGACCAAGAAAAGGATGTAGAAATAACGTTCTTAATATTAAGAGAGGAATTTGATAGAGCTGTTAGGAATCTTAAACTAAATAAAGCGCCAAGAATAGACGATATACCCGCAGAATTAATAAAATATGCAAGTCAGAAAACTTTAGACAAGTTATATGAACTAGTAAAAGTAATAAATGACACAGGTAAGGTCCCAATAGATTTCGAAAAAAATATTATTTTCCCAATCCCAAAAAAGTCAGGAGCTGATAGGTGTGAGAATTTTAGAACGGTTAGTTTACCTCCTCACGCTTCCAAAATACTAACAATAATAATTAAAAATAGAGTAGAAGAAAGAATTATTTAGGCGAAGACCAATATGGTTTTCGTAAAGACAGAGGGACTAGAGAACCGATACTAATAATTAGTGTAATTATCGAAAAAAGGTTACCAAAAAAATAAAAAGACTCATTTCGCGTTTGTAGATTTAAAAAAGCATTTTATAGGGTTAATTGGATTGTTATGTTCAGGGTTTTGCGAAAAATAGGAATTTACAGTCTATATAAAAACCAAAGCGTAGTAATTAGATTTGATGAAATAGAAAAAGAAGCTAAGATTAGAAATGGTGTTAGACAGGGCTGTATACTATCTCCCTTGATTTTTAATGCTTATATTGAGGAAGCTTTAAACTTAGTCTAGAGAGAGAAAAGAGATAGGTATTAGTGTAGAGACAGAAAATAGACATGTTACGTTTTGCAGATAATATATCCATTATAGCAGAGTCTAGATAAGAGTTAGGAGAGTTTTTAAATATTTTAGATGAGATACTACAGAGTAACTATAGTATGAGAATTAACTCAGGAAAGACAAAAATAATGACAAGTGAGTTGCAGCTTAGTTCTAAACCAAAATTAAAAATAGTTAATACCGAATAAATTTCTTGAAAGTCGGGGGGCCGGTGTGAGGTTGGCCCCCCTGGGTTGTTTCTTGAATAATTTTTAAACGAAAAGTGTGCAAACGGAGGTACCGGATGTGCATGCATGTTCAAACGATGTGCAAACGAATGAGCTGTAGAGGGTAGTTTTTCAAAAGTTGGGGGGCTAACTTCACGCGGGTCAGATAACCAGGTTATATTTCATTTCCTTATAAATGGTAATCATGTAAACATGTTAGAGTTCTTTAACAACCATCAGGTTGCTAATATCAATGTAGTGCCAGGTGGATAGGAAAAAGATAGAAGGATATAGGAAGACCTAGACCAAGCTATGTTAGTCAAATTATTAGAAATTTAGGTTGTGAAGGGTATGTAGAGCTTTTTAGATTAGCACAGAATAGAAAAGAAGTTAGAGCTGCGTCAAACGAACCTTAAATAAGGTCGAAAACAAAATGATGATGAATACCGAGTTAGAGGAGGTAGATGAATTTTGCTATTTAGGTAGTATAATTACAAAGGACGGAGGTAGCAGAAGGGATATAGTAGCTAGAATAGCTCAAGCTAAAAAAATGGTTTAAAAAAAAAGCTTACTAATAGCTAATAGTACTAGTTTAGATAATAGAAAATGTTTCTTAGAGTCGTACGTATGGAGCGTACTATTATACGGTAGCGAGACTTGGACAATAAAAGAGGTAGATAAGAAAAAGATAGAAGCTTTTGATACTTGATGTTATAGAAGAATGTTAAAGATTAGTTGGACAGATAGAATAACAAATGAAGAAGTTTATAGAAGGATAGCTGAGATACCCTGTATGGAGAAACAATTAAAGGACAGAAGATATAGAATGATAGGGCACCAGTTAGACATGAGGAACTATTTTTAGTAAAGTCTTAGATTATAAACTACCAAATAAAAATAAAGTAGTAAGACCTAGACAAAGCTATATTAGTAAAATTATTAGGGATTTAGGTCGTGAAGAGTATGTAGATCTTTTTAGACTAGCTCAGAATACGAATGAATATAGTGCTGCATCAAACCGACCTTAAGTAAGTTCGGAAACAAAACAAACAAAAAAAATAAATAAAAACCAGTTAACTAAATGTCAACCATGACATAACTCACAATTAATTAGCGGTCTGGCATGTTGGCAGCGATTCGTTGCTTAAGCCTTACCATAACATATAATTTAACATTTTTCTTTTTTTTGGAGGGAATATCCAGGTAATATTTCATTTCCTTATAAATGGGAAGCATGTAAACATGTTAGAGTTCTTTAACAATCATCAGGTTACTAAGATCTATGTAGAGCCAGGTAGATAGGAAAAAGATAGACGAGCATAGGAAGACCTAGACCAAACTATATTAGTCAAATTATTAGAAATTTAGGTTGTGAAGGGTATGTAGAACTTTTTATATTTGCACAGAATATAAAAGAAGTTAGAGCTGCGTCAAACCGACCTTAAGTAAGGTCGAAAACAGAATGATGATGAAAATTACAATACATATATTTAGAAAATCATTTGAAGTATTGTAGAAAATTTCTAGAATATAATCTGCATGCTCTAGGTTGTTGTAGATTAATCCAGAACAAATGGATAGTGTATGAATTAACGTTAAAGGGTTTTGTAATTCAGATATTATTGCAGCTTCGATTATAATAAACCACGATATTAATTGTACTTGACGTTGAGTTCAAATGTAAAGCACTGTTACAATATGCTGTACTTTAGAGCTTTGATCGTCGTACATATGTGATATAAATCTTCATATAAATAACTGTTTATATTAATTACTGAAGTGATTAGCTAAATTAATTGTAGTGTTTGGAGATTAAGTTATTTGAGAAGATTGAATCTTAGTTTAAGAAGATTATACTTGTACTGTTAGTTAAAATTTAGAAACTAAATCGTTGTGAGCTTTTAGAAGAGTTGCTGAAAAGGCTTGTTTTATCTGCTTTAAAATAAAAACTGTTGTTATTGCAAATAGACTTTTCGTTACAAAAACAATATAAAGTTATTTCAATCGCTCTTGGAGCACTGTTTCGCGCGCGTAGTTTTCTATTAAGGCAAACTTGCTAACTGCTCTCTCACCTTTTGCAACTGTACTTGGCTGCAAAACATTCGCAGTGCAGTACAATTTCTGAAAAAATATTTTCCAACTGTAACTTGTAAACCACATTCAATAATTCTAATAGACCTGTAACTTATTTAAACATCGTATAGTGAATAATTTTGCTCTTCTAGCTTGATGTCAGGTCCTGTTTGTGCATTTTAATCAATTCTTCACTTTTTCTCTTAAATCGTCTTAATTTATATTGTGCAAACCTAGAATTGGTGAAAATGCATAGCATTTATGATTCTTGTGCTTAAATCGATGCATGAGTTCCCTTATCAGAGCCCATAATTATAAGAAAAGCATTTATTTTAAATTTAGTTTCTGGATTCATATCTTCAGAGTATTTAATCCGTTGCTGTTTGTTGATTTACTGCCTCGTGGGCGATCGAATAAAAACTACTCGGGAATACCTGCATTCTATGCAACGGGTTTGGCTTCAGAAATTAGAAGTGGCCATTGCTCTCTCAACGATAGCATTTTATCTGGTAGGTTTTTAATATTTGATGTAGGAATTAACATTGTAATAGCTCCTGACTGTAACATTAAAGTCTTTTCACCAATAAATACAGATGAAAAATATTTTTTAAACCTACTGCTTTGGAGTAGGTTCTAGTCCTGAATCTTTGACGTCGGGTGTTAATCAATTTTGCTCAAGCTCAATAACACTGGGAAAGTGCCTAGCAATAAGTCTTAAACCACATTTCATTTTCCAATGCTCCATCCGACATTGGCCAAGAAACGAGTTTTTCTTTTACTTGCAAATTTTGAATTTTGCCGAACCCTCACTATGCTATGCCAAGCAAAATAGGTATTTTTAACGTGTATAATAACACACACGGTACCTACATTTTACCTCTCATCCGACCGAGCGCGTACATGTGTGAAAAATGCTCGCCTAACATTTTTCTAGAGGCTCGTGTCAAAAATCGAACCCAGGACCTTGGGTTTAGTAGTCAAACGTAAACCAGCTAAATCAGGAACTGCCTCTTATGGAAGCCGCTTGAAGTTAATCTTTTCTATTCTTACTTTTGTCATATTATATTAATGTGGGGACCAGCAAGCGTGAGTCTGCATCCAGTATTCCAATGAACTATAAATAGTAGAATAAGTCTTACAGCTTCTTTTTGGCATTCCATCAAGTTTCGTTTTGCCTGTAAAGGGCCCAACCTGTTTACTTCGTATATTTCAGCTATCAGGGTTGTCACTAAAATGCAGACAGTAAATACATCAAAAAAATGTAATGCCATCCTGATAGCATGGTGCAACATGTACAACAACAAGATTTAAAAAGTGTGCAGTACATGATAAGAAAGAAATATGTGGAAAACAGTGAAATATAGGAGATATAGGATGACAGGTCACATACTAAGGCATAAGGGAATAGTAAGAAATATATTAGAAACAGAAATAGGAAAGAGAGAAGTAGATGAAGACCTAGGTTAGACTACTGCACACAGATAGTGAACGATGTAGGCTGCGGAAATTTCAGAGAAATGTGTAGGCTAGCTCAGAATAGAAATCAATGGAGGTACGCGTCCAACCAGTTCCAAGACGGAAAACATTAAGACGAAAAAAACAAAATAGTTTTCTAAAGCCTGATGATTATTATAAGCTACTACAAGTGTTGGTTTTCTAATATTCTCAAATATTGTTAATTGTGTGAAACAATTTACTGCAGAACTATTAATTCGGCAAATGTCTAAGTCTTGGTAGCCGTCAGGTTGCTCAACCCCTTTCGTATAACACTGAATATCGATGAAATAGGGTATATAGTTACAAAACAATAGAAGGGGAACCGAACTGTATCTAGCAAGAAAGAGCAGTGGCTAAGTTTGAAGACAACAAACATAGAAACAAGGACAAAAGTGTTGGAAGCATATGTGTGGAACACTGCACTGTAAGTATATGAAATACAGAAAGGAAGAAGCCTTTTGGAATGTTATGCTTCAGATGTATGATGATAATAGCATGGACAGGTAAAGTTAATAACAAAGAGGTTATAGAAATAGTAGGCAAATAAAAATATCTGTGAAAAATAAAAAAAATAGGAGAGAAGGACAGAATACGTCCTAAGGTATTTTTAGGGATGAGTGCGGACTATATTACAATCAGATGTAGGAAATAAGAGAGGTAAATGTAGACCCAAATCAAACTTGCACGCAGATAGTGAAAGATGCAAGCCGTGAGAATTTCAGGGAAATGTGTAAGTTAGCTCAGAATAAGAAACAATGGAGGTACGCGGATAGCCAGTTCTAGGACTGAAGACTTAATGATGATGACATGATAAATATATTGCTGTAATGTATATTTTTGAACGTGTTTGCAACATTTATGGTTTCCCAATATGTTGCTGCCATTATCATAGGATTAACCCCCGCGATCAGCAATGTTAATGCCATAATCATGGAGTCGGCATATCACTTCGTCTGCTATTTTCAATCAAGTTCTCTGACAAAAGTTTAGAAACTCAATGAATCTTTTTGTGTAAGCCACTGTCTAGTTTCTATTTCCTTAAAAACATATCGCAAAATCAATACATTTTGCTCAATGTGAGCAACGCCTGCTGTTTTATTACTAATAAGACAATGATAAATAACACATGACCTTCCTTCTAAAATTACTTCTAAAGCGTTTTTTACACAGACCAATAAAGTCGTTCTAAGTTTCATGCGAATGGTAGTGAGTTTAAAGTCGTTTAATTTCGTTTTTTGGGCTCTTCTTTACTGTTCTTAAATGTTGTTGAAGAAGTGAATCGTAATGTGAAATCTACTAGGACAATCTAGAAAGTTTCCGCTGTGCACATACTCTAATTTTTTCAAAACTACCACAGCGAGGTAGATCATGTGAACGAAAATGGATCGTAACATCAATAAATCGTTGCAGCAAGCAAATCATTTTTTTTCTTCGGTCTTTAACTGTTTTTGTAGTTCATTGTTAATAGCTCCACCGCATCCCTGGTGCTTTCCGCCGCAGTTAGCCGCTTTTGTGTCGACAACCCTTTTTCATAGTCTAGGATTTTCGCTAGAACTTTTGCATGTTCTTTTGTAATTAGAGAACTAGCTTTATGTTTTATTTGCAAATCAGACGAAAATAGTCTAAACGAACCACAAATCAACGCTTTAGTCTAAGAGATTAGCATAAGGTAATCTGTTTCTAAGTTTTCGCGTCTACTAAGTACATTCTTATAGTGTAAATAAATCAAAAATCTGTAACCTTTAATATCTTTGGCTAAGCTTGTGATCATTTCTGTTAGTTGCGTTTCAGTGTTTAAGTCATTTTTCACGATGGGTTGTCTGTCCTGTTTCGTAACCTGTCGTGGCCATGTACCCGAATTCTTTGGACTAACGTCTCAATTACGTCCATTTGCAAGTCCATTGCATTTTTACAGGGTTCGGAATCATAAGAATGATCATTAGGACTTTCATGGGTTGCAAAATTATTTTGATGTATCACCGCTTTAAAAGGTTTAGGTGTCAGTTAATGTTGAACTGTTCTATTTGAACCAGCTGGATCAGTTATATGAGCTGGAAAAATGTAAATAAAAATATAAATACTTAGGTGACCGTTCCCAACACTTAGTCGTCTCTTAAACCACCCATCGTCTAAACGAGACTAGAATCCAGGTGAGTTGACTAAAAGACTTTTATTGGATAGAAAGGTTAAAGACCCTTTCAGGCAGATGTAATTGAAGGTGCTGAAGTTTGTATACCCCTAAAAAATTGCATTTGATCCTACAAAATTCACCCCACGACACTGCAAGCTAGCTGGTGCTTTATATACTGTTACGCCTTCATGATGGAGTACATTTTATTCAGGTAACTAGTATCGATATAGCACGTAACAAGCTTTTTTTTGTTTTTGGAACAAATGTTGCAGCCACACGAGTATTTTGTACTATGAATAGCTTTAGGTCTAGTAATGAAACAGCTCAAATCAGATAATATGAAAGTTATGTCAAGCGTAGGAGTAAATTGTGGTAAAAATTGTTTCGACCTCTATAATGAGATCAAGAAAGAAGGAGATCTTTTAAAAAAAGTATTATTTCTTGCAATCTCTGTTCCAAAATATATGTCCAATTTTAGTTTTTCATGTGGACTGTTGTAGAAACAAAAACAAATCTATACGTTTTTACTTCTTTCGACAGTTCATACATAAAAACAATTTAGCAGGTATAGAAAACTCTGACAAGCCTAAACTCAGTAGCAGAATGGCATTATTTTTGTTTTTTACCAGCCGCTACTATATTAGAAATAAGCTTTTATGAAGTATTATACCAAGAATTAGTCAAAACTATAAAAAACCATATACAAATAATAATAAATGATGAAGTGTATTTCAGTCCATGATTAACTGCTTTAATGATGGAAAATTTGCTTGACGGCATTACACAAATTCATTAATAATTTTCATGTATATTTAAAGACTACCGATCGAATTTGACATCGAGCGAAAAGTGCTGTGATTCCGTGTCTTTATTAGCAAATGCAGAATCCAAGAAATAAACTAATTTAAGAAGAAAACAAAAAAATACAAAAGGGTATCTGCATAAGTTGAAACGTAGACAAGTTGTTACGATAATCAGTGCGGACAAGAAATAAAATAGTAACGTAACCAAAAAAACTAGCTCACGTCGTGTACCGCAATAGCAAAAGAATAAATGTCGTGCTAGCTATAAACATCGTAGAGTGGAGTGAATCACACGAAAAGAAAAAGTAAACAGTAAGAAAGGAAATTTATATACACACCCTTAAAAGATCAACATGTTATAAAAGAAAACCCAACTCGTATAGAAAAAACATTTATCCAGCATATCTCGAAGGATGTACATTGTAAAAAAATTTGCGCAAAAATGATCAATACCGTTCTTTAATTACCTTAATCTAATTTTCTACATTAATCCTAATATTTATATAAAATAATTAAACAAACATATACAGTGGACTGATATCAGTCCTGTGGTTATCCAATATTATATTTTTGATTTAAGAAATAGTCATAAAATCACGTACTTACCTATTGTCTACAGAGTAATTCTCGACAAGCAATTACAAAAGAAAATAGTAACGCTAAATTACAGTAGTAAAGAAAGTCGAAATGCATTTCGTCGTAGTCTGAAAAAATAATTAGAAAAATATTATTTTAGAATGGAAAGTTTATATTAGCAATTTTGAGGTCAAATCACGCGGTATTTTGACCCTTACAGAAATTTCTGCTCGCACGGCGCTGATCAGACACACTGGGCCGGTATAATAGAGGAAAATTTAAATTATCTATAAAATTTTAAATGAAACTTTTGTATTTGACATATTTTGACGTTTTCTAATTATTAACAAAGATTAGGTAAAGATTGTTTGTATGAGTAGGCAGTGATAAAATATTGTTTCTTTCTAAACTTAAGTTGTAAAAATTGCATTTGTAAGTTTTCTTTATATCTGTGTGTGTAAGTAGATTTGTTAGATAATATGTAGAAGAAGCTTGTTTTTGAATGTAATCAAGGATTGTTCATAAAATTTAGTTGAGATTTCATTGTTTCATTTCATTTTCGTAAAATCCACAGCATATTTATCACTGAGCTAGCAAAAACGACTGGCAAAACAAGGTAAAAATCCACATTATATAATTTTATCTTTTCAATTAATAGTCATTGCATCATTATAATACAAGGCGGTTGTACTAGTTAAAGAAATCGGCAAATTCGAATTGAATCGCACTCGCTGTAAAAATTTATTTAATACAAAACTTGCGGTAATACTTTTAAATAATGCGAGCACATCATTTCAGAAAGCAAAGGTTGCTTATAACCAAACACATTTTCAATGCTATATCAACAATAGAGGTAGATTGAGGTGCTATAATTTATATTAAATATACTAATAAAATTCTACAGGGTGACAAATAGGAATCATTTCAATTTAAAGAAAAATCGGAAACGCTTAACAAATTCGCAAGTGACCGTGGATACCGTAGGAAATATGAAATTTAAATACGTAAGAAGGAAAATATTTACCTACAGAGACGGCACGTGACAAAGTCAACACACACTAGTTCTACATGATAGTGTTGGATTGGTGTCGGTGTTCAAAATTGGTAACTATACAATTAAGGCGTGAGATAACATTAAGTTGTGGCGTTAATGACGGTTTAAAGGAGCAAGTTAATAAATATGCTCTCGGGGTTTGTGAAACGCACAAGCTGCTGTAGTTAGCATAGTTAATGTATGTCTATCACTCATGCAATTACATATAGTCGATATAGGAACAATCACCATGTATTCCTTATGAGAGTCAATTCCTTCACTTTTACATTGGTTTAAATGATAGTCAATTTGTGCCATCGTAAGCAACTTTTTGTACTACTTGCAATCTATTTCCGCTATAAAAGCAATCCTCGCACCCTAGGTTGAGTTAGAGCTTTTCTTTTTTGTACTTTAATGCATCTTTACAACTTAGAAGACAACCCCCACTGATTTATTTTAAATAGTACTGGCAAAAACCCGGAAAAAATAAAAAGCGGTTTACGGGTTCTACTAAAAACCTGTTTACCGAAACCGATTTTCAACACCGGATTTATCGAAACCTATTTTTAAAACCGTTTTGCCAAAACTGATTTTACCGAAACCGGTTTTGGGTGTTGATCAAAACCGCGGTTTTACCGAAACTGATTTACTGGTTTTATCAAAAATTAGTTTTGCTGCCAGTCCTAATTTTAAGTAATGTAATTCCATGCCAGTAAGGTGACTTAATATGTCAAATTATTGGATAGTCCAAGCTTCCAATACAAGCTAGAAGCAAATCTTAACAAACTAAATGAATTTATAAGAAGCAAAATTATTTTCCTAAAGAAACATCCATGCAAGCTTGTTGACAAGCAAGCGCTGTATTATACGAAAACAGAATAACTGAAAAATATTTTAGGATTTAAATTGTAATAGCTCCCGCATTGCACTTGATTTTCTAATTTTCCACCCGAAGGTACTACATTGGTCAAGAAGCACGTTTCTTTTTAGCAGGAACTTTGGAATTTTGTTGAACCAGTGCTGTTTCAAGCAAGGTAGAGATTTTAACGTGTGTGACAATAATCACACACAAGAACTACATTTTACCTCTCATCCGAACAAGGACGTACTGTTGCGAAAAATGCTTGCCCAAAATTTTTCAAGCAGACCGTGTCGAGATTCGAACCCGGCACCTTGGGCTCTGTAGTTACACGCATATTACCTAAGTCACGGAGCGGTCTGATAGCTCCAACAACAGCCTATATGTAAATGAGAACAACCAAGTACAGAAATTTCACAACTAATTCCAACATCAAATAATAAAATTGCATTTAAAGAGGACATAGTTAATCTAATCTAAAAAAGAATTGCAGCTCAAGTACGATGATAAATTATAATCGTAGTGTCCTATTTGTGATCACCTTCAAAATGTGCTTCTCGCATAGTTTAACCACAAATCATAACATAAATATTGAAAATCTTTTCAGTAATACAACTGTGTGCTTATACATGTCATTAGGTCAAATACTTGTAGGCAGCTTCTTCAAATTCCTACGCAGTAAAGAGCAAATAAACAGTTTATTCAGTACCAATATTTAAGACATGTGTTTTTTGAAGTGAACCTTAAATGTTATGTATTTAAGTTAAAATTCTATTGCTGGAAGATTTAGACCCTTTGGATTCACTCATTTCAAACCGAATTTGATATTAGTTTTTTTGAAGTTGCATTTAAGGGTATTTTACTTAAAGCGCAAATTTATACCCTACGACCAACCTAACCACCTTAAACTAACAAAACCCTGTTTCTGGAATTTTTGAGAATGTTCTATATCACCTTTTAAAAACTGACGGACTATGTTTAATTTTAGACAGAATTTAAGCCTAAAAGCAGCCTAAAACTACCTTTTAAGTTTTAAATGCGTGAATCCAAGTGTTATATTTTAGCACAGACCTCTAGCCTTACACCGATGTGTTTTTATTTTGGATTTAGAATTTTGGTAAAATTTTGAACAAATGTGCCTTATTCCCAAATACTTTTGACCTCCTTCATTGCATCACACGAGCCACATTAATAACCCTTAATTTAAGAAGATTCGATCAAAAACAGACTTAAATAGAAGAACTTATTGTCAAAACATAAAAATTCTAAAGTCTATAATTTTGAGGCAGAATTAAATTTTATTTGTATTAAGACATGAAAAAGACCAGTTTAATATTAATAATTCAAGTGCGCTCTAATGTTGAAAATTTAATTGATTAGTTTTGAAAATCTATTACTCCCTTAGATTTAAGTTCCAAGTCCAATACTGACATAAGGATACTACGTGCCATTTGAAAAGATTTGAGCTTTTGGAGTTTCGTCATTGTCATTTTCAACAATTTCCAGATGGTTGTGCATTATCATTAAGTTTTAAAGGTAAAGTAAAGAAATCATGGACTTTAAATAATCGATTAAAAAAATAAATAATAAGTATGTCATGAGCCGTTTTGAAGATATGAATTTTTAATCAAATATTCGCATTTCCAAATTTTACACAAAAATTTACACACCTATACCCTAAGTGACGAGTATGAACAGGACAAGTGCCTTGTATCCAAAATTTGATAATAAATTCAAAATACCAGACACACCCTGCATGAAACTATAAGTTATTCATACAATATTTACTTTTCCATGAAGGGGTTGAACTTGCTACGTTCAGCGGCGTAGTCTAAAAAAAAAAAAAAAAACAAGGAAGAAAAAGAAGAAATTGACGGGGCTCACTCGGGGTATTATACCTACAAAGAAAGTTAAGGGAGACCTAAAATAAAAATATACTCACTCACGCACAATCAAACACAAACACAAACTAAAAACCTCTAATTTAAAAAAAAACAAAATTATATACAAAACACAGTAGTACCAAAAATAAACAATTCCTAGGTACACAATATAAAGTTTTACGAATAAAGGAAAAGTATCATTTTTGACATGGCCAGCTGCAGTTTTTAGGTCACCCTCTATTAATCTTCAAACAAGTAAAAGCAACAAAATTACCCCAATAAAAATCAAAGCTCGAAATCGGTATTGTAAGTACGGAATTCTATACATAAAATTATTCTAATACAGAAATCAGTAAACATTATAATATCTTCGCACATTTAAACAACCAATCATTTCACTACCAAAAAGGTGATGCATTCGTAGACCCGTATACATATATTGTTTCCAACAACTACCGGGTACCCATATAAGAAAATTAGTGTATAAACACTCACCCTTGAGTTATCACCGTCGGACTGGCTCCTACCGTCTGTAAAAACGGTGCAAAACAGAGGTGCGCGTGATCACGCCGTGGAGTGGTCCTCCCATCACAACATGGGGCGGCCATTCATTGTGGCTTTAAGGGTCACCGGAAGGAGCTATAGTAATTATAAATAAAATTAATTTATTGTCATCGAAAAGTACAATTTTATAAAACCCAAAAATACTCAATACGCTGTAAGGCGTGCGCAAACTTTTCATATTGAAAAACGGAAACAACCAATCATTCTACATGTGTTTCCGTTGTGTAGATTGAAAAGCAAGTGAATATTAATTTTGTTTCACTAATGACCAGAGCTGAAAGTAATATTGTTGTTAAGGAAATAAAACTGGAAAAACACAGTTTATTGGAATAATACGCGGCTTTAATTCGACGAAGCTTTCAATGAAAAACACATAAGAATCAATTATCAGTTACCTAGAACCAGTTATCGCCTGTTTAATTTTAGCATAAACTTTACGTTGAGGAATTCTTAGAAGTATTTATTATTCAATAGGCTCTAGAAAGTAACAATAGGAATCGAATTTATACAAATAGATAAATGAATTAACACGTAAAGGGGTTATTTTAATTTACTGAATTAATTTTTCGTTTTTAACGCCCAAGGGATTTGAGTTGAAAATTATTAGACCGCGTATTTCTTATTAACAGAAAAAAATGTACGGGATGTACACAATAAACGTCACAAACTAAACTTTCATTTTTTTAATTACTCAATCAATTGATCGGGTAGTGGTAAACAAAAAAAAAGCTAAATTACTTCAGTCTAAAACTTGTTAACCGCACATGCTAAACTATTAAATAAATAATTTATGTACCATGTGTCATTAAGACACTCTAGGAGAAAGACACATCTGAGGATCCCCAAAAGTTGTTACGTTTTCATGGTGCTATATACATATTTTCAGGTGTGACTTTCGAGAATATATTTTACAATATAACCAACATAGTTTAATATATTTAAAGAATGTCTAAAATTCCTATCGCTCTTATGGAAATTATTACACTTTCCTAGAAGGTATATCAATACCACAAACTGGTTATTCAAAACTCAAAAACGGTTTTGTATAAAAGCTTCTTTTACGCACTCTTGCACATATTTGCACTTCTCAAAAAATCTAATAGCTTGCTAATTAGCGTCCTACTTCGATTTTTATTATTCAGAAATTTTTGTTCTATTATGTTTTTAATGGCATCAATATTGACTGATTTTTTAAAACATATTTGACTTTTAAAGAAGCATATGAATTTCGAAGTTTTAGATAGAACACGTATCGGTGCCAAAAACATCCAAGGAAACAAAACTATTTAACATTTCTGTACTTATTTCAGTAGATACTTTTTTTGTTACGAAAGCTAGTTAAACCAACAAGTTCTTTTTGTTCTGATAATCCATAGAATGCTAGAATGTGTTGCGAGTGAATGAAGCGTTAAATTTTTCAATTTGGAATTGCCTGAAAGAGGTGATAATCCTGTAACAAAATAAGAATGCACCGGCTAACTAGAGATGTGCATGGTAGGTCCCTATTGAAATAAGTAAAAAAAATAGAAGAGAAAATTCAGAAACTGTAACAATTTACTAGGTGCAATTTTAAGCCACATTACCAATAACACTTGCCTTGAAAGGCCTTGAATCACTTTCAAGTTTATGGACGCTAACTTGGCTAGTCGAGTAAGATTCCCTCTGGAAGACGAATAACCCAGAGGATTTTAATTACGGTGTCTTTCTGCTGAATTGGAGTTACTTTTTACAAAAATGCTACCTCTATATGTAAACAAACTAAACAACTCTTTCCACTTGCTGCGTCACCTAAATCGATTTTAATACAAACTATTCCATTATTCCATTATTCTTGCAAATAGGTATACATAGTAATTTTTTAAAATGCTTACAGTAATTTATACATGAGCGACATAACAATGTTTCTGTAAACAAATTCACACAGAATTGTAAGACATAATAAGCAGTTCATATTCAATTGATTAACTTGATGATTCAATGCTAATAACTTTCAACAGATGACAAATATCTGCTTAAAGCTGTCAATGTCTAGATTTTTATCATCATCATTAAGTCTTCAGTCCTGGAACTGGTTAGACGCGTACCTCCATTCCATCTAATTCTGAGTTAACCTACACATTTCCCTAAAATTCACACACTCTGCATCTGTCACTATCTGCGTGCAATATTCTGATCTAGGTCTACATTTACCTCTCTATTCTTATATCTGCGTGTAATATAGCCCTCACTATTATGCCTTAAAACATAACCTGTTCCTCTACTTCTCCTAATTTTTTTGTTTCAGAAAGATCTCTTTATTCTTCTACTATTTCTATAACCTCTTTGTTATTAACTTTATCGGTCTACGTCGAAGCATAGCATTTCAAAAGGCTTCTTCCTTTTCCTGTATGCTTCTCTTACTGTCCCTATTTCATAGACGTACGGTGCTGTGCTGTATACATATGCTTCCGACACTTTTGTCCTTGTTTCTGTTTGTTGCCTTCAAACATAGCCGCTGCTCTTTGTTGTTAGATACAGCTCGGTTCCTCTTCCATTGTTTTGTAAGTATACACCATATTTCACCGATATTCAATGCTATGTAAAGGAGGTTAAACAACCTATGACTACAAAGATCCTCCAACACTTAGACATTTTCCGAATTAGTAGTTTCTCAATAAATTCCTTTACACAGTCAGCATTGGTCGAGAATATTGCAAAATAAACATCTGTATTTGTTTATAGTACTCGTCAGGTTTAAGGGCAATTATTTTTTCGTCATTAGGTTTTCCGTCTTGGAACTGGTTAGACGTATACTTCCATTGGTTTCTATTCTGAGCTAACTTACACATTTGTCTGAAATTTCCACAGTCTACATTTTTGACTATCTGTGTGCAATAGTTTAACCTAGATCTACCTCTACCTCTTCTTTTTCCTATCTCTGCTTCTAGTATACTCCGCACTATTCCCTCGTGTCTTAGTATGTGACTTATCAATTTATCTCCCCTCTTTTTACTGTTTTCCACATATTTCTTTCTTGCCCTACCATTTCTAGAACCTCTTTGTTCTTAACTTTGTCTGCCCATGATATCTTTATCATACGTCTGTAGCCCCACATTTCAATGGCTTCTACCTTTTTCCTGTCATCTTCTCTGACTGTTCAAGTTTCACAGCCGCACAATGCTGTGCACCACACATATGCTTTCAGCTATCTTTTCCTTGTTTCTATGTTTGATGTCTTTGAACACAATAATTGCTTTTTCCTGTTAAATGTAGCACGACCTTGTGCTAATCTTTGTTTTATATCTTTTGTGCTTTTCCCATCTTGCGTTATTTGGCTTCCTAGGTAGCAGAAATGCTTAACCTCTTGTAAGTTTTCGTTATCTATTTGTATTCTACTTTTTGATTTATTTCCCCCTTTTTTGTACACTAGTACTTCAGTTTTATTTTTGTTAGTTTTCATACCGTATCTCTCTTTTCAAACTGTTTTCATTTCATTAAGAGCTGCTTCTAACTCTTCCTTGGTAGATGCTAATACCGCTATATCGTCTGCCAATCTAAGCATATCAATCTTTTGTTCCTGCATAGTAATTCCAAATGTCTTCCTGCATTTGACAGAATTCATTGCCTCTTCGATGTACAAATTAAAAATTAAAGGGTATAGGACACATCCCTGTCTTACCCCTTTCCTAGTATCTACCTTTCTACGTTCCTGCTCCAATTCTATTACAACCGTTTGCTCTTTGTTTAAGCTATGTACAATCCGTCTATCCCTAAAACTCATTCCAATCTTTTTGAGTATTTTGAACATTTTTTTCCATTTTACATTGTCGAATGCTTTTTCCAGATCTACAAACCCTATATACACGCCTTTTTCTTTACTATTGTCTTTTCCATTATCACCTTCAGAGCTATAATCATTCCGTGTTCTCTGTTTCGCCTAAACCCAAATAGATTTTCTCCTAGTATTCCTTCAGCTCGTTTTTCCTTTCGCATTTGTACAATTCTGATTAATATTTTTGACACGCGTGCTGACAAACTTATGGTTCAAAAATTTTTACATTTATCCACGCTTCTCTTTTTTGGATATAGTGACTATGACATTACATTTGAAATTTTTGGGTATTTTGCTTGCTTCAAATATATGGCTTACAAGTTGGAAAAAACGTCTGTTACTGCTAGTCCAGCAGCTATTAGAGTTTTCGCTTGCACCTTATCACCCGATGCTTTACCATTTTTCAGGCCTTTTAATGATAACTCAAACTCATCTCTAAGTGTAGTATATCCCAAGTCATCCATTTCGATGTCTGATTCCTGTTCTAATGCTGGTACTATCCTGCATATAAATTCCATATATATATTTGCGATCTATCCACTTTCTCTGCATTTTCTATAATGATGTCTCCTTCCGCACCCTTTATATTTTTGCTGTACGGTTTTATTCCCCAAAATTCATTCTAATTAGTTTCTACGCTTCTTCTGTCTTTTGTATTTCCATATTAGTTTGTACATATTTGAACTTTTCATCATTCCATTGTTCTTTAGCTTTCCTGCATTTGCGAATAATTTCCCATTTTATATTTAATTTAATTTAATATCTCTGGCTCCCATGTGTAAGCTGGATTTAATGTTACTCCATTCTGTTTCTATTTCCTTTGTGTCAGAAATTTTCCCGATATCTTCCAATATATATATATATATATATATATATATATATATATATCTTCCATTTGACTGGATATCTTTATCATTTAGTTTTTCAAAGTCAAAGTGTCTTTTTCCGTTCCTTTTTCTTAAATTTTTAAATTTAAGAGCGACCTTCATAATTACAATGTTGTGATGAGTGTCTATGTCTATTTCTGGGTAGCTCTACAGTCTTTTACTTGATTCCTAAACCGTTGTCTAACAAGAATGTAATCTATTTAATATCTTCCTATATCTCCAGGCATCTTCCACGTGTATCGTATTCTAGCATGATGTTGAAATAATGTGTTTGTGATGGTTAAATTTCTTTGGTCGCAAAATTCTACCAGCCTCTTTCCCCTGTCGTTTCTCGTGCCTAAACCAAATAAACCTACTACCGCTCTTTCCCTGCCATTCACTACCACAGCATAAAATCCCCCTTAATTATTAAATTTGCATGTTTTTTTACGTATCTTAGTATCTCTTCGATTCTTTGTAGATCGCTTCTACCTCTTTCTCACTGTGAGTAGAGATGGACATGCATACTTGTATTATTACTGTGTTTACCGGTTTAGATTTTAATCTAACCATGACTACTCTTTCATTCTTTTGTAGGTTGTTTTCTCATAAGTATCCCCCACACCCAAATTTTCTTCCTCTGATCCTGTGCGAATTACTCTAAAGTGTCCGCTCCAAAAATCTCCCGCCTCTGGCCAGCAAACTTAGCTGATCCCTACTATGTCTAATGCTAACTTATCCATTTCAATCTTTGAGATCTCTAGCTTACCTACTTGCTTCATACTTCTAACATTCCACGCTCCGACTTGCAGACTGTTCAAGACTCTTTATACTTTCCGATCACATCCTCCGAAGTAGTCCCTTTCCGAAGATCCAAACGGGGGACTATTTTAACTCCAGATTTTTTTACCCCAGAGGATGCCTAATTTTAAACATCAATTTTAGTACGTCGTGTACTTGGGAGGTAATGTGGTGGTTTCCCGTTGTCTTCCACATCGCAGTAGTGTGTGTTAGAATGCCATACCGACCCCTATGATCTCTGCCACTCTAAGTACCGAAAAAGTTGCTACCCTCTTCCGGAGACCTGTCTTAGTCTGGTTCCTTACTAAAGTCCCACTAATTTGGTTAAACCTATAGTACGGCTCTTTAGGTCACTGGAACGCTGAAGCCGTTCTACCCGTTCTAATAATCTAGAACTTCTTCAAGGTGCAGGTCCATTCAGAACGGCCAGATTTTTATGCATATAATAATTTACTCTAAGCTGTATCTAAGAGTGGACTTTATATAACCTAATCAAAATATTTTCAAACAAAAACATGATGCATAAATGCTACAATAAAAAACAAACAGCATAACCTAGTTAGGAATGACTTAACAACACGCCTTCAGGTGACAAAGAAAATCTATAGAGCCAGTAGTCGTATATTAGTTTGTAATCAATATTTTTTTATTTCCAATATTTATTTATTAGTTAGAACGAATTTCTCCAAATCCTTTTCTTTTGGTTAAGTCGAAAAACCACGAGATTTTCCGATAATACTGCCCATCTGTTAATTCATAATCACTTTACTATCTTTTATTTACAGTCGCCTTTACATGTGTTTCTCTCTATGGTTCGTAAGTAGTTAATTTGTGGTTTTGCTGCACTGTCTAGCGCTCGTCCTTCTTACACTTAATATGTTTGGTGGTGGTGGTTTTTGTATCACATTTCTATTCTATATAACTCAGGCGTGACTCTGTATGATCCCATCACGCAAAAACCAAGCGTCCATGACTTTTATTTTTTCATGAATTTGAACAAATATATTGTAACTTGTTTTACTGTATATAAAAAAATATAATTATCTCTGACTTAAACTTGGTGAGTTCAACTTCTCCAGCGTCCGTGTTCTTTTATTATATTCTAAGATACTGCTTTTGATTAGGTATGGGGGTTTACATTGATTATAATTTATTTAACTGAAATTTTTTAGAAGCTCTCCTATATTTGAGATGTACATTCATAAGTTTACTGTTATTTCATAATTCTATAGCTTTCTTGAAATAACTGATTCCGCTATAAAAGTTTACTGAAATAAAAATTAGGTTTATCCTTTTGTGGTTTAAAATAATCTGTCACCCTAAATTCGGTTTCTATATGCATTTAACGGGAATAACACGACACTTTTATAATTTCAATAGAACTAATGATTCATTGCAATACCATGCTTACTGAGCACTATATACATGAAATCAGAATTATGCAGTGTGCTTCTACATTAATTTATATATTTAAGATTAATTTTCTTCTTTTTGGTATTCGTTTCTATTTAACGTAGCCTCAAATGGTTAAGTAGTATGTTTGCGTTGCAGCCATGTTAGGTATGTAATATAAAATTGTATCAAAAGTTTGTTGTTTACGTAAAAAAAATTTGCATCAAAAACTACCTTAATGTTTTACTGTTTTGCTACATCAAATAATTAAATAATATTATGAGTGCAATTATTAGTGACTCATTAATAAAAAGAAAACAGCCTCTTATTAGTCAACTATTCAGGTATTGGAACTTTAATTAGATAAAACAATTTACATATTTCTAATAAACCAATAATTTATTTTCTAATCATGATATAGCAAGAAATGCTATTAAAACCCAATTTAGTCCTTACAAGTTGTAATTAATTAAAATAATGTCATACGTTTTTTCAGGATCACTCACCTGTTTCTCAGCGGGAACCTCTATAGCATGGAGTTCTCAAATTGCAAACGATCTACTACATGGGAAATTGGGTTTTAAAATAACAGAAGATCAGTTGGGCTGGACCGGATCGCTTCTTCATCTGGGAGCTGCTACTTTAGCATTATTTGCTGGTACTCTTGCTGATTTAATCGGCAGAAAGTTTCTAATGTTGTTGTTAGTACTGCCAGCAACAATTGGTTGGAGTATGTTGATTTTTGCTAACTCTGTAGCTATGCTTTATAGTGGACGATTTATAACAGGCATGATAACTGGAGGATTTACTGTTTTAATGTCAATATATTCTTCTGAAATAGCTCAGAAAGAAATACGAGGAGCATTAGGTAGTTACACACAGCTCATGATAAGTCTTGGAATTCTATACGCAAGTCTTTTAGCACCTTTTATGAGTTACAAATACTACACAACTTGCTGTGCCGTAGTTCCAATTATCTTTGCTGTGCTGTTTATTACGATGCCCGAATCGCCAGTTTATCTCTTAAAAAAGAACAATATTAAAAGAGCACACTCAGCGCTACTTTAATTACGAGGCAAAAATTATAACATTGATAAGGAAATTACAGATATCCAATCCAGATTAGAAACCGAACGCTTGAATTCAGGTTATAGACTAGTACTGCAATCTCTAAGAAAATCATCAACCAAAAAAGCTTGTCTTATAGGAATTGGATTGATGTTTCTGAAATCAACTTGCGGAGTTGACGCATTGACAGCTTATGCAGTTTATATATTTTCAAACGCTAACATTGGAATACCACCAAGTATTGGGGTGATCATTTTGTGCATCGCCCAAGCGATTACATCTGTTATTCAATCTCTTGTAGTAGATCGATATGGCAGAAAGATATTGCTTTGTATTTCAGGAAGTATCATGAGCTTGTGTTTAATTGTAGTAGGACTAACATTTTTACTTAAAGAGAGACAGATCGTTAGCCAGGATTACCACGTGTACATAAACTATGTGCCTCTTGTAGGAATTGTATTGTTCAGTGTGGCTTTTTCTCTGGGAGTAGGTCCTATTCCGTGGCTAATGATGGGTGAAGTATTTCCACAAGAAATTAAAAGTTTGGCGTCATCAATAGGAACATTTGTAACATGGATGACAGCATTCTTAGTCACAAAGCTATTCATTTTAATTGATAGTTCTTTGGGAAGTGATATAGCTTTCTTCATATTTGCATTATGTACAGGTGGTATGGTGATATTTGTAATAGTATTAGTACCTGAAACAAAAAATAAATCATTTGAGGAAATTCAAAAAGATTTAGAGTAAGCAATAAATTAAAAGATTTAGATTGGGATGTATTTAAATAATTATCCTTATTTAATTAGTGTTAAATACTTTTATGAATAGCAGTTCTATAAATGAATTTTTAATATTTCCTATGTAAAGGAAGGTTGCATAAATTAAAGTTTATTGAGTTGACCAAGAACCTTTAAAGCCTTTATCAACACATTTTAATAAAAGACTGTCGCTTCTACTAGCTATTTAATAATTATCCCTGTCATCTTATAGTGCAGAGCTGCATTAAGTCGATTCATATGAAATAATATTTTTTGTCTTGCCAATATTGAGGGATACTGTTCTGCGTCGTCCAACAAGCCGTTACACACCTGTGAACAACGACCTGCGCCGCACCCCACCGCGGGAGTTCGACAATAGCCGTGGTGAGCGAAAGACGTGTTAACAATATATGTGAGACGTATATTGTTTGTGATAACGACGTACAACGGGCTCTCTCTAATTCCTACTGTTTAAGATTATGGTTAAATTGTTCAATAATAAAACACCCTGTTTACTATAAAAAAGGGTCATAATTAATAATAAATGTATATTTACGACTCAGCGTTTATTGTAACTTAATTATAATCCCACATATGGGGGCTCGACCGGTGATAAACTGAAATGAAGTAAACGATTTCCTATAATTTAAAAATTTTATAACAGTCGTTCCTTCATAGATAGTAAAATTAGTACAAAACAGCCGTGTAAGCAAATCGTAAAGTCGAGTAATCGTTTGTTAAATTTGAAGCACATATGGTGCATGATTTTGAGTGTTTATGATATAGTTGACATGAACGTGTTATTGTTTTGAAACGGTATTAGTGTGCTTTTGTTATAACGTTAATTATTAACTACAGTAATGTATAGTGGAACGCGTGTGGTGTGTTATCTTTATTGGTGCATTCGACAATAAAAAAGCATCAGGTTTTAAGACGCAAGAACTAACTGCATACCACACGCAGGGGTTGGACGTCACACTTTCAACTGCACTTCAGTAAGGTCGGAAATAATTCTGCTTATGTGAACAAGAGGCACTATCAAGGTACGTTCAAAACTTTATTATTTCAATTCTATGATAGGGTGTTTAAACGATAATTCGATTATTGCAAAGAAAATAAAAAATTCTTCAGTGTAAGCGATTCGTGCTGTTCATAGACTTGTTTCTAATAATGATGGTGGTCGAGCTAGGTTAAGAAATTTTACTGGTTTTGAGTATGAAATTGACTCTGACGAATACAAAATTAAAACCGCGCAAATGATCAGAAGTGTTACTGCGGGCGATTTAGCTTTAGCCTGTGACGTATTAAGATTAGACGGTGACGGGACTAAAGACGCAATTGTTGATTCTATTTGCAAGCTTTTATGTAATTTTTCATTAGCGTAAAACGATGACGACGAAGACGATATTGAGAAACCGCATGAAGTTAATGCTACCGGAGACGGGAACAAAGACACTTTTGACGATGACGCAAATCAAACCTTGGAATCAACAAAGCCGCGTTTTTTGTTGTCGTTTCGTGATATTGAAGGCGCTATACGATCTATTTCTGGAAAAGACAATTATCCGATAGAAAAGTGGAAAGCAGATTGTGACGAAGCTGCACAGCTTTTCGGGTTAGACGAACTACAAACGTTCTTGTATGCTAAAAAATGTTTGACGAGCTTAGCAAAGTTATTCATACAAAATGAAACTAGACTTAATACTTGGTCGAAACTAAAGTGAACGTTAAAAAATGAATTTGCGTAAAAAGTTACGAGTGCCGATATTCATAGAACACTTTCTAAACGAACGATAAAGAAAAACGAAACGGTTCATGAATACTTTTTGGCGATGAAAGAAATTGTGTCGAAAGGAAATTTAGAAGCCGAATCTGTAATACAATATTGCATTGATGGAATTTTAGACCATGGGGTTAATAAAGCGGTAGTATATGGTGCCAAAAGTTTTAGTCAATTTAAAGAAAAACTGCTCGTGTACGAAAAAATTAAAAAATCACAACCAAAGGAAATTAAAACGCCTCCAAGATTATTTGTTAAAAATAAAAGTACTGGTGATAATAAGAGAAATAAAACATTTATAAAAATAAGATGTTTTAATTGTGGCGATCTTGGGCATTGTTCAGTTGATTATGCGCACTAGTCTAAGGGTCTTAAACGTTTTAAGTGCGAGAATTTTGGACATAGGGCGACTGATTGTCTTAAGCTAAATTCAGAGGCGTTAATGCACAGAATTACCAATGAGAATAAATGTGCTTATAAGAAAGTAGTTTTCGTAAATGGTTACTTGTGTAACGCTTTAATTGATACCGGTAGTGCTTTTAATATCGCAAGTAAGTGTTTATACAATAAATTAGGTAAACTTGTATTGAACGAATTTTCCAAACTATAAAAAGGATTTAGAGGAAATTCGGTACAGCCATTGGGTTGGAATTCCTACCAAGTTCAGATAGACGAATTAGACTATTCAACAAATATATACTTTATTCAAGACGATATGGATGTCGATATTATTATTGGTCAAGAACTGTTGAATAATGCCACTGTTTTGATCAAAAATAGTCAAATAAAACTAATAAAACCTGAGGAGCAAGAAAATATTACTGAGGTTATGCACATATTAGTAGAAGGTGGAATGTAAGATTCCATAAACATCAATAGTAAATCTAGTAAAAAAGCGACAACGGAAGTTTTAAATGTGGTTCGAAATTACCGTCCCGTGAAATCTAAATCGACAGAAGTGAAGATGAGAATTACTGTTTTAACTGATGAGCCAGTCTTTTGTCGGCCTAAACGTTTACCTTTTGCAGAACGGGAAATAGTAGATATTCAAGTGCAAGAATGGATTCGTGATGGAATAGTGAAGCCATGCGTGTTCGAATATACAAGTCCGGTCATTTTGGTAAAGAAAGAAGACGGAACACTAAGACTGTATATTGATTATAGAGGTATCAATAAATTAATTATAAAAGATCGCTTTCCCCTGCCATTGATAGAAGACATTTTATATAGATTACAAGAAGCAACCTTATATTCGACGCTAGACCTGAAAAATGGATTTTTTCATGTCTTCATCGAAGAGCCAAGTCAGAAATACACTTCGTTTGTGACGCATTCGGGACAATATTGTTTTCTTAAATCGCCGTTCGGTTTGTGTAATTCGCCTGCGGTTTTTCAGAGATTTGTGAATGCCCTTTTTAGAGATCTTATGAAATAAGGGATTGTTTTACCTTACATGGACGATATAATAATACCTGCCGGGAATGAAAGCGATGCCGTTGAAAAATTAAAAGCTACTTTACTAGTTGAGTCAGAATATGGGCTGGATATAAACTTTAAAAAATGTCAGTTTCTTCACGACGTGTTGAGTTTCTTGGTCATGTTATTGAAAATGGCAAGTTATACCCGAGTTAATTAAAAACATCTGCTGCAATAAAGTTTCCTGAGTTGAAGACGATTAAAGACGTATAGACCTTCCGTGGCCTGACAGGGTATTTCAGGAAATTTATTCACAATTATTCGACGTTAGCTAACCCATTAACCGATATGTTCAAAAAGGGACAAACATTCCTGTTCCGTTTATTTTGTAAATAATTTACAGCTACATTTATTTTACGTTGAGTTTGTTGATTATTTACGTTCGCCTCGGTATATTTAAATTTGTTAGGGTAAATTTCCATGTTTTTAATTCAAGCACGCGCCAACAAGTGCCGCTAGTGATAAACGTTGTTATTCTGCATGTTTAAGAAGTGTAGTAACTGGAAAACCCACGAAGCAAAAAGAGTATCGATTTGTCGTTCTAGCAGACCGCATCACTGCTTACATGTTCTACTTAGAACCTAATCAGAAGACCGCTTTTCTTCAGAACACCACCATCGAAATAAATGTGTTTCGCTACACCCGCAAAAGGAAAAGTAGATTTTACATCGTTATTTTCTTTGGCACGGCTTCGTAAACAACAGGTGAGTGCTTTGAAGTAAATGCTTGATCTGGTTAAAACCAGTAATTATATATTATTTGTTAATTATCCCTTATTTTTTGTATGCATGCCCACTTCTCCCTACCACATTCGAAATTCACCGCAAATTTTACAATTCCATTTCGGCGAAAAAGAGAAATGTGCCGTAGAACAACTGAAACAGGCATTAAGCAGCAATCCTGTGATTAAAATTTATAAGTCACAGAATAAAACTGAAGTGCATACTGATGCTAGTATTGACGGATTTGGTGCTGTGCTTTTGCAAAAATGCTCTTTTGATAATAATATACACCCAGTACATTATATGAGTCGTAAGACGACGGATTTAGAACAAAAGTATTCTAGCTGAGGTGTTAATTAAATACTTTAGTTAGCTGTATTATTTTGTCTTGCATACTGTCAGTTAATATCAAGTAGTTTTAACTAATTATATGTTGAGTTCTCTGTTCATTAAAGCCTTACTACAGGTATAATTCATTAGAATTTAATGAACAGAACTATTGTTACTTGTAAAATGGATCAATTGCTACGTCCTGAGAAATTCAGACTGCCACCCAAGAATGGAAACACCAGTTTCAAACATTTAAAAACAGAATTGATTCCATGACTTTTCCAGCAGAAGATCTCAAGGCAGATCTTTTAAAACTAAGTATACTCGTAAGCTACGTATCTCCGGCTGTATACGAGTATATCTCTGATTGTTCGTCTTATGAACTAGCTATAAAAAATTTAACTAAAGTATATGTTAAAGAAGTAAATCAGATATAGAGTAGATAGGTCCACGCGACGCGCGAACAGCGATCTGGTGAAAGCATCGATCAGTACTTGCAAATATAAAATCTCTTGGAAAAAATTGTCAATTGAAATCGGCTACCGCTGAACAATATCAAGACGAATATATTAGAGATGCTTTCATAAGTGGATTGTTTTCAGGTGACATTAGGCAAAGACTTCTAGAAAGCAATACTTTATCTCTTCAACAAGCACTAGATAAAGCAAGATCCCTGGAAACCACTCAAATGCAATCAAATCTATAAAACATCGTCTATACCTACTGTTAACAATGTTTCATTAGAGTCTCAAAACTAAAACGAAAATTCACAAGTAGGGGCAGTACCGCAACGCTTTGAATCGTCCAAGAGATGCTTCTTTTGTGGCCGTACTAGACACTGTAAAAGTATATGCCCCGCTAAAAACTCTGTTTGTAAATTATGTAATAAAATAAGCCATTGGGCTAATGTTTACAAATATTCAAACGCTAAACTAGTAACTGTGGGAGCTACTTCATCAGCAGTAGATGGGTCTTATGTTACGGCTGCTATGCACCCAAGCCTAACAAAATCGTTTATTTATATTAAAGTAAATGGTAAATTTACAGATGCCTTGGTGGACACTGGTAGTTCTGAAAGTATAATAAACTCAGCCATTGTTAAAAGAAGGAACCTACCTACTATTCCGTTCTCCGGAAAGGTCTCTATGGCTTCATCTTCCTTGGTTCCCAAGTTCAAGACTTTTGTGTAGTCGATTTAGAAATCCAGAAACATTTGTGTGAGAACGTTAAACTGCTGATTTTAGATCGGCTTTGCACCGTGTTATTCCTGGTCATGATATCCTAAAGCATCATTCTTCTTTAGAGCTATAGTTTGGTGGAAAGAAACTTCCTATTCGAATCTCCTGTTTAACTGCAATGAAAGTGCCAGGAGCTCGCCTTTTTGAAAATATGGATCTTAAGTGTCGCCCAATAGCAACTAAATCTAGAAGATACTCGCAAGAAGATGAAAGGTTTATTGAATCTGAAATCTGCAAACTGTTAAAAGAGGGCGTAATTGAAGAGAGTCGGTCTCCATAGACAGCACGGGTGCTAGTTACATCAACGGAAAACCACAAAAAGCGTATGGTGGTTGACTATTCACAGACTGTAAATAAAACTACTCTTCTAGATGCTTTTCCACTACCACAACAAGTTGCCCTATCAAAGTGTTTAGTACCATTGATCTTTGTGATGTTTACCATCAGATTCCGATCAAAGAATTGGATAAGCCATATACAGCTTTTGAAGCATGCGGCCGTTTATATCAATTTAACAGAATACCATTTGGCGTCACTAATGGTGTCGCTGCATTCCAACGAGTTATTGATAGTTTAATACTTCAAGGAAACTTAAGGGGACGTTTGCATATTTGGACGATATAACCATATGCGGCCGAACTCAGGAAGAGCATGATGAAAACCTACAAAAATTTTTGGATGTGGCACTAAAATATAACCATACAATAGATAGATCGAAGTCAAAATTCTCTCAGGAAGAGATACAATTGCTAGGGTACGTTATTCGAGAGTGAACTATCAAACCCGATTCTGATCGTCTTGGGCCACTTATGGATCTTCCAGAACCACACAATATCTCATCTTTACGTAGAACACTTGGCTTGCTCGCTCACTATTCTCAGTGGATTCCACGTTTTTCAGAGAGGATTCATCCTTAAGCTCACAGTAATGAATTTCCTATATCTGAAGAAGCTTCAAGAGTTTTTAAAGAATTAAAAGAAAAAATTACTTTAGCTGCTATCACTTGTGTAAACGAAACTGACCTGCTAACAGTAGAAACGGACGCTTCCGAATTTGCCATTGCAGCTACCTTATCACAGTGCGGTAGACCGGTTGCATTCTTCTCCAGGACTCTTACTGGTAGCGAGAAACGTCACTCTTCAATTGAAAATCGGAAATGGAGACACTTGCTGCTAGGCAGACAATTTCAACTTATTACTGATCAAAAGTGTTTTTTTTATGTTTGATCATAACTCTCATGGGAAAGTTAAAAATGATAAAATACTAAGTGGCGACTTGAATTATCTCCATTCAAATATGAAATTCTCTATCGCCCGGGCTCTAAAAACAGAGCAGCTGGTACGATGTCTAGAGTTTGTTCTGCCGTGGGTAGCAAAGTTGACATACGCTAATTACACATAGATCTATGTCACCCAGGTATTACCATTGGTTGAAGCTCAAGAATCTTGCAGTCTCCTTGGATGAAGTTCGTCAGATGACTGCTTCATGTCAAACATGCTCTGAAGTCAAACCCAGATTTTTTAAAAATCAAGGCACTTTGATTAAATCCACTTCATCTTTTGAAAGGCTTAATGTAGACTTCAGAGGACCACTTTCTACTTGTACTAGGAAACCTTATATGCTAACGATTGTCGATAAATTTTCTAGGTTTACGTTTGCCTTTCTCTGTTTGAACACGGCGACTTCGGAGGTTATTAGGTGCCTTAAGAAACTTTTTGTCATCTTTGGTAATCCTTCTTATATTCATAGCGATCAAGGTGTATATTTTATGTCTCAAGAACTGAAAACGTTTCTTAATTCCGTAGGAGTAGCCACTAGCAGAACTACGCCGTACAATTCTCCTGGCAACGGACAGTGTGAATGTTATAACGCATCATCCGGAAAACCATTAATCTTGCCCTTCGATCCAGAAATTTAAAGCTAGTCAGTGGGAAGAGGTAATGCCCCAAGCGCTTCACTCAATCAGGCCGTTATTGTGTACTGCTACAAATGTTACTTTCCATGAAAGGATGTTTATACACGCGAAGCGTTCAACTAGTGGAATTTCCTTTCCGTCGTGGCTTTCTTCCCCGGGTCCGGTTCTGCTTCGAAAGTTTGACAGGAATAGTAAATACGACGCTTTAATTGAAAAAGTAGAACTTTTGAATGCTAATCCACAGTAAGCTCATGCGTATAACAGATGGCCGGAGATCTACGGTTTCACTTAGACACCTGTCTCCCCTGGGAAAGCAGCTAAATAAGACTTCTACTTCTACTCAAGAGCGAGAAGACGCACTACCTCCCGTTAGAGAAAATGATGAGTCTAGTTCTGACATCGAAACTTCACAATTTAGGTGTTACGATGGACTGCCATCCGAGGTATCTCTTGCTGAAAATGCATCACCAAGGAATCGAACGGACTTGGCTTCAAGAGAAGCAGACGTTGCTATACGTCGAAGAAGGCCACCTTTGTACTTGAGTGACTATATTCGATAGGCGGATAGAATGAGGTGTTAATTAAATACTTTAGTTAGCTGTGTTATTTTGTCTTGCATACTGTCAGTTAATGTCAAGTAGTTTTAACTAATGTATATGTTGAGTTCTCTGTTCATTAAAGCCTTACTACAGATCTAATTCATTACACTAGCTATGAACTTGAAGTATTAGCAGTTGTTGAAGCGGTTAAGAAATTTCGTGTTTATTTGCTTGGTCAAAAGTTTAAAATTGTAACAGAATGTGACGAATTTACTAAGACTATTAATAAAAGAGAATTGATCCCACGTGCAGCTAGATGGGTAATGAGATTAGAAGATTTTGACTATGTTATCGAGCATAGAACTGGAAGTAGGATGAGACATGTCGATTCATTAAGCCGATATCCCGTTATGGTGATCGAAGATTCTTTAATGTCTAGAGTGAGAGAGGCACAAGACGAAGATGAAGTGAAGACTATTAAAGAAATCTTACGTATTCGTGACGAATATAACAGATATTTTCAAAAAAATAATATTTTATATAAGTATAGGAATGGCTATGAGTTGCTCGTAATACCAAGAAGGATGCACTTGGAGGTGATTAAAAATTCGCATGATAGAAGACACTTTGGTACTAAAAAAATCAGAGAACTAATTGAGAAGGAATATTTTATTCACGGATTGCAAGATAAAATCGATAACTACAATAAAAAAAAAGCAGTGGTTTATACAGAATGAGATTTAGTTGCTATAAAACGGACGCGAATAGAGGCAGGTTCAAAATTTAAGTCGAAATTTTTGGGTCGTTACAAGGTGACTAAAGTGAAGCAAAATAATTCGTATGAAGTGGAGAAAGGAGGCGACCATAAGGGACTTCAAAAAACTACTACATGTTCTGAGTATATGAAACGATGGGCATCTATACCCGATGAAGACAATCACTTTGTAGAAGATTTACACCAGTCCAAAGAGAACCAAAATATTGAGGATGTCGTGGCGAATCCAGTTTAGAATGGCCGAATGTGGGATACGGTCCTGCGTCGCCCAACAAGCCGTCATACACCTGTGAACAACGAACTGCGCCGCACCCCAACGCGGGAGTTCAACCGTAGCCGTGGTGAGCGAAAGACGTGTTAACAATATATGTGAGACGTAATATATTGTTTGTGATAATGACAGGCGGCTGTTTCTAATTCCTGATGTTTAAGATTATGGTTAAATTGTTCAATAATAAAACACCCTGTTTACTATAAAAGGGTTAATAAATAATAAATGTATATTTACGACTCAGCGTTTATTATAACTTAATTATAATTCCACAATATCTAGAAACTTTTTATCTTTGCAGAACGTGGTTGTACTCTATTTAAATATTTTAAAATCCGTACAAATGGATTACAAATCCGGAATTACCTGAAGGATCGTCTAATGGGAAATCATATAATCATTTATGATTATTTATCAATTGTAGTTAATGTACCAGGTAGTATTTTGTACAAAGGGTATCGCGTATCTTGTTGAGAAAATATTAGATTGCGGTTCTTTTTTATTAGTTCCAACGACTAAAAAGCTCGATTAGCCTGTTTACAGTGTTCAAGGTTGTTTCAAAAATTGTATACATTTGCCGAGAGGATTAGCAGCAAAAGAAAAAACACCACGTGTTACCCCGAATCCACTATCTTGCCTGTTGTTAATCTGTAAAATTATTAAACCAACATTTTTAATGAACTACTTACCCTACTTCTGCTAACAAGGATATTATATTTCATATTTAATTAATATTGTTTGAACTATATGTGCATATTAATTGACCTTTTCAACTTAAAACTCGTTTAATCTATTATTTACAAAAACACAGATTTATACTCATGGTCAACTATTTAAAAATCTTATAGTTTTTACTATACTTGAATGTAACACATTTCAAGGTCTGGCCATACTAAATTTATTATTTTTCTTTATTTTATATTTATTTGCTTACCTAATCAATATCGCCTGACAATCTGGTATTATTTCAACCAAACTTACGAAGTAAGTTAGGTTAATAAGATCGCTACGTCGCCGCCGTCGTCCGTTGCACGTTTTTTTCGTTTTACAAACATTTGATATATGGATCTTGTTCAGTTTTTTACGATGATTATATGCTAGCCAATTTTCGATATCTCATCTAGTTTTCGAGTAATTCGGCTTTAAAGTCGAAATTTTGGTTATATAAAACTTCAATATAACAAAATATAAATATTATTTTTAGGTTAATATCGACCTCCTGAGCATATTTTTCCATAGCATCAATACTCTATGTCGATTGGTTTCTGTTTCTTTCAATGATTTACAGTACTAATAATAAAATTTTCATATAAAAATAAACTTGTGTGAATTTCTATTACATAATGGCTTTAAGTTTGGTTGTATGGCGTACATGCGGCATAGATTTTTATTATTATTATTTCTATTTATTGATATTCACATATACATGATGTACATATCCTTGCAGAAATTTGGCATTTGATTGGTTTACCGAATTAATAAATCTCACTAAATTTTTAACGTCAGATTTATCGTTAACTGCCGTTGCGTGTTTAATAATATGTAGCATTTCCAAAATTTCCTTCTTCTATGTATTTAGTTTGACCGCTAGAATTTCTGTTATATCAAAATTATGCTTATGTTTATTTTGCATTTCGTGTTTAGTGAACGCTGTATTATTGGTTTTGTCGTATTTATGCTCGTTTATTCGTTTATCCATATGTTGCAAGCTCTGCTCGATATACATCCAATGGCAATTCTTTTGGCAAGGGATTTTATACACCGTGTGGGTTTGTTGGCTTTTAGGTATTTTGTTTTTGAGGGTTCTGATATGTTTTTTACAAAGGAAAATACTTTTATGTGTACTAATGTTACACTTTTTAAATAATTTTATGTATTGGACAAGGACAAACGACCGCGGCGAGTCCATGCTAATGAGGTAATAAAAAGAATTATTCTCAGAAATCTTTCATCATTTCGGTGTACTATGTTTCATTCGAAACTCCAAAAATCTAAAAACTCGGGAAAACTATGACGTGATTAGACAATGATATATAAACGGGAATTTTATTAAAGAGCATTTCTTCAGTCGTTCGATTTCAGTGATGCATTTAAGAATACGATTTATGTCGGTTTACGTGATCGAGAATGTAATAATGCATTTATAATTTCGCGTTAACCAAATATTTTATATTTAAAATGTAACATTGAATATAAAGCCAAAATAACGTGCAGAGTTTGCATATGAAATTTATACCTTGATAAATGCAGTTATTCGATTTGGTAATATAAAATGAAAATGGAAATTTTTTCGAAACAAAAATCTACCCTAAAATTTAATTAAAAAAGTAAATCAAAAATGCATAGTAACTGATAGAGATTTTAAATAATATGGAAATTCTTGTAAGCTGATTTTGAACGTCAATTTAAAATAAAACAAAGAAGGAAGATTTGGATAAACGCTCCTTTAACATATAACCATAAGTATAAAATTTTAAATTGCTTGTTTGTAACTGAGATTTCAGTTTTGTTGTCATTTGAATTTAAGGTAGAATAAGTTTTGTAAGGGTTTTTACCAGGAAGTTTATGGTCAGAGTTCGAAACACTAACTTTTTAAATAAACTATCTGTCAAAGATCTTTTTTGTCCAAAGCAAACCTTACAAACCTGAGAATATCCACACCAGAATGGATTTGAATTCGGTAAATTTTAACTAGATAAGGTGAGGAACATTTTCATAATCAAGTAAGTCAGTACTAGTTATGAATAATTTTATATTTGAAAGAAACTATGCTGTAAATGTCGTATGTTCTTTTGTACGAAAGAAAATATTTTTGACTGTATAAATGATTCTTGACTTTGTTGTGTTTGATTTCATTTTGTAAATTCTCTTACTTCCGTTAAGCTAGCGAGGCAAAGAAACGTTAGAAAGTAAGGTAAGTCAGTAATTTCAGAATTTACAATTTGCTGTACCTGTATCACAGCAATAATTTAGCAACGTCCAATGCCAGGTGTTGTCACAGCACTTTTTTAGTGGCGCACCAACGTGCAGATGTTGTCACAGCAATATAAATATATATATATATATATATATATATATATATATATATTGACGTGATAAGGGTATTACTAAGGTCATTGAAACCCCAAATTCTACAAATAAGAATCCGGAAAAATAGAAATTTCCGAAAATTTATGATCATGACCTGTATAGTACAAGCTTACTTTTTGCCAAGCAAAAACCCAATTGCATGCATGTAAATAATTATTCTGTATAATTTAAGCGTATTGTAAATACATAGCAATTAATCTGCAGTAGCGAAAAAATACAATTCTGTGTTTTTAAATAATCACTTTAGGATAAATAGAAAGCCATTTATTTTTAGTTATTGATTATCAATACATTTCTTATGCATATAAAAAGGCTCTTTATTTGCTGTATATAGCGTAGAATAGTGCTAGCTTTGCGCATTTAAGTAAAACGAAATTTCAATTAATCTTAATAAGTGTGTATAAAAACACGCTTGCCGTGATTACCAATCCTTTATTACAATTATGAAGAAGCGGGTCCTTCTGCATGTGTAAAACCCGTGGATAAAACAATTAAAGTTTAAAATAATTAGCCGAATTGACTGTGTATAACATGAATTCAATTTTAAATACAACATGTTCTCGAAATTTCAAGAGTAATATAGGAAATGCGTCATCTGTACTTAGAACTGCGTAAATACCTAAATAAAAAAGAAACTTTTTTCCAATAATAAGAACCCATAAAATTGATAAGAATTTTTATTAGCTTTCGCAAACACTTTAGAAGGAATACAATGCGTCCAGGAACTTTATATGTATTAGAGAAAGGCGGGCAACATACGTCACTAATAAGTGGATCGCGCTAATGAAGTAATAAAACGCGACGATTTCGACGCTAATGAGAAATTCCTAAAATTTTTGCATTGTTACGGTGTACTACGTTCCGTACGAAGCTAGAACGTACTAGAAAAGAGATAATTTTTGTATATAAACAGGAAGTTGTATTAAAGAAATTTATTCATAAACTCGAACGCCAAAATGTTACTTTTAAGAGATTATTTTAGAGTATGCAATACGCATACCGTAATTAATAATTACCATGTAACAGTGAATAAAGAAGTGATTATTAAAATGAAACGTTGATGATAAAGTTAAACGTAACCTGCATATAAATATAGAAGTTATTAAATGTAATGTACATAAAAAATTCTTCAAGACAAAACGCTATTTAAAAATTAACTTAAATAATGAAGTCTAGGATGCACATTGGTTTCTAAATGGAGATTATGAATATTATGAAAATCTTGTAAACTGGGATTTGAACGTCAATTTAAAATAAAACCAATAAGCAGACGATATTTAATTACGAATTGGAGAAACGCTTTGTGGATTTTTGCAAGTATTACTTTTTAAAATTTTGTTTGTGTCTGATATTTGAGTATTTGCCATTTAGTTGAAGATAGAATAAGTCTAAATTATATAATAATTTTTTTGTAAAGGTATTTTCCAAGGAAAGTTTGTGCTCAGAGTTCAAAACACTATGATCTTTTTAATAGATTTTCTGTCATGGATTTTTTGGCCAAACAAACCTTGTAAGCGGGGACATCAAAGCCAGGTAAACTATGCATAAGAGAAGAGATTTGGTTCTGTAAATGTAAACCTAAATAAGGCAAGAGACATTCTGATAGTTGAGTAAATATGTACTAGTTAGAAATAATTTAACGCTTGAGAGAAAATATGCTGTACTTGTTCTATATGATTGTATGAAAAAAAATATTTTTGACTGTATAGATTGTTTATGATATTGCTGTTTAATTTCATTTTATAAATTCTAGCATTTCCATTGAGCTAGCCAGGCAAAATAAAGTTAGAGAAGAAGGTAAGTCAACAATTTCAAATTTTACAATTCGCTGTATTTGTATCACATTCTCCCTTTAGCAGGAGTATTATATCACGTGCTAGAGTTTTTGAATGACATAGACGATTTTTTGAAAAAAGGAAGAGATCCAAGTTGCTGATCGCTTTTTGATATCAAGGGTATTGTCATGTAATTTAATTTAGTTAAATGACAGCTTTCCCCAAAATAAAATACAGTAAAGTGATACATCTGGCATAAAATGTTGTATAACGGTTGTTACGTACTAAGTATAGGTTTTGTGAAAAAATCATTCAGATGGTATAACGATTTAAATTAAAGGAAATTGTTTTTAAGTCTTCCATTGTTTCTAATTCAACTTTAATTTTAGAATGGTTAAAACTTTTCCCGTGTAATATGGGCTGTTTATATAAGCGTAAAATTACTATTTTTTGACAGGAATATGACAGTTGAACGTTTCAAATTGACACTTGACGATTGAGCGATACATCAATTTAAAGGTATATTCGTTCTTAATTCAACTTGCTAGTTTGATCATATTTGATTCGGTAGTTTTCACACGAATAAAAGTTCGAAATTGACGCTCAAGTGTCAATTTAAAACGTTCAACTGTCATATTCCTGTCTAAAAATAGTAATTTTATTCGTATATAAACAGCCCATATTACAAGGGAAAAGCTTTAACCATTCTAAAATTAAAGGGTGAGCAACGGATTTTTGGTTTTCGTTTTTGTTTTTTATTTTTATGAAAGAATGTTTACGTTATTGCAACATTTTATAATCACATAGTTGCATATGCTAATCAAATATTTGTAATGTTTTTGTATTTTTAAATATACGTAAGTATTCAGTGTAAGATTAAAGTAAGGAATATTTAAAAAATGCGAACTCACTGTTTTTTTAAAACGCTTAATCAAGCACGTCGATTTTATTTTATAAAATTACACATTAGTATATGCGATTCACTTTCCGACTATCATTTGTTTCTGAGTTATGATATTATTATAAAAAATTTAAATAACAATATAGATCACTACTAGTAAAATCTTATAGTAATTTTTTGGTGATGACTTGTTGACGTCATAACTGAAAAACAAAAGATAGTCGGAAGGTAAATCACACATATTAGTGAGTATTTCTTAAAAATAAAAGCAATGTATTTCAGCGTTTCTAAAAAAATAATTGAGTTCGCTGTTTTTTAATATTCCCTACAAGATGCCACGCTATATATAACTATATCCTATGAAACTATTTTGGAAAAAATATGCTCCTCCCCCACCCCCTAAAAATAATTCTGTGGACGCCCATGCAAAGAACCTACGAAATCCCTGCAGATAAGGTGTTATTACAGTAACTGGGTTTGATGCTTTCAATAGTTGATCTAATCTGAAGTCAAGATTAATTAGTAATTGAGTATAGCAATTATTTCTAGCGTAAACAGGAACTGATAAAGCATTACAACCGGTTGTGGTACTCTTCTATTATCTTCTATTATCATGCCAGATTTAGGTTAAAACTGTTGATCGAAAGGATATTCCTTCTTGACTTTAAACTATTCCTGTCTTTATTTATGCTTGATCATTTTCATTTCAACGGATAAGCAACCGATAGTATGTTCTCTAGTCGTAGAATTAACTTCACTCTGCAGTTTAAATCCGGCATTTTTAGTTATATTGAAATGTTGCCGGGATCACTATTTGTTAAGAATTCTACCAGCCTTGTTCAACATCCATCTGAGGTGGTATATTATATTACTGATTTGGGTAATAATTTTTTTGACTATTATAGAATTTTCCTCTTAGCCACTTATATATATATATTAAACTCAGGGCATTACTGCGTTGCAATTGATGCGCTAGTGTGGCATTAGAAATTTTATTAAGCGTTAAAAACGCTCTACGAATTATTTTTAGTAAACAAACCCCGAAAGAGGGCAGCGGCTCTTTCGGTACTTAGATTGACAGAGACCATAGGGGTCGGTATGTCAGTCTAAGACACACTACCGCGATGTGGGAGGCAACGGGAAACCACCACATTGCCTCCCAAGTACACAGCGTACCTAAATTATAATAAAATGATGGCATTCTCTGGGGTAAAAGATTCCGGAGTTAAAATAATTCCCCATTCGGATCTCCGGGAGGGGACTACTTCGGAGGATGCGATCGGAAAGTTAAAAATAAAAGTGGGGAACATTCTGCGAGTCGGAGCGTGGAATATTAGAAGCATGAACCAAGTAAGTAAGCTAGAGAACTTGAAAATCGAAATGAACAGGTTAGCACTAGACATAGTAGAGATCAGCGAAGTTCGGTGGCCAGAGGCGGGGGATTGTTGGAATGGAGACTTCAGGGCAATTCATACAGAAGCAGAGGACGGAAATTTGGGTGTGGGGATAGTTATGCGGAAAAAGATAGGATACTGTGTAGAAAATTACTTACAAAAGAAAAAAAAGTACTCATGGTTAGAATAGAATCTAAACTGGTAAACACAGTAACAATACAAGTATACATGCCTACCTCTAGCTACAGTGACGAAGAGGTAGAAGCGATCTACAAAGATATCGAAGCATATTAAGATACGTAAAAAGACATAAAAATTTAATAATTACGGGGGATTTTAATGCAGTGGTAAGTGAGGGTAGAGACGGAGCAGTAGTGGGTATATTTGGTTTAGGCACGAGAAACGACAGGGGAATTAGGATGATAAAATTTTGCGACAAGAACAATTTAATCATCTCAAACACATTATTTCAACATCATGCTAGAATACGATATACATGGAATATGCCAGGAGATATGGCAAGATATCAAATAGATTGCATTCTTGTTAGACAACGGTTTAGGAATCAAGTAAAAGACTGTAGAAGCTACCCAGAAGCAAATATAGACACTGATCACAACATCGTAATTATGAAGGCCACACTTAAATTTAAGAATATGAAAACAAGGAGCGGAAAAAGGCACTTGGTCTTAGAGAAACTAAAAGATAAAGATATTCAAGAAAGATTCGAAAAAAAGTCAAATGAATTACTCATCGGGAAAATATCTGATACTAATAAAGTAGAAACAGAATGGAATGACATTAAATACAGCCTAGACATGACGGCCCGAGATATTCTGAAGTATACACAAAAAGAAAATAAGAAACCATGGTTAGCAAAGGATATCCTGAATTTAATAGACGGAAGACGAAGATACAAAAATAAATCAGACGAAACAAGCAAACAGAGATACAAAGCCATAAAATGGGAAATTATTCGCAAATGCAAGAAAGCTAAGGAACAATGGATTGATGAAAAGTGCAAAGAGGTACAAACTAAGATGAAAGTAGGAAAGACAGATGAAGCATACAAACTAATTAGAATTAATTTTAGTAATATAAAACCCTATAGCAAAAATATAAGGAACACGGGAAGAAACGTCGTTATAGAAAATGTAGAGAAAATGGATTGATGGTAAGAATATTAGGGAATTTATATGCAGAAAAGGAACTAACTGCATTAGAACAAGAATCAGACATTGAAAATGATGACTTGGGATATCCTATACTTAGGGATAAGTTTGAATTAGCATTAAAGGGTCTGAAAAATGGTAAGGCGCCGAGTACAGATAAGGTGCAAGCAGAAACTCTAAAAGCCGCTGGACAAGCAGTAACAAAATATCTCTTCCAACTCGTAAGCTATATGTATGAGACAGACGAGATATTCAAAGATTTCAAACGTAACATCATAGTAACTATACCAAAAAAAAGTGCAGATAGATGTGAAAATTTTCGAACAATAGGTTTGACAGAACACACATCAAAAATATTAACTAAAATTGTACAAAGACGGATGGGAAAAACGGGCTAAAGAAATACTAGGAGAAGGTCAATTTCGGTTTAGGCAAAACAGAGGAATACAGGAGACTACTTTAGCTCTGAGAGTGATATTGAAGAAAACAATAGAAAAAGGGGAAAGCGTGGATATAGGAATCCCAAATATTACTGACAAAACTAAAGACCAAAATGAAAATATAGTATTGTGGAATGATACTCATAACTTCAACAGCGTTAACGTTACTGCAATATAATTTTAAAATCGATGTTACCATATGAATATTTTTTATACATTTTTCTTACTAAAAAATATTTGTTCTGTACTACACCACGTTGCGGGTTATATTAAAATTTATTAGATTACTCTGTTCTAAATTATATTTATTATTTTGATTAAATCTATGTTTATTAATGTTACAAAAAGTCACGTGCTTCTATTATGAAAGTGGCTTATCTATATTAACCTTATCTAATCTATGTTCTTAACTTACCGCCAAGTCTATGCTGCATATTCTAGACACGTAATTTTGACATTTGCGATTCCTGTCTTTTTCTGTTTTCTGTATTTTGTTTAATTTACTTTTGTTAATAATATTTATAAAAGTCTTTTTTAAGACTACACTTTGTTGTTTATTTTGAAATTGTAAGTAAGCGTTTTTAAATTTAATATTTCTTAAGTACATATTGTTTTATTTTAGGTAAGATTCGACTTCATTATGAGCAATTCTAAAAAAATTGTTCATAGCCAAGGCCGTGAGATTATATATAATCTTTACAATTATATGAAAGAGCAGAAGGATGCTGGGCAAGATATGATTTTGCTGAACAATTTGAGCAAAATAGTGCCTGAAGCAACTGGTGTTGGGTTAACAACTGTTAAGAAAATTATTAAAGAAGACAAAATGCAGCCAGTTGGTGCTAAGTTACAATTTACCTCACCAAGGAAAACCATCAAGAAAGGTAGTCCAAAGTCTACGTTAGATGAATTTGAAGAAGAAATTGTGCGCACAATTATTTATCGATTTCCGAATACACACCATAAACAACCTACAATGCAGGCTGCATTTGAAGCTTTTAAATCTGAAGCAATTAATTTCTGTGCAAAAATCAATTCGTTTAGACGTTTGATGCATAAAATGGGCTTTCGTTGGAAAAGTGCGAAAACAATCGCAAAGTCTTAATTGAAAAACCAGAAATTCAAGCAAAACGAGTCGATTTTTTACGAAAAGTACAACAATATGGATCAGAAGGAAGAAATATTATATATTGTGATGAAACCTACCTGCACAGTTCACATACTGTATTGAAGTCGTGGGACGATGTTTCAAATCAATGTTCAAAAGCACCATTGGTTAAAGGGAAACGTTTAATTATTATACATGCTGGTGGCAGAAAAGGTTTTGTTCCGAATGGATTGTTAATTTTTAAGTCTGGACTTAAAACTGGTGATTATCACGATGAAATGAATCATAGAAATTTCTGTAAATGGTTACAAGATTGTTACGTTAATCGTGGCAGCCACGTTGGGCGCCAAATTTATGCTACGTTGGCTCGTAGCCGTGCGTAACACAAAGATATCACGGAACGACCGGGCTCAATCGGAGATTAGGGGGGGTTGTAGAAAGCAGACTGACATATAATGTATGCGGCGGTAAGGAGTTAGTGACAATACCTGCAAGAAAATTAGTTAAGCAGACCTGAAAAAAAAAGAATAAGCATAGCAGCAATGAAACGTCTAAGTTATTCAGTACTTTGTAGAATGTAAATAAAACTGTTTAGATAAACTATATAATATAATCACGATAAAAGCATTACAAAATTTTTTATCACAAAGTGAGGTAATATTGGGGAGTAGCAGAAACGTTTCCTCACACACCAATTAAACATAAAGCAGACAAAATGTTAACAAAAGATAAATAGGTAAGTCACAATTGATATGAGTAATTCAGTAGTATTGATTGTTTTTTTTCTTTCTTTTTTTTTTTCTTAATAGCAGGCAAGTCTATTGTAAAAGGTATCAGAACGACGAAGACATGGCAAAACAACGGATAGATATTTAAAGTAATAACAAGTAGGAAATAGTTCAACTTACAAAAAGTCCTTCAGTAACGCTTCCTTGCAATTGAAGTGTGGAATTCACGATGTCCTGCACTAACGAAGCACTTCACCCTTGACTGTGAGGGTGTTGATGGAATTTCTTACACTTTACACTAATCACACCTACGTATCTCACTAGTGTTAGCAGCAGACATTATCATGCTGATGGAACTATGTAGCATTGCTAAATTTCTTGTTAATTCTATTTCCTGAGACAATAATTTCGAACTATTTTGTAACACAAATCGAAAAAAAAATGGTAATAAAAATTTAGAATCACGGGCCTTCAAGGCACGATGTAATGCATTAAACTAACAGTAACGTGAGGTGTACTATTTGCTACCTATGGTAACAAAGAAAAATCTAATGCTTTTGAATAACGAAATTTGCGCAAACAATGATCTATTTTAGATTCTTTGGGGTTAGAAAATTCAGAAACTACCGTATCAACTGTCTTTACATGTGAATGAGATACATGTTTATAAGAAGCAACCTTTTTTTCTACTAAACCTGCTACAACTGTATCATCGTTGTTTTTTTTTTTAGAAACACTCAAGCTTAAAACTGTATTTGGATAATCCAAAGTATGCACTACTCTGATAAAAAGGACCACGAAGACTAGATCGCATACACAGTTCAAATATAAAAAGACAAATCAACTAAAAAAACACAATCAATAAAGCAACGCGTATCACTAAGTCAATGTTCCGTAAAACGCACGTGCAGGTCGAGTACAACAAGTTGTACCACTTTTATTTCCAACAGAAAAGCAACAAAAAAACAATTAGTAATGCAACGCGCATCACTAAATCAATGTTCCGTAAAACGCACGACAAGTTCTACTACTTTTATTTCCAACAGAAAAGCAACAAAAAAACAATTAGTAGAGCAACGCGCATCACTAAAACCGTCCGTCAATGACCTTACAACCGCACTTGTGGTCAATCAAACACGTTACCTATCAAGCATACTTCCTTCAAAAAGTCATCAGAACTACACTCTAATCTGTTTATATAAACTAGTTGTTACCATAAACTCTTGTCGACTATTATCTCCTTCGCTAATAACATAAGTAACATCCAAAACGTGAATGCCGCAATCATATCTAATAATTAATTACAGCGGTTTATCATTTCCGATAAGTTGGAAAGTAATTTACGAATATTCCAATTTACAATTCATTCTTTGCAATTTATTTATTAATCAAAATCAAACTTCAAATTATCTACTTTTAAAGTAATACCCACGAGTTAAATTGCATACAAATCTGAATTATTCTGAAGTATTTCCTTTATACAAATAGCGATCCCAAAAAAACGATGTATTTTTAAGTATGTTAACAGAAAGGGAGCGTAAAATGTTAAGCTATAAAAATGCACGTTACAAGATAAATTATTACAAAATCTTGAATCAAACTCTGTGTTAGTGATGGATAATGCATCATATCATAATGCGACCGAGGAACCGAATCAAACTACGGCTTGGAAAAAAGAAAACATGAAGTGTTCGCTACTGAAAAGAAACATACCTTTTCATCTTAAAGATACAAAATCAGAACTATATGCAAATATTAACCAACATAAGCCTCCGTGCAAGCAATACGTTGTTGATAAAATTTTAGCTGAACATGGTCATACAGTGTTGTGATTGCCCCCATTTCATCCGGAACTCAACCTTATTGAAAAAATATGGGCAATGGTAAAAAATCATGTTGCTGTTAATAACACAACTTTTAAGTTAGAGGATGTATGGAAGTTAGCTAAAAATAAGTTCAATACCGTTGGTCGTCAAGAATGGGTAAATGTTTGTTCTCGTGTAGAGAAAACAGAAAAAGGATACCTTAGTAGGGAATATATAATAGACGACATAGAAGAACTAATAATAAATATTAACTGAGATAGTGATTCTTCAGACTTGAGTTTGCCTGATGATAGTGATGATAATTTTGGTTGCAAACATTACAGTAACGTGCAATATGATTGTGTAGGCTATAAGGCATTTTCAATTTGTTTGTAGTGCATATTGTTATTCATTTAAATAAGCAACATTATTGTATTACTTATTAATATTAATAACTAATATTTTACTTGGGTGTCTGATCTAAATAATATATTTAAGGTTTTATTAAATTTATTTGAAATCATTGGACGAGTTGTATGAAAATTTCAATCATGCTGTTAAAGTAATTATTATGACGATATAATGTAGATAGCTCAGGGTGAAGTTCAAGCAGTGTATACAATTACTATTTCGCCCAAACTGTTTTGAGTGTTTATTTAACTGAAATATTTGTATAAAAATAACTTTTTGTACTACCGTTACTTTTGCTAGCCAAGTCTACAATCTACAATGTCTTCATAACTATGAATTTCTTATCCATTCTTAAAACCGTGCTTGATGTTACCAATAGTTTTTCAAGATTCAAGCAATAAACTACCTATATTCCAAGTTTTATTTTTAATTGATTGTTCTAATTAAAATCTTTGATGTTCCGTAGAAATCTACTCTTTGTAAAGGTTTATTGCGCTCATACGGTACAAGTTGTACATCAAGTCATGTCATAATATACATTACATTTTAAACATTTATAATACTTAAGGTAAGAGAATAATACAAACAATCCCCTTTATTCTTTTCTATATATAATACAATTAGAGGCACTAGAAAACCCAGTCGGCAGTATTTATAGCGAAAAATTCATCCACTGAGTACAAGCAAAAGAATAGTAAGTTCTTCTTTCAAATTTTTTTAAATTGATGTACATTTTTATATTTTTTATCGCAGATGGTATGTGATTATAGAGTTTTATTGGAAATATAGAACTACTTCTATAAATCATTTCAAGATGATGCTGCTGAAATTTAAGTGCATTTCCACTCTAAGTCTGTACGATATCTCATTTGAAGTTATACAATGAGTAGGGCACTTCTTTATATACATTACTGCATTTAAGATATAAATTGAGAACACTGTAAGTATTTTGAGTTGCCTGAACAAGTCCCTGCAGGAATGGTTATATTTCTTGAATAACATTACTCTAACTAATCTCTTTTGAAGTATAAATATCTCCCTAGACTTTCGTGAGTTTCTCCATGCAACTATGCTATAACTTAACATTGAAAGGATAGTAATAAGCAACCAGAATATTTAAGCTAACATCCTCCCGTAATCTCCATATAATAAAGCATTTGACCTTTAGTTTATTTTTCACCAATGCTACCTAATATGATTATACCAATTACGACACGAATCAGCTTCAATTCCTAAGAAACGAATGCAGGACTCCTGGCTCAGAAGTTTATTAGTTTAGCTTTTTATAAACAAACTATGATCAGGTAACACAGTTAAAAATTATACAGCTGTTGTTTTACAAAGATTTAAGATTAGCCCATTTCTAGAACAGTAAGCCTGCATGTTATGCTCGTGCTGAATCCTTTAATGCAGATTCCACAATATATTTTATCCACACTTATAAAATCTGTACGTATTTGAAGAATTCATACTTCAAACGTGGTTCTTAATGATATTTGAAGAATTTTAAGTTCATTTGCCAGTTGTTTTATCTTAACAGTTTATTACTTCTGTTCGAAAGGAATAGTAACTTTGACCTTATAGCGAATATCCCATAATTTTTCTTTATATGATTTATTTAATTCACTTAGTCCCAAGAAGTAATATAAAACTCAAAAATGAATAGCCTTTTATCATAAATTAGTATTTAGGTTAGGTATTTGTTTACACATTAATAATTTGACATTACATTACGGATTATTTTAGGGAATCGTGATGTTTTTAGACTGAACTGAAAACACCGTAATATATTCTTTTCTAAAGGTTTGTCACTTCCCTCATTGCGCATCCCAGGGTTGCTGAGATTTTGAAACAGCTCTACATAGTTTATACACTGAGCAAACAGCAGTAATAGAATTAGAGCAGGAACGTAGACAAGTAAACATTAGGAAAGGAGTGAGACAGGGATGTGCCCTATCCCCATTGATTTTTAACTTGTACATTGAAGAGGCAATGAATACTGTCAAATGCAGGAACACATTTGGAATTACTATGCAGGGACAAAAAATTGATATGCTTGATTTGCAGATGATATAGCGGTATTAGCATCTAGCAAGGAAGAGTTAGAAGCTGCTATTAATGAAATGGAAACTGTTCTAACAGAGAAATACGGTATGAAAATTAACAAAACTAAAACTAAAGTACTAGTAAGCAAAAACGGGAAAATAAATCAAAAACTAGAATACAAATACGTAACACGAACTTACAAGAAGGTAAGGATTTGTGCTACCTAGGATGTCAAATAACGCAAGATGGGATAAGCGCAAAAGATATAAAACAAAGATTAGCACAAGGTCGTGCTACATTTAAGAAAGAGCAACTACTGTGTTCAAAGACAACAAACATAGAAGCAAGGAAAGAATTCCTTAAAACATATGTGCTAAGCACAGCACTGTACGGCGGTGAAGCCTGAACAGTAGGAGAAGCGGACAAGAAAAGGTAAAAGCCTTTTAAATGTGGTGCTACAGACGTATGATGAAGATATCATGGACAGACAAAGTTAAGAACGAAGAGGTACAAAAAATGGTAGGGGAAGAAAGAAATATGTAGAAAACGGTAACAAATAGGAGAGACAGGATTATAGGCCACATACTACGGCATGAGGGAATAGTGCGGAATATATTAAAAGCAGAGATGGGAAAAAAGAGAAGTAGATGTAGACCTTGGTTAGAGTACTGCACACAGATAGTGAAAGATGTAGGCTGTGGGAATTTCAGGGAAATGTGTAGGCTAGCTCATATTAAGGCATGAGTAAATAGTGCGGAATATATTACAAGAAGAGATAGGAAAAAGAGAGGTAGAGGTAGACCTAGGTTTGACTGTTGCACACAGATAGTGGAAGATGTAGGATGTGGGAATTTCAGGGAAATGTGTAGGCTAACTCAAAATAGAAATCAATGAAGGTACGCATCCAACCAGTCCCAAGACGTATAAATTAATGACGAAAAAAGTAACTGTACTTAAACATGATGATTATTATAAGCAACTACAAGTATTGGTTGGGCAATATACTCCAATAATGTTAATTGTGTGAAAGAATTTACTGAAAAACATTTAATTCGGCAAATGTCTAAGTGTTGGGGGATTTTGGCAGCCACAGGCTGCTTAACTCCCTTCACTGAATCTCGGTGACATAGGGCATAAAATTAGAAAACAATAGAAGGGGAACCGAGCTGTATACTGGCTGTGTGAGAATTTCAGTGAACTGTGTAGGCTAACTCAGAATATAAATAAGTGCAGGGTACGTGTCCAACCTAATGACGTAAAATAGGCACAGATAAATCTGATAATTATTATAAACAACTACAGGTGTTGGTTGTGAAATATCTTTAACTAATGTTGACTGTGCGAAAAGATATATTGAAAAAAAATATTAAATCGGTAAATGTTCAAGTGCTGGAGAAACTTGGCAGCCACAGGCTGTTTACCCCCTTTCACAACCTCACATGTGATTTTCCAATGCAAACTGTGCAAATTTCAGAGAAATATGTAGGTTAGTTCAGAATAGGAAACAATTATAGTGCGCGTCTAACCAGTTCCAGAACTGAAGACCTAATGATGATGAAACAATAATTGTAGGGGATTTTTGTATAATTAATTTAAGTATATTGAACACTTTTGTGTAATATAGTTAGAAATTAGGCCTGTGTGAATTACCTTTGTGTTTTCGTAGAATAGTTTCTTATACAATGTAATTTAAATAAGGGCCACTATACTTGCGGTCACGTCTTCAATGCTCCACCCGAAGGTACTACATTGGGTTTAAACGCGAAAATATAAACGTGCTCCAAATTAAATCTAACTTTAAAATTAATCCATCCTAAATAAAAATCTAACAAACTGAAACAAAGCTAAATATAGCGTTTGAATAATGGTATCGCTAGCGTTGATTTTGAAATGTGCCCGATCAACAAGACACAACCAAAAGTAAAAGGAAGAGGATCCGTAATACCGGATAGCAGCTGCCAGCTTTGCTTACCGTTGCGACCTAAAGGGTCGACTTAAAACTATCCAAAACTAGCTAACTGATTTTAAAAATGGATTCAAATTTCTAAGCATTCGCCAAATATGTGTAATAGTGAATCCAGCTATTTTGCATGTTCTATAAATTTACAAATTCATCCTCCCTAGTCTAAGTATTTATTTTCTTTTATCCTACATTTGTCCCTAGCGTTTCCTGTCATTTCCTAACTGACACATTATAAGTACAATCTTCTTTCCTATATATACTGCCACCAAAAATTGTCTGCTAAACGTCAAACAAATAAAATCAAGCCACAAAGCTAAGTACAGGCAAAAATATAAATATAAAATAAGCATTAATATATTAATGTAAGTATATAAATAAACATAAAATGAATATATAAAAAAATAGATAAACATCTAAATAAGCAAAAGCATGTAACAATGCATAAATTAGCAAAACCATTACCCAAATAATAATTTGGGTACAACTGATAAGTTGTACTCGCATAAGCATTATGATGGAGCGCCATTACACACAAAAAACGTACTCGTTAAATTATTTCAAAATCTTCTTATTAATACAAGTGAATGCTTATGCGAGTACAGCCGCCACAATTTTATTCCTACCTCGTATATAAATTTCTCCAGCATCTAAAAATTTGGTCGTCTTCTTACGTCTATTGATATCTTACTTTTAAGGAGAGTTAAATATGCACTGTTAAAATCCGGGTGGGTATGCACTAAACGTTCTGGTGGGGTTCACAATCACTATCACTTAAAAAGTCCTGATATAGTTTAATTAGGGTTTCTGATTTAATTTATTAATGTTTATTTGTTATTATTTATTCCCGATATTCCGCACCTTTAGGTGAGACAGTGATTATTTTAGTGGTGTGAGGGGTTCGTGGTGCATAATAGATTTTGGTTATTGATTTTTGCGTTTGTTTTTGCATTTAATTTTTTTTAACAGATTTTAAATCGTGCTCATATATCGTGCCAAATCAAATCCTATTTTTCCAATCCTCTCCCCACCCTACGATTTACGCGCAGTTATCACCGTCCAATCTCGCGACCCTTTCCGAAGATTCTTTGAAGGCTGTCCAGAACGCCTTCTGGTTAGCCACTTCCCCGATCTCCTCTAAACTCGTTGGCCATGCTACCCTGCGTTAGCTAATTTTATATCAGCTAACCCTCGATTTGCCACCTCGAGTAGGCAGTCGAGAGCACGTGCTCTGCGCTCTCTGAGCCCTCACCGCATTCGCAACGGTCGTAATCGGTTAAACCGAATTTTTGTAAATACGCTTTCAGGGTGCCGTGTCCTGTTATCAGTTGCACAATTTTATGATCGAGTTTCACCTCGATCTTATCTCTAGCTACAATACTCGGAATGAATTTGTGTGTCAACCTGCCCGTGGCAGCGTTGTTCTACCTCTCTTCCCATTGTCGGATTGAGTTTTTGCGCAGCTTTCTTTTAATCAGAGACCGCGGTATCGACGAATGTGATATCCGGAAACCGTCCATCACGGTCTCTTTAGTTAACTCATCAACCTCATCATTGCCTACGTTGCCATTGTGTGAGCTAACCCAACAGAATTTTTAAACGTCGAAACTCAAACGCCGTATGCGCTACCCTCCAGGCGTCCGCTTGGAGGTCTATCACGGTGTTCATGTTTGTTAAAGCCGTCAGCGAAGATTTACTGTCTCTGATTATATCATACTCGTCTCTGCCCGTGTGGTTTATTACGTAATCGATAGCCGCTCGTATGGCTACTAATTCGCACTAGAAGATAGTGCTCCAGTTCGCGAGTTTGGTTTGAAACCGAAACACCTCCCTTTCCTGCTTAAACACGGCAAACGCCGCGCTTGCTTGCCCATCGTCCATGCGTGAACCGTCCGTGTAAATTCTAATACCCGTCGCATCTTTATCACCTTCGATAAACTCGATTCTTCTAATATCGGATGGGTGTCTTAACTCTGATACAACGATCTTTCTCGCAATCTCCCTATTACCAAGATTAATATCTTTGATTATTTCGCGCCCTTTCCCTATATCTATTAATCTCCTATCCTTGATATCCCTAACGACATAATCGTTAGGGAGAGTCCTACTGATCACCAGGACTGCCTCCGTGGAGGTGGTCCTGTACGCCCTCGCCGCCTTTACAGCGATTATTCGTTGTACGCTCGGCAATTGACGCATCTTTACAATCTTCCGCCCATACAGATGCTGCGTACAGTATTGCCGGCTCAATTGCTCCGGCATAAATCGTATTCAGCTATTCGCCCCTGAAACCCCAGTTTATTTTTGCCGCCGTTATCATTTTGTTTGATATTCCGCTGCCTTTGCTTTTAACGTACTGCACGTGAGCTTTCCAGTTTCTTATACAGAGGGAAAGTTCTGTTAAATATAATTGTCCATGGTTCCTAGCCAATCAGGACGGCAAATAAAGCTGGGTGGTTGTCTTACAGTTGAAGAAGCCGGCGACCAAATTCTTTCTTGGCGTGACTCTTTTATCTTTAACTACTTGTGCAGATACTTCCTGTATGTTTGTTGTGGTTTGTTAACTAAATTTTTTAATCTTTCTGGAGAATAAAACCACTTAAATTTGTTAAAATTGTCTTTATTTGCGTTTCGATCCATGACCTAGGATCGTTGTCAAATTAATAAAAAATTTTAAGTTTGACATTTATGACACAAATCAAAAATTAATAAATTAAAGTCACCTTCAATTTGTGTCATAAATGTCAAACTTAAATTTTTTTATTATTTTGACAACAATCCTAGGTCATGGATCGAAACGTAAATAAAGATCATTTTAACAAATATGTGGTTTTATTCTCAAGAAAGATTAAAAAGAATACTTGTGCAGAAATTCATGTAAATTATGTAGTGAAGCGTTTACCGGTCGATACCTACACCAATTCATTATGGTATCTTGTTTTGTTACCGTTTAATGTTGCAACAAATTTCACGACAAGAATATGGACTAATGCGGCAATCGCACACAGGCGGTAACCTGAAATAACGATAAATATCCAAACTCCAGGTTGCTAATATGCATTAATTTAGAAGGCAAGCAAGATATAATTAATTTATATTATTAATTTGAAACCCAAATTATATTGTTCCTTTTTATGAATTCTGTGCAACGTATTGCGCCCTCTCTGTAGGCAAAAGAGTTACTAATATCTTTACTTATAAGTAACAACTTTGGTGCTACTCCCACCTGTAATCAGCATAACATAAATGTTATTGTTATGTATGTACCCTACAAATTTGACGAGTATTTTTAATACAGTACAGATGTGCTATTCTGACGTACATTTAAAACTGTTCATTGTGAAAATACTAAGTAATTTTTTTCTACGTCATAATTTCAGGGTAATCACACTAACTTAGTTCTATGAAGAATGCGAAAACACTTATATTTTTAGTTTGCATTATCATATTTATAAATTCCAAATAGTCATAAGTGGAGAGTCGGGTAATTTGTGGTTTTCTATTCTCAAGGCATCTGAAGAATGTATAATTCTTGTGGGTGGATATGACGCATTTAAATAGATATACTTTCATTGTTTTTGGATTTTATATTCCAAAATAAACAGTCACATAGAGATATCCTAGTTACACTACTGAATGTATTATAACTTACAGCGGTAATTGTTGCATTTTCAGCCATCTTAAGCGGGCTGCTTTAGACTTGGACGATCATTTTCTGGTACCACCTGGATTTTGGTTATACACCTTCTTATATTTACCCATCTGAAAAATGTAAATACGTAAATAAAAGAAACTTTACACCAGGCGACAACAGGAAGTAAGTATACTGTAACTTTTTCCGTATTTCAGATAAATATTTGGAATTTGAAAGGCTTGTACAAGACAAAGCGGGAGTACAAATTTTTTGAAATAATTGTGAATTTCAAATCATTTAAGGTCTGACTAGAAGTGAAAAGTACTGTATAAACTACACACCCTATAGTTTTGTATATTTTTAGAATCAGTTAATCATTTTTAGTCCTAAGACATTATTTCAAATTTTTTAGAAATAGGTTTTTTCTTATTTAAGTTTTGAAAAAAAAAGTAAGCGACTGTAATTCTCCTAAATTGGTGTATAATTGTGAGAAAAATTTGAAATCTAACGACTTTTTATGTTATTAGTAATAGTTATATTTTCGCCAAAAATTTCAAAACATTGTTTTTTCTTAAAAGTAAGATTTTGCAAAATATATTAGGCTGGATTTCAATAAATTTTAAAAGGATTTTTTAAAGTTTTGGTACCCTAAATAATCACATGATAGGACATTTTTAGGGGACTGCTTAAATTATAAATAGGGTTTATGTCGTTTTCAAACTGATTTATATAGGACAAAAAAAGTTAGTGTACCCAGTTTCTGTCATTTTCACCATTCGGTGTCATAAATTAAATAATGAATATTTTTGATAAAATGTATGCAAAACAAATAATTTATTTATTCAAGAAGACAGTAGTTGCTCGACTAAATGAAATCTACAAAAATTAATGTCAATATTTGAACACGCATTTTCTAAATCGAATGAAATATATAATTAATTTTGTTCATTACTTCTCCGTCTATCCACAAAGTATAAGAATTTTATAATATACTCACCTTAAAGCGTAAATACACCCACACTAAATAAAGCATTAAATGTTTGTTTATAATAATAACGAAATGTCACTCTATGAACAATAAACTACACATTCAAAAATAAAAATTAGCGAATATCATATGCACATAAATGAAATAATACAATACAATACAAATTTGTTTCGGCAAACGACCTTGGCTATTATTAGAATGCACTATGTACCTAACGCTTTGCTTGCTGTTCAACAAATTCGAATTCGCTGAAGGTCATTTACGACGAATAGTTACAGGAATGGAGGAAAATCAACCAGCATCGTTCCGTATCCTAGCAACCGTTATTTGCCTAACTTGGAAACGAACCACTAAACTACTAAAGCTAAAATAAAGTAGTGCCCTCTATCATGCGAAAGCTATACCACAAAAGCGGCTATTTTAAAATTAGTTCGTGTTATAAAAATAGAGGGATGCTATCCCGCCCTTAATACAAATTGTGAGCTTCTCAGTTTAGACTTTATTTATTTTAAATAATGTTTATTAGTGAAAGAAGTTAAAACTAGTAGAATTTTTAAGAAATTAATTATTATGTGATTATTAAAGTATTTTAGGATATATGATATTGGTGTGAATTCTGAACAAGGAAAATAATCTAAACTATCAAATTATTATGGGATTGTTTCTGAAACTGAATTGAACGATGCCATATTGCTTACTTTAAGGTGTTAGCAACTGTACGTTGCGTGGCAATCTAAGTTAATACCCCGCTTATACCTACATCGTCCTAAAAAACGAATCTTCGTGCCGGAACAGTATTTTTTTGTTACAATCATTTGGATTTGTATTGGAATTTTTACACTTCTTTGCAATACCTTATTCTGTGGGAGCTTTAAAGGCGCATTATATTTGATTTTGATTTATTTGATCAGGATTTATAATTTGAAATGTCTATAGGACTACGGTCTCTGTCATTATTATTATTATTAACATTATTCGTCTTTATTTGAACTAAGCAAAACAATGCATAAAAGAAATTAAATATACAGAGATATAAAATCCCAAAAAAAGAACACATATGCATAGTTCAAGAGGCGAAGTTCAGATGTAGACATAACATATTATATCTAGATCGGCTCTTCCACTTAACCCAATATATAAAAACACAATTACATGAATTGGTTAGTACGTATCACTATAACTATCAAAAACTGAGGCGAATAATGAAAGTTAGAATGAGAAAAAATAATTAGAATATAGAAAACTATTGAAGGATAAATAGTAAAAAAAAAAGGGATAAGAGATTACTATTATTTATTTGGCAGAAAAAAGCGCTTAAACATTTCAATCTCGAAACGGGGTAAGTTGAGGTTTTCAACGTCCGAAGGGATGGAGTTATAAAGATTAGATACGTTATAGAAAAAAGATTGCTTATAAAGTTCAAAGTTATGTTTAGGAATAGAGATATGATCTCTTCTTCGAATATTAATGTTATGAACGTCAGTGCGGTAGGTGATCTTTTCGTACAAGTAGGGTGGCGTTTTGTACAGCTTGCAATTTATGAAATAAGCAAGAGTATGCAGTGTAGCTATATATTTCATATTTAACCAACTAAGTTCTTTTAGTGTTTTAGTTTATATTGAATGTGCTGATGCCTTTTAATGTCATAAATAAGTCTCATACAAGAATTCTGAGTAACTTGCATTCTCCGGTTGTATTCCGTTGTAAAACATGAAATATAGACCGCACAACAATGATTGAAGTGGGACAGTACAAGAGAATTACATAAGATGGACTTGCCTTTGACATCGAGAAATTTCCTGATATTATAAATATAACGTAGGTTTGCGTAATTTTTTTGCAAACATTTTTGTACGTGATGTTGAAATCTCATGTTGACATCGAAAAGTATGCCTAAATTACAAAAACATTCTACAGCTTCTAATGAAGTGCTACCAATATTATTATTCACATGGAGTTCCTTCTCCTGACTATTGATATATGACCCCACGAACATAACTTTTGATTTAATTGGATTTATTTCTAGGAAGTGCTCGGCTGCATATTTTACAAATTCGTTTAGTTCTACATTTATTATTGCATTAAACTACTTATTCTTGACATTCATATTAGTAGACCATTATTAAGAAAACCAAGACCACATTTTCATCAGCATCCACATTTCCACACACATCTGGACCAAATAGTTTTCTTCGACTAGCCATTTTTCATTTTTCGAGATAAATATATCTTACATTTTTATCTTAGCATCCTCATTTCCACCCGCATCTGAACCAAATAGTTTTCTTCGTCTAACTAATGCAGCTTTCGAGATAAACCTATCTTGTTTGGTATCAATTAATATTAAATTTTTCTCAGCTACCCGAATCTCTAGGAATTTCTTAGATTGCATCACATTTTTTTAGTCATGCAGTACATCAAATTAGCCTAGAATTTTACGCAGAATTCGAATTTACACACAACCTCCAGCGAACATGCATAAGATTATTTTTGTCTCCTTTAAGATAAATGTTTCTTATCGTTTTAAGTTAATTATTTAAAACACGAACAACAAAAGTCTTTAACCAAACACGTAGCAGTATTAACACAAATAAATTAGGCACGCAAAAATTTAATAATTTATTTTATCCGATTTACAGTTTAATAAACTAATTACAATTTTTACAAAGTGTAACATTATTTTCTTCGTTTAACCAAATCCAAGCAGATTAAAGTAACCTGTAACAAAAAATAGAAATTAATGTGTTGTTTAAAAAAAACCTATAACAAAAAGAGATTAATGTACTGTTTAATAAGAGCGGAAACGTGTGTTCGGTCAATAAGACATATTGTCGTTAATCTAACAATATGAGAATAATGTAAAGACATTCCAATGTAATGTGTTTTTAATATGTAAATGGAAAGGTCGACTTTAACGTCATCATCGTCCGGAAGCTGTATATAATTTCTTTTCAATGGACTTTCTATTAATTATGTTTGAATACAGTGCATTGAAATTGATGTATAATTGCTGAGGATTCACACAAGGTGCTTTCAGCAACCATCCTCGACTACGTATTTAGGGAAATACAAATTTTAAATAAACACTTTAAACCTTTACTAAGGGAATACCAACTTGTTGTCTACAGGATACTTACTAATAAAGCAATTTAATTTTAAATAACTTCTATATCATATTTTCGGAAATGGTAGGCTTGAATATTTTCTTTGGTAACAATCGAAGATTGCGGAAGACACTCGAAGAGTGCACAAACGCGGTCACTAAACCAATTAGCATTAATACCAAATATTCCGTACTTTCGTAGGTTGCTCATTTCCTAGAACCAAATCTCCCGCAATGTACAATGTCCTTAAAACTATCTACTTTAATATTCTTAACTACACTTCGTGACACCCCTTTAATCTTTTTAATCGTGTCTTTCTCGCTTACAATACAGTAGGACTTAGCCTTACTACCAACAAATTTTAATACTAGACCTACATTAAAGTTGTCTTTGAAATTCCCTACAATTTTTTTGTTGACATGCGGTGTATTGTGTTTATTATCTGCGGGGTACACCACTTTAAACCTAAAAATTAAAACAAGATAGTTTAATACCTCTATTAATAATTTTTGCTAATGTTGGCGATACAAATATGTAAAAACAAACTTTATCAAGAAAATATAATGTTTTTAATAAAATACTTACATGTATTGATAACATCTATAAACCTCTGTGATAACCAGAGTCTGGCGAATCTGAGATAGCCAAATCTCTGAACATTTGCGCAAGCGATTGCCTTGCAGTCGCATCTTTTAAGTATTGGATGGGGTAACATTTAATAATTTCCAATACTGTCAAGTACTTTAAATTGCTGCAATCATTAGACAGAGAAATACTAGCACGGCTCTCTTCCTCTAATAACGTTTGAACCCTTTTTTCCTCCGTCGTATTTGCACATACATTTTTTATATCACCAACAAATTTTTCGTAAAATTCTGGAAAGTTTCTACACCTTAACTCAGCCATTTTAAAACAGATTAATTTTCGCAAATTTAACAGCTTGATGCACTCGTACGCAGGTAGCACAATAACATTCCGATCTTTCGTAATCTCCATATTATATAAATTCTCTTTTCCAAAATTGTTCAACAGCCATATACTTCTATTAAAGGCTGTGCTCAGCTGCAATTTGAAATCTTGATCCAATTGTATGCCAACAACGTCGTTTCCAGTAGTCAAACCATTTAATCTGATTTGTTTTGAATCTTGAGCAAATTGGCGAATTTGAAATTCCACTTGAAAAGTACACAATTTCTTCCAATCGAAGTATGAGAATGTTATCGTAGAATCTGCACACATACCACTACAGCAAATAACTTGAATGACAGGTTGAAGACCACCATATAAATCAAAACCAACTTCTATTATATGGTGGTGAGAATTTGGAGGAAATTCGCCTAACTTATAGGTTGTCTTACCAACTAGTTGGTTGATATTTAATTGTGGTACTTGCACATCACTTGTAACGTTAATACAACAAAAATCCATCTTTAGCTTGCAATTTTAATCAAACTCGACGATACTTTGACGACTAATGCACTGGAACATGCTTCCATCGCCTTTTATGCCGATGGTCGAGCGTGCGCAGCTCCTTATTATGTTAATCGGCGTTATATGCAAGTCTTGACTGGAAAAGTGACGCGTATAATTGTTTTATAGTGGGTTTTACCTGTATGTATTTAACTACCAACACCATTTTTAGAATTATTATACAAAATTACTCTTAGCAGTATTTTTAATATAACTCCGTCGTGTAACCTATCAAATTAGTATAGAATTTTCCTGGGGAATCGAAATTAATTATTACGTCTTTTAAATTAGATTTTTCTAGGGAGCCCAAACCTGTAAATAGATTTTAAATAGGACCACCCCTTACAAAGTCACGCCTTTTAATGACTCAAACCTCTAATTTTTACCCATCTTTAGTTAGCTACATTTTTAAAACCCTTTTTTTCGCTACCCAAGACATATGTTTTAACCAACCATTTCCCTAGAAATCTATAACCGATGTGCCCCGCGAACACCAAGTGGAGATAACACGTATACTCTGTCAACCAAGACAGAAGCAGGAAGGATTTGGAAGGTGCGCGAAAGACTTAAAAATTATGGACTTATGAACTTAGGTTAGATATAAGGAAAAATTGATAGGTTAGGTCAGCACCGCGCTGACCTAACCTATCAATTTTTCCTTTTATCTAACCTAAGTCCACACAAGTCCAACTAACCTAACCTAACTCCGGACAACACTGGCTAACCTAACTCCTGACAAGTCCACATCCAACCTAGATCGGAGGCAATTTCACCCTATGGGGTAATTTCACCCTATGGGGCAATTTCACCCTATGGAGCAATTTCACCCTAACCTAACATCCTACATATATCCGGACATATGTCGATGCGCATTTAAAATTTTTATTTCCCTAAATACGTAGTCGAGGATGGTTGCTAGAAAGCACCTTGTGTGAATCCCCAGCAATTATACATCAATTTCAATGCACTGTATTCAAACATAATTAATAGAATGTCGAAGAAAGGAAATTATTTACAACTTTCACATGTAATTTGAGTAATCCATTATCGTCAAGGAAACGACTTGTATTTTCCAAGCATTGAGCATATAATTATTTGTGACGTACTTAATAATTAAAAAAATGTTAAACCAGACATAACTGTTTAAAATTTTAAAAGTTATGGTTTTGAATATTCTAAAAAAACGGTGCATCACCGTTTGAAAAATGGTTTTAAATATTAAACACTTATGGTCCATAAAGAACTCATTTCTAAAACTCTCGCGTTTTTTATTTTTTTTTGGAGATGTTTGGTTAAAGCATATGTCATAGATAAACAAAAATTTTAAAGAGATTTGGGAGCTTTAAAGTGTAACTTTGTAAGGAGTAGTCCTATTTTAAATCTGTTTACGGATTCGAATTCTGCGTAAAATTCTAGACTAATTTGATGTATTGCATGACTAAAAAAATGTTTAAGGGTGGTCGGAAATCGCTGCCGGTAAGAAATCTTAAAATGAGGGTAGCTCCCTGGGGATGATGCAATTTAAGAAATTCTTAGAAATTCGGGTAGCCGAGAAAAATCTATTATTAATTTATACCAAACGAGATAGGTTTATCTCGAAAGATGCATTGGTTAGACGAAGAAAACTATTATGCAAATTTTAAGATGGCAATGTTATTTATTACTGTCGCCAGATGTGCGAATATTTGACAATTAAGGTTAGATGATCCAGATCGGGGTGCCAAGCCCATGCCTTCGGCTAAAAAATGCTTAGTCGAAGAAAACTATTTGGTCCAGATGTGGGTGGAAATGTGGATGCTAAGATGAAAATGTAAGATATATTTATCTCGAAAGATGAAAAATGGCTAGTCGAAGAAAACTATTTGGTCCAGATGTGCGTGTAAATGTGGATGCTGGTGGAAATGTGGCGGCAGTATTGCCATATTCCTCCTACTCATATTTTATCGTGTTGCTCGGGTCGTTTCCAGTTTTTGTTATTCGCGTGTATTTGTACATCGCTCCGTAAGTGTCTTCTGCTGAACAACTGCATATCCATAGGTTTAAAACAGTTTATACATTTTGTCAACTAAACCCAAAATTACCGTGATATATACAATTTTTTGAACATTTTCTAATAGGATCCTGTACAGTTTATAAATAAATAAAAATAGAAGAAAACTCTGTTCAACAATACCAAACACGCCTTATGTTGCATATAGAAAATGACGTAACGTGAACTAAAAAATAATTTAAAACTACAAAAACGCCCTTTAGTTAGGATCGCGATTCTTCTCTAGGGATTTTTTCATAGAAACCCATACATATCACGTGGCAACCATTGTTCTACTCCCACCCGGACATATTGGAACAGTAATTAAGAGATATATATCAAACATTCTAGAAATTACGCTTATTCGGTTTTTGCTAAAGCGGTCATATCTGTTTTAGCGATAAGAATGGACGATTGACAGGTATCGTAATACAATAGGGTTGTTCTTAAAAGGTTTGATGACTCATGCTCTAGATTTTCCTGCATTTTACTCTAATAAAAGGTTATTGTATTGTAGTAGATTTTATCATTCTAGCATTTGAATATTGCGGTTATATTTGGTTAGGCGGCTCCGTGGCGTAGTGATATGTGTGTGACTACTACGCCCAAGGTCCCGGGTTCGAATCCCGACACGGTCCGCTTGAAAAATGTTAGGCGAGTATTTTTCACAAAAATACACCCTTGTTCGGATGAGAGGTAAAATGGAGGTCCCGTGTGTGAGTGTTGTCACGCACGTTAAAGATTCGTACCTTGCTTGGAACAGCAAGGGTTCGGCAAAATTCCAAATTTTCCAGGTAAAAAAAAACTCGCTTCCTGGACAATGTAGTACCTTAGGGTGGAGCATTAGAAAATTACATGTAAGGTTATATTTGGTTTATGTTCGGATTTAGACGTGTATAGCGCCTGCGCGCTAGGGAACAGACGTTATTATTGATTAGGCTTTTGTGATTATGTTATGTTAATTATTATGGCCGGTAATGGCGTCTGCATTTTTATGTATTTATGTGTTTGATTTATGTATTTAATAAGTAATAGAGTTATTTTCTACAAGTTCCGAACAAAGCGTTAGTCATTTGCTTACAATTCTCAGGTGTGACGTTACAGCTCTCACGTGTTTTCTAGATCGCTAGGTTATGTTATATTTACCTGATTCGGCGGGAAGTTTTAGTAAATACAATGGAAAATATTGGTGAAGAACAATTTGAAACATTCTTCCAACAACGGTCACTCGAAAATCAGAATACAAGTCTTGTTACGGGATCTGCTGCGGTTACGGAAAATACACCGGTTTTAGATACGACGCATCCGTTTATGGCGTTAATAAATGCCGTACTACAGCAAAATGCACAAATGCTGAAATTACTCATGCAAACGCAAGGTTCACAAACGCAACAAGTGCCTATTGTTAGTGATGCAGTCACCAATTTTAATGTGATGCCCGATCTTTCTAAAACGATTGAATTATTTGATGGAGAAAAGGGGCCCAGTAAAGCTAAGTTATGGTTAAATAGTTTACAAAATACCGCATTAATTAATAGTTGGCCAGATGCATTCATATACCAAACTGCAATTTGCAACCTGAAAGGCGCGGCTAAGCACTGGTTTGCAAGCCGAAGCACTGAAATTCATAGATGGGGTGAGTTCAAGCAAGCTTTTGAAAAAACTTATTTTTGCAAGGAGTAAGACCGAGTGTTGACGTCAGATGCAAGCTAGAATGCAAGGTGCCAAAGAAAATGTTTGTAATTATTTCTACGTGAAGGTGGCACTGTGTCGTGAATTAGAACTTACTTTTACGGAAACTAAAGAACAAATTATTATCGGACTGTGGTCAAGGGAGCTAAGTAATATGTTGATGTCACGTTTGCACACAAATGAGGATTCACTGTATCAAGACATAGTTTGCTACGAGCTAGTCGACCAGGCACGAAGAGAAGTAAGATAGAAGGAAGATTAGCTACAAGAGGTGAAGTGACTAACAGTTATGTCAGGCAGCCCGAGGTGAAAGTTGAAAATAAAACAAGCACAATTAGTCAACAGAAACCTGGCATCAGCGGTAAGTGTTATAATTGTAATTTATTTGGTCACCGGGTGGACGAGTGCCCAAAACCAAAGCGTCCTCCTGGAAGTTGCTTTTATTGTGGTCAAGCCGACCACCAAATCAAGAACTGTCCACAGAGATGTACATCAACTGCAATGTTGGCACACCAGCCTATTTTAGAACCGCCTTATTTATTACCGTTGTACTTTCCTGAACTTGATATTACTATAGATGCCTTAGTGGATTCGGGCTGTCCTGTCTCGCTTATTTTAGAATCGTGTGTTCCTGTGAATTTTGTTAAGCAGAGTGAAGATCAACTAATACATTTAACTAGTATTAATAATTCGGTATTGCAGATTTTGGGTATGTATGTTGGTAGTTTAGAATGTAAGGGTTATGTTTATGATGCGACCTTTTATGTTGCCGGCAAGAGTACAATGAATTGCCCTTGTTTGTTAGGTAGGGATTTTATAGTAGGCTGTAATGTTTCTATGAGATTTAATAAAAATAATATTTTACGTGTGGTGCAACACCCAGAATTTTTAAGTAATGAAGTTTTATTGATTAGTGCAGTTCAGACCGATAGGAACAAAGTATTTAACATAAATAACGATTTAGAGGCTTCGGTTATTGTTGAAGTACAAAATGTTTTAAATAATTTTTATTGCAATACCAATAAACCAGAAGTCCCCAAAGTAAAATTTGAAATGCATTTGAATTTAACGAAGCATGAACCATTTTTGAGTAGGCCAAGACGCTTATCTTTTTATGAGAGAAATGAGTTAAATAAAATCATCGATGATTTGCTAGCTCATAATGTTATTAGGAAAGTCAGTCTCCTTACTCTTACCGCATTGTATTAACACGAATGAAGACTGGAGAGCTGCGTATGTGTGTCGACTACAGAAATTTGAATAAGTATTTGGTTAAAGATGCTTTTCCCATTCTAATAATTGAAAATCATCCAGAATGCTTGCGTGATAAGAAATATTTTACAAAACTAGATTTTAAGGATGCGTTTTATCACGTCCCTTTGTCACAAGAATCTACAAAATTTACTTCCTTTACAAGCCCTTTAGGACAATACGAGTTTTTGAAAATGCCATTTGGTCTTGCGACAAGCCCCTCAGTTTTTGCTAGGTTTGTAAACAAAATATTTAGGGATCTAATAGAAGAAAATAAAGTGTTAATTTATTTTGATGACATCTTGTTTGCCACTGATACAATTATTAAGAACATAGAAATTCTGAAAAACGTTTTACGACTGATGGTTGATAATTTATTGGAATTAAGGTTAGATAAGTGCTCGTTTATGATAACAGAGATAGATTATCATGGATATCACGTCAACAAAAATGGTATTACGCCAAATACAGCTAACGTTTCCGCAATTGCAGACTATCCTATTCCCAATAATGTCAGACAACTTCAAACTTTTATAGGAATGGCGAGTTATTTTCGGAAATTTATTAAGGATTTTAGTAATATTGCATCCCCTTTGTACAACTTGCTAAAGAAAAGAGAAAAATTTGAATTTACAAGCACACATCTTAATACTTTTGAATTATTGAAATCTAAACTAACTAGCCAGCCTATTTTAGCAATTTATTCACCTTTTAATGAGACCAAACTACATTGTGATGCGAGCTCAGTAGGGTTTGGCTCAATACTTATGCAAAGACAAGGCGATGGCATGTTCCATCCAGTGTTCTACTTTAGCAAACGTACATCTGAGACTGAGGAAAAATATCACAGCTATGAATTAGAAAATTTTGGCTATCGTATATTCACTCAAAAGGACTTAAGTTTAAGATTATTACTGACTGCAATAGTTTCAGATTAACAATGAATAAAAGAGATATTATTCCAAGGATAATGAGATGGAGTCTTATATTGCAAAAATATGATTACTCTATAGAGCACAGACCTAATAATCGAATGTGTCATGTTGATGCCTTGAGCAGGGGTCAAACTATTTTTGTGTTAAAAGAAACACCTTGGAGCAAACTTTGGCAGTCAAGCAAAGTAGTGACAATGAAATCACGCGAATAAAAATTAAATTACTTGAGGGTGACCCCCGAAAGAGGGCAGCGGCTCTTTCGGTACTTAGATTGGTAGAGACCATAGGGGTCGGTATGGCAGTCTAAGACACACTACCGCGATGTGGAAGGCAACGGGAAACCACCACAGTACCTCCCAAGTACACAGCGTACCTAAATTATAATAAAATGATGGCATTCTCTGGGGTAAAAGATTCCGGAGTTAAAATAGTCCCCCATTCGGATCTCCGGGAGGGGACTACTTCGGAGGATGCGATCGGAAAGTTAAGAATAAGAGTCGGGAACATTTTGCGAGTCGGAGCGTGGAATGTTAGAACTATGAAGCAAGTGGGTAAGCTAGAGAACCTAAAAATCGAAATGAATAGGTTATCATTAGACAGAGTAGGGATCAGCGAAGTTGGGTGGCCAGAGGCGGGGGATTTTTGGAGTGGAGACTTCAGGGTAATTCATACAGGAGCCGAGGAAGGAAATTTGGGTGTGGGGATAGTTATGCGGAAAAAGATAGGATACTGTGTAGAAAATTACTTACAAAAGAACGAAAGAGTACTCATGGTTAGAATAGAATCTAAACCGGTAAACACAGTAATAATACAAGTGTACATGCCCACCTCTAGCTACAGTGACGAAGAGGTAGAAGCGATCTACAAAGATATCGAAGACATATTAAGACCGTAAAAGGACATGAAAATTTAATAATTACGGAGGATTTTAATGCAGTGGTAGGTGAGGGTAGGGAAGGAGCGATAGTAAGTTTATTTGGTTTAGGCACTAGAAACGACAGAGGAAATAGGCTGGTAGAATTTTGCGACAAGAACAATTTAATCATTACAAACACATTATTCCAACATCATGCTAGAAGACGATATACGTGGAAGATGCCAGGAGATATAGGAAGATATCAAATAGATTACATTCTTGTTAGACAACGGTTTAGGAATCAAGTAAAAGACTGTAGAAGCTACCCAGAAGCAGATATAGACACTGACCACAACATCGTAATTATGAAGGCCGCACTTAAATTTAAAATTTTGAAAGAAAGAAACGGAAAAAGGCACTTGGACCTACAGAAACTAAAAGAGAAAGATATTCAAGAAAGATTCGAAAAAAGGTCAAATGAATTGCTCAAAGATATCGCGAAAATATTTGATACTAAGGAAGTAGTAACAGAATGGAATAACATTAAATCCAGCCTCGACATGGCGGCCAGAGATATTCTGGGGTATACACAAAAAGTAAATAAGAAACCATGGATAACAAAGGATATTTTGAATTTAATAGAAGAAAGACGAAAATACAAAAATAAATCAGACGAAACAGGAAAACAGAGATACAAAGCCATAAAATGGGAAATTATTCGAAAATGCAGGAAAGCTAAAGAACAATGGATTGATGAAAAGTGCAAAGAGGTACAAACTAAGATGGAAGTAGGAAAGACAGATGAAGCATACAAACTAATTAGAATCAATTTTAGGGATATAGAAACGTATAGCAAAAATATAAGGGTCGCGGGAGGAAATGTCATTATAGAAAATGTAGAGAAAGCGGGTAGATGGCAAGAATATATAGGGAATTTATATGCAGGAGAAGAACTAACTGCATTAGAAAAGGAATCAGACATTGAAAATGATGACTTGGGATATCCTATACTTAGAGATGAATTTGAAATAGCATTAAAGGGTCTGAAAAATGGTAAGGCGCCGGGTACAGATAAGGTGCAAGCGGAGACTCTAAAAGCCGCTGGTCAAGCAGTAACAGAACGTCTCTTCCAACTTGTAAGCTATATGTATGGGACAGGCGAGATACCCAAAGATTTCAAACATAACATCAAAGTAACTATACCAAAAAAGAAAGGCGCAGATAGAGGTGAAAATTTTCGAACAATAAGCTTGACAGCACACGTATCAAAAATATTAACTAGAATTGTACAAAGACGAATGGAAAAACTGGCTGAAGAAATATTAGGAGAAGACCAATTTGGGTTTAGGCGAAACAGGGGAACACGGGAGGCTATCTTAGCTCTGAGGGTGATAATGGAGAAAACAATAGAAAAAAGGGAAAGCGTGTATATGTATAGGGTTTGTAGATCTGGAAAAAGCATTTGACAATGTAAAATGGAAAAAAATGTTCGAAATACTCAAAAAGATTGGAATGAGTTATAGGGATAGACGGATAGTACATAGCTTATACAAAGAGCAAACAGGAGTAATAGAATTAGAGCAGGAACGTAGAGAAGTAAACATCAGGAAAGGGGTGAGACAGGGATGTTCCCTATTCCCGCTAATTTTTAACTTGTACATTGAAGAGGCAATGAATACTGTCAAATGCAGGAAGACATTTGGAATTACTATGCACGGACAAAAAATTGATATGCTTAAATTTGCAGATGATATAGCGGTATTAGCATCTAGCAAGCAAGAGTTAGAAGCTGCTCTCAATGAAATGGAAACGGTTCTAACAGAGTATGAAAATTAACAAAAGTAAAACTAAAGTACTAGTATGCAAAGGAGGGAAAAATAAATCAAAAACAAGAATACAAATATGTAACACGAACTTACAAGAGGTTAAGGATTTCTGCTACCTAGGAAGTCAAATAACGCTAGATGGGAAAAGCACAAAAGATATAAAACAAACATTAGCACAAGGTCGTGCTACATTTAACAAGAAAAAGCAACTACTGTGCTCAAAGACCACAAACATAGAAACAAGGAAAAGATTGCTCAAAACATATGTGTGGAGCACAGCACTGTATGGCTGTGAAGCCTGGACAGTGGGAGTAGCGGACAAGAAAGAGGTAGAAGCCTTTGAAATGTGGTGCTACAGACGTATGATGAAGATATCATGGGCAGGCAAAGTTAAGAACGAAGAGGTACTAAAAATGGTAGGGGAAGAAAGAAGTATGTGGAAAACGGTAAAAAATAGGAGAGATAGGATGATAACCCACATACTACGGCATGAGGGAATAGTGCGGAATATACTAGAAGCAGAGATAGGAAAAAAGAGAAGAAGAGGTAGACCTAGGTTAGACTACTGCACACAGATAGTGAAAGATGTAGGCTGCAGAAGTTTCAGGGAAATGCGTATGCTAGCTCAGAAGAGAAAAAATGGAGATACGCATCCAACCAGTCCCAAGATGGATAAATTAATGACGAAGAAAGTAACTGCACTTAAACATGATATTTATTATAAGCAACTACAAGCATTGGATGGGCAATATTCTCGAATAATGGTAATTGCGTGAAAGCATTTACTGGAAAACTATTATTTCGGCAAATGTCTAAGTGTTGGGGGATCTTGGCAGCCACAGGTTGCTTAACCCCCTTCAATAAATCTCAGTGAAATAGGGCATAATATTAGAAAACAATATAAGGGGAACCGAGCTGTATTGCAGTGTGAGAATTTCAGAGAACTATGTAGGTTAGTTTAGAAAAGAAATAAGTGCAGGTACATGTCCAACCAGTTTTGAGACGGGAAACCCAATGACGAAAAATAAGCGCAGATAAATCTGATGATTATTATAAACAACTAGTTGTTTGTTGTGAAATATCTACAACTAATGTTGACTGTGCGAAAAGATATATTGGAAAAAATATTAAATCAGTAAATGTTCAAGTGCTGGGGGAACTTGGCAGCCACAGGCCCCTTCGCAACCACTGAATGTTGGAGAAATAGGGTATATAATTGTAAAACAATAGAAGGTGACCGAACTGCATCTAACAAGATAGAACGGCGCCTATGAGGAAAGACAACAAACATAGAACAAAATGTTGTTGAAAGCATATGTGTGGAGCACAGCACAGACAGTATGCCTACGAAATACGAGCAGTCTGAAAAGCAGACAGAAGAACAGTAGCGGCTTTTGAAATGCCGTGCTTCAGATGTTTGAGGATGGACAGACAAAGGTAATAACAAATAGGTTATAGAAACAGTAAGGGAACAAGGATATCTTTGGGAAAAAAATATGAGAAATAGAAGGGCAGAATACGTTCTAAGGCATTTTTGGGGAATAGTATGGGATATATGACAAGCAGAGATAGGAAAAAAGAGGGGATGTAGACCTAGATCAGATAGTGATAGATGCAGACTGTGCAAATTTCGGGGAAATTTGTAGGTTAGTTCAGAATAGGAAACAATGATGGTACGCGTCTAACCAGTTTCAGGACTGAAGACCCAATGATGATGATGATGAGGGTGATCATCCATTTTATGAGTTACGACAAGATTTATTATATAGGAAATTAGGTGGCAAAATTCTGTTTTATATCCCAAAGTCAATGGAACATACTATACTCCATACTTATCACAACGAGATGGGTCACTTTGGAGTAGATAAGACTGTCGAATTAATCAGCAGAACTTATTGGTTCCCTAAGCTGAAAACTAAAGTCAAGGATTATATAAGCAATTGTTAAAAATGCATCGAGTTTAACGCTAAGCAAGGTAAAGTAGAAGGTATGTTGAACAACATTCCAAAGGGCAAACTACTATTTGAAGTTCTACATGCTGATCATTACGGACCCCTTACAAGAACCAGTAATCGCTTTAAGTATATATTTGAGGTTGTAGACGGGTTTTCAAAATTTATAAAATTCTATCCATGCAAGAGCACAAATACTCAGGAAGTAATAAAAAAATTTTAATTTCTATTTTCGGAATTATAGTAAATCTACAATTTTAATAACCGATAGAGGCTCAACATTTACGTCGCATCAGTTCGAAGAATTTGTAAATGAGGAGGGCATTAAGCACATATTAATAGCCTCTGGAGCTCCAATAGCTAATGCGCAGATTGAGAGGATGAATCGCTCATTAACCCCCGTACTAGCCAAAATGGTCGACGAAGAGAATATATCATGGGATGATGCCTTAAGTAAAGTTGAATTCTGCTTCAAGAACACCATAAATCGATCGATAGGTGATACCCCAAGTCGACTGCTTTTTGGTAGAAATCAGATTGGTCCAAATCGACAATTTAAGATTAGCTCTTGAATCATTTTCTGAGCCTGTAATAAATGTAGAACAAATTAGGCAAGAAGCAAGCGAAAAGAATGAACGAATTCAAGAACAAAACAAAATCTATTATGATAGCAAACATAAGCAAGGGCATGTATATAAACCTGGAGATTATGTCATGGTGTCCAACAAAGACACTACTATAGGAGTTAATAAAAAACTAATCCCTAAATTTAAAGGACCGTATGTGATTAAGAAGGTCCTACCACATGACAGGTATGTTGTCACAGACATTATAGGATTCCAGAACACCCAAATTCCTTATGATGGAATACTAGATGTCAGTCGTTTAAAACCATATTCTGTATAGAAGTAAAAGTGTTAGCTTTAAATATGTACCTATTATAAAACTTGGGTATTAATGCCATGGGAATTATTAACTCTATGTTTATCTTAAATTTGTTTTGTATTTATGTATTAAAACACTTATGCATTATGTTAGATTAGGTATTATGAAGCTTTATGTTTTATGTTGTATTAGTCATATTTATGTTCGTTGACAGTTACGTTTATGAGATCAACTTTGGGTTTATTATGTAAAACCTAGGAGTTGTATGAGACATGACTTTTATGTTTTATGCTTTATGTTCTGAATATTTACTTATGTATCTATTACTGAGTGGTTAGTTGTTTTTATGTTTAACTATGATCGAGGCGATCATATGGTCACGTCGGCCGAGTTGTAGTAGATTTTATCATTCTGGCATCTGAATATTGTGGTTATATTTCGTTTATGTTCGTATTTAGACGTGTATAGCGCCTGCGCGCTAGGGAACAAACGTTATTATTGATTAGGCTTTTGTGATTATGTTATGTTAATTATTATGTCCGATAATGGCGTCTGCATTTTTTATGTATTTATGTGTTTGATTTATGTATTTAATAAGTAATAGAGTTATTTTCTACAAGTTCCAAACAAAGCGTTAGTAATTTGCCTACAGGTTATAAGTTCGAACCCCGTTACGATTAATTAGTATTAGTTTGAATTTCGTACTAATAAACAGTCAATGTACATAAATAAATGTAAAGTTAAATTCGCCTATGTGATATAAATGTGTCAGATAAATAAATTACCATTAAGATTAGTGCTATAATAGTATTTAATTCGTCGTACTATGAAAATTAAATTAGTATCTACAGATAGTGATTAAGCTAGTGTTAATGTAAACAAGACAACTCTAAATATTTGAGCTTGCAAGGAACGATTATTACACTTGTATACATTGGAATTAAAGGATAAAAACAATTAGAAAATTCGTTACAGTATGATGTAATTCTATAATGTTATAGTCCATTTTACATTAGTACACTCTAATCCAAAACATATCATAAGTCAGCTTAAAACTTGAACGTTTAACAAATATTAGCGGTATAAATAGTCACTTCTTTTACACTTATTTACAGTATCAAGGTCAAAACAAGCAAATTACATCACTCTAAGATTGTCTGTATGTTATTTTGGAGATGAATACATGCTACTGATAAGGATTAAAATTAAAGTAACACTTGTTGAATAATTTTATGCAAAACAAATCGGAAAGTAGAAATGTAACAAGGACTCTTACAAAACACTTTAAATAACCACAATTTTCCATAAACTCTAATACCTTCCTAATAAAAATTTTCCTATGAGTAGTGATGATAGCCTTGCTTCTCCGGTACCACATAAAGAAAGTTTTTGTGTAAACGCAATTTTATAACTCAAGGTATAATATTTGTGGACCGTTATTTATTTTATTTCAAATTTTGTTCACATACTTTTATAGGGGTTTCGAATACATTAATAACACCTCGTTTTCAAAAAATCAGTATTCTTTAAGTCTCTTAAGGCGTATATTTTATTACAGTACAGTATTTAATACAATAGAGTTTTTAAGTAATACCCAGGTGTCTTGCATAGTAAGAGTTCAAAAAATGTTAAAGGAGCTTCACGTCGAAAGTTAAAACTTTTCTTGTTTTGAATAACGTAAGTTTAATTAAACATTAACGTTATTTTTATACAGATACATTGCTTCACGATTATTTTATGTCCTTAACCTAAAGCTATTAGCCAATAAAAGAATTCCATTAAGCGCTCTTCGAAAACACATTGCATAATTTTATTTTAAACACAGTACTACAGACAACTTTGTAAGTTTTATATATTTAATCAATTTTAAATAATACCTGATTTTTCTAATTCAATTCTGTAAGTTGAGTGTGCACATGTAGTTGTTATTATAATTATTCCACTGGTATAATCCCTCCAATATTAACTATAGGTATTCATAAAAGAACTGGCGAGGTCACAAGAGCTCTTTAAAGATAAGGTTTGACGATGTAAATATAATTTGTTAAAATGTATATTCTAATTTTGAAAGAGAACCTTACAGCTACGGTACCCTAACAGCATCACATTTAACAAAGCCTTCTTATAGAAAACGCTATGCCCAAAGATAATGGCAAACGAGTGCGTCAGTATACTATTACATTAGTAGGTGAGTACCTTCTAAACTTTTTTAAATTTAATCTTGATAACAATGCCGAACATTTCAACTTTCTTTTTGCTTACTTATTTTAGTATGTAATAAAAAGCATGCTCTACCAGCGGCAGAGACGTAACTAGACTTTTATTTTAGAGAGGGCTAATGGTAAACTGCTGCAGGCTATAAGCAGAAATTTTTCGAACATTTTCTGAACACCCTCGACTGAAAACAAAGTAAGACCAATAACAATTTTACCAAATACCTATTGTATAAACCAAACATTAATTTTCTGTTACTTACGTTAGACCACAAATTTTATAGCATTTAATCACTCTTTACAAAATAAATTCAATAACAACCTATCGACAAAAAAGTCTATTCTAGTTGAAACATTCTATGCTTATAAAAAATGTTGATAATATCATCAAGATCAACCCTTATATCTTTTTCTATATAAATTAATGATAAGCTACTAAACCTGTCTTGACCCATTTTTAATCGTAGCCAATTTAAAATTCTTTGCATTACCGAAAAGGATCGTTCACACGTAGCTGACGACACCGGTAAAATTATTCCGGTTTGAAACAATTTAAAAACATTTGGAAAAGTAGTTTGAGAGTTAACTAATTGTTCTTTAATTGATTTCATATTAATAGATTTCCAGTTTTGATCCATCAAGTTTTTTAACACGGTCATTTAGGCGTTTAAATTTGTTTCACTTACACCTAGTGAAACTGAGTATTGATTGATTAACATTTGTGAACCTTCAAAATCAAGTTGCATATAGTGGTCTATGGAGGATGCCAATGCTAGACTTTTTTGCGAAAATCTTACTTTTAAAATTCCAATTACAGCATATAAAATTCTGTAATACAAATGAACTCGCCAATATTCTTTTGCTGTTAAGTCTGAACCATCAAAATCTTTTGTAGCACTTATGGTGGTAGTAACAATAAAAGATGAAAGACTAGATGGGACTTTTTCCTTTCTTTTGGAAGATTTAGATGGCGGATCCAGAGCAATATCATTGACTTTTGAAAAGACTGACACACCTTCAAAGAAGATGTTTAAGCTCTCATCATTATGTTTCTTTTCTAACAAATCCGTAATGCTATTTATAATGCAGGCAACGCTTCCCGAAGTGGCATTTTTTTGCTGTAATTTATTACTTAGAATTTGCAAAATGCTCAAAATCTCGTCTAAAATATGTAAGCTTAAAGCAAAAGATGGTTGTTTAATATTTGACAAAATTCCTGCAGCAGTGACTGCGTTGATGTTATTACTTTCTGCAGCTTCAGTCGCCAAACATCTAATTAGTGCGCCATACATTACTTTAACCGAGTTACAGCTTCGAGCGCGACATGACCATTTTGTTAAAGAAAGCTTTGACACCTTGTATATTACTACATGCATCAACAATTGCTAAATTTGAGCGATTCGCCATACAGTGGATGTAAATCGCATGTGGATACTTTTCTTTAATTTGTGCTTGAAGCTCTGATTTATATCCGGACATCACTCTACATGTGATTTTCCAATGCTCCACCCGAAGGTACTACATTGGCCAGGATGCGAGTTTTTTTTACCTGTAAAATTTGGAATTTTGCCGAACCCTTGCCGTTCCAAGCAAGGTAGAAATCTTTAACGTTCGTGACAACACTCACACACGGGACCTCCATTTTACTTCTCGTCCGAACTAGGGTATATTTTTGTGAAAAATGCTCGCCTAACATTTTTCAAGCGGACCGTGTCGGGATTCGAACCCGGGACCTTGGGCGTAGTAGTCACGCACATACCAACTACGTCACGGAGCCGCCTATCCGGACATCACTGCGGCTCCATCACACGACTGATCGATTAGGTGCAGATTTTCTATATTTAACTTATTCAACAGACCAATAATAATTTCAGAGAGAGATAGCATTTCTAGAACTTAAACAATCTACAAATTTTATGAACCGTTCCTGTATTTCAAGCTAGTTATGTTAGAAGTTGTTAGAATAGTGTAATGAACTTGTTACTAGAGAGATCATATTTCGCTGATGTGCATGTGAATAGTTTTCTCCAACGGACGTGTTTAAATAAGATGTACAAACTTTAGTCTGTAGTTGGAATTCAATGTAATAACACGCATTTTCATTATTTGTATTAGAAGTATAATTATAAATTGTTTTTAAAAACAATGTGTACAGTTGTTGTAGAATAACTTTGTAATTTTTAATTTCTGGATAATTTAAATAAATATTAATTTTATCTACTGGTTTAGTCGGGATAATTATATTACTAATAAAGATCTGTTCACAAAGTGTAGAAAAACCGTTTTGGTAAGGTTGTGTGCTTCGTATTTCGTTAGCTAATTTTTTTAGAACATATGTTGTCATAAGGCCAGTTGCACCGTATAGTTTGACGTGCTTCTTTTTTCACACCTGAATTTATTTCACTATTTGATGGTTAATTGTGCCTCGGACTAGTAAGTCATTCAGTAAACAAAACAAAAAGAACATGGAAACTACTTATTTATTGCAATTATAAACACACAAACTCCTCCTCAAAGGGCGCGTAGAAATATTGAAAGGAATCGTATCCAACGTTAATGTTCAACCAAATGCAACTTAGCAGTATTTAAATTAATGGCTGTTACAAATACAATTAGATATACCATGCCACTACGGTATATCAAACAAACAATAATAAATTCAATAAACAACTGGAAACAAAATACAGAGTGATACTACCTTAATAATAATTGTCCCAGAGCATTTATTACACTGGTCACTATGAACGAACTATCACTGTCGCGACTTGCCTCTACTTTAGGGTCACGTCTTACCCTCACAAGCACTCAAGGCAGACTGCCGAATCCGTACTCCGCGCACTTTTAATCCCTTCAAAGGTATACTTAAAAATCCGTTATCAAAATCTATTTGAACTTTTTCTGCTGCGAGCCACTCGCAACCTAAAACAATATTTTCGTTAAGCTTTGGAACCACTACACAAGGTACCTCAAACAAAATTTTATTTATATACAAAGGCAGTAGAATTTACTTACTTATCTTCTGTTTCTTTGACCCAACTGCAACCGAAATCCACATACTATTTACCGGTAAAGATTCAAATTTTACTGGTTCCCTCAAAACATTAGTTAGAAACTTTTCAGAAATTGCGCTGCATTGCGATCCGGAATCAATTAACATTTCAACCTCGGTCCCTACCACATTAGCTTTAATTACAGGAGATGACAACACTTCGGCTCCATCTGTTGACTCATTTTCGCCTTCACTCTCAGTTACTAAATCTTGACCAACCTCAATGTACCTTACTGACCTATTAACCTCTTCGCGAGCATCATTATTACCACCCCTCCAATTATCACGCTTATCATCTTTATGATTACTATTATTCGACTGATTTGCATTACCGTTGTTATCATTATTATTGCTTCTACTTTCATTAAATCTCCTTCTCTCCCCCTTGATTCTAAAATTCTCGTTCCGATTCCTATTCCTGTCAAATCTATTATAATTACCCCTATAATTATGCTCTTTCACCTCCCTATTTTCTTTCCTATTATAATTTCTGAAATTCGACTCCTCTGCAAAAGTAGAATCTAAATTACGCAAATAAGCTTCGACTTCTTCTACACCTTTCAAACCTGAAATACAAATTCCTCTCTGAATTTCTTGTGGAAAATGTTTAATTAAGGAATGCACTAATTGCTCCTCCTCCATGCTCTCAGATAAAAATACCACTTGTCCTACCCATTTTAAGAAATAGTCTGCACGATTCCCATTTTTATATTGTCCATATTTGATTTCAAGAAACAATTCCCGCTCTTGTTCGATTCCTCAATATCGATTTTTAAAGCACTCGCAGAAGTTTTCAAAACTCTTCAAAACTATTTTCTTTTGCGACGCCCCAATCATAAGAAGATCCCTTCAAACAATTTAATGTCAATCCTAATCTATTACGTTCGCCGACACCTGCCTCATCCATCAAATTTTTCAATTTTTTAAGAAATATCATGGGATGTAATGACCCTCCTGGCACAAATGATAAATTTAAATCACCCAAATCCTTCCACAAAGAGACGTAATTTCTATCATAATTATTTTCATCTTTAATTTTATGTTCTGTGACAACATCATCGGACTTCACAATATCAACCTTTTTCGCTACTGTTTGCTCTAACTGATTAATGCTCCACTGCATCTCAGACATGCCTTCCGCTAGTTTAGTCATTACATCTTCTAATTTATCTACTTTCGATACTTTACTACATTTTGCATTTTCAATCTCGCCCTCATCATAATCGTTCTTATTTTTACGTGGCATTTTTATACAAATTATACAATTCACCAAATAATAATCCTAAAACTAACTAAAAGCTAACCTTACAACTTAATACTTTAAACATGATTTCTCATTTCACATTAAATTTAATAATTGTCAAGGTAAGCATTCTTTCCTAACAATGAATTTTAAATTTTCAAAAGCATTGTAATTGTAAACAAAATAAACCTAATACAACGTACTTTAAAACTCGTTAGCTTTAATCTGTTAAAGATAGAAAACTTCGAACTCCAGGGTTACAATACCAGTTATACCTGCAAATTCCTATCTAGCATTCTACACAAACATGAGTCGTATAGGTCCAATACTTTCTTCACAATTCTACCTAAACCTGGCCTTAATTATACCGCATTCCCATGTCATAAATTTTTCTTTTACAAGTTTGGCTGTACCTAACAAATATGTCTTTGTTTCCTGGAAAGCTGGAATTTTACTTTTCCCCTCGCCTTTATTTCTGGTCTCACGTTGTGGCGTCAAATTGAAGTGCTCCTTTTTTTCACATCTGAATTTATTTCACTATTTGATGGTTAATTGTGCCTCGGACTAGTAAGTCATTTAGTAAACAAAACAAAAAAAACATGGAAACTACTTATTTATTGCAATTATAAACACACAAACTCCTCCTCTTAGGGCGCGTAGAAATATTGAAAGGAATCGTATCCAACGTTAATGTTAAACCAAATGCAACTAGCAGTATTTAAATTAATGGCTGTTACAAATACAATTAGATATACCATGCCACTACGGTATATCAAACAAACAATAATAAATTCAATAAACAACTGGAAACAAAATACAGAGTGATACTACCTTAATAATAATTGTCCCAGAGCATTTATTACACTGGTCACTATGAACGAACTATCACTGTCGCGACTTGCCTCTACTTTAGGGTCACGTCTTACCCTCACAAGCACTCAAGGCAGACTGCCGAATCCGTACTCCGCGCGCATACCACTTAGTTAAGGGCGGCACCACTAAAACGCACCACAAGTTAAAACCAAGATTTAACCTAGTAGGGTTTTACAACTGAAATGCGTTTGCACCGCTGCTAAGTCATATATTAAACCGAGATTTAATAAAGTCGGTTTAAACCCAGATTTAAATCGAAAAGAGCCATTTCCTTTACAATGGCAAATGGAATTTTTTTTTTACTTTTCTCCTGTTGTCAGTAACATTACCTAAACTGTTTATTTCTAAAATAATTATCAATTAATTATCAGCAGTAGAAATTATTGTAAAAATTGTTATTCGCTGCAATGAGTGTCTAAAAAAAGTTCGGTTATACTGAATTTGACGTGGAAAATCAAAATCACCATCCAACGGATAGTCCCACACAAGAAATTTTATTTTAATACTTTTTTAGTATATTAATATTGATTTTAAAGCAATTAACTATATTTATTGGGTTCAACGTTGTCTAATAAATTTATCAGTCGACGGTTTTAGGTATAGAAAACCTTCCGACATTTCAAGAACAGGGTTCAGGTAGGTCTTATCTTCAACTAAAATGTATGAAACCCCTAGAAACGTGCTACGTTGCCATGAATACTTTGAACAAACAGAGACTTTATAAAGCTTGGTTTTCTGATATGCGGTGCAACAAGAACTATTTTTAAGCAAGGCTCAAATGTAAAGCTGAGTTTTATAAAGTTAGGCTCAATTGAATAACGGTGCAAGCGAGCTTAAGAAATTTTACTTGCTTTATGATCTATTGACCTTAAAAGTTAATGGTATGAAACTGTTTACACCATTCGTTTCAAGTCATTCCTTGTGGTAAAATCCCCAATCACCTACCACTAAATTTTAGTTAATTTCAGTAGCAATGTAAATTTTACGTACTAGTTTAGTCGGGTTATTGTTTTAGTTTAGCAAATTAGTACATAGCCGATTAATACATTAATATTACTAATAAAGATCTGATTTCACAAAGTGTAGAAAAATCGTTGTTGGTAAGGTTGTGTGCTTTGTATTTCCCTAGCTAATTATTTTAGAGCATACTAAGACATTTTACTTGCTTTATGATCTCCTATAGACCCTAAAGATAATGACATGAAACTGTTTACACCTTGTGTATATATAAATTGAAACTATTCTCAACATTTGGTAACGTAGCCGATAGCTAATCATATGACATCATTACCCTGAATCACCGGATCAAGTGTAACATAATACACATATAGATAAGATCGTGTAGATTGCACTTACCAAAATAATTTTAAAAATGTACGAAAGACAAAATAGATATATTGAAGAACTAATTTAAACAAAATAAGTAACGTTGAGAATATATTTCAGATGTAAAAAACGAGCACTATACTGGAAAGCAATTGCTTTTCGTTAGTTTATGAGAACATATGAGCGTCCAACGCACTTATATGAGATGCAAAATAATTACACAAATCGTATGAAGATTGACGTTCGTTAGTATGTGATCACACGCGAGCTTTCAAGTTACCCTTAAAAGTGTAACATACACGCACAATAGATACGTAAATAAACGTTCGTTATTATGTAGGGACACTTGAACCTTCAGTGTACTTTTATAGGATGCAGAATAATTACACAAACTGTATGCAAAAATGTGTTTGTGAATATGTGATTGCATGTGGCTCCTCAACTTTCTTCTCCAGTATCAAGAGGAATTACTTAAAGTGTATGCAAATATACGGTCATTTAAATGTGAAAACGCACCTTTAAATGGTTTTTATAAGATTTTAAATAATTACAGCTTACAGCGGACGTTCGTTAGTATTGGGCCGCATGTGACTTTCCACATTAACTTTAAGAAATTTCAGAATGAGCATGGAAATGAGCGTGGGAATCATTGAACTATATATTGACATAACTGGAAGGGGCAGACCGCTTGCATGAAGCTACAGTTTGTGTGTCAGGCGCAATAACAAGGATAGACGATACTAAGGGACGATCGTCTCACGGCAGTAATGCCGTGGCTGCAATCATAGGTTAGGTTACTGTTAGAAATAGATATTATTATTAAAAAACACAAATCACTTAACACGCATATCAGCACAGTTGTTGCTATAACTATTGCAGACTGTTCTGATATGCGTGTTAAGTGATTTGTGTTTTGTGTTTTTTAATAATAATATCTAATTTGTGTTTTTTAATAATAATATCTATTTCTAACAGTAACCTAACCTGTCATTGCAGCCACGGCATTACTGCAGTTGTACTGAGGGGGGTTGTTGTCACTCTCAAACATACATTGCAGAGGGATTTAAGCAAGCAACTAGTTGTGTTTTTATCTTACCCACTTAAAGTTGTTAAGTATTTACTTGAATTTATATTTAGCCCATATTTTTGAGATTGTATTCTTTAAAAGAAAGTGAAATTTATATGTTGAAAAATTGTAGTCTCATTTTTGATTCTATGGTAATAAGAAAGCAAATAATCTGGAATGATGGGAAAGTTGTTTCACCGGTGGGGTCGATTTTAGAGGTGCTGTTGATACTTATTTTGATTCGGCAGCATCTGAAGTCTTGTTTTTTCAAATCGTTGGATTTTCGGCCAATTTTAAATGTCCTGTCGCTTATTTTTTAATACATAAAATAGATGCTAAAATACAAGCTCAATTATTGAAAGCTTGTTTAAGGCATTTGTATGAAATCGAAATTTTTCAGGTCAATTACCTGTGATGGTACAACTACAAATGTATCGACATAAACAAGTTGGGCTGCAATCTATTTAGTGGTAGTATCGAGTGTTACACCCTACTTCGAAAACTAATGTTTATTGTATTGAAGCGTGCCACTACTACCGTGTTTCTCTAATTTAAAACAAGTAATAACAAACGTCTTTATTACTCACTGTTCACAAGTCTAATTAACAGTATATGCCTTTATTTGTAGATGTTTTCAGTCCACTTAACAATGAAGCACTATTACACTAATGAATTTACAAGCACTAATATCTTCTTAAACTAAGTTCTTAGCCATAGGTTTATGAACAACACTAACACAACTATTTATTTATTACACTTCTATTTATGTATTGTACAAGCTGCATGTACATTAGACACGTGCACTTAATATAACATTTACTACTATATAACGTTACACGATATAATTTATATTAGACATTCTGGTATCGACTGACTCTTGCATTTATTAGCGGTCTTATATATATATATATATATATATATATATATATATATATATACTCTGAATAAAAGATATGACTCATCCTCCAGTAATTACGAGAAGCTTCCTGGTCCATTGAGAATAAACAGTGCTGGCGGCGTTTTGTGTGTTTGATTGCTAGAAGAAATCTCGAATCCTGGAGACTATGCAGAGCAACATGTGCAACATTTACGTTTGGTAAATTCGCTTACAACGGCACATGTTTATTATAACAATAAAATAATGAATGTGCATTTAGCAGCACAAACACTTAGCAGAAGTGTAGCAGATGCGATGGAATACCTACAAAGCGTTTAAGATCCAAATTTTTATGGCTGTAAAGCAACCATTGAATTTGTGAGGGTATTGATAGATTATTTAACATATTAAACTCGAGAAATCCTTTTGGAAATGGTTTCAAAGCACCGATATGACCTCATATGATTGCATACTTTACAAAGATTTTTGAGAAAAGTTCCATACATCTTAGGTCATTGTATGCGGATTCAATTCCAATTTTAAATCATGGAAGGAAAACTATTGCGTTTGGTTTTCTGATCAATATGAAAAGCACACTCAACTTGGCAAAAGAAGTATTTGCCTTAGAAGAACATCCTGTTGAGTATTTACTTACATACAAATGTTCACGGGATCATCTTGAATTGTTTTTTTCTTGCAAAAGATCCAAAGGTGGCTGGAACAATAATCCCAAGACAAACCAATTGAAATGGGCATTAAGGCAATTATTATTTAAAAATTCAGTAAAACCAAGTGCAAATACAAATTGTGGAGACTATGGCACATATTGTACTCCAGCATTTGAGTTTAGATCCGAAAAACGAACCATTAACGATGGGTACAATACAGACGACGATTTCGACGATGAAATTTTATCATTAATTAATGGGAGCGAACTACAGACTATCAAGAAAATGTTGTATACTACATTTCGGGTTACATCGTTCGCAAATTAATTAACACTATCAATTGCAGTGACTGCGTCGAAATTTTAATTTATCAGCCCAACATTTTTACTGAACATACTTATGCTGCCAAAAATAGAAGTTACAAAAGCTACAAAAAGTTTACTCAAATCATAAACCGAAGGAAATTATACAATACTTCTGAAACTGTATACAAAATTGTAAATTTCTTAGAAAAACCCTTAGACTGTTTTCCGAAAAAGAATTACGCAAAACTAGTAATCTTAAAAAGAAATTGCAAAATATGGCCATATGTCAATTTTCTGCTAATTTACATTTATTTATGCCCAAACATTCAATTTGCGAAGAACACGTGACAGAGGATTTGCATGAGCTTCAAAAAACTACAAGTATTGACAATATTTATATCAAGTGCAGAATGCACTATAAAGCAAAGTTATTAAATCCAAGTTGCACGGAAAAGATGCTAGTATAAGACAAAAATTTTCCAAGCTTATCTTATTTAAGAATTGTTAATATATATTTAAAGTCGAAATGTTTTTTCCTTTAAGTACTATATTTTATTGTATTGATAATAACTAAGAAAATTGCTTAAAACATAAAGCAGAATGAAATAATCAATAAAATTGTTCAAAATTACTTTACAGCTCCTGTAAATGCACTGTGTAAGAGAGAGACAACAACCCCCCAGATTGACCGGTTGCATAACCTGACCATTTGCCTCAGTATATGCAAACTTCGAGCTCCTTTCAGTTATGCCAATATATAGTTCAATGGTGGGAATATATGAACTTTCGAGACACTTTTACGAGATGCAAAATAAATACATAAATTGCATGTCACAAACGTTCTTTAGTATGTGATTGTGTTAATTCTTTACAAATTTGTTTTTTGTGATACGAAAATCGTACAAATCTACAGTTTTTGGAAATGCGTGTCCGTACAAAGAGCACATTTCAATTATGTTCTACTTTTATATGGACTTCCTTATACGTTCATAATTGCATTTTCTTTTAATACTACACATTTTTGTTAGTAATAAGTACAAGCTCTACAGTACCCATTCTCATTCAAATTAGTTGTCGATCGTATCGTTTGCACAAACTTGTTGAAAGAACTAAGTACAAAAAGTTGAATACACAATTATTTAAACTAACAATTTTAAATAAATTTTCTTCGTAGTTATCTGAACGTTAATTTTTCTTAGCATGTTTTTCATATATGCTTAAAACTTTAATATCTAAATCATCATCAATGTAGCAGCATTTTAATAGATGTCCTAGTATGTGATAAAAGTTGAATGGTTTGTTATTTGGGCATTCTTTTAAGACAAACAAAATAGCTTAGGATTACAAATTCACCAATATTACGTCTGATAAATCTTTACATACTCTTTGTAATAGGTATTGAGTTTAAACTTTCAAAAATAAATGTAATTATTTTTAAAAATAACGTATTATTAGTAGAAAGTTTAAGTTGTTCCTGTAGTTATTATAACAAAGCAATAGAAAACTTAATATAAAATAAGAATTCACCAAGTTGTGATACAATAATAAAGGGTTCACAAATTAAATAAAATTATCGTTACGTACATTTCAATTATATTGTATTCGAAAATGCTGTCAATTATTAATTAACAAAAAAATAACTATATTGTAGGCTAATTAAAAAATATCTACAAATAAAATAACATATATTAATGGACCAGCAAGTGTATGACCACATCATACACTTAACTGTTATAATTCAGTATAGGTATACTGCCAATTTTTTTTTAATTTACACATTGATATAAACATTGAAAGATCCATCACTTAATTTGAAAATTCTTTAGTAATTTAAAGATATTTTTCTATGAATTTTATTTCCAAAGCAGAGAATGAGTTGTTTTCAACTGCTTCTAACGTTGAGCGTTAATAATAAAAGACACATAGATCTTTGTTGCTCTAAGACTATCCATTGCACTATCTAACCTATAACGATATTTTTACATTTTGTTTAATTCGATCTCTTATACGCAAGCAAAACTTGTAAGATTTTTAAAAAAATATTTCAAAACATTTTATACTGTTTAGCTAAAATTTTCAAAAGAGCTTATAAATGATGGGAGTTGTGTTGCTTTGCAATACATTTTACAGTCTCTAATTATTCACTTAACTTTATCTTTATGGTATATGCTGGACACATATTTTTAGGTATTGTTGTGTATAAAGTTTTGGGTGATTATTAGTGTGGCTTATTTTATTTACGACTAACTAAATTATGTCACACAACTCTATCGTCTCAGGAAGGGTTCGATTTTGTTTTAATGTACCAAATTTTAATTATCTACTAATTTGTTGGATTCCTGAAATTTTTAACTTTAGTCGCCTAGTATCGAAACTAAATCGCCTCCATATTTTCCAATATGGATCATTGATTTACAATTATTTTTATAACAGAATTAAACCAATGCAATACAATGAAATTAAAGATCACTTACAGTTGGATCTCCTATATTCTTTACCGCAGTGTCTGTATGCTTTATTTCTCACAATTTTTTTTTATAGATATTGTTAATTAATATTCTAGATTGTTCTACCTGAAAAATTCAAAATTTGTATAAGAAATAATGAATATTTGTAATAAAACTTCCAGTTGTACTACTTGTCTGTCACTTAATTTTGTCAGGTCTTAATTTTATGTTTTTGAATAGGAATTAAGTTGACGTTCTTTCTGGCTTCCTATACAATGATGATTATTCGTTCTTATATACAATTTAGAAAAGTCTTTGATACAATCTTAAAACAGCTGTATAAAATTACTTTCCTAATATTTCTTTGGTTATTTTTGAATCTTGTTGTTGCTACTCTACTTCTACTATATCCTTACAAGTTCGGCTTCCAATAGACACTTGATTGGAACTTTGAATCTTGACAGATTTGGCTTTAATTAGTTTGTTCGCTGAAACTTTGTATTCTGGTATGATTATTTTCCAATACAATATCTTGTCCTGTTATCGATTTGTATTCTTGATTTTATTTATATTTTTGTTTCGTCGTTTCTTAAATCTCTATATTGCACACACAAATTCTTCCTCTAATATTAATTACACATCTGACATTCAGACCATTTCAAAAAGATAAGACAGTTGTCGTTTTGGTTTTATTCTTTTTTTAAACTTTGAACTTCAATATTTTACAACTTTACAATAAATCTAAATACAATGGCTCTTCAAATTAGAATCCTTCCTTCTATCTTATTTTTAATGATAACTTTACAAACTATATTTTCAAATTTCTTTTAAAAAAAAACATTTATATCACAATTCTCTCTAGTTCAATTATTATTTATTTTTCCATGGTAACCCAATCTTAGCTTTTTCTATTTTCTGCCTACTTCCTCTAATTCTAAGTACAATTTTTTTTATATTTACTTTTATCTTTTGTATAAATAATTGTCTTTGTTCTAAACTACCTTACGCTAATTCTTTTATAGATCGTCTTTGCTCGTTTCTTAAACCTATCTACCAGTTGCTTTTTTACATTTTATCATTATTTCTCATTCAATATCACTAACCTAACACTCTATATTTAAAATGGATTTCTGTGTTATGTCCACCAGAAAGGACTTTGATTCTTTTTTACTATTGATTCTCTTCCCATATATCAGTCCAAATGTTTATCCCTACTCAAATTTACTACAGTATCACCACAAGCTGTGTCTTTGATTCTGAAGCACACTTTACAAACCTATCTTTAGAATTCTTAGTATGTGAATGGATATGAATTTTGAAGTTACTTAAATAAATTGCATGGAAATTAATGTACACTAGTATTAGTATGGGAATGAATATGCTTTTGTATAGAATACTTTTGTGATACGGAATAATTACATAAATTGCATGCAAATGAACGACCATTGAGACCGCATATGAATTATCAATTCACTTTTATTAACTGTAGCATAATTGCATAAATTGCATGCAAATGGACGATCGTTAGTATGGGACTGCAGATGTATTTTCAAAACACTTTTACAAGATGCACCATAATTGCATAAATTGCATGCAAATGGACATTCACTAGTATGGGACCGCATATAAATTTTTAAATTCCCTTTAGAAGTTGCAGCATAATTACATAAATTACATGCAAATGGCCGATCATTAGTATGGGTCAGCATGTGAATTTCGAAATTACTTTTACGAGATGTTGCATAATTACATAAATTGCATGCAAATGGACGATTGTTAGTGTGGGTCCACATATGAACTTTCAAATTACTTTTAAAAATTGCAGCAAAATTACATAAATTGCATGCAAATGGACGATCGTTAGCATGGAACCGCAGATGCGTTTTCAAATTCCCTTTAGAAGATGCAGCATAATGACATAAATTACATGCAAATGGACGGTCATAAGTATGGGTCCGAATATAGATTTTCAAATTACTTTCAAGAACTGCAGTATAATTACACAAACCGCATGCATATGGACCATCGTTAACATGCAACCGCATGTGATTTTACAAATAATATTTACGAATTGCAACATAATTACATAAATTGCATGCAAATGGACGAACATTAGTATGTAGCCGCGTATGATTTTTCAATTTATCTTTACGAGATGCAGCATAATTACATAAACTACATGGAAAGGGACGAACATTAGTATGGGTCCGCATATGAGTTATCAAACGACTTTTTAATGATGCAGCATAATTACATAAATTACATGCAAATGGGCGATCATTAGTATGGGTCCGCATATGAATTTTCAAACTTCCTTTAGAAGCTGCAGCATAATTACATAAATTGCATGTAAATGGACGATCCTTAGCATGAAATCGCAGATGCACTTTCAAAACGTCTTTAGAAGATGCAGCATAATTACATAAATTGCATGCGAATGAACGATCATTAGTGTGGGACCGCACATGAGTTTTCAAAACATCTCTACGAGAAGTAGCATAATTACATTCAAATGGGCGCTCATTAGTATGTGTCCGCATATGAATTTTCAAACTATTTTTACGAGTTGCAGCATAATTACATAAATTGCATGCGAATAGACGGTCGTTAGCATGTAACCGCAGATGCATTTTCAAAACATTTTTAGAAGATGGAGCATAATTACACAAATTGCATGCAAATGATCGCTCATTAGTATGGAATCGCATATGAATTATTCATGTATTTTTAATTGATGTTGAATAAGCACATAAAAAACACGTAAATGAGCGTTTATTAGTATGTGAGGACAAATTAATATGCTGTATTATGTGAACGTTTAGTGCAATTATAAATGTAATTTTGTTGTTGGTGCTACCAAGGTCGTGCAGTGGATTGCTTTTGAGGATGAAATCGCATACGTGAAGCACAATAATGACATAAATTGTCTATCCAAAAAGCGTATTTTAATAATCCTCTACTATTACGTCGATCTAGTTAAATGTTCACAAGCGCTTTTTATTTTAATTCCACATTCGCTGTCAGTAATACCACAAATTCTGTAAAATAATTTTCGCTCTAAAATTAGGTATCGATCGCCTCGCTTACATGAACTTGTTTACGAACTACATACGAAAAGATACTATAGGGGAAAGGTGGCATGAAAGAGACAGTTTCTATAACTAAGAAACCTGTAGCACAAGAATGTAGCAGCTTTGTCATTAGATGGCGGAATTGTACTACAGATGTCTTCAACAACAATTATGGTAGATAGCTTAAATTTTGTGAAATAGCTTGTGTTTATAATTTTTTATCCATAAAAGTAAACATTTAAATTTTTTTCTAATTTGTGTGCATAATTGTTTGTTTGTTTTTCGTGGAACGTCTTAGTGTTGGATACTGGTATACTAAAACATTACAATTAAAGTGAAAGTGTACTTCTCGCTACGAAGTTAGGTTAGTATAGTAGAAAAATTCTGTATTGAAAGAGACAGAAAACTAAGTGATGAAAGAGACGCGTCCCTTTCATAACCGAGTAGTGTCGCTACCAGTATCTCTCACTTCATTCAATACCTTTATTTTTTTAATTTTTAAGGGCATGGTGAACCAGGAAAATGCAGCAAAAAAAGAATAAGGAGGCCTCCAGCAATAGTAGAAACGGCAGTGCAAGAGGTAATAGAAAAAGGACAACCTATTAGAAGCGTAGCTGTGACATATGGAATAGTCAAGTCGCTTTTAGCACGATTGGTAAAACGGGTTCTATAAAAACTTACAAGTAAGCAAACATCAATTTACTCCCGAAGATATTTATAATGCTGACGAAACAGGTTTGTTGACAGTAACAGAACTACCAAAGGTAATTGCACAACGGGGTACTAAACAAGTAGGCCTGATCACATCTGCCGAAAAAAGCCAGCTTGTTACAATGCTATCTTTTGTGTCAGCAATTGGCAGGTCAATTCCACCAGCATTTATTTTTCCTAGGGTAAATTTTAAGTCATTTATGACTGAAGATTGTCCTACAGGAAGCCTGGGGTTAGCCAATAAGACGGGATGGATGACTTCTGACAATTTTATTCTTGCTTTTAAACATTTTGTAAAACGTGCAAAACCTACTAAAGCAAAACCTGTGTTATTGCTAATGGATACTCATGAGAGTTATATGACTTTGGATGTCATTATGTATGGGAAGGCGGTAGGGGTTACTTTGCTAACGTTTCCTCCTTATTGTAGCCATCGGCTACAACCTCTAGATGTGGCGGTGTATGGTCCATTTAAATCATTTTACAAGGTTGCAATGAATGATTGGATTGTAGCTAATCCTGGAAAAGCAGTGTCAATCGACCACATACCCAGACTAGCCAAATTTGCATATCAAAAAGCTTTTTCAATCGTTAATATAATTTAAGAAAACCGGAATTGTTCCTATTCATTCCCAAAATTTTCCAGACGAAGCTTTTTTACAATCCTATGCAACTGATCACCCTCAAATATTAAATACAGAAAACAAAATTGCTGTAACGCCATCTACAAGTTCTGAAACAGGTGTCGATATCACTAAAAATGATACAAAACTAAATACACCTGCCACAAGTTCGAGTGTGCTTAGTCCAGCAACCATACGACCATTTCCTAAAGCTCCTCCTATAGTCGTAAACATTAAAAAAAGAAAACGTGAACGATCTAGAATATTAACAAATACACCTGAAATGCAACTTATTAAAGAAGTTGCTAATCAAAAAGTAAGCAGAATGCAAAAACGATCGTTAGTTAAAAAAGAGAGGTGAAGCGTAAAGTTCTGATTGAAAGCAGCACTGAAGAAGAATCTGAAGAGAACGTCAGTTATGCTGAAAGCGATGACAGTGAAATGTCTGTAGAAGATATTTATGAACAGGATTTTGAAGTAAAGCCAGAAGACTACGTTGTAATAAAATTTACAACAAAACAAACACTTAAACATGCAGTCGGAAGGATTTTAACAACATTGACAGACAAAGAGTTTAAAATAGATTTTATGAAAAAATCAAAAAAAAACTGACAGCTTTCTATTCCTTGAAGAAAAAGATATTGCCGATGTTAATGCCAAAGACATTGTAGTAAAATTGACATCTCCAATTCAGTTGTCTGGCAGTGCAAGATTGTCAATTTTTATCGGCTTGCAAGACATCTAATTTTACTGGATTAATGTAACTATTATAAATAATAAAACTATTAACATGTTTTTTTATGTTTTCAAAGGGTATTGCTAGTATCTTGTGCACTAAATATTAGTTTTGCGAATATTAATTATCATGTCCCTTTCAATACATTGATTGTACCTTTGAGTACCTTAAGAGTGTTGAAAGGGACAAAAATAGGCAAAACAAAAAGATTAATTCCAGTATTGCTGGCAATGTGTTTCCTTTATATGTGACTGTTATTCGGTAAATAAAAGACCCCCACCTCTTGTAAAAGAATCAAAATGTGTGTTATTTAAATTTTTTTACATAGTTAGTGAAAATGTCCCTTTCATACCATCTCTCCACTACTTTACACAGTTAAGAAAATAAAATATGGCACTTGTAATTCAGTCAGATTAGAAACAACTGAATATTTGTATATTAGCATCAATATTGGTACTTTTACCGGAGTCATTTGAAATTTTCCGAGCACATTCAAATCCAGAGAAAAGCCTACATCTCACTGAAAGCCATATTTCCTTATAGGCATTGTAAAATTATTGGTTAGGTAATTTCGATAACTACAAGTGGTAGAGAAAAGTGGACATTGCATACGAAAATAATGATAATAAATAACAATGACTTCAAAGCATTTACCTTTGTAAATATAGGGAAGCGAAGCACTTTTATTTATTGCGGCCGTTTAGAACGGGAAGCGATAGTAGAATATATTTATTACGGCCATCTAGTATGAGAAACGAAAGTCGACTCTTCTCGTCCTCTCCATGGCAGTTGATAAGATAGTTCTTGCACATGCGAAGACAGCATAGTTTATCGATATCGCAGCACTTACAATAGGAGCGGTGTTTGAAGTAACTTCACGATACATACAATGACATTTGAAAATACCGGGCGGAGGTAAATAATTAACAAATTATAAATGCTTAAAAATAAGGCAAGCGGTAGATTATACACAATTATAAACGGAACATACCGGCCACCAAAATACAAGGCATTTTAAAAAAATAATTAAAAGGAGTGGGGCGGAATGAAAAATCGAAGAAATAAAGATTTACAAAAACAAAAAAAAAATTTACAATGAAGGCAAAGGACAAAGCTTTGACACAGGACGCTTCACCTTGCCATGATCAGTTTTAAGTGTGACAACCCTAACGACATCATCCGTCCCAGGAAGCACAGCCACAATACGGCCTAGGGGACCAACGAAGGGGAGGAACATTAGCGACCTTAATCAGCACTAATGTGCCCAACTCAACATGAAGAGACGATGTGTGCCACTTGGAGCGCTGTTGTAAACTGTGCAAATACTCCTTGGACAAACGGGACCAAAATCTTGTTGAATTCGCTGGAGCAATTGTCAGCGAGAGAGGCGGTTAAGCGGAAGGTGAGAAAGAGCGGGCTCCAGAATGGCGGTCAAAGGGGCCAAAGTGGGTGACGTAGATTATGACGAAAACGGTGAATCCAAGCAACAATGCGAGTAATAAAAAGAAAGGAAGAGTGATTTCTACAATTGATTAAATCCAACAGGAAGGTACAACAGCTGATAAAACAATAGAGTGTTATTCAGTGAGAACTTCAGGAGCCTCTGAAGGCGGAATATATGGACTGTAATTGTCGAAGCACTGGTACAAGGTTGGTGAAGCCGCCCACCTTAAAGAACATTGGCACAAGTCGGTAAAGGGTAAACTACGTGGCGCGACATTTGCAGGATTCTCGGTGGAGGAAATGTGATGCCAAGAGGCGCAAGATGTCTTTTCCTGAATGTAAGCAACTCGATTGGCGGCGAAAGCCTTCTAACGCTACGGCGGGGAACGAATCCACGAAAATTCTACCATGGAGTCAGACCAACAATAAATTTTATGAAATGTACGGTTAGAATCAAAGGTTTTGAGGACAAAGGTTATTAATTTGGATGCCAATGCGGCGGCAAACAATTCGAGCAATGCAAAGAGATTGTACGAAAAGGAGCGACCTTAGACTTAGCGCACACTAAGCGAACCTCAACAGCGGAAGGGGTAACAAAGCGAAAATAAACCACAGCACAGTAGGCACGATCGCATGCGTCAGCAAAAGAGTGAACTTCGCACGTAGTAAACTGTGGCGGAATTAACAAGGGGGATAAAGCGAAATCCAAAAGAAACGGTAACTCATGCAAGTATCTCTTTCACAAACGGAGGAAGTCGGGGAGCGGATCAGCTAGCTTGAGGTGAGCCAGATGACTGCAATGTTCTGAAGAAATATTAGAAGTAGGTAAATTTTCACAAATTTTGGGAAGTACTACAGCTTGGAAATTAATAATCTTTAAAAATGAACCTATTGGTTTGAGCAAGACGGTGAAAGCGCCATGCAGAGCTGCAGAGCGCATGATTCCTAAACCACTATGGGTAAGGAAATGTGAAGTAGTACGAAAACCTTAACGTTTCACACTATTTTGCGAAATAGAGAAAGTCATGCTACCCGAATCAGGTAAACCGCAAAATTTTTGGAAAAAAACAGAGCAATCAGCAATTTCCACTTAAACGGTGGAAAGTTTTAGCGAAGGAATTAAATAAAACAATATTCGAAGTTAACTGGCCACTACAGCTAAACGAATTCGATGCGTCCTCAGAAACAAAAGGAGCGGAGGGCTTGTAGCGGTCTTGAATAGCGGAACTAGTACAAGGTGAAACTTTAGAGGCGGCGGTGTCCGTGTTCCATGAAGCCTGGTTACTAGCAACGAAAGCGATTTTAAACGAAACGCAATCGAAGTGCAATAACGAATGATGACGTTGATTGCATTGGCGGCAAGAAAAAGTAGACTTGCATTTATTTAAAATGTGAGAATTGCTAAGGCAATTAATGCAAAGGTGTTGTTTATTTGCAAAATTGTAGCGATCTTGCGAACAAAGTTTGACGAAATCATTACAACGAAAAAGATCTTGTATACAAAGTGGACATTTATTAACATTAGGCTTTGTGTGTACTAACACGGAAACGGTGGAGCGTGACCTAGACAGGTTGCTGGAATAAATAACTTTGTTTAAATCGGTTTTATGATTTACCGACAAATTCAATAAAGATTTACAAAGTTTTTTCCAGATAAGCAATTAATTAACTCTTTATAAAATGGGATAGCGGTCGAATGTTGATGCAATTCAAAACTACGGGCAGTATGTACATCAAGGCGATTTAAAATCGTTTGCACAAGAATAAAACCCCATTGCTCTATAGGCAAATCAAATTTCTTAAGCGTTTGTAAATTGTCGGCAAAGGTATCAACTAATTTTTGCAAACCGGTAGGGTTATCAGAATTCAATTAGTTAAATTTGTCATTATTGTCCCAAAAAGCGGAGGTGATGTGGCGAATAATACGATATTTGTTGCGAAGTTTATTGTAGGCAGGAGAGTAATTGACTTCTGTAAGGTCAAAGTTCTTAATGCTTAATAGTGCGCAACCTTTCAGTACTGATTGAAGATATGAAAATTTGTCAACGTTTGACAGATCGTTATTAAAATGAACTAAACTATCAAAGCGGTTAATAAAGCTTTCAAAAAACAACCTTCTCCATAAAACGTAGGGAGGGTCAGCGACGGAAGAGACACTTTCGAATTAAAAGTATCTAGCAGACCAAACACAGTAGCCCGAGACAAAGAAGATTGACTAGGAAACAACTTGAAATAGAGCGCTTTTATTAGAAAGAAATTGTTATCGAAACGTTTTTGAATAGCCCCTTCTTTTCAAATTGTTCATCGGCAGAAGCAATTATACCGACTATTAAATTATGCTGAACAAAGAAACTTTCTCGTACTGTTTCAAGAGATTGATATTGCACGCGAAACAAATCTGAAAGAATTAGTTCAACTGCAGATTTCTGAGAAATTTCATACATTTCATGGAGTGAGTTATTCGCAATATGATGCAAGAAATAACTACGTTTTAATTTCTCCGCCATAATTAAAATTAAGAAAATATAAAAAAGGACAGACAAATGAAACCGATACTTTGGTGTTTAAATTAAAAGCAAATGCGGAGTTAATACATATGTTGGTTTTGTATAAAATTTTGGTACCAAACGTGATATCAAAAAATGCTAGTAAACAACTCAAACCAAAGAAATGAGGGTATTAAAACTTGGAATGATTAATAATATGGGCCATATTCTATACCCAATTAACATAAAATTAGTTAACAACGGTAATTCCAAGTTCGAAATATGCGAAAGATTAAACACGAATGTAGTAAAATTCCAAAATGAAGTTTGCAATTCCTTCAAAATTTAGTACATTACTACACTGAATGAAAATGTAAAAAACCAATCAACCTTCAGGCAATCGAATACAGATAAATACAAAGGCACGTCCAATGCTTTGATAAGCGGTATGATATTATGAATTTATTATCATTTACAACTTGTACAAATGTTCACATCCGGCTCGAAAGAACATGTAAAATTATTGGTGCGGTAATTTCGATAACTGACAGTGGTAGAGAAAAGTGGACATTGTATACAAAAATAATGATAATAAATAACGATTACTTCAAAGTACTTACTTTTGTAAATATAGGAAAGCGAAGCACATTTATTTATTGCGGCCGTTCAGAACGGGAAGCGATAGTAGAATAGTAGAATCTATTTATTGCGGCTATAGTACAGGAAACGAAAGTAGACACTTCTCGTCCTCTCCATGACAGGTGATAAGACAGTTTTTACACATGCGAAGGCAGCATAGTTTATCGATATCGCGGCACATACAATACACATGCGCAGTGTTTAAAGTAATTTCACGGCACATACAATGGCATTTGAAAATACCGGGCGGAGGTAAATAATTAACAAATTCTAAATGCTTTAAAATAAGGTAAGCGGTTAATTATACACAATTATAAACGGAACAGGCATTATATTTCTGTAAAATAAAGATGAAGCTGTGCGAGGCACCTATTCTATCTTATGTGAACTATTGCGACGAGACTTATGACCATTGCCAGTATATACAACGTTCGTGTTTGCAATATGTCTATGTTGTAAGAAAATATAAACGAGTCTTCTACAGGCTTATAGAGACAGGATGGCTAAGAACTAAAATGCATATTAACATTTTAATGAACAAATCTGCACTAATCTCCACTATATTTGTATAAGAAAATTAAGTTTAGGTGTGATATTCTTAGGGTCTGCCTTCGCGCACATTGTCCGATATCCATATCTAAACATACAGCAGAAACGTTTAAGTCATCGTTTTCTTATCAAATGATGAATTTATATGCGAAACAAATCTGTAAAAATCCGCAAAATCGCGAAAACAATTTTCTTAACGTTATTATTTATAAAGTAGTGGGCTACTATTAACGCGTTTCACCAATTTACAACAAGTAATAACAAAAGTCTTTATTATTCACTAGTTTAATTAACAGTATATGCCTTATTTATAGATGTTTTCAGTACAATTGACAATGAAGCACTATTACACTAATGCTATTTACAAGCACTAATATCTTCTTAAACTAAATCCTTAACCATAAGTCTTCTTAACACTAACACTACTACAATTTATTTATTACCCTTTTGTTTATTTACAGTATTGCCCGAAATAAACAGTACTGAAACTAAGTTGGCGATGTTTTTATGCGTGCGCTGTCACACTCAAGTTAGCTAGTATAGACCTGTCAAGTAAACCTCAAACAAGTAATTAGTAGGGCCTAATTGTTAAAAATGGTGTTAAGTACAGAGGAGAAAGTGTTTCTGGTAGAGCATTATTTTCGTTCATACGGAATCGGCCGACGTAATGGTGCAAGTTTGCTATACGTGTCTGATCAATTCACACAAAGGTTTAATAAACGTTCTCCAAGTAATGCTGTAATTTTGAAGGTTATTGAAAAGTTTAGAAATACAGGTAGTGTATTGTGCCAACGAAAAGGAAACTCGGGGCGTCCCAGGACAGTTAACAACAACAATAACCATGCATGAACGTGTTTTTGAGCAAATCTTAGAAAATCCGAAAGTCAGCCAGGCAAGGACAGCGTTACAACTTGATTTAAAAAGAACTTCCTTTCAAAGAATCCTGAAGGAGCTGGGTACATTTTCGTATGTGATTCAGGTACATCAACAACTACGTCCTCGGGATTATCGCAGTAGAGTGGAATATTGCGCCAGAATTCTCGCGTTACAGTATGAAAATCCTGAATTTTTGAAAAATGTTTGGTTTTCAGACGAAGCACATTTTCACTTGTCAGGCTATGTGAATCGTCGCACAAATCGATTTCTGGGCTTTGCCAGACCCGATGAGGTTCAAAAGGTTCCTTTACATAGTGAAAAAGTGAGTGTCTGGTGTGCTGTTTCCGGACACGGAATCATTGGTCCGTACTTTATCGAAGAGAATGGTAGGCAAGTCACACTTAATCAACAGAGGTACAGACAAATTTTAACACGATTTATTCCTGATCTACGTCAATTCTGTCGTGCACGTAACTTGGCATTTCGAAACCAATTTTTCAGCAGGACGGGGCAACTTGCCATACTGCTGCCGCAATTCGTCAATTTCTTCAAGAACATTTTCCAAGCAAATTCATATCACGATTTACTGACTTCCCTTATCCTTCACATTCTCCAGACCTCACACCTCCAGACGCATACATTTGGGGCATGGCTAAAAATGCCGTTTTCAAACGGGCACCACAAACCATCGATGAATTAAAGGATGCCGTTAGAGTCTTCTTCGCAGCCCTGAGACAACCCTTATTCAATAACATGACCAGAAACTTAGAACATCGTTATGAAGTCTGTCTCGAACGAGGAGGTGCACATTTAGAACATATAATAAAGTGTCAATAATATGTATTTTTTAAATATACAAAACAATTACAATTTCAGTACTGTTTATTTCGGGCAATACTGTATGTACAAGCTGGCAGTACGATATGCACGTTCACATAACACAAATTTATATTTACTATAGAACTTTCAAAACATAACTAACTAACTTTACACAATATGATTTATATACGACATTTGGATATAGACTTACCAATATACACTCATCATCGATCTGATATATATCCTAAAATTAACTAGATGATTCATAGTCTGGTGTTTGCTGGAATGTTCTAGACTTCTGTAGAATACTTCGGTTACGCAACTTGCGTGTTTGACGAGTTGTCTAATAGTGCGTAGCACAAAAATCTGAGATAAATATTGTAAAAAATGCATAGAAACTTTGAATAATCTTCTAAAATATTTGCTGAAATGTATATCAGATCAGGACTTCAACGGTCTTTTAGTAGACGCTAAAGAAATTGCTGAAAGTTTAAAAACCGAACAACCATTTCCAGACGTTCAAACAGTCAGAAAACGTAAAATTAAACAAAAATTTCAGTATGGATATGAAGATCAGCCTATTGTAAATCCAAAAGATGAATTTAAATTCAATTTTTATTTTTTTATTTTGTATACAGCTATAAATTCTATCCTGGAAAGATTTTCTCTCTTAAAGGAGCATGGTAACACTTTCAATTTTTTATATGACTTCGGCAAATTAATATCTATGGATAAAGCTACCTTATCACAATTTTGTAAAGATGTACAAATTAAATTAACTGATAATAATCTTGATCTTGAAGGTGAGATTGGAACATTTCAAAACTTCTTAACTGTGTCACGTACCCTAATAGGCACTTTGCCGTGTAGTTATTGATGATTATCAATGCTAAACAACACACAGCGGGTCGTAGGTTTTTGGATACTAATTTGTTGAAGCTTGTAAGAAATAAATACTCGATTTCACCCTTTAAAATATTTAATAAAACGCCTGTGAATTAACACACATCCACTACCAACGGTTATAAGCTTAAATCTTAATACTATTACTTAGCTTTACTCCAAGCCGGAACAAGTTAATCCTATACACAGCGATTATTGACAATCATTCAGTTTACATTAAAAATAACACTAATAATAACCCGACCTAATACTCGTTGTTTTCGCGGCCGTGCAAATACATTTCCAATGCTCCACCCGAAGATACAACATTGGCCAGCAGGCGAGCTTTTTGTTGCCTGAAAATTTAGAATTTCGCCAAACCCTTGCCGTTTCAGGCAAGGCAGGGATCTTTAAAGTGCGTGACAACACTCACACGGGGACCTCCATTTAACCTCTCATCCGAAAGAGGGGGTAGTTTTTGTAAAAAATGCTCACCTGCCATTTTTCAAGCAGTCGGCCGTGTCGGGATTCGAACGCAGGACTTTGGGATCCATAGGCTTACGCTTACTACATTGATCCACGGCGACGCGCTAACACCGCGACCGCACCGAAGCAAGTTCCATCTCTCACTGCTCGCCGACCACTTCGCTCTGACACCACCACCCTTTTTAAGTAGCGGATGACCCTCGAGTAACGGTACACCTCCCTTTTTAAACACCCTAAAAATTAAGATTCTTTGACTACGCAAGTTATGTATCCCCCATTTTATGTATGTATTATAAAATAGAATCTAATAGGAAATTATTAAAAATCATTAAGAAATTATTAAGTCAAGTACAACAATGTAATCCAAGGATAGATATAAAAAAGTTATTAACAGTTCATGAGAACGGATATGCAACTTTGTATCCGAGACGACAGTGATACTGCAGGTGGCAGGTCACAGACGGTCAAGATATCTCAATTACCTAGAAATAAGATTGAAACAATGTAACAAAGTGTAGAATTAAGAGTAAAGCAGACATGAGATCTGCAAGTTCCCACAGTCATGTGAGGGTGTAGGATTATTATAAAAAGCCCGGGAGCTCAAAGCCCGGCAGTCAGTCTTCGAACTCCATACTTAGTTGTTCAAGCTACTCAAGAGAGTCAGTCTGAGTATTACAGCTTTTGCATTTTTGTTTACCTAGGCTACTCGCCCTAATAATAGTACAATTAATTAATTATTTTGGTTTAAAGAAAAGAACAGTTTGTCAAAATAAATAAATAAATTTGTTAAGTTTTGGAAACGTTTTTTAAAAACATCGCTCCAAAGGCCCCGAATCTTAACTGGCGTTATAACCTTGAGCAAAAAGACATCAGAAAACAGTAAATTTACCAAAGTTTCATTACTAAATAGGATACTACGGTATGATTTCTCCCATAATTTTCTTTATTATTAAACTGCAAATTTTATAACTTTGTAACGGGCATTTTTGGTAGTTTAACATTTTTCGCTTCCTTTCTGTTAATGTACTTAAAAATACATCGTTTCTTTGAGATCGCTGTTTGTATAAAGGAAATACTTCAGAATAATGCAGAATTGTATGCAATTTAACTCGTGTGTAGTAATTTAAAAATAGATTAATTGAAGTTTGATTTTCACTTAATAAATAAATTGCATCGTTCTTGGCTTGCCGTCGTATAAATTTTGTTCCTTATGTGGATATACAAGTTTAGATAAGAGTCGATACGCGGTTGGTATAACAACGATTTTATATCTACAGATGAAGAGTTCTAGTTTGTCCTTTGTTACTATATGTTAATTACGTTACGTTGTTAGTTTTCGTGCTTGGTTCTTATATATATTAATTACGTAAAAGTTACTGTTTGCTGTTTTGCTTTAAAACGAATAAACAGATAAGGAGTCGTGTTTTGTTCTTTATTCCGATATACTAAGTACGCTGAAAATTCTGGTTTCCTCTTTGCTTTGACTAGTGAAAATCAATGCGGAATTTAATTTTCGTATTGTTCATGTACGAGCACGGCACGATTTTTTAGTTGTTTTCTGTGAAATAAAAATTGTATATTAACTGTACAAAAGTGTTTTACGGAACATTTTGACGGACGTACTTTAGTGATACACGTGCTTTATTCATTGTGGTTTTCCTAGTTGCTTTGTCTTTTTGACTTTTTTTTAAACTATGTGTGTGCAATCTAGTTTCGCGGTTCTTTTTCTTCTCAAAGTAGCGCACACTTTGGATTAGTTAAATACAGTGCTACTGTGGTTTCTGAATTTTCTAACAACAAAGAATCTAAAATAGATCTTTGCTTGTGCAAGTTTCGTGTTTGTGAAATATAATAAATTACCGGTTTACTAAGATATTGGCGGAAATTTCTCACTGCTTTTTGGGATGTTTATGAAAATAATATACATCTGGTCCCAGTTGAAATCAAACTAGTGCTTCAGAATATTTCGAAATTATTGTCTTAGGAAATAGAATTACCAAGAAATTTATCAACTACCTAGTTCCGACGCGTGATATTGTCTGCTGCTAACCCCAGTGAAATACGTAGGTGTGATTAGTGTAACGTGTGAGAAGTCCCATCAACACCCTCACAGTCAAGGGTGAAGTGCTTCGTTAGTGCTGGACATCGTTGAATCTCACACTTCCATTGCAAGGAAGCGTTGCTGAAGGACTTTTGTAAGTTGAACTATTTCCTACTGGTTATTACTTTAAATATCTATTCGTTGCTTTACCATATCTTTGTCGTTCTGATACCTTTTACAATAGACTTGCATGCTATTTTAAAACATAGAAAAAAAAATAAAGAAAGAAAGGAAAAGAATCAATGCTACTGAATTACTCATATCAATTGTGTCTTACCTATTTATTTACTGAATTACTCATATCAATTGTGTTTTACCTATTTAATTTTTTTAACTTTTTGTCTGATTTATGTTTAATTAGTGTGTGAGGAAACGTTTCTGCTACTCCCCAATATTACCTCACTGTGTACTAAATATTTTTCTGTATTGCTTTTACCGTTATTATATTATATAGTTTATCGAAACAGTTTCTTTTTTTTTCATTCTACATAGTACTGAATAACTTAGACTTTTCATTGCTGCTATGCTTTTTCTTTATTTCAGGTTTGCAGGACTAATCTTTTTTATTGCAAGTTTACTATTCTAATTTCTTTTATTGCAGGTACTGTTACTAACTCCTTACCGCCGCATCCATCATAGGTCAGTCTGCTTTCTACAACCCCCCCTACTCTCCGATTGAGCCGGGTCATTTCTTGACTTTCTTTGTGTTACGTAACATAGATTTTTGGCGCCCAATGCGGCTGCCACAAAAAAAACGTAACAACTTCATAAGGTTTGCCCTTTGATTAATTAATATTATTGAGTTCAATTGTTCATTGAACTCTCACAAAACAGTACATAACTACAAAGCTTAGCCTTATATCACATTTTGTGCTCAGGTTCACCATATTGTCGTTGTTCTGGCCAGAAAAACGGCTAAAAACTTAATTATACTACAACAATTCAGGCTTTGCTAATCAGGTCGCGCAGAGTTATCATAAAGCCAACGAATTTGTTTAACCACAACTATTATACATAGATAATCGTTTGTAAGATGCAACATACATTACAGATACTGATACTGTTATACCTTTTAACAAAATTGACTCACTGTAACCTATGATAAATTTAAGTAAATAACGCAATGGCAGAATTCTCATTTATAACTGCTGTATATTATGAATGCTACAAAATATTACTTACTATACCTATACCGTTCATAAAAACATTTTAAGTAATGAATTATATTTTTTAGCATCCCTTACATGCCTATCAGCGGGAACCGCTGTGGGATGGAGCGGTCAACTAGCAAACGATTTACTAAACGGGAAACTAGGTTTCAATGTAACAGAAGATCAATTGGGGTGGATTGGATCATTTCTCTACCTCGGAGCTGCTGTAATGTCACTATTTACTGGTGCAATTGCCGATGCTATTGGTAGAAAGTCACTTATGCTACTTTTAGTACTTCCTTCAACCATTGGTTGGTGTCTTCTAATATGGGCAAAATCAGTAGCTATGCTCTATTGTGGAAGAATTATAACAGGAATGGTTGCTGGTGCCTTCATTGTTTTATCAGTTATGTATACTGTAGAAATAGCTCAAAAAGAAATACGCGGTGCTTTGTGCAGTTCCATACAACTCATGATCACCATTGGTATTTTCTATTCGAATTTCTTACCCGTTTTTTTAGATTACAAACTTTTTACAATATGTTGCACCGCTATACCGCTTGTGTTTGCAGTGCTATTTTCCCCGATGCCAGAAACACCAATTTATCTCTTAAAGAAACACAACTTTGAAAAGGCGCACTCAGCGTTACAGCGACTACGAGAAGAAACTTACGATGTTGAAAAAGAACTTTTAGATATGCAGACCAGTTTGGAGGATGAACGGTTAGACTCAGTAACTAACGTCGTATTTCGGTCTTTAAAAAAAAGTTCTACCAGAAAGGCTTGTTTGATTGGGTTTGGATTAATGTTTTTTAAAACGGTTTGCGGTATTGATGCTTTGACGGCATACGCAGTATATATATTTTCAAACGCCAATATTGGAATATCACCAAATATCTGTGTAATAATTTTAATTAGTTGTCAACTAGTAGTAGCGGTTTTTCAGTCGCTGGTAGTAGATCGTTTTGGCAGAAAGATTTTGTTATGTATTTCAGGAACCGTTATGACTATATGTCTTTTAGTGGTTGCTCTAACCTTTTTACTGAAGGATAGACAAATTATTTCTGAAGAACATTATCGATATGTAAATTTTTTACCACTAATTGCACTAATATTGTATTGTATATCGTTTGCTTTAGGAATTGGTCCAATTCCTTTCTTAATATTGGGCGAAGTATTCCCACAAGAAATCAAAAGTTTGGCATCGTCTATAGGAACATTTATATTGTGGATAACGGGGTTTTTAGTTACCAAATTATTTATATTGGTTAATAGTGAGTGGGGAAATGATACAGTATTCTTTATTTTTGCAGTATTTACCGGCGCCTCTGTAATATTCGTTATAATTTTAGTACCAGAAACAAAAAATAAATCGCTGAAAGAAATTCAAAACGATCTCAAGTAAAGCAGATTGGACATCATGTCTTTGGTTAACTAAAAGATTTTAACAGTTTATAGAAATAGAAAAACGTTTTTATGTAAAATAGTAAAACAAATCATATGAATATCCTTTTATTATATAATTTTAGCCATCTCTGCCCTAGGGTGTGAATACTAATATCGAACTGCATTGAGACTAGGAGTTAAGGAGATGTTAGACCGGCTAGCTTCAATCATCTCGTTAGGAGATCAGCATTTATGACAAGCAAGCTATGCTCGCAAATGTTAACTAGATAACAATAAACCGAAACATCTATACATAGGAACTAAATGTAGATATTACAGAAAAAGAAACGCTTTTTTCATGATTCATAGTTAATTATACAGGCTGTCCCTCGGGAAGGTATACTACTGTAGCGGGCTACTACTACCGCGTTTCACTAATTTAAAACAAGTAATAACAAGAGTCTTTATTACTCACTGTTCACAAGTCTAATTAACAGTATATGCCTTATTTATAGATGCTTTCAGTCCAATTAACAATGAAGAACTATCACACTAATGCTATTTACAAGCACTAATATCTTCTTAAACTAAATTCTTAACCATAGGTCAATTAACAACACTATCTCAACTATTTACTTATTACACTTTTGTCTATTAATGTATTCTGCAAGCTGCATGTACATTAGACACATAATATAACAAAGGCTCAACTATTTAACTTTACACGATATAATTTATATTCGACATTCTGATATAGACTAACTCTGTACTTAATCATCGGTCTTATTTATACCGTAAATTAAAAAGGATAACTCATCCTCCAGTAATTGCTAAAAGCTTCCCGCTTCATGGAGAATATACAGTGCTTGCGGCGCTTGGGTGTTTGACGGGTTGCCTAATAGTAGCTCGCAACACTGTCCCCTCTTTAAAACCGTTACATCTCGTAACTGTAAATACATTTTGAAGCCAATTCGATGACTAATGACGGTATCGGCAGCTATTTCCTATGGTGCATCTACCACGTCGTTGAAAGTAACAGTCAACACTCTTTTCTTGGTCTTGGTAGGCAATCGGTTGATAACAACAAACAAGGACCTGGACCTTGGTTCTCTGGAAAACTACTTCTAGCATATTTTGGGCAATCCTTCAATCTAAGCGATCCGGTCCACAGCCTAGCTTGGGCACCGCTAGTCTCATTACTCCATTTTCCATCATCTAAACCTTAAGATTTAGCAAAGCCTTCCATAGATGTCCATAACTAGGTCTCTGCCAAGAGGAATTTTTGATGACCAGATAGTAAACAAAACGGTTTTTATCCTGAAGAACCAAAGCTTTTCTTACAGTTGGCTGCTGTTGTACTAATTCATCCACACATCCAAACTTTTTCGTGAAAACAACAGCTATTTCCCTTGACATTTCCAAATCTTGAGCTACGCAATGTGCAAGGAAATACTCTTCTGGTGCTCTAAACAAATCTTGCTGTTTTCAACAACAACGCCAAATCTTGCCTTAGCGGAACCACCATACGACGCCATAAAACTCAAAATCTACATTTGGCTTATGATTAATAACCCGTCGAACACCATTCTCAATATTCAAGCTTTCCTGGTTGTTGCCAGGATGTTAAACGGTCAAAGTGTACCACTTTCGGTTCGCCACGGGGAGATCTTCTGATTCGGTATTCTACATCATTAATTCTTTTTAACGCTTCGTACGGGCCTTTTCATTGTCTTTGTAGCTTTGGCAACAATTCGCGTTTTGTTTGTGGATTGTACAACCAGGTTGGTAACCCCTTTCTTGTGCTCTCGCGTCATATTGTGATTTCATTCGATCGTTTGCTGCCTGGATATTCTTTCTGACGTTTTCGTGAATGCTATTTGATCTTTCACGAAACTTACTAACGTAATCTTTACCTGCGATCTTTTCTTCAGGTTTAAATCCAAACTGAAGATGACATGGTAGCCGCAATTCACGTCCTAACATCACGCAAGCGGAAGAGTATCCTGTGCTAACATGTACCGAAGATCAGTACGTCAGTAGGAACAAATGCAAATATTGGTCCCAGTCTCGTTGATGTTCAGAGACAACTTTGGCGAAGTACTTTCCTAAGGTCCTGTAAATTCTTTCAACCATTCCATCCGATTGGGGATGAAGTGACGTGGTTCTAGTCTTCCTGATTCCAAGATGCTTGCAGACGTTTTAAAACAACGCTGATTCGAAGTTCCGACCTCGATCGCAGTGTAATTCGAACCGAACTTCAAAGCGACTAAACAACTCCCTCATTAGTACATTTGCAACCATCTCGGCTTCTTAGTTTGGTATAGCATATGCCTCCGGCCATTTGGTAAAATAATCCATTGCAACCAAGACGTATTTATATCCTTTTTCTGATTTAGGAAACGGACCAGCTATATCAATGGCTACCCTCTCTAAAAGATTCTCCATGTTATACTGTCTCATTGGGGCTTTCCGTTTTGTGATCGGGCCATTTGCAGAGGCGCACAACTCACATTTCCGGGCACCATTCCGTCACATCTTTCTCTCACTCTGTCAAGAGTTCTTTTCACGTTTAAGTGCCCTCCGGAAATACCATCGTGCAAGTGCTGCAACACTTCCGGCACTCTGCTTGTCGGCACTATCACTTAGAGTCTCTCAGTGCCATTTTCACATTCCGCCCGTCGTTTCAAGATTCTATTTTCAATCACCAAGAAGTCCCACTGTGCCCAGTATGCCTTCAGGCTTCTACTTGAAATACTGATTTCTTCCCAAGCTGGTCGTTGTCCTCTACTTTTCCACTCAATAATACATCCCAATTCGGCGTCATTCTCCTGCTCTTCTCATATTCTTTCGGATTGCCAAGTATCATCGGTTACCGTCATTCTATGGATGACACTTATTTTCTTGTATATCTTGGAGCAATGATTGCAGTCTACCGGACAAGGTCTCTTTGATAGAGCGTCTGCATTCCGATGGCTAGTTCCTACACGATGTTCTGTCCCAAAATCATATTCCTGCAGCCGCTCTATCCACCTTTCAACTTGCCCTTCAGGATTTCGAAACTACAGTAACCATTTTAGTGCAGCATGGTCTGTTCTCAACAGGAATTTACGACCGTATAAGTACTTATAAAAGCGCTCTACGGATTTGACGACAGCCAACAGCTCCCTTCTTGTCACACAATAGTTCCTTTCTGGCCGCGACAAGACCTTGCTGAAATACCCAATAACTTTTTCTTGTCCGTCCTGCACTTGAGAAAGAACGCTTCCTATAGCTGTGTTACTGACATCGGTACCCAACACAAATTTTCACTCCATCCGCGGATAACTCAAAATTAGTGCTGTAACTAGTAGCCGTTTCAGTTGTTCAAATGCACTGTGGCAGTCGTCATTCCAATCATATTCTTGTCCATCTTCGGTTAATTTAGTTAACGGTTTGGCAACGTTCGCAAACCCTAGTATAAAACGTCGTTAATATGTGCACAATCCTAGAAAACTGCGTAGTTAGTGTATATCTGCTGGTGTAGGCCACTCTTGTACCGTTTTTAGTTTGTCAGGGTCAGCTCTTATTCCGGTCTCCGAAACGACATGTCCTGGGTATTTCACCTCTTTTCCAAATAGGTGACACTTGTTGGGGCTCAATGTAAGGTTTGCCCCGCGCAATCTTTGGAATATCTCCTCTAGGTTCTTAAGATGTTCTTCAAAAGACCGGCCTAACACTATCACGTCGTCTAGATACACCAGACATGTTTTCCAGAACAGTCCACGCAGTATCGGCTCCATCAATCGTTCAAAAGTAGCTGGGGCATTGCATAATCCAAATAGCTTAACCTTGAACTTCCATAATCCAGTTTCAATTGTAAACACAATCTTTTCTTTATCGTTTGGCTCCAAGTCTACCTGCCAGTATCCGTTTTTCAAGTCCAAGGTCGAAAACCATTTAGATCCGGATAGAGTATCCAAGGTGTCATCAATTCTGGGCAAAGGATAGCTACCTTTCTCTGTCATATTGTTAAGCCGCCGTTAGTCTACACAAAACCTTGTCGACCGGTCCTTTTCCTTGACAAGCACTACCGGGGATGCCAATGGACTATTCGAGGGTTCAATCACTCCCTGTTCTTCCATGTCGGTGACAATTTGCTCGGCTTCCTTACGTTTTGCCAAAGGAAGCCGTCTGGGGTGTTATCTTATCGGTTGCGCATCTCCAGTATTGATCTTATGTCGCACAACATTCGTCCTTCCTTTCTCACTATCATCCAGTGCAAACACACATTGATATCGTCCGACCAGTTCTTTTACCTTGCCCAGTTGGTGGCCGTTTAATCCTTGACACGAAGGTATCAACATATCCAGCAATTTCTGTGAGCAACCGTTGACTGGTTTATCTTTCGTGTCGTCCATACAACGTTTAATATGGCGTACTGGAATGCAACTTCCCACAATCATGTCTTTCTTCAGGGTCACCGTATGTGGAATAAATTTCAGCACCCTTACTGGTATCCTATTTCGAAACTTTACCAGCGTTCTTCCAATCAGTAATACCTCCTGATCCATTCCCAATTCAGTTGCTTTTATTATGCATATTTGTCCTTCCCGGAGCGTACCATGCGGCCGTCCCATTACTATCATTTCTGCCTTCTCGGGTATTTTCATATCACAAATCATTCAAACTTGCATCGTCTGGCTACTCATTCTTTGAAATGGAATCTCATCGTCATCTATCCGTAGCACATCTTCTTTCATGTTCACATGAAACCCATATTCTATCATGAGATCCATTCCCAATATCACTTCTTCTGTGATTTCAGCTACCAACACCCGATGATTAATTAGTTTGTCTCCAATTCCCAACGTTACGGCAGTCTCTCCGTGAATAGAAATTTTCTCACTACTTGCCGTTCGAAGACGTACCGATACCGGTAGCATTTTCCCACGACCAACCAAATCTGGTCTCACAATAGTCCTTGTCGCTCCTGTATCCACGAGTTATCAGAGAACCCTGCCATTAATTCTACCATCGATGTAAATGCCGTCCAGACTTCCCATCGACGATGTAGAACGGATGATAATCTCCGGAGCACTACGTTGTGCTGTCGACGTTCGCCCCCTTACGTCGACTTGCTCTAGTTTTCCTGCTGCTCAACCGGTTGTTTTTTTGGTTAAGTACAGCGTCTCTGTATATGACCAACTTCATCGCAGTTCCAGCATCGCAGACGCCATCTCCGCAGTCGTTGTCTTTCAAGCTTTTCCACACGGTTAATTACTTCGTCTGCGATTGGCCAGATTCTTCTAAGGCAGACCGAACTTTGTGACATCCTGTGTGATGTCTGCTTAGCTGCTTCAAATTCAAACGCATGAGCTAGTGCGTCATCTAACATTTTTTGCCGTGCTAATCTTAGGGGTTGCTGTATTTCGCTGTCTTTAACGCCATTTACAAATGTTTGAACAGCCAGTTGTTCGAGGAAACTATCTGGCGCCGTTGGATTTGCCAATTTAACTAATCTGGCAATGTCAGCTTCGAATTCTTGCAGGCTTTCATTTGACTTTTGCGAGCGGTTCTTAACTTGTGCATAGTAAACCTGTTGAAGGTGAGCGTCTCCATATCTCATCTCAAGCTTCGGCGTTAAAATGCCGTAATCATTCTGTTGGTGATCGGGAATAGTTGCAAGATGTTAAGAGCTCCCCCCCGTAGAGCCACTATTAAGGAGATAGCCTTCTCTTTGTTGCACCAACCGTTGGCTATTGCATCAGCTTCAAATTGTTTCAAATATGTGGGCCAAGGTGCTTTGCCATCGAATGTGGGTAGTTTCACTTTAAATTTTGACGGTAACGACTCGCTTCCTTCCATGCTTCTTATTTCTGGAATGTTCTGATTTACAGCTTGGTTTGCTAATCCAAGTGACCCCGTTGTTAGTGAAATCATTTGTTCTTGCAGCCTCATCACATCTTCTTCCATTTTTACCAATTTACTGTCCAACTTTTCATCAACTGTTTTACCTGTTCAGTGACATCTTCTTTCAATGCAATGGAGCTTTCCATTAATTTTTGTACTAACGTGGCTGTATTTTCACTTAGCTTTTCTATTTTCTCCGCATTTTCACCTAACTTTTCTTGCATTTTGGCAGCATTTTCACTTAGCTTTTCTTCCATTTTCTCAGCATTTTCACTAAGTGCTACTTCCATACCGTATTTAAACTCTTTAAGGGTCGATTCCAGTTCAACTGACCTCACTAAGTTTTGATTGAGTGTCACTTCTAGTTTAACCGACCTCTCTTCCATTTTCTCGGCATTTTCATTTAGCTTTTCTGCCATACCGGATTTAAAATTCTTAAGGAAATTCATTAAAGTTTCTGCGTCCATTTTACTTTGACTTCTTGTAACTGGCATATATAAACTACTTAAATACCTTTAGACTTGTGTGTTTTTCCTTTTAAATTAATCACTATATACCCCACACAGGCCTGACAGTGTAGCGGGCTACCACTACTGCGTTTCACTAATTTAAAACAAGTAATAACAAGAGTCTTTATTACTCACTGTTCACAAGTCTAATTAACAGTATATGCCTTATTTATAGATGCTTTCAGTCTAATTAACAATGAAGCACTATCACACTAATGAATTTGCAAGCACTAATATCTTCTTAAACTAACTTCTTAACCAAGGTCCATTAACAACACTAACACAACTATTTATTTATTACACTTTTGTCTGTTTATGTATTCTACAAGCTGCATGTACATTAGACACATAATATAACATTTATATATACTCTTGGACTTCCAAAAGCTTAACTATTTAACTTTACACGATATAATTTATATTCGACATTCTGATATAAAATAATTCTGTACTTCATCATCGGTCTTATTTATACCATGAATTAAAAAGCATGACTCATCCTCCAGTAATTGCTAGAAGCCTCCCGGTCCATGGGGAATATACAGTTCTTGCGGCGCTTGTGTGTTTGACGGGTTGCCTACTAGTAGCTCGCAACACTACTTTGTTTGATTATAAATTTTGGTTAAATGAAAGAGAATGGAATGTTGATAAATGGTGTATTTAATGTTAGAATTATGTATAGAATACGAAATCAGATAAATGTCCGCTTTTGTTAACCGTACAAATATGAACTCTTTTGAGGATATTTTAACTACATTTTGGCACATTTTAGCCCGTATTTCATGAATTTCATTACGAATATTTTGTTTTAGTTGCTCAGGGATTTCTGGTTTGTTTACAGAAACCTTGCTCTTTCAAATACTCTCACAAAAAAAAAGTCCGTGGCAGTAAAATCCGGTGAATGTGGAAGGCAACAAATATTACCATTTCATAAGATATAACTTTTTGTTGAAAGAGATATGGCAGTAATTCGATTCTAATTCTGGCTGTATGCGATGTGGCACCATCTTGTTAGTACCACATGCTAATCAAGGCCAAAATATGCAATTCCGGTGTCAAAAAGTTTTCAATCATGTCCCTATATCGTTCGTCAGTGTTAAGTTGTTTTCATTTTCAAGGAGGTAGGATCTAATGTTTACTCCAGACCAAATTGCACACTAGATTATCACTTTTAATAAATGTAGAAGTGGCTCATGAATAATATGTGGGTTGTTCATTGTCCAGAACTAACTATTCTGTTTATTCACATATCCATTGAAATGAAACTGCACCTCCTCACCCATTATGTTTTCATGACAATCAGGGTTGTCATGGTCGAGCTGTAACATAGCTCCGTCAACTTGGCCCCCCCTCCAAACGATTTATTAAAATGCAGCATGTGCACCAGAAAGTACTAGTCTTGCACCACCTTGCACCACCAAAATAATAGCTTGCACCATGCTGGAAAAACAATTGCGGTAATTTGTTTAAGAGGGGGGCTAGAATGACACTAGCCCCCCTCCATTCAAATTTCAAAAAAATGATATGTGCACCAGTTAGGGAAAAGCTTGCACCACCTTGCACCACTAAATTTAGAGCTTGCACCACTTCAGAAGATTAGATACAGGACCTTTTCTCGAGGGGGCTAGAATGACGCTAGCCCCCCTCCAGTCGAATTTCAAAAAAATGATATGTGCACCAGTTAGAGGATAGCTTGCACCACTTTGCACCACTAAATTTAAAGCTTGCACCACCTTCAATAAGTTGTTACATTATTATTTAATATTATTTTACATAAAACACTGCCAAACTCCAAGGTTTCTGAATTGCACTGCCAAAAGAATTCTAAGCAGATCCAATGCCGAAATGTTTTTTTGCGCTTCTTTTATTCAAAATAGTGCAACTATATTTCATTTAATTATAGGAGTATTATCTAATAACAAGGTGATTAATAATACTGACTTTAGGACAGAATCAGGACGTTCCTACAAGAGGCTTACTAATGCGCTTGCAAGGTATTACAGAACACGTAATAAACCGCATGATTTAGGGGTGTCAAATTGAAGTAAAATTACAACCAAATATAGCAGAATTCAGTTTCAGAACCAAAGTCGTAGACAGATACTTCCGGAGAGGTCATGCACAAATTTTTTAATTTAATTAAATTTCTATGGATGTATCTATCTACAATACACTAACTCCTTCGCTTAACTTTCTATGAGTTTCACAAATTTCTCTTTCTAACTTATGACTGACGGCCTATCAATTTTTTTGTAAAATGTCACTTCCACCGTTTCTTAACTACGTCATAACTGACATTTGTTAAACTTTGAATTTCGAATCGTTCTGGATATTATTTTCTTTTATTAACCCTTGAATTTTAGCACATGCGGTACATTCATTAATCTTTTATTTTTAAAATTTCGAAAAAAAGTCTTATCGTATGTTGCGGGATTTGAACCCGGTATCGTCGGACTGATAGCTTCTCTAGATATTAAATAAACAAATGACCTGTTACCTACCTAGCACTGGCGGACCTTCTAAGAAGGTACTACACCCAGTGCTAATCGAGGAAGTTGGTCGACGGAAACCAATCCGTTTCCAATTAAACATTAAAGAATAATTTTGCCTAGCATAGAGAAAGTAATTCGAGCATAGAGGATCGAAATCAATATATAAAGTGTTGGTTATTTTGCAAAAAGACAAGCCCGTGACCGGTTTCACTGTTCTTGCAGATCATCAGACGGACGCATATCTTTTTGCAAAACAACCAACTAAAGTTCTAAAATAATACACAAATTAAAGTGTATTTATAGTGCAAATATTTCTCATGCGCTCTCTATACTCGAGAATAAACAACTAACTATCGAAGACTGTTTCCAGTCTCCGACGTGATAGTGTAGATGGCATTGCCAGACAAAATTTAAATGGCTAGTCAAAAGACAAGATGAAAATTAAATAAACAAATGACCTGTTACCTACCTAGCACTGGCGATGCCATCTACACTATCACGTCGGAGACTGGAAACAGTCTTCGATAGTTAGTTGTTTATTCTCGAGTATAGAGAGCGCATGAGAAATATTTGCACTATAAATACACTTTAATTTGTGTATTATTTTAGAACTTTAGTTGGTTGTTTTGCAAAAAGATATGCGTCCGTCTGATGATCTGCAAGAACAGTGAAACCGGTCACGGGCTTGTCTTTTTGCAAAATAACCAACACTTTATATATTGATTTCGATCCTCTATGCTCGAATTACTTTCTCTATGCTAGGCAAAATTATTCTTTATTCTCTAGGTATGTATAACTCAGACATCTTGGATACTAAAGATTTATTTTTACACTTTTGAATTATTTGAATCATTTCCAGCAACCCATACATTTAAAGGGTTTTTTATAAAGTTTTGCATAAAGCTAATATTTGATGTTATCGAAAAAATCACTTTTCCCACTTTTCTCAAATACCTACAAAATGTATAAAAATTTTTGAATTCCAAACCGGTCATTGGTTACTCTCTCTATAAATTGCCAAGGAATTAATTTTTGTCTACTATGCTTCTGGAGCCCTCTCCTGCCAGACAAAATATTACTATTTTTCTAGAGGCGTTTAGTCACTGACGGCCAATTTCTCTATCGACATTATATGCAGCCCGTTCTTAGAAATTCCGCTATTGTTGGATAATACGGCATTTGAATTTTTTACCCGCCGAATTACATATTTATTTTATGCAATAAGCGATCAATTACAAATGCAAATGTTCGCTTCTTCAAAATTTACCGAAAAAATACGTTCAAGTTTTGAGTACTGAATTTTTTGAAACTAATAGTCTGAAGCCTTTTATTATTTAAATTAATGTTCAATTGTCCTAAGTATATTCAGATATGTATTTTAATTCACTATCAATCTTGTTTCTTTCAATTTCATTTATTTTTTGCTAAAATTTTTAGAATTGTGAAAGCTATTAGCAATAAGAATTAATCTTTTTTATAATCAGAAAATTTATTTTAATTTCAAAAATTTCTTTTAAAAATGTAGGTATTAAGAAATATATTTTTAATTGTACTGTCCATTATCAATTTTATCTATTAGGTGATATACATTTTTAGAATTAAGAAAACCTGTTCGAATAAGAGTTAGTCTTTTATATTTAAATATTAAAAAAATTAGTTTAATTTTGAGTTTAACATTTTTATGTGGTTGAATTCTTGAAATAAAATTATTTAATTAATTACGATTGATTAGTTACTTAATTTGAGCAATTTCAAATTTTATAGAAGTATATAGCTTATACAGAAGAAAATAATACGTAAAAATCTTTAGGTGAAAAATAAACTAAGCAACAGCAATGAAATTAATTATCAATCTAACTATAATAAGGATACCTACCTATGATTCTAAGTAATGCTAAGCAATTAATTCAATCTCAACTAGTACAAACTTTTTCCGATTTCTATATATAATATTGACTATTCCAAGATTACTATAAAACAGTAATCAAATGCAGTTTAATAAACATTCTAGAAAATTTGAAAAGATTTTCAATTTCAGCAGAGAATCTTGATAAACTAAAAATAGCATTATCAAATCGATGCTACAGGGTGTCTAATTCTGGATAGCACTGGATGGATAGTTTTGTTATCTGAAGAGATTGAAAATCGGTTAAATAGGAAATGTTTTGTAGATGTTGTTGTTGAGTAATAATCGTTATTTGGAATTCAAAAATTTTTATACATTTCGTTGGTATTTGAGAAAAGTGGGAAAAGTGATTTTTTCGAAAAGATCAAATATTAGCTTTATTCAAAACTTTATAAAAAATCCTTTAAATATAGGTTGCTGAAAATGATTCAAATAATTCAAAAATGTAAAAATAAATCTTTGGTATCCAAGATATCTGAGTTATACATACCTAGAGAAGCTATCAGTCCGATGATTCAAATCCCGCAACATACGATAAGACTTTTTTTCGCAATTTTAAAAATAAAAGATTAAATAAATGTACCGCATGTGCTGAAATTCAAGGGTTAATAAAAAAATTAATATCCAGGACGATTCGAAATTCAAAGTTTAACAAATGTCAGTTATGACAAAGTTAAAAAACGGTGGAAGTGACATTTTACAAAAAAATTGATAGGCCGTCAGTCATAAGTTAGAAAGAGAAATTTGTGAAACTCATAGAAAGTTAAGCGGAGGAGTTAGTGTATTGTAGATAGATACATCCATAGAAATGTAATTAAATTAAAAAATTTGTGCATGACCTCTCCGGAAGTATCTGTCTACGACTTTGGTTCTGAAACTGAATTCGGCTATATTTGGTTGTAACTTGACTTAAATTTGACACCCCTAAATCATGCGGTTTATTACGTGTTCTGTAATACCTTGCAAGTGCATTTGTAAGCCTCTTATAGGAACGTCCTGATTCTGTCCTAAAGTCAGTATTATTAATCACCTTGTTATTAGATAATACTCCTATAATTAAATGAAATATAGTTGCACTATTTTGAATAAAAAAAGCGCAAGAAAAACATTTAGGCATTGGATCTGCTTAGAATTCTTTTGGTAGTTCAATTCAAAACCTTGGAGTATGGCAGTGTTTTATGTAAAATAATATTAAATAATAATGTAACGACTTATTGAAGGTGGTGCAAGCTCTAAATTTAGTGGTGCAAGGTGGTGCAATCTATCCTCTAACTGGTGCACATATCATTTTTTTGAAAATCGACTGGAGGGGGGCTAGCGTCATTTTAGCCCCCCTCGAGAAAAGGTCCTGTATTTAATCTTCTGAAGTGGTGCAAGCTCTAAATTTAGTGGTGCAAGGTGGTGCAAGCTTTCCTCTATCTGGTGCACATATCATTTTTTTGAAATTCGAATGGAGGGGGGCTAGCGTCATTCTGGCCCCCCTCGTAAACAAATTACCGCAATTGTTTTTCCAGCATGGTGCAAGCTATTATTTTGGTGGTGCAATGTGGTGCAAGACTAGTACTTTCTGGTGCACATGCTACATTTCAATAAATCGTTTGGAGGGGGGGGGCCAAGTTGACGGAGCCCTGTAACATCCTATTAGCATATGTACAACGACGTAATTGGTCTTGTGGAAGATGCTCTTGTGTTAGTTGAATCTTAAATGGAAACAAATCCAAATTCTTGTGCAAGATTGTGACCAAAGATGTTCGTAAACCAAATTCCTGAGCATGGTATCCAATTGAGGTTGATGGATTATTTTGAACATTTTCTTGAACAGCAGCAATGTTCTCAGCCGGTCTCGCAACATGGGTCCATGCTTGTGACTATACGCTACAGACCGTCTTTCTCCGAAATTATTCATTACCTGATAAATAGTGGTTTTATTGATACATTATTTCTCCTAAAAGTTTATTGTAACCTTCTCGTCGCCACAGTAATCGATGATTGATTTCTATAAAATGTTTTAACAATTAAAACACTAATGCCTGCTTGCACCGTTATTCAATTGATCCTACCTTTATAAAACTCGGCTTACATTTGAGTCTTGCTTAAAAATAGTTCTTGTTGCACCGCATATCAAAAAACCAAGCTTTATAAAGTCTTTGTTTGTTCCAAGTATTCATGGCAACGTAGCACATTTCAAAGGATTTTATACTTTTCACTTGAATATATGACCTATTTGAGTCCTGTCTTTCAAGTGTCAGAAGGTTTTCTATACCTAAAACCGTTGAATGACAAATTTATTAGGCACTGCTGAAACGTTGAACCCAATAAATATAGTTAATTGCTTTAAAATCTTTATTACTATACCAAAAAGTATAAAAATGGAATTTGTTGAGTGGGACGAACTGTTGGATGATGATTTTGATTTTCCACTTCAGATCCAGTATAGCCGAACTCAGATTTTTTTGGACACTCATTGCAGCGAATATCAACTTTTACAATAATTACTACTAATAATAATTAATTGATAATTATCACAGAAATAAACAGAAGTTAGGTAATGCCACCGCCAGCAGGAGGGTAGGAGATAATCCTGAATCCTGCCCCCTACATTTGCACCAGCATCCACATTTCCACACACTTTCTGGACCAAATAGTTTTTTTCGACTAGTCATTTCATTTTTCGATATAAATCTATCTTGTTTGGTGTCAATCAATATTAGATTTTTTTCAGCTACCAGAATTTCTAGGAATTTTTGAGATAGCATCATCCCCCAGGGAACTACTCTCATTTTAAGATTTTTTACCGATAGCGATTTCAGTTCGTTTTCATAATTTTTTAGCAATGCGACACATCAAATTAGTCTAAAATTTTACGCAAAATCCGATTCTGCAAACGAATTTAAAATCCGACCACTCCTTAGCGTTTTACACACATACCCTCTAACGAACATATAAAAGATTATTTTTGTTTCTTTTAAGATAAATATATCTTACTTAGTGTCAATTAATATTAGATGTTCTTAGGCAGTCCAAATCTGTAAAAGGATTTTAAATAGAGCCACCCCTTACAAAGTTACAATTTTAAAGGCCCCAAGCCTCTACATTTTTGCTCATCTATATTTAACTCCATTTTTAAAACCTTTTTTTGCTACCTAAGACATATGCTTTAACCAGCCATTTCCCGAAAATCTAAAACCGCTGATATTTTAGAAATGTAGCCTTTATAAGCCATAAGCGTTTGATATTTAAAACCATTTTCACACAGTAATGTTGAAAACAAAAATTCCTTTGTGAGGTTCAGATAGTAAATTGCACCACTATATATCATAAATCCTTACCTGATATCACAAAGTCGAGAATTTTTTATTAACAATGAAAGCCCAAGGTAAAGTTGGATGGAAAACGGCTTGAGGAAAAGAAAAATTCTTTAGACATAAACGGCTAGTAGAGTGTTAGCTCTGGGTAGATCATGAGCTTGGGTCATGGGTTGTCAGATGACCAAAAATATAGATAATAAGCGCCACCGTATTTTTCAATACAACAACCTACAAAAATTATCCGTGCTTGTATTAGGGGAATGCGGAAACCTTATATCTACACCACTAATATAGCCACAAAACCTTAATTTCACCTTTGTAAAGCGCTTACCAAAATCTCAATTACCAGATCTCTTACAGATGTTTCCACTTAACCTATGAACAAACAAATGCACAACATGGACACCGTTTGTGTCCTTGAAAATATTTACCAAAAATAATATAATAGAATTTAAGTTTCAAAAATATACACCCAGGGTATTTGTTAACATTAGACACAATGTCTGCTGATTAAAGACCTATAAATTTTACTTCTATTTTGAATAATAAAAGAGATAGACAAAAATGGATTATATTTGATTAAATTCCTTGAATTGTTTTAACACAATCTTTTTCAACTAAAAATTTTTTATAGAACAAAAAATTAATAAGGTTTCGTATTAAAAAAAAAACATAAAGATCTCTAAATTGAATATTTCATAATAAATTTTCTAAAAAGTTTGAGCTCTCTTAATAATTCATATTACATATTTTAATCTTTAGCCATATGTAGTACTACGTTGACTTCACAATAAAATTTAATTATTTAAGTTCTCATAAAATAGCATGTTTCAACATAGAGTTAGTTTTACTTAATATGTATAAAAAGAATTCATCACGTTGTTTAAGGATCAAAGTACATGACCTCAAAATTATTAAATATATTTTAAATTAGTGTAAAATAATATGTGATATTTAAATTGGACGGCTGAATATTTTTTGACATCATATGTCACTAACAACTTTTTCAGTTTAGTTCACGCTATCTGTTTGTGAAATAATTATCAGAAGCAAACTGCATAGCCATCTTTAAAAATTATGCAAGGTTACAAATTTATTACGGAATCTTTCTTTTACTAAATAATTTTTAAGTTACTTTAATCAAGGTAAAGCTTCAACCTTCTACCTTTCGAATTACGTTTAAATAAATATAAATGTGATTAAATATTAAGTTTCACTCACGTGTCAGAGTACAGTTCGACCAAAAGAAATTGAACTACGACATCAGCTGTGGGATAGTCCATAACCATCTGCGATGCACAAACAGGAAACACATGATTACAAATAAATTTATCGCTGGAACTATAAGAAATCTTCTGAACAAAACATTATTTAACCAAACCGATTCCTCCTAAGGTACATCTTCTAAATTCTTGCATTTCAAATCTCAAACTAAATTTTCAGCATTAAATACGGCAATTACGATATTAACAAAATCCGTGATATAATTCCATGATATTGCTTACTTTCTTGATTTTAACTGTATGATATTAACTGCATAATATTTTCTATATACAAAATATTTTCTACATCCATGATATTGCACTATGAGGAAAACATTAGTAAAATTTATTTAATTAATTATACCAACTGTTTTAATGATGAGGGAACCTATAATACATCGGCCAGCAAGAATCGATTGAGCAGCTACAGGTGGAACACAAAATGAAATCTACACTCTATAACTACCAAGAACCACTTTCCGGCTCGAATGTTAAAACCATTCTCTTTTTTTGCGGACTGTGTTACAGGCCACGTGCCTGTCTACCATCTTGACTTTCTATGCCGCTGATAGCAGCTTACCTGTTCAGACACTGATAGAGAAGTGCCACGAAATGACAGCTTGACGAAGCTTATAGTAGGAACTTAGACCTATAAAGCGGAGGAGCGCATATGCTATTGTAGATTATATGAGTTATTTTTAGTGATCAAAAATTTATAAATTATATTTTTATATTATTACGGTATTATTTTAGATTAATAGGCAAAATGTAACCACGTAAAAAAATACGTTACAATGTTCTGTTTTTAGAATAGATAGAAAACGCCGGTTCTGGAACCACCTCCACCACCCTCCACACACCTCCACCGCCCTCCACATCCCTCCACATTCTTCCACATTCCTCCACATTCCTCCACATCCCTCCACATCTCTCCACATCCCTTCACCCACCTCTTAGAGGGAAACTTGATAAAACGCATACACTAGGTTTAGAAATTTATTAACTGTAATAATTACAACTGGTACTAGTTGTTAGTCAACCAACATTTTTCAGATTACAAAGACAACAAGATATTGGTTGTCCAGCGAACACCATGTGGAGGTAACACGTACACTCTGTCCACGAGGATAGAAGCAGAGGAAGCATTTGGAAGAAGAGAAGGTGGTAGAAGAACTTAAAATTATAGAATCTTAAAACTAATAATTATATACAATAGATTTACAAAATCCATACAAATATGAACAACTATTTTAGACCTATATCTTTATGCCTCCATGCACAGGTTAATACACATCCATGGATGACGCAACGCTCTCGATAAACTAATTTTATTAATAAGTTGCGTGTACAAATCGTGTTTTTTACTCCAGATACATACGACGGCAAGTACTCGATACAACCCAAATAAAGAATTAGATGCTTGGTGACTGTTAACTTCCGCTTCCCTCGTGTACGCCCAGGCACATCCATGCCCATGCACACCCTTGCCTATGCGCACCCTTGCCCATGCGCACCCCTCTCTAGTGTTCTCCATCTAGTCTAAAAACAGAACATTACTGTTTGTAAATGGTTTTAAATATCAAACACTTATGGCTTATAAAGGGTGCTTTTCTAAAATTCCAGCGGTTTTAGATTTTCGGGAAATGGCTGGTTAAAGCATATGTCTTGAGTAGCTAAAAAGGTTTTAAAAATGGAATTAAATATAGATGAGCAAAAATTTAGAGGCTCGGGGGCCTTTAAAAGTGTAACTTTGTAAGTGGTGGCTTTATTTAAAATCTATTTACAGATTTGGACTCCCTAGAAAAATCAATTATTGATTGACACCCAACAAGATATATTTATCTGAAAAGAAACAAAAATAATTTTTTATATGTTCGCTAGAAGGTATGTGTGTAAAACGGTTAGAGTGGTCGGATTTTAAATCTGTTTACAGATTCGGATGTTGCGTAAATTCTAGACTAATTTGATGTGTCGCATGGCTAAAAAATTATAAGAACGAACTGAAATCGCTACAGGTAAAAAATCTTATAATGAGGGTAGCTCCCTAGGGGATGATGTTATCTAAAAAATTCTTAGAAATTCGGGTAGCTCAGAAAAATCTAATATTAGTTGACACCAAACAAGATAGATTTATTTCGAAAGATGAAATGACTAGTCGAAGTAAACTTTTTGATCCAGAATGTGTGTGGAAATGTGGAGCAGGATTCTGGATATTCCCCTACTCAGGAGAAAAGTCAAAAGAGAAACTCATTTGTCCTTGTAATAGAAATGGCACTTTTAGATTTGAGTGTGTTTAAGTCGACTCAAACGAGGGCTTTATTAACTCTCGGTTTAACCTATGACTTAGCAGCGATGCAAACGCATTTCAATTGTAAAACCCTACTATAGGTTAAATCTTGGCTTTAACTATACGGTGCAAGTGGCCTTAATAGTCCTCCAAAATAAATTTGTCCCGTGTTTACTCCACGACTGCCAAATATGAACTTTACATATGATTTTTCTAATGCTCCACCCGAAGGTACTACATTGGCCAGGAAACGAGTTTTCTACCTGGAAAATTTGGAATTTTGCCGAACCCTTGCTCTTCCAAGCAAGGTAGGGATCTTTAATGTGCGTGACAACACACACACACACGGGACCTCCATTTTTCCTCTCATCCGAACGAGGGTGTATTTTTGTGTAAAATGCTCGCCTAACATTTTTCAAGCGGACCGTGTCGGGATTCGAACCCGGGACCTTGGACGTAGTAGTCACCCACATACCACTACGCCACGGAGCCGTTTTGCCAAATATGAACTGTCAAAACTTATAATTACTAAAAAAAACGGCCTAACAAAGTAGTATACGTTTCCGAGGGATTCCCGTTAGTAAATTTTAAGTATGGAGCATAAACAACAGTGAACTTAAAACCAAAGTGCACACGCTGGTAGATAGCCATAACTTCCTTATGCTAATACTTTAACAATAACAATACCATCATCATGCGCACTTATGCGCGATAGCTGAGAAAGTTATACATTCTTTCACTAAAAGATATGTTACAGTCTTTAATTTACCAGGTCCTTGAGCTGAAATATGTAATGAAGATTTAAACAAGCAACTAAACATATTTAGGATATGCACATGGGAATCTAGAGACAGACCCATCGCTAGCCGTCTGAGCGCCCGCGTGCAAATCAAACTATGCCGCTTCCAGACACATCCTCAGTTTTCAAACCCGACTTGTACAATATTACTAAAGGCTTGTAAAAACGAAGAAGTACTTTTCAAAGTTAAACGTCACACTATTTATATTTAGTCATTTTAACTAAATCAACAGTGGTTTATACGAATGTTTATATTAACGAAAAGTGAAAAAATATTATGTATAAAACCTATATAATAGCTGTTTTACACACAACAATTTATTGATCAATTTCTAAAAACTGTTGACTTAAACAGCAAGTCGACTCAAAGGTGTGTATATATACTCCCTGTATGTTTGTTGTGGATTGTTAACTATTCTTTTTAATTTTTCTTGGGAATAAAACCACTTAAATTTGTTAAAATGATCTTTATTTACGTTTCGATCCATGACCTAGGATCATTGTCAAAATTATAAAAAATTTAAGTTTGACATTTATAACACAAATTGAAGCTGACTATAATTTATTAATTTTTATATGAATACATTAGGTGAAAATTTTAAAGTTTAGCAGAATGATTACTTTCAATTTGTGTTGCGTCCTGGGAACGGCTTTTTAAGGTAGCCAATACGCTTAACGTAAAATCAGCTGGTTAATTTTTATATAGTCAAATTTCATATAATTCAATAACTTGATGATTGGAACATTTTTAACGTGTTTCTATTTATACGGTTGAGGGGGTGGTTGTTAAAGAAGTGTGTGAATACGTTACTGTAAGGCTTAAGCAGTCAGGGACTGCTAATATTTCAAGGAAAACCCAAGAAAAACTTTCAATGCTACCTAGATATTTGGGGCATTTGATTTTCATTTGTAGTTTCTTTTGTTATTTTTTTTAGTAATGGAATCCATTGTTTACTAAAAGTTACAGATTCGTTTGCTGCGCAGTTATTTTTATGCAGGATTATATAAGCAGCTTCTTTGATTTTTCGTTTTTGGTGGTTTTCTTCTTTGTCAATAATTTTTGCGTCTTCCCATTTTATTTTATGACTGAAGTCCCATACATGTTGGCAAATCATGAATTTCTCAAATTTGTAACCCTCATTTTTACATTCTGATCTATAGTATTGCATGATCTTGGATGTTAGAAATTGTTTACTGCAATCGTAGCCTACAGTTGTCTGCTCTGTATCATAAGGTTGTCAGTATATGTTGACTGTCATATTACTCTGTCAATTGTAAGCTCAATGTTCATGTATTTGAAGGTAATTTTGTTATGCTGTTTAAATAGTTAATATAAAAACTCGTTTTAGATGTTGTTATCACTAATTACAGTGATAATGGGAAAATTGCTAATAGCAAGCTCTCTCTTCTGGTGTCCATCGACGAGCTTAAGTGTGGTTGAGGTGATCACTGTAATTATATTGTACCCCTTTGTGGAGATTTTACAGTTTTTCACTGCTCATTCTGATTTATTACCCTTTTATTTTTGGTGGGTCAGTAATCAGTTTCGCTTTATGCGGATAAAATCAACTACTTGCCTGTTTTGCTCAAAAGTTGAGAGCACATGTTTTGTAGATGGTTAAAAACTTCGTGGCTTCAATTAATTATTAATCCCAGAATCACTGGGAACTTAGTATGGAATTAAATAGATTCAATTAGAAGTTTACGTTAAAGTTGTATTTACTGCTGGTGCTAATATCGCCTGCCGTAAAATATTTGTTAATGGTTTGTGAAGAATCTTTCCTGTTGTTGATCTTGTCTAGAATAAGCTGCTCATTCTTAATCGTCCAGAAATCCTGCAAGAATTCGAGCGTAAATGGTTTGGATTTCCTGCATCTATAGAATCAACACAGAATAAGGTCGTATGTTGTTTTCCATAAACATTTGTGGTATATATTGTTTCATTATTGTCATTTACAATTATTGCATGTTGATAAGCGTTACTTCGGTTAGTGCAAGTGTGTTAGTTCTAAATTGATTACCTGTTTAACGAAAGGAAATTACAAAGCAACTCACTTTACAGTATTACTGGTTAGATATTACCTATAAGAATTGTGTTTAATATTATGTACTGAAGGTAATTATTTGATAATTGGAATTCTAATCATATTTTAATATTGAATGAATTTAACAGTGTAAATCTCTGTACGAGAGTGTCTTTTATTATTTATTATTTGAACACATTTATGTCCAGTGGTGTATAATAAGGTATTGCAACTTTGTGTGGCCATATAAATCTTGCACTGCACGATTGGTAATCATATATGAGGTGTACATTGCCGAATCATAGCACTCGTGCAGAGTTATAGAAATAGTGTGTTACTTAATTGTTTTTAGATCCATTTTATTTATTTATTTGAAGTGTTACAAATTTTCTATTTTTTATGTAGATTTATGTTCTTTTAATCTAACTTCAAATGGTCTAAAACTTTCTCCTATGTAAAACTTGTTACATTCGCACGGTATTTTGTAGATGCAGTTTTTTGAACTTTGTATTGCGTTTTTGGATTTTGTTTTTGTTAATTGTGTTCTTAGTGTATTGTTGGTTCTAAATACTGTTTTGATTTTAAATTTGTTTCTTATTCTTTGGATTTTTCGGAGAATCCTTTTATGTATGGTATTGAGAGCATTTTTTGATGCGTATCGTTGTTTCTGTTTTCTTCCTTTTTATTTTTTGGGACTTTATTCATTTCTTTTTCTATTATTATTTTAGGAGACTTGTTTTTTATTAGTGTACACTTAATTATATCTTTCTCTTTTTTAAAAATTTTTTCGTTTGATAATATTAATTTTGCTCTGTCATATATGGTTTTGATAATTTCTCGTTTGACACAGTGTAGGTGGTTTGAATCGAAGTTTAAGTATCTGTTTGTGTGTGTGTTGGTTTTCTGTATACTGTTGTATTAATTGTTGCACCGTTTTTGCTAACTAGAATATATAAAAATGGAAGTTTTCCTTGTTGCTCTAATTCATAAGTTTATTTAATAGCTGGTTCTGGTTTTTTAATTGAATCTACCAAGTTTTTAATCTGTTCTGTATTATGAGGCCAAATAGCATAAGACATCATCTACGTATCTCCACCAGATTAGTGGTTTTAATTCTTGTGTGAATATTACATCTTTTTTGAATTCCTCCACGACTATATTACTAAAAATTGGCGATAGTAGACTTCTTAAAAAGCCGTTCCCAGGACGCAACACAAATTGAAAGTACTCATTCTTCTAAACTTTAAAATTTTCACCTAATATATTCAAATCAAAAATTAATAAATTAAAGTCACCTTCAATTTGTGTCATAAATGTCAAACTTAAAATTTTTTATTATTTTGACAACGATCCTAGGTGATGGTTCGAAACATAAATAAAGATCATTTTAACAAATATAAGTGGTTTTATTCCCAAAAAAAATTAAAAAGAATCAAAGGTGTGTATTTTATATTACAATTTATAGATCAATTTCAAGAACTAAGTGCTCATCAATTTAAGTCAACATAGAACATGTTCTAATTTTTCATAAATTTTCTGGCTATTTTGGAGCAACTTTAATATGTGAACTAAATTACGAATCTGTAAGAAGTTTTTGTTTATTTCTATAATGGTTAAGAGGTTAAGTATTTATTGTTTGGTGTTTTTGTGAATTACTTAAGTAGTGTAATTTGTGCTATATTAAATTGATATAAATCACGCCAACAATGTGTAGAAGGTATGTAGATAAAAGTAAACGTCGAAAAAAGGTCGCTGCTTCTAAAATAACCAGAAAAAAATTAATACATTGATGTGTCTTTAGGGCCATCAAGATTCTTGGCAATTTTCTAATTATTTTGTAATTCTAAAAATTGATCAATAAATTGTTCTGTGGATACCAGCTATAATATTTATAATATATAATATTCTAAAAGAATGTTTTTATATAAATTCCAAGTAAATATGCTGTATAATATACTATCTGTGTTAGAACCAGCGGTTACAGAATAATAAATAATACTTAATACAGAAAATTCATTATTCATAATGTGTTAATAAGATTACACGAACTGAACTTTTTTATTTTCGTATTTGTGAAATCTGCTATTAATTGTTTTGTATTAAAAGTACCTACTTAAGTTTTCATGTTCTATTACAAGAATAATAAATTACTTCGTCTTTGTTGTTGCATTTTTGATCTGAAGTAGTTTTTTATAATTTTTAACTTAGAAATGGACCTTTCAACAGATGCAACTGAAACCGCTAGGGTAAGTAATATTCTTAAGGCTATAGCTGTTTTTGTTAGGGTTGAAATCAAGTTACTTATCGAAAGATATTGCAAAAGAGTATGTTGTTCGCAAAGCTAATTTTCTAGAAGATGCAGTTTTAAGCATTAACTTCGTGGTACAAATCAATTCCGCCACTGTACAGTGTGTCCCAAATTGGATGTATTAAATGGGTAACTTAGTTGTTATTAAAGATACAATAAAACTGTGTGCGCAGTCATGTGCCAACTTTTTGAGATCAATTCAATGTTGAAATCACAAATGAGCGATCTTCTTTTGTTTTCGAGTTATAGCCAAAAATTGATATTTTTTACAATTCTATTAATTCTCATAACTCGTTTGTTTGCAAAAATATCCAAAAATACTGTAGAAATCTTTTATACGGTTTTTTACGTAGAATACAGTGGCGTACGCAAATATTTAAAATTTATAATACTTTTGAGGATATAATATAAACTTGCATTTTTTTAAATGGAAACCACAATCGGTTGTCGCTTTATTTAAAAGCTCTTTTTGACAGCTTTTCAAAAATATATAGTTTAGTATAATTATTTTTTCAAATGGCCGATTTATTCCATGTTTTTGGTATAATAAAATAATTTATTGTATTGGTAATTTATAGTTGGCCGCGAAACAAAAGGTAAACACAAAACAAGAGTTTATTATTGTACCACACCACTCTAAACAACAAAGTTTGAAAGCTAGAAGAATACAATATCATAACTACATATATTACAAAAATTAATGTAACTACATCTTAAATTGAAAATTATACTTTCCTATCCACATTTAAACAGTCTATAATCCATATATGGATACACAAATACACACATACTCACACACCTCATACCCTCACAAACACACACACACAAGCACGCGCCCACGCATGCACGCACGCATGCGCACACACCCTCACCTACACACACCCTCACACATAATATATATAAAACACTAGAACACAGATGGGAATACTACAATAATTTTATTTACTGATAATTCAGAGATATTGTTCAAACTGGCCTCCATTCTCTCTTAAACAAAGTTCGCATCGTTTTATTAAAGACTTAATAGAATTTAATAAATAAACCGCCTTAACTTTATGAAATGCTGCTTCAATTGAATTCCGCAACTCTTCAATACTATGGTTCTGGGTTTTATAGATTTCCTCTTTCAAAAAATTCCACAAGAAATAGTCCAATATCGACAAGTCAGGAGATCTAGGCGGCCACTGAACAGGTCCAAACGTACCCATCCATTTATTGAGATATTCTCTATTTAAATAATCACGAGTAATTATAGTGTTGTGCGGGGTGCACCATTTTGTTGGAACCACATTTTTGTCTTTTTCGAGAAGCATGTCCTCCAGTAATTCGTGCAAGTTGGTATACAAAATTTCAATATAGCGACAAGCTGAATGATTGTTTTCAAAAATATGGTATTGAAATTTGCCACCAACAATGTAGCAACAAATATTCAAACCATAACGGCTTTGTTGATGCCTCGTATGTTTGATAGGTATTTTCATTCGACCAGCAAGTGCTTCATCAGACCATATAATGTTATTTCCAAAATGTTAGTAGCGGCACATTTACGAAGATGCCATTGACAAAATCGCCTTCTTTTTTGAAAATCGTTGGGAAACAAACTATGTATAATTTTATTTTTATAGGGTCGATATTTATTACGCTTCAATATTCTTGAAGCTGCTGATTTAGAAACACCCATTTCCCTTTCAATTTTCCTACATGATGCTTTTGGGTTTGTTTCCACACATGCTATGGTTGAATCAGTAGTTTGCTCTTAATTAAAAACTGCATACTGTTTCGTTCTAGGTTTTTCAAAGCAGCCAAACTGTTGTAAATAACTATCAATCTTTTTAAACATGTTAATATTAGGTTGTTGTCTTTCAGGGTATCTGTATTATTTACAAACGACATAGTAATATTATTTGCAATTAGTTACACAATTACTTGTTAAAATATAAAGTTGTTACTGATAGAGGAATTCTCGCAGACTCAATAAATGCAACTAGCATATCGTATTTTTCGTAATTTTCAAATTTTGCCATTTAGTAACAGACTGATGCTTCACTTACAAACTAACAATACAATTTATTGCATGTGCAACAGATATGATTGAAGCTCGTTGACGTTTGTTATACAAACAATTGTCGTTTTTTGTTTACCTTTTGTTTCGCGGCCAACTATTTATTACCAATATAATAAATTATTTTATTATACCAAAAACATGGAATAATTCGGCCATTTGAATAGATAATTATATTAAACTATATATTTTTGAAAAGCTGTCAAAAAGAGCTTTTAAATAAAGTAACAACCAATTGTGGTTTCCATTTAAAAAAATGCAAGTTTATATTATAACCTCAAAAGTATTATAAATATTAAATATTTGCGTACGCCACTGTATTCTACGTAAAAACCGTATAAAAACTATTACAGTATTTTTGGATATTTTTGCAACCAAACGAGTTATACGAATTAATAGAATTGTTAAAAATATCAATTTTTGGCTATAACTCGAAAACAAAAGAAGATCGTTCATTTGTAATTTCACCATTGAATTGATCTCAAAAAGTTGGCACATGACTGCGCACACAGTTTTATTGTATCTTTAATAACAACTAAGTTACCCATTTAATACATCCAATTTGGGACACACTGTACATTTTATTTCTTGAATAGTCTTTGAGTTCGAAATGTAAGTCGTTTGGGGAACACCTTGAAAACTTGGAAAAAGTGTTTTTTGAGACTCAGAAAAACTAGTCTAAAACTGAATCCAAAATGTCACTTGTTAAGGAGTAAGTGAAATACTGAAGGCACGCAATTTCACGCAACGAAGTCTGCAAATGCCCGGAAAAAATTAACGTGGTACAAGAGTGGCGATCGCCAAAACATAAACATCACTTACGGAGGCTCTTTGGGGTTGTGCACTTACTATAGAAGATTCGTTTCCTGGTTTGCGAATATACCTAAGCTCTCGACCAAGCTGACTGAAGAAGAGCATGATTACGTTTGGGATGAAGATTACTAGAATGCGTTCCTACAACTAACGCATTTATTGGCAACAGCTCTAATCTTAAGTTGTACTCGGATGGAAGCCAAATTAATCTTTGATATTAACGCAAGCAATGTCGCCATCGGAAGTGGACTATCCCAGAACAAGACAAGCATCATAGAGTCATTGGTTTCCTTAGTAAAGTGTTTTCGAAACCGGAATAGAGCTATTGCGTTACTAGGAGGAAATTGTAGGATGTTTTGAAATCCATAGAATACTGTATCTCCGCGGGAATTTCATTTGAGAACCGACCACGTCACCCTTAAGTAACTGTACAGTTTAGAAACTCTGAAAGGCAATCAGCCTGTTGGATAGAAAGACTGGAGGAGTATAATTAACACGAAACACAGTCTTGGTACAAGTCATCACAATGCGGATGCGCTTTCAAAACGGTATTTCCCCAAAGATTGAAACCATTACAATAATATTTTACTCACCCTCTGACGCAATCGACGTCAACAAAATTAGTGTAATCCTATTTCCCCAATGGCTGCTTTTTCACTAACAGATGTTGTCCGGGTTAACGGCACACCAATTTTTAATACAAACTTCCGAATGCAGATGGTATCCCACAATCTTATCGGACCACATATATTTTAAACGTTATTATTCACCACGTTAACGCCTGCTCATCAAATATTGTGGACCTTATTGTTTTATACCCGCTCTAAAACTACTCTCTTGTAACATTATTGTTATCAACCGATATATAAAATGCTTATTTAATTATGCATTCACACCGTTCCCGACTTTATTCCAAAACACCTTCGGTACGATTCGATTTAACTATCAACATCTTTACCTGTTAAGAGTCTGCCCTCTACTGCCTACTTTTCAATCGTCCGTGAGCCGGCACAACCCCTCCATAGTTAAATTGAAGTGTCCATCCCGACCAAACATTCGTATGCTAAACGCTACTATGAAGATACATTTATCCCTCAGTCTATAAATAACAAGAATATCCTAAAATTAATAATTAACGATTTATAACAGGGCGACATGTCACAACACTCAGTTTGAAGATAAAGAATTGTTATTGTAAATAGAGTTTTCGTTACAATAGTTTTTTGATATTTGTTTGGTGACTTTGCGGCTTTATTTCTTCCTTTTCGGGCTTCTAAAATTCGTTTTTAGGGAGGATTTATGGTTATACAACGTCAGTTAGTGGTGTTTGTCCACTTCAGTTTGTGAAACTTTTTGAGTCGACAATTCTTTTCTACTTCAATAATGCCTACCAACGTACGTATTTATTAGGTACAGTATTTGTATTTTAAAGTTCCTTTTCTTTAGCAGTCTTTCTGCTTTCTCTTCTCTTTTCTTTTTACTTCGTTTCTTACTCATACTTATCTGCTTATACCTTACTTATTATTTACTGTTGGACCCTTACCCGTTCTATTCTGGAAAAAGCAATAGTCGCCTAGCTGTTTACAGCATCCAGTAATGTGTTGCTACTAGTAAGGATTCACCAGATACCTGGATATTAAGGATCGTATACTTATTTAATTTGATACATGCTTTTCATCGCCTCCCCGACCAAGTTAGCTCACGTTATCAGTAGAGATTATCCGCGTTTTTATTACAACTAAATCCAGTTGTGCAGTTATAACAGATTTATATTTACATTTTAGAAATTAGAAGTAAAGTTTGATACATCACTTCGTCGGGAGGGAATATTGTGTGTACTGTTGTTTTTTACATATTGACATTTTTAGTAGCACTTACAGCGTGTTCGTAATTTTTGGGGGCATTATTTTTATGATACATATATGTACATTTTTGACCTACAGTGTACAGTGTGTTTATAATTGTCGGGGGTCTACTTTTCTATGACTTTTGTAGGCCACATCTTTGGGTGGGATTATTATTTTTTTTATGAGGTGTAGATGTTGTATTTTTGTTTATTTATGGGTATATTATTGTACTATCTCCCTCACAGGTTTCTTGTAAAAGCCCACAAACGAACTCGTTGTTATTATATTACTTAGATTGTTCTAAGTTTGCTCTTTGATAGCGTAAAAGCGGCCTGCCCCTCGTCGTGTTTTAACCAGAGTAATTATTATTTATTCATTCGTACTCTTTTTGGTATCCTGTGTATGCGCCGAACTGCTCGTGTGTCTCTTCCTCTCTCATTATATATATATTGAAACGTATTATATTTTCTTGATCGCTAACCCCAAACGGTCACATTCTTTCCTAAATTGAGCTTAACTAATGCTCTCTTCTTAATACATACATCTGACTCTAGAAGTTGGGGGTCAGCAAAACAAAGTCTTCCGACGTAACTAGGGTCTATTCCTTGGGTAGAGCTATGAGCAATGGGGGTAAGTCGAAATCTATGGAGGGTTACACTTAACAAAAAAACAAACAGGCGCCACCAAGTCCAAATTGATTTATTTTAGGGCATAGCTATTTTTAAGGGCGGACTTGGAGACCCAAAAAGAGATCGCCTTCGTTGATACACAAACTTGTCTTAACAGAATAAGACGCTGTTCCTGTAAGAAAGAATAATAATTAAGTCACATAAAAATGGGAACACTATTTGCGTCCCTCAAGTATACCTAAAAGTATAGAGAATATTTTCTGCATAATGGGATCATAAAATTTTAGTTCTTATTGCTTTTTGTTTACCAAGTCTGATCAGACTAGATCAGAATAAAAAACTTTAAATGAAGAATATTAATTTACTAATAAGAATTTTCTTGGTTTCAGTAAATAAAGTATCATTGTAATTAAATAAAAATAAAAATTTGAAGTACTTGCAAAACTGGTAGTAAAGGTTATCAACTAATCCTTACTCAAATATTTTATAATTCTATGTAACTAAAAATGCTAGAGTTTCTTTATAACCCAATCAGATCTGTGTGAGTCATTTACAAATGAATATACGAAATTTTCTCTTTAGGTTAACAAACTTAAATTTAGTTTGAAGTCAAAATAATCACCAAGATATTCTCTAATGTTATCAATAGTGGTTGTACTAAAATGCTAAACATGTGTTAGCCATTGGGCAATTGTTGACAATAGTGAACAAACAAACAGGTGATGTAATAGCAGCTGTTAAATTATGTTGAAGCCACGTGTGATCACGTATTTACGAAGCTAAGTGAAAGCAAATTTAATACTGGGAAAACCAGCTTATTTACAGGTAAACTGAATAACAATTTTGTACGTCTAACAAACAAAATGAAATAATGTACTTTCAGAAGGAAAGTACTCAGGAAATCTTAATTCTATTACGAACCCAAGAGCAGCAGTTGTCCCTTGATGTAATGGAAATTACCTCGCAGCGCGGAACAGCAACTAATTATACTTGCTTTCCATGCTTTAACACAGGTGTAGGAGCAAAGCGGGTTCCTTACTTGGATCACGGCAGCATTACTTTGTAACGTAATCTTCCGTTGTCTAAATTTATTTACTAAAATAATTTTTCATTGCGTAGCCAACAAATTAAGCTTTCTAAATTGTAACTTCAAAGGGATCATGTTGTCTCAAATTTTACAGTTGCGATTTTCGACGTGGTGTGCGATATATACGTTATCCATGCAGTTTTCTAATTTCTCGTTGGGATTTCAAATGTGTCGTTGCGAGTTCAAATGGGTCGTTGCGAGTTCAAATGGGTCGTTGCGCTAAATAAATTTTGTAAATTAGCTAATATGACAACGAATATACAAAATGTGGATTAGGTACTAACCGTTACTCAGGAAGTGTTTCACAAACATAGAGCGACTCGGAGGTCACTCGCCATTCTCTTAGAATGCATCTTGACGCTACTTTTAACTATCGACGAGTGCGCTCGCTGCTTTCTTGTATGGTGGGAGGTTCCGGATTTTAGTTCTCGAACCTCTCACGCGCGCGCCAGTGGCTGTGAAATTACACCGAACTCGGAAACAACTCGACTAATAATCCTTGATATTATAATACTATAAAAGTTTGATTGTTACTTGAATATTTATTTTAATTAATAAAGGTATTTTACTATTCATTGTACGTTTAATGAATGGATTCTCCTACTGCAAAAATAAAATTGTTACACTATATATATATATATATATATATATATATATATATATATTGCCGTGAAACTCGGGTAAGATCCTTACCAACCTTAAATATTTTCAAAAATTTTATATATTTTTAAAAACTCGAAAATTCAAAATTAAATAATACAAAAAAAAAATATCCTTACCCGTTTTCCTCTCTTCCTCGGTTGAATGGCCTTCTTCAACTGCTTCCGGCTAGCTCATTTGGACCTCCTTTTGGATATCTATATTCACTCATATTCTATCATTCACGCACACTCCCAATAAAACCACAAAATACAACCAACATACAATCTTTTATTTATTCCTATTTACAAATGCAATTAAACACTGTCCATATTTTATTGTTCACGTTACACTTCAGTAACTCTTATTCTATAATGTCCTATTTAATTTTAAAATCATTAAACACATAAAATGTACTCGGAGTAAATGGACCTTGAATAATACCTTCTCTAAAATTCCTTCTTTATAATTTATTTATTTATTTTATTAATCTAAGTAAACTGTGGGGTATGGTGAGTTCATAATAACCCAACTAATTCTGCATAATGTATGCCCTTCTACTTTGCATGTTCTTAAAATAAAAAAAAAACTCTTCACAGAAATTTTCACGTTCTGATGGAACGTTTAAAAGCTTTCTATACACCTTCAAATTTCTAGTTGAATACCGTAATAATATTATTTACACATATTCTGTTCAATACGTAAATAATTCACACTACCTTGAAAAACACTCTCATACGCCACCCCAATATTTACAGTTTATAGGAATCACAAATTTAAATCGTTACCTGAAAATTTTTAGAAGCTCTCCGCTCTGTGAATGATGCCATGTATTTTTCTCCCTGGTCTGCAGGTTGTTTCTCGCTATTGCTAGACGAACTCTATCTAAGTTGCTTATGGAACGCCGCCTTCTCGGTGTAACCAAATTCCAAATTTCATTTCAATTATACTTCTTTCACAGTAAGCTACCTTACTTAATGTCCCGACACGAGTTGATAAAAAAATTATAGGTGATACCTCAATAAAAATTTTTACTCTCGGCACACTAACCGCGTTTTTAATTTAAGAGGCTACCACTATGCAATACAATTTAAATGCTTTTATAATACTTACAACTCGTGTTGAGTTTCATACGTGCTTTTGGGACGATCGAAATAATAAAGGCTTTAATAATATTCTCCTAAACTATTTATATCTTTCCAATGTAACCTCTCCTGGCCACAGTTATCCGAAATCCCCTGCTCACAACAACACATTCTCACAATTTTGCGTTCAACCCCATTTTCAAATCCGCGAATTTCAGTACCTCGTTATAATATTTTTAGAAAACTACGCTACACTATCCTCCTGTCTGTTTCAAGTCAAACTAATCATATCGACCAATCGTAGACCTAATGACGTTTCACAAATCCCGCCTATACAATCATTGTCCCATGCTTATGCGTTTTCTACGTCTCTTCCTAACCTATTTTGAGTGGTAGAAAATCAATATTCCAGTCTATATGCTATTTAAACCCACGTGGACTTCCTACGTAATTTAACTAACCGCTCGTTAGTATTTACTACGAACCCAGGCGACGGTTTACTCGATATACGTAGAATCTTCATCTTTATCTATACAAATAATTGGAACTTGACATTTAAAATTCTGCAGGTGTTTAATTAACTGACGTTTTAAATACATTTATAAGAGTTGTATTTCGGCGTATTTCTACTCCACCGATATATTTGCTTGTTAGCAACGTGTTTCGCCTTGGTATCATTGACCTTTCCACGCTTTTATGCATATTATACGTCAATAATCGTTCAATTAAATTCACTTAAATTAATAAATTAATGGCATTGGCTTCTACCATTTATTTCTTTGCAAACTTACTTAAATTTTATTAATTATTTGTAAAATTTTGTTAATACCTGATACTTAAAAATGAATTAACTAATATAAATTTCGTACGTAAATTTTGATTGTTCCTTTAAACAGGGTGTTTTGAAATTGCTTCGTTTATATTTATTTTTGATCTTTTAACACCAGTATAATATGCTGCACCCCGCTCTTTTTTTTCGCGCCTTTTCTTATTAATTTAATGATTTTTATATAATGTGCAAATATTGATTTTACGTTACGTGCTTTAGCAACGTTTGGTTGGTTAATGAATCAAAACTGTTTTTAAATATGCCTCGACTATTTATAAGTTCTTTCTTCCCAGGGTATCCACCTACTTACCGTGGGTTCAGTGGTAAGTAGATGTGCAATGCACCAACCAAACTGCTCTATCTTTTGTTTTAGTACCTTTTTATAATTTTCATTTGTATATGCCAAATTTTATATGATCCACGTAGCCTTGTGCCAAATTAATTACTACTACAAAATTCCTGACTTTGACGTTATATCACACAGTACTCACCTGTTCTATACTTCGTTAACGCCTCTATGAATGCTGGCTTAAAATCCTACTCGCCGTATACGTCTTCACAAGGTTTCACGATCACTATGAAAATCTGCCGTCTAGCCCCCAGGTATCTTTGCTTTAATTTTTCTGCTCCCAAATCTAAAATAAATATGACCCGAATTTAGAATTTAGAATACCCTTTTTTATTTACTTCCCCTGCGCTAATTCTTCCGGTGTTATTTCTTCTTTGTCTCGTACTATTCCACTTGCTACTCTTACGCTGTCTTCTAATTTCGTTTCTCTCGTTTTAAATCAATACTTCCGCCTTTAATCCTATTCGATGCCTTCTGCCTATAAAAATCTCGTTCCAATTCAATCTTATTTTCCGCTGGTTCGCTGTCGCACTAATTCCAATCTTAACTTTTACTCGTCGCCGCTATTAATTATTTCTTCACTGTTACTTATCCTTACTCTTCTTTTATAAATTAAACTCGTACAATTCAAACTCATTTATTTAATCTTCAAAAAATATTCAAAACAACTTAGCGCAGTTTATAAACACGTCTTATTACAAAAATATTTTGAAATCGACTTCCTTGTTTACTTATCCTAGGTGATAATTACAATATTAATCTGCCTACTCTTTATTACATAGTATATAAAAAACCATCCAATAACGTCGTATCACCAAGTTCGTGGCACTAATACCTTAAACTTTGTCTTTTGCACTTTCCTATTTTATACATAATGTTCAATCATTGGTCCTAAATATCGCACAACCCTTCAATCATATTTGACACTGCTATTACCTATGATTTTGATGTTACATGTTTGTCCAAAGGTTGATTCTAGTAAAATAAATGCCGAAATGATACACATATGAACCTGAATCTGCGTGGTTAATAGTGGACATCCATAGACGCATCCGGTTTTCGGTTGGCAAATGTACGTTCAATGGCCTATTCAACATACAACTCAGTGTAAAACCTTGAATACTGTGTGTTTTATCACGTCATCAAGTCATTATAATTTACGTCTTGGCACTTACATTTTAACTAACATTTCAAATACTTTAACGTATGTAAAGTACGGCAAACATACATTTTTAAATTACGGGATCTGATATATGGCTTACTTTATTTGGCATACACTACCTTCAACACAAAACAATCCTTAGAACCCTTGTAGCTCCTACTGACACTACAATATATATATATATATATATATATATACATATATATATTGTAGTGGATTTAAAAGGTTAAATTTGGGTTAAGCAATGCCATTTCAAACACCCTGTATAAAGAAAGGAACAATTTATTTATTTACGCGCAAAATTTATTTCATGTATTTAATTTAAACGAACAAATATTGACGTATTTTATAATTAGGGAGTGAAAAGTAATAGGTTCATAAAGGAAAACCAGTTTTAAAAACAAGTAGAAACGCATAATTAATTTGATTTATTTTAATTCAAAGTGTAATAACGTCAGAAAACGCACCAGGGTATATAAAATCAATAATTCCAAGGCGAAAAGCTTTCGTTGTAACAAACAAGTATATCGTTTGAATTGAATACCATGAAATATAAAATCCAAGAAATGTTATTTTAAACGAGTCAATAATTAGGAACACTTGCATGTTTGAAAAGTTAGCTTCTTTGTATTTGTGAACTTAATAAAGCGGGTTTCATAGAATATATTGTTCAACCGTCAGTGGCTTCGCATAAAAGCTAACAAGAGTTTCTTAAAGAGCGGAAGGGATGCACAATCAATAAGATGCCACAGATGGAGACGGGTATAAAAGCATTCGAGTTCTAAAGCATGTATTTAATCCACGTGGACGCGGTCAGCAATATCGATTTTTTACGACGCAAGTAGGGTTGGAACGCGACATCAAATATGCATAAGACAGGGATAACAATATTACAGGCGGAGTTTTATGTTGACATAGGACTGTGTCAATGGTCGAAATAGATAGTTTTACAACAAACGAACACGCTACAGGTGAATGCGGGTTTTCACGAGTTGAATTTCGGGAAGTTTTAAAGCGGTTATATCCAAAATTTGCAGAAATATTATTTTCAATTAAGTATTTCGCGTAAAGAGTGGCCAAGGGGGCAGTTTTAATGTATAAATACTGAAACAAAATTAAAATCGCTCTCTTTTACTCTCTTAACTACTCTTGATGTCCGTATCGCTTTAACTACGTAAACCGACGTTATAGTAGAGTTTTGTGAGTATTAAAATTTATTTGTAACATAGTAAAGTAGTACTAGCTCTTATAACTTGGTATTTGGGGGCCGTATAGTTATTAACGCAAGTAGTGGCGAATGATTTAAATTCAGCTGAGGTCCAACCTAATACCATGTCAAGCTAGTAAATTAATAAAACCATAAACACAAGTGCAATATACGTGAATTTGGATGCTGGGATGGTATGGTAATCGGTAGCTCGGCACTCAGTGTAGACAGCAATCATCTATAAATATCTGGTGGAGCAAAGCGCATAGTCAGTCGAGGCAAAGGGGTTCTGGATAGCGTCATCGTAGGAAATGTAGCCTTGAAGCATTTTCCAAGTAACTCATTTGAATTTGCTGTTAGTAGATAAACTGTGAGTGTACTTTGGAGGTTATTTATGATTTTTTTTAACGTATTGAAAAGGATACGTGTACTTGACTATGATGAGGGTATTTTAAATGTTAAAAAAAAGGTGTATGTAAAGTTTACAAAATTTTATTACGAATTTAAATTAGATTGTTAAGGGTACATGGGTTATTAATTTTGTGGTAATTTTATGCAAGGTGAAAAGCATACATTAATAAATTGGATTATTATGAGCTCACCATACTCCAGTGTGCAATAATAAATATACGGAATTATTTGGAACCCATTTACTCTTATTGTTTTAAATGTGTTTACAATTAAAATTTTAAAACAAGGACTTTACAAGAATCGCACTTATTGAGTGGAACTAGAGTACCGAAATGTACATATCTGTGAATAATTTTGTAAATAGCGGTAAATAAAGATTGTATGATGGTTGTTGTATTTAATGATTTTATTGATTGGTGTGTGAATGGGAAGAAAGAATGATTGTAAATTTAGGCATCTGAGAAGATGCACAGCTGAGCTAGCCAGGAAAGCTGCTGAAGATATTTTGTTGCAACAGAAAAATCCAGGTAATAAAAATTTTTTTTGTGAAATTTTTATTTTTTTTTTGAAAAGTATTTGGAAAATGACTCATTCTCGACTATCTTAAACGTTGAGTCCCCAACCACAGCAATCTTTTGGACGGCCCAACGTTGGGGCTTGAATGATTTTTAAGGAGTTCCAGAGATTGATCCCCGATCCGCAGCAATATATATATATATATATATATATATATATAGTATATATATATATAGTGTATATATATATATATATATATATATAGTATAATATACATGTACATATTATCATGGGAAGTAGTCCAAATCAAACAACAGAAACTGATTAAAAATTTAATCAACACCTAACGTTTCGGTACATTCCTTTTGTACCTTTTTCAAAAACTAAAATGGAAACAAAAAATTCGAAATTAGCAAAAAATACATAACCTGTCGCTAACTACTTACATTGACAAAATTATATTAAGGAGATTGAAAACAAATTACTGCACGATTCACATTATAACTGTGGGTCAAAAATATTAAAAATTAAAAATTGCCTAAAGGGCAGCGTCATGCCACGATGGCGGTTAAAAAGTAAAGACAAAGTTGATAATGACAAATTCTATAAGAGTGACAGGACACGTTCCGAAAAAGGCAATGATTACATAACCTGAAGGAAGATACCTAACGTTGTTTAAAAATGTCCTTACTATATAGAGCAGAGTAAACGTTATGTACCCTATCAATATCAATCTTATTATTGATAGGATTAATTTCACTATTAATATAAAAAGACTCGATAAAAAGCCTCGTCTTGTAATTGGTTTCGTTCTCCAAAATGGCTGTGTCATCGAAAAGTGGTGTATGACTGGTTGCAGCAACATGAGCAGACAATGCACATTTAGTGGAGTTAATCCTACAATCACTCCTGTGCTGGGTTAAACGACTCTTCAGCCACTGGCTAGTCTGACCAATGTAACTATTATTGCAGCTACACGTGATCTTGTAGACAACATTGCTGTTTAACAGTTTCGGAGTACGATCCTTTAATTTGGTAAAGAACTTCTGAATAGAAAAATTGTATTCATAAACAATGGCGATCTTAGGTTGTCTAAGTATTCGTACTAAAAGTGGAGATAACTTCTGTATATACGGAAGCTTTTTGTACGTAATATCAGTTTCAGAAGGGTTTACTTATAAGAAGTTGCCATATATCAATCTATGCAACATTCTCTTTGGATAACCGTTGTTAACTAAAGTGTTAATCAATAATTTCTTATTTTTATCCATGAACTGTGGGTCTGAAATATGTTCTATTCGATATCGTAGGGCCTTCACCGTGTTTACCTTATGTTGAAAAGAATGGTTCGAGTGGAAATTTAGATATCTGCCCGAGTTAGTTGGTTTAGTGTACCAATCAAATAATAAATGATTAGAACTATCTCTGATGACCAACACATCCAAAAAAGGTAATTTACCCTCCACTTCAATTTCAAAAGTGAACTGAAAGTGATCATTAAAATCATTAAATGCTGTTAACGTTTGGTCAACATATTGGGCTGGCAACGAACAAATGATATCATCCACATACTTTACCAAGAAAGACATCTCATATGGTAACCTAGGTAGAACACTCGACAGTAAATTATCCATAATCATTTGAGCGATTATGGGTGATAGAGGTGACCCCATTGGAGTTCCAACTAATTGTAAGTAGAACTTCTCTTGGAAAACAAAGTACGTATTGTTAAAAACCAAATTAACAGTTGTCAAGAACATATCTTCAGACATATTACAGAAGGGCTTGATCTTATTCCAATTTTCTTTAATGATGTTAATAACCATAGATAAAGGAATATTAGTAAAAAGAGAAGCTACATCCAGTGAAATGAGAATATGATCTTCAGGTAGGTGAAAACCCTTGAATTGTTGCACAAACGTAAAGCTATCTTTCACATTGTGTCCACCAAGCGGGAAAGCTTGTTGGAGAATATTCGACAAAAAAGAAGCAATACCATACGTAGGTGTATTCACCGTAGATATGATGGGTCGTAACGGGAGGACTGGTTTATGTATTTTTGGTAAACCATAGTATTTACCAGGAGTCGAGTTATTGCTGGATAATCGATTCCTTTCAGAATCGTCCAACATCCCCTTTTTATGTAATAACTTTAAGTGCTCGTTCACCTTTATTTTTCTACATTCACTACATTCACTACTCAAAAAAAAGGTGAACGAGCACTTAAAGTTATTACATAAAAATGGGATGTTGGACTCTTTGTCAAAATTTTGACAAAGAGTTTAGCAACTCGCATCAAGGTGTACATAATTTATACAGAAAAACAGTATTTTAATTTGTGACGTAAATGTTTTGTACAATTTTAAATTAAATAAATTAGATTGTAGTAACCGTACCATATCAATTAGTGAATGGCTCAATTTATACTACGTTATAAATATATAAAACTCCGTTTATGGGTAAGCATTTTAGATATTTGTTAAGATATAATGTACATGTATTGTATTATAAGGGAAAAAAACATCATTGATAAAGACCATCTAGCGACGGTCGAAACGTCTGATTAACACACATATAATGTAAAAAAAATTTTTTATTTTATTTAGACCTTTTTCCCAAGAAACAAACTTTCAAGTATTAGTATATAAAAGAAGGTCAAGAAATACCAATCAAATATTATATATATATATATATATATATATATATATATATATATATATATATACTCTGTTCTAGTATTGTGCCACTTTGGTACATTCTTTGCGCAAAATTTTTATTTTTAGATTCATATTATTTCTACCTGTTTTGTGCTATATTTATACTCTTTAGGTACTGGTGAATGTATTGTTATTTTAGTGCCGAACTTGTATGTTTGGTGCCATATGCTGTATTTCTATGTTTTGTGTGCACTGTATATTTTCTAAGTTAAACATTATATTCTTCGGGCTACTAGAATATTTTTTTTACCAGTATTATTATTTTTATTATTTTTGAGTTGTCGAATGAGAACTGTGCCGCTTTGTAGTGCTTGGCTAACGTGTTTGGAAGCATGTGTGGCAGCTAAAACCTTTGAGTCGCGGTTCCATATTTTCTTAGTAACAAGACTCTGGCGCCCTTACTCTTTAGGCTTCGCCATATTGGTCCTTAGCTGAATCCTTCAGACCACGACCTACTGACTGAGCAAACCACTCTTTTTCTGCCATCAGAACATTGGGGATCACTCGCGTAAAATTCTTTGTAACTATTTTCGGTTTACTATCCGCGGTCTCAAACACACGCATATTTTTGTGTTTGTACTCTTTTACTGGGAAAACTAGGTAATAGAGTAGCATAACAAGATTATGGTTATATGCACAACGATAGGATATGGTAGACTTTATTTAATTTCAACTATAAAAATCCATTTTTAAGATGCATTCTTGTGAATCAAGCGCCTCTGATTTGCAACCCTTCCCACATTGTAGGTATTCGCGTTGACCTTGGTGTTGTTTTAGAGTTTACATTCACAGCTGATGCAGCTTTTGTCTAAATTTTTTAACTCATATCTTCACTAAATCGACACTCAGCGCAACTTATGCAACGAATATAGAAATGGTTACAAAATCTGACTACTACATATTATGAATCATTGATGCGTAGTTAACATTCTGCATAATCTATGTTTAATTGAGCATTAATGTAATTTTAGTACTTATCCGTTACTCTGTAAGTATTCCATGTTTTCTGATTTAAAGCTATTAACCGATAACAGGAATTGATTAATAGAACTTCTCGATAATATTTTATTTGAGATGAAACAAGGTAAACTTCAGCAGACTTATTTATTTCATAAATTTTAGACACCAGCTGATTTTTTTAATTGAATATACTTCGACTTTACTTGTGCATTTATCACTACTGTTCGGTGGATTAAAGTACAATTTTCAAATAATTATTATAGATAAAGATAAAAACATGTGGTGCGAATTACGTATTAACGATAACGACACTGATATAAATACAATCTGGCGAAATGTACTTTGTACTTATCAGAGTGCAACTTATGACTATAGAGCTGTAATAGCATCACATTATTTAACACAGTTCCCTTGTACAAAACGCTATGAACAGAGATAAAACAAAACGAGTACGTCAGTATATTATTGCACTAGTGGGTAAGTACTCTTTAAATTACTTTCTCCGAATTAAACCCTAGGAAAATATTGAATGTTTAAACTTTTCTATTTTTGCTTATTCTAAAATGTGATATACATCAGTAGTCTCCAGGTAATAATTGCAGGGTATGCAGTGGCAATAATATCAGGGTGGGAGTCGTTCTAAGAAACTATGACTTTATTAATATTACACAGAAAGCTCAGATTCTGGTAGATTTTAGAACAATTGCATGGTGCAAAATACTCGTTTTTTGACCATTCAAGATCACGAAATTTATCGAAACCTAAAGTAGAATAGATTGGAAATTTCCATACCATTTGTAGTAACGCAAGTTATGTAATCCCCCAATTGTTATATATATATATATATATATATATATATATATATATATATATAAAGAAACTAATAATTAGGAAATTATCAGAAATATAAGAAAATGCGCAAAGTGATATGCAACAATGTAAATGAAGGACAATTCATACAGTTTATTAACGTTCATGGAAACGGAAGCGCTACTTTGTAGCACAGACGATAAGTGACACTGCAGATGTCAGGTCACAGGCGGTCACAGACAGTCACGTACCGAGAAAGTACGTATCTAGAAAGTAAGTTCGCAACAAAATAATTATGAATAGAATTAAGATCACAACATTGTATTAATGAATAGAGTCAAGTGTAAGCAGACATTAGGTCTGCAAGTTCCCACAGCCATGTGAGGGGGTAGGGATATTATAAAAGGCCCGGGAGCCCCAGTCGACGACAGTTAATCCATCGTTCAGCTTTAACATAGCAGTTTGTTAGATTACTCACTTTTGTACAATTAATAAATTAATTTCGGATTAATTTCAAGATTGTCAAAATTTCAATTAATTTCTATATAAATAAATAAATGTGTTAAGAAGTTGGAAATGTCTTTTTAAAAAGGACCGCTCCCAGCCACGAACCTTAACTCGCATATCCCAGAAAAATTGTTTTTGGGATACATGATCCCTACAAGTACTGCAACGGCGCGTTACTTTTTATTTTAGTGGGATGTTCGCCAGGAATCCTATTTCCCATTTACTAATTTAAAAATATAAACAGATTCACAAACTCTAATATTATAACTGTAATATTTTTAAAATCAAAATAAATTCCTTATGATAGAATATGTAAAAAAATAAAATTCGAAAGCATAAGAGGGTCATTCTCGGGAAACTGTCCAATTTCGTATTCAGTGAAATGAAAAAAATGTTTTTAAAAAGATACATTTGACAGTGCTTTTTAAAGAATACTTATCAAATGCTTGCTTATTTGAAGCAAAGTTGAGCCTGAAAATTATTTTTATGCCTTTTATTAAAAAATGAGAATTTTATTTAATACCGCAGGTGATGCTTAGATCACGATGGTGATATTGCGAAAAATAGATAAAGTTGTATGCAGAATAAACGACGATTTATAAACAAAAATGAGAAAAGTGAACAGAACAAAAAAAGCGCAACTAAAAATGTGTATTTATAAGAAAACTAAAATAAAGGAAGAAAAAGTAGATAAATTTAAGATATATGCTTTAGGTCTAGCTCCAGCTCCTATTCTAAGTTATCTATATTTTCTCTGTGTTGGAGATCTTGGTAGCTACAGGTTGCTTAACTTTCACTCGCCACTGAATATCGGTAAAATAGCGCAAATATTTAGAAAACAGTAGAAGGGAAACCTAGGCTGTAGGAACGTTAGCGAACTGTGTAGGCTAGCTCTGAATAGAAATCGGTGGAGGTACGGGTCCAACCAGTTCCAAAATTAAAAACCTAATGACTAAAAAATAAATGCAATTGAATCTGATGATTACTACAGGTGTTGGTTTTGCAATATTTTCAACTAATCTTGATTATGCGAAAGGATTTATTCGAAAACTATTAATTCAACAAATGTTTAAGGGTTAGAGGATCTTCATAGCCACAGGCTGCTTAACTTCCTTCACATACCAGTGAATATCGGTGAAATAGGGTATATATTTACAAAACAATAGAGGAGGAACCGAGCTGTATCTAGCCAGTGAGAATTTTTTTGGAACTGTAAAGGCTAGCTCAGAATGGAAATCAGTGGAGGTTTACGTCCAACCAGTTTCAAGACGGAAAACCTACTGACAAAAAAATAATTACACTTAAACTGATGATTATTATAAACAACCACAGATGTTGGTTTTGCAATACTTTCAACTCATCTTGATTGTGCGAAAGGATTTATTGGAAAACTATTATTCGTCAAATGTGGGGGATCCTGGTAGCCAGCTTAACCCCCTTCACATACTAGTTAATATCGGTGAAACAGAGTTATATTTTGGAATGTTGTGCTTCAGATGTATGATGATAGCATGGACGGACAAAGTTAATAACATAGAGGTTACAGACATAGTAAATATGTGGAAAACATAACAAAAAATAGGAGAAATAGAAGAGCTGTATACGTTCTAGGACATTTTTAAGGAATAGTGCGGGTTATATTACAAGCAGAATAGGAAAAAAGAGAGACCTAGATCAGACTATTGCACGCAGGTGGCGAAAGATGCAGACTGCAGAAATTTCAGGGAAATGGGAGGTTAGCTCAGAATAAGAAACAATGGAGATACGCGTCTAACCAGTTCCAGGACTGTAGAATTAGTAATGATGATTAAAATTAAAATGTCTGTACTTACATCTCGGTAGTTATATCGATCTCATATTGGAATGAGGACATGGATCACACTTAATGCAACTTAGAGATTGGTATTTCTGAACTTCAGGAGCTTGTTTGGACCAATATATCTGATGCACTTGCAAAGTTCCAAGAATCGTCTTCAAATTTTGAGGGATAAGAGTATCAAGGAAAGCGATTTTTTCTTCAGAAATTTTGTATATTTCAATATTCTTACAATATCTTCTCAAAAGAAGCTAACTTATCAAAAACTGGAACATCCATTTCATGGAATACTGCAGAATCAGCTATTCTTTTAACGGCACCCCTGATTCCATCGGGAGTCTCTTTTCCATGCCTATTCTCACTATAGTATCTACTAATATTTTCAGATCCTAGAGCGTTCGGAATATGGGTAGTTATAAAGTAGAACATTATTTTGTTCCTATACTGTGTGGTAGGGCCATCGCTAAGAAAACGAGCTTCATTTACATTAAGAACTAGGGTAAGGATGACTGAAAATATGGGTTCCCGGTGGGCACAAATTGCTGATGGATCGTGAGGCAAATTATTCCAATTTGTACAAAAATTAAAACGATCTACTAGTAGTGAGGTAGGGCCGGTCCTACTTCAAAACGCGACAGACGTATTTTCCATGTGTAGAATACGGCTGAATCGTTTTGAATTAGGATCGGCCCTATATGATTTCAATGTAAAATAGTCGTGAAAACATTTCAATGTAAAATAGTTGTGAAAACATGAATTCTTCTATACTTTCAATGTAAAATGCTTGTGGGCACGTTTTGAATTAGGATCGGCTTTATATTACTTTCAATGAAACACACACGTATGTTGAAAAGTGCAAAGAAGAATGTGTGTAGCTGTTTTGAATTCGGTTTTCTATCGAGAAGTTAGACGTGCACCGTTTTGAATTAGGATCGGCGTTATATACTTTTAATGTAAAATGTGAAAACCTGAATTCTTTTCAAATGTAAAATACTTGTGGGCACGTTTTGAATTAGGATCGGCTTTATATTACTTTCAATGTAACACACGTATGTTGAAAAATGTAAGTGCAGAGAAAATGTGTGTAGCTGTTTTGAATTTGGTTTTCTAGTTAGAAGTTATAAAGTATGACAAATGCAAAAAATATCGCATTCAAGTCAATTGTGTTTAACACGTGCACCGTTTTGAATTAGGATCGGCGTTATATACTTTTAATGTAAAATGTGAAAACCTGAATTCTTTTCAAATGTAAAATACTTGTAGGCACGTTTTGAATTAGGATCGGCTTTATATTACTTTCAATGTAACACACGTATGTTGAAAATGTAAGTGCAGAGAAAATGTGTGTAGCTGTTTTGAATTTGGTTTTCTAGTTAGAAGTTATAAAGTATGACAAATGCAAAAAAAATATCGCATTCAAGTCAATTGTGTTTAACACGTGCACCGTTTTGAATTAGGATCGGCGTTATATACTTTTAATGTAAAAATGTGAAAACCTGAATTCTTTTCAAATGTAAAATACTTGTAGGCACGTTTTGAATTAGGATCGGCTTTATATTACTTTCAATGGAACATACGTATATTGAAAAATGTAAGTGCAGAGAAAATGTGTGTAGATGTTTTGAATTTGGTTTTCTAGCTAGAAGTTATAAAGTATGACAGATGCAAAATATTGCATTCAAGTCAATTGTGTTTAATTAAAGTGGATTCTGATTTATGTTTAGAGGCTGCAAATACACACATGGGCCGGTTTCAATTCAAAATGTGTTCACTCTTGTGATAGGTTGAAAAGTGGGTTGGCAAAGTACGCAGATGGTGGTAATCTGCTATATAAGGAGATTGCTCCTGATATTAATTTAATTAGTCGAAGTTTACTGCATATATTTACATACAAACATGTATATAATTGATATTCAGGGATTTAAATACAAGAAAACGAGTTTGTGTGTAAAGAAATTGCGGTTTTGGACTTGTTGAAAGGTGTTGTCTGGCATCAAATTTTTAAACTGCCAATGCAGTCCAGTTGTTTGAGCCAAGATCATATAAAACATAACGACTGGGTGACAAAGAATATTCATGGTCTTTCTTGGGATGAATCTTCAACGGCTGGAATGGGTTTATCATATATAGCGCTTTATTTGAAGCAAATTATCCTACCCGGTGAAGAAGTATTTGTGAAGGGTCTAGAAAAGAAGAAATTGATTGAAACCTATCTAATGCAAAACGTTGTAACTGATATGCTTGCACTAGGTTGTCCTAAGATATCGGAGTTAAAAATCAACAACCGTTTAAAATATAACATACATTGTTGTAGACACAGCAATAATAATCTGCAAGTGCAAAACAAAATACCTTGTTATTAAAAGAATGGCTTGATAATAATAAAAAACAATAGAAAGATTGTGTCTGTGTTATTTATTTTAATATAATTTTACAATGTTAGCCGAAGCAAATTATCCGACTCGGTGAAGAAGTATGTGTGAAGGGTATAGAAAAGAAGAAATGGATGGAAACCTATCTATTGCAAAAACAAAATACTTTGTTATTAAAAGAATGGTTTGATAATAATATGTAATAGTATGTATTATTATTGTAGTCAGTAAGAAATCTTTAATGCTGATGTCTGCAGAAAAACAATTAAACTCAGACAGCACGAATGGGACTCTCAACCCTGAAAGCAATTATAATTGATCAACGCAATAGCTCTTTACTGGTTTTACAACATTTAACAAATTGTACAGATATATCGAAAAATTTGCCAAAGACAGACAAACAGATAGGCAGACTGACTGCACCAATTTTCTCATTCTCGCTTTTAAAGAATAACAAGCCGTAGTTATTTAAATCGCGAACTCAGTTTATCTACAAGAACTATATAAACGTGGAAATTTATGAAATGCTCCAACTTAAAAAAAAAATCCACTATCATTATTCTTTCCTGTCAATTTTAACAAAAGTTTTATTTTTTTATTTGTTCTATAGAACACAACTACAACTTGACAATAAAGATTGAGCGATTATCACACACATATCTTGAGTATATATAAAGATATTAAACAATAAGAACAGCAGAAAATTCAACTCATGTCAGACAGCTTTTTTCTTGTCAACGATAGTCTAGTCTAATGCTTTTTCAGCATTTGCATTTCCATATTTAGGTACTGAAGGCAACTCTGCAATTTTAGATCACATGCATTTCTAATTTCAATTACAAAAAATATGAAAGCATCTATTTGAAATGCATTTCTAACTTTAATCGCAAAAAAATGAGAGCATCTATTCGAAATATGCACTCAGATTAAAAGTCAAAAAATTGCTTTACACCGTTCTGTAAACTGAGATTACGTAGTTATTAAATCGGGAGTAATGTGAAATGAAACACACAATGTATGTTTCTTTATTGCAATCTATAAAATATATATATATATATTTAATGTTATGTACTCTAGATTAAACATACTATAATTCACTTAAGTTTCCCAAATATAAAAGAACAGTTCTAACTCACTCCAACTCTGAACGGTTAAAAAATATTGCATTATCAATTCTATGAGGGCTGTCTTCTTCATCTTTGACGCGCGGTCGTTTTCTGGTTGTTCTTCTTCGTGTTAACTAAAAAAAGATTCAAATGAATATTATATATCAAGTAAATGCATTAAGAAAATTAAATCTATATATTAAGCTAACGAAATACATACTCTGTATTGGAGTCATTAGATCGTACGTTGCAATTGGTGGATCTGCTCACGGCGTCAACGATTTTTTCACCAGTACTTAATTTGGATTGACTATAAACTACTCAATAATTTTAGTCCAATCACTATCATTATTCTTTCCTGACAAGGACAATTTTTAAAAAAAAAAAAGGTTTTCATTTTTGATATGTTTTATAGAACACACAACTACAACTTGATAATAAAGATTGAACGATTATCACACACACATATCTTGAGTATATAAGGATATTAAACAACAAGAACAGCAGAAAATTCAACTCATGTAAGCAAGAATTTAATGCTAAGGTATTGTCTAGATAGCAATTATAGAAAAATATGAAATCTATAGAAAATTTAAATAAAGCCAGTCATGTATAAATTTTTTTAATGCTAACATCAACAGAATAATAAATAAATTAGTCAGCATTAATGGAAGACCGGCCTGGCTTCGAAACTGTGCACGCGTATATACCATATTTTATCTAGAAATCATTTTAAAATATTTACTGAAAGAACTTGACTTTTATACATTTTTTTAATCGATATCATAGACTTTTTCTATACTGTTGATAAAAATCTACGTGAAGTATTTATATTAAATAATAAACTGACCTGTTAGAAAAATTAAAATTTGCATCGTTTTCTGAAAAAATTGCATACTTTTTCAGTACAACTGAAAGAACTTGAGTTTATACATTTTTTAATCGATATCAGACTGTACAGAAACAGTAATGTTTAATTATATCAGTCAAAAACATGATGTGTTTACTATTAAACAAAACAAAGATTGTTCTTAATACAAGTGATGATAAAAGAATTCTTAGTACCTCAACCACTGATACATACGACCAGCGAGTACTGCGTTAAAAATTGTTTTCGTTGCAAAAGTAACATCAATTCCCGTCAATATTACTGTATTAGTCGATTAAGGCATGAGTTAATTTTTACAACGTTTCTTTTTATTCGCTTAGGGCAATGCAGAGAAAGAAGTTAGAATTGAACACATTTTATAATAAAAATAAACCTTGATACAAAAATCACATTCAGTTTTACTGAAAAGTTACAATTTACATGCATATAGGTAATTTGTGTGAAATTCTTTAAATCCATGAGTGTGTAAAATTATTAAACAAAGACGGTTTAATCTGAGACATTTTTTTTCAAAATTTGCTTTGTTTTTATTTAAAATATTTCATATGTAATCATAATAAAAATAGCGCTGTAATTATAATGTATATTCTGTACACATCATATATCAAAGGTCGTATAAAACGCAACTGAATGAAAAAATGATGTTGTATGCTAAATTCCTCTTGTAGTGGTTTTTGTATGTAAATATTGGAAATGCGGCATTAGCGAATTGTTTGTCATAGATATGTACTGAAAGCAACTTTGCAATTTTAGATAGCATGCACGATTCAAGCTTGAAAATCGCCTTGAATAAAAACGTAAATATAGGAGATTTTTTAAACAATTTGCATCCAAAGCAATTTGCTCATCAAACTCATGCGTTTTGTTTGTTTAACTAAAATTTAGGAAAAATCGTCAATATTACTGTATTAGTCGATAAAGGCATGAGTTAATTTTTTACTATGGAGACTTAAATTCCAAACATACTACGTAGAATTAGCGGTAATCTAAACGAAATAAATCTAATTTAGGGTTTTTATTATGTGCATTCATTGCAATTTCTTTTTCATACAATGAAACTAATTCATTATTTTCTGCTGAGGTATAATTATATTCGCTTACATACTGTTTTGTTCATTAGAATAGATTACAGAGCTGAATTTTTTTCAGAAAAACGATGCAAACATTTTTTAATCGGTATCAGACTGTACAGAAACGGCAATGTTTAATTATATAAGACAAACATGATGTGTTTACTATTAAACAAAACAAAATTGTTCTTAATCCAAGTGATGATAAAAGAATTCTTAGTACCTCAACCACTGATACTATCTATTACCTATTTTGTAGTATTGATTACAACAAATACATACGACAACGAGTACTGTGTTAAAAATTGTTTTTCGTTGCAGAAAGTAACATCAATACCCTGAAAAAATCGTCAATATTACTGTATTAGTCGATTAAGGCATGAGTTAATTTTTACTACGTTTCTTTTTATTCGCTTAGGGCAATGCAGAGAGAAGAAGTTTGAATTGGCAACATTTTTTATAATAAAATAAACCTTGATACAAAATCACATTTCAGTTTTACTGAAAAGTAGATCGGATGAGATTTCTAACTAAACGGTGTTATAATATTTTTATATATCTGTGTGAATAAACTCACAAAGCGCGGTTTGTCTCACTGATTTTTTTTTTCACTTAAAGCGATTGACATTCATTTCAAACAAGTATTTATTAAGGTTAGCTAAATTACTTTATATGTATAAATATGTTCTGATGTAAGCAAAATAGCTATGAAATTAAACATTTGCAATTTTTCAGAAAAAAAGCAAATTCGAAATCTTGCATTAACAAAGCACGTTCATCAGCAGAAAACTTAATACTGAATTTTAATTTCCAAAAAACAACAATCTCACATCATTTGTTTTTCATTCAGCTGCGTTAAGGAAAAAATTTGCTTTGCTCGCTTCAATTAAAAAATTCCTAAAGATTTGAGTATCCCAGAAAAAATCTGCATCAAACTCATGCGTTTTGTTTGTTTAACTAAAAATTTAGGGAAAAAATAACTTTAACGTCCTGCAAATAGAATATGCAATGTGCAACGCATGACATTTTTTCCATAAAACTGTTAAAGCAATTCATTTTTCATCATTATTTAACGAAATAAATCTAATTTAGGGTTTTTATTATGTGCATTCATTGCAATTTCTTTTCATACAATGAAACTAATTCATTATTTTCTGCTGAGGTATAATTATATTCGCTTACATACTGTTTTGTTCATTAGAATAGATTACAGAGCTGAATTTTTTTCAGAAAAACGATGCAAACATTTTTTTAATCGGTATCAGACTGTACAGAAACGGCAATGTTTAATTATATAAGACAAACATGATGTGTTTACTATTAAACAAAACAAAATTGTTCTTAATCCAAGTGATGATAAAAGAATTCTTAGTACCTCAACCACTGATACTATCTATTACCTATTTTGTAGTATTGATTACAACAAATACATACGACGACGAGTACTGCGTTAAAAATTGTTTTACGTTGCAGAAAGTAACATCAATACCCGTCAATATTACTGTATTAGTCGATTAAGGCCCGAAATAATGAATTACATTCATTGTCTGAAAAATAAATTGCAAAAAGGCGCTGCATATATAGGGATATAGTAATTTGTGCGAATCATGCTGAATTTTTGTAGTAAACGCTAGATGATTATGTATGTTCCATTGAAAGTAATATAAAGCCGATCCTAATTCAGGTTTTCACATTTTTTCATATGTATCCATAAAAAATAGCGCTGTAATGATTGTGTGTATTTTTTTCTGTATACACATCATAAAATCAAAGGTCATATAAAACATTTTTTCATAGTAAACGTAACTGAATGAAAAATGATGTTGTATGCGAATTCCTTTACAGCTGTTTTGCTCAAAGTCGCCTTCAGTTTGTAAATACTGGAAATGCTTGCTTAGCGAATTGTTTGTCATAGTTACGTACTGAATGCAAACTCTGCTTGAAAATCATCTTGAATAAAACGTAAATAAAGGAGATTTTTAACAATTGCATTCAAAGCAATTCGCTATGCAATTATTTTGATTTGATGCTATTTCTTTTTACAGTTGTTTTGCTTACGTGTTTTCGGTAAACTCAGATGAATGAACCTTTTGAAATTGTTTTGCTTACGTCAGATGATATTTGGTATAAATATTAAATAGAGAAATACGTATATTGAGTAGTGTATTTTGATTTTCTATAGAATCATGAATGCTGAAACCGTATCCGAGATTAGTGCAGCAATTTTGAGATTAACTGTAAAATGCGCCTCAACCACTGATACTATCTATCGCCTATTTTATAGTATTGATTACAACAAATACATACGACAACGAGTACTGTGTTAAAATTGTTTTCGTTGCAGAAAGTAACATCAATACCATGAAAAATCGTCAATATTACTGTATTAGTCGATTAAGGCATGAGTTAATTTTACTACGTTTCTTTTTATTCGCTTAGGGCAATGGAGAGAAGAAGTTTGAATTGCAATGCAGAGAGAAGAAGTTTGAATTGGCAACATTTTTTATAATAAAATAAACCTTGATACAAAATCACATTTCAGTTTTACTGAAAAGTAGATCGGATGAGATTTCTAACTAAACGGTGTTATAATATTTTTATATATCTGTGTGAATAAGAAACAGCAATGTTTAATTATATAAGACAAACATGATGTGTTTACTATTAAACAAAACAAAATTGTTCTTAATCCAAGTGATTATAAAAGAATTCTTAGTACCTCAACCACTGATACTATCTATTGCCTATTTTGTAGTATTGATTACAACACAAATACATACGACAACGAGTATATTACTGTATTAGTCGATTAAGGCATGTGTTAATTTTTTACTACGTTTCTTTTTATTCGCTTAGGGCAATGCAGAGAGAAGAAGTTTGAATTGGAAACATTTTTTATAATAAAATAAACCTTGATACAAAATCACATTTCAGTTTTTACTGAAAAGTAGGTTTTCGTTGCAGAACATCAATACCTGTCAATATTACTGTATTATTCAATTAAGGCATGAGTTAATTTTTACTACGTTTCTTTTTATTCGTTTAGGGCAACGCAGAAAAGTTTAAATTGGCAACATTTTTATAATAAATAAACCTTGATACAAAATTACATTCAGTTTTACTGAAAAGTAAATATTTCACATTGATATTTTTGTATAAACAGTCAATAAAGTTGTCAATTGCAAAAACCACAAAATTAAATTTACCTAGAAATCATTCGAAATATTTACTTTTTCAGCACAACTAATGTTTTGTACTTTTTCTAAATAAGATCAGCTATTATAAGCACTAACGATTCATAAAAATTATTTTAAAGCTACATCATGAGTTAGTTTACATGCTATAATTAATCTTTAACCTGATGTATAAATGAATTGCTTTAACGTTTTTATGGAAAATGTCATGCGTTGCATATTACATTTACAAGATTACATGAAACAAGAAAGGTTCAGTTTAAACTTTCATATATTACTTTATTTTATATTGCAGGATTTACGTTATTTTAAAAAAATTTGATTCAGAACTTATAAAAAAATCCAAGATGCTCTAATTTTTCTTGTAATTGAAATTAGAAATGCATTCATTTATCTAATTACATAACGTTGGCTGTACATAGCTATGGAAAGCAAATAAATGCATAAATCCAAAACATTCCTCGACAAAGAAAAAACGCTTGTCGTATGTAATAGAAAAAAGAATGTCTTGCAACTATCAAGGAATGTATAACATAGGATGTTTAATATACTATACCTTCCTTGAAACAATAAACCGCTTGTATGTGTGAATGACTTTTGGTATTCAAGTACTTTAATTTATGCAATAGATAAAAAAAATTCTGCGTTAACTGCAAGTAATGCAAATTATATGGTTGATGTAATCCCATTTGCTTTAAGAGGTATCAAAGAAATCTAAAAAAATGAGTGATTTAGTTTTTTATAATAAAATAAACCTTGATACAAAATCACATTTCAGTTTTTACTGAAAAGTACATCGGATGAGATTTCTAACTAAACGGTGTTATAATATTTTTATATATCTGTGTGAATAAACTCACAAAGCGCCAAAAGAGCGGTTTGTCTCACTGATTTTTTTTTTCACTTAAAGCGATTGACATTCATTTCAAACAAGTATTTATTAAGGTCATACAAAAGACCAAAAGTTTTATCATATAAATAACGTTGTATAATTTAAATTTCATTACGTAGCATTTGTTGAATTTTAAAAAATTATTTTTATACCTCTATCATGAGTTAGTTTTACTACGTGATATAATTATGCTAAATAATGATGAAAAATGAATTGCTTTAACAGTTTTATGGAAAAAATGTCATGCGTGGCACATTGCATATTCTATTTGCAGGACGTTAAAGTTATTTTTTCCCTAAATTTTTAGTTAAACAAACAAAACGCATGAGTTTGATGAGCAAATTGCTTTGGATGCAAATTGTTTAAAAAAAAATCTCCTATATTTACGTTTTTATTCAAGGCGATTTTCAAGCTTGAATCGTGCATGCTATCTAAAATTGCAGAGTTGCTTTCAGTACATATCTATGACAAACAATTCGCTAATGCCGCATTTCCAATATTTACATACAAAAACCACTACAAAAGGAATTTAGCATACAACATCATTTTTTTCATTCAGTTGCGTTTTATACGACCTTTGATATATGATGTGTACAGAATATACATTATAATTACAGCGCTATTTTTATTATGATTACATATGAAATATTTTAAATAAAAACAAAGCAAATTTTGAAAAAAATGTCTCAGATTAAACCGTCTTTGTTTAATAATTTTACACACTCATGGATTTAAAGAATTTCACACAAATTACCTATATGCATGTAAATTGTAACTTTTCAGTAAAACTGAATGTGATTTTTGTATCAAGGTTTATTTTTATTATAAAAATGTGTTCAATTCTAACTTCTTTCTCTGCATTGCCCTAAGCGAATAAAAGAAACGTTGTAAAAATTAACTCATGCCTTAATCGACTAATACAGTAATATTGACGGGAATTGATGTTACTTTTGCAACGAAAACAATTTTAACGCAGTACTCGCTGGTCGTATGTATCAGTGGTTGAGGTACTAAGAATTCTTTTATCATCACTTGTATTAAGAACAATTTTGTTTTGTTTAATAGTAAACACATCATGTTTTTGACTGATATAATTAAACATTACTGTTTCTGTACAGTCTGATATCGATTAAAAAATGTATAAACTCAAGTTCTTTCAGTTGTACTGAAAAAGTATGCAATTTTTTCAGAAAACGATGCAAATTTTAATTTTTCTAACAGGTCAGTTTATTATTTAATATAAATACTTCACGTAGATTTTTTATCAACAGTATAGAAAAAAGTCTATGATATCGATTAAAAAAATGTATAAAAGTCAAGTTCTTTCAGTAAATATTTTAAAATGATTTCTAGATAAAATATGGTATATACGCGTGCACAGTTTCGAAGCCAGGCCGGTCTTCCATTAATGCTGACTAATTTATTTATTATTCTGTTGATGTTAGCATTAAAAAAATTTATACATGACTGGCTTTATTTAAATTTTCTATAGATTTCATATTTTTCTATAATTGCTATCTAGACAATACCTTAGCATTAAATTCTTGCTTACATGAGTTGAATTTTCTGCTGTTCTTGTTGTTTAATATCCTTATATACTCAAGATATGTGTGTGTGATAATCGTTCAATCTTTATTATCAAGTTGTAGTTGTGTGTTCTATAAAACATATCAAAATGAAAACCTTTTTTTTAAAATTGTCCTTGTCAGGAAAGAATAATGATAGTGATTGGACTAAAATTATTGAGTAGTTTATAGTCAATCCAAATTAAGTACTGGTGAAAAATCGTTGACGCCGTGAGCAGATCCACCAATTGCAACGTACGATCTAATGACTCCAATACAGAGTATGTATTTCGTTAGCTTAATATATAGATTTAATTTTCTTAATGCATTTACTTGATATATAATATTCATTTGAATCTTTTTAGTTAACACGAAGAAGAACAACCAGAAAACGACCGCGCGTCAAAGATGAAGAAGACAGCCCTCATAGAATTGATAATGCAATATTTTTTTAACCGTTCAGAGTTGGAGTGAGTTAGAACTGTTCTTTTATATTTGGGAAACTTAAGTGAATTATAGTATGTTTAATCTAGAGTACATAACATATATATATATATATATATATATATATATATATATATGTATTTTATAGATTACAATAAAGAAACATACATTGTGTGTTTCATTTCACATTACTCCCGATTTAATAACTACGTAATCTCAGTTTACAGAACGGTGTAAAGCAATTTTTGACTTTTAATCTGAGTGCATATTTCGAATAGATGCTCTCATTTTTTGCGATTAAAGTTAGAAATGCATTTCAAATAGATGCTTTCATATTTTTTGTAATTGAAATTAGAAATGCATGTGATCTAAAATTGCAGAGTTGCCTTCAGTACGTAAATATGGAAATGCAAATGCTGAAAAAGCATTAGACTAGACTATCGTTGACAAGAAAAAGCTGTCTGACATGAGTTGAATTTTCTGCTGTTCTTATTGTTTAATATCTTTATATATACTCAAGATATGTGTGTGATAATCGCTCAATCTTTATTGTCAAGTTGTAGTTGTGTTCTATAGAACAAATAAAAAATAAAACTTTTGTTAAAATTGACAGGAAAGAATAATGATAGTGGATTTTTTTTAAGTTGGAGCATTTCATAAATTTCCACGTTTATATAGTTCTTGTAGATAAACTGAGTTCGCGATTTAAATAACTACGGCTTGTTATTCTTTAAAAGCGAGAATGAGAAAATTGGTGCAGTCAGTCTGCCTATCTGTTTGTCTGTCTTTGGCAAATTTTTCAATATATCTGTACAATTTGTTAAATGTTGTAAAACCAGTAAAGAGCTATTGCGTTGATCAATTATAATTGCTTTCAGGGTTGAGAGTCCCATTCGTGCTGTCTGAGTTTAATTGTTTTTTCTGCAGACATCAGCATTAAAGATTTCTTACTGACTACAATAATAATACATACACAATCTTTTCTATTTGTTTTTATTATTATTATCAAACCATTCTTTTAATAACAAAGTATTTTGTTTTTGCAATAGATAGGTTTCCATCCATTTCTTCTTTTCTATACCCTTCACACATACTTCTTCACCGAGTCGGATAATTTGCTTCGGCTAACATTGTAAAATTATATTAAAATAAATAATACAGACACAATCTTTCTATTGTTTTTTATTATTATCAAGCCATTCTTTTAATAACAAGGTATTTTGTTTTGCACATTGCAGATTATCATTGCTGTGTCTACAACAATGTATGTTATATTTTAAACGGTTGTTGATTTTTAACTCCGATATCTTAGGACAACCTAGTGCAAGCATATCAGTTACAACGTTTTGCATTAGATAGGTTTCAATCAATTTCTTCTTTTCTAGACCCTTCACAAATACTTCTTCACCGGGTAGGATAATTTGCTTCAAATAAAGCGCTATATATGATAAACCCATTCCAGCCGTTGAAGATTCATCCCAAGAAAGACCATGAATATTCTTTGTCACCCAGTCGTTATGTTTTATATGATCTTGGCTCAAGCAACTGGACTGTATTGGCAGTTTAAAAATTTGATGCCAGACAACACCTTTCAACAAGTCCAAAACCGCAATTTCTTTACACACAAACTCGTTTTTCTTGTATTTAAATCCCTGAATATCAATTATATACATGTTTGTATGTAAATATATGCAGTAAACTTCGACTAATTAAATTAATATCAGGAGCAATCTTTTTATATAGCAGATTACCACCATCTGCGTACTTTGCCAACCCACTTTTCAACCTATCATAAGAGTGAACACATTTTGAATTGAAACCGGCCCATGTGTGTATTTGCAGCCTCTAAACATAAATCAGAATCCACTTTAATTAAACACAATTGACTTGAATGCAATATTTTGCATCTGTCATACTTTATAACTTCTAGCTAGAAAACCAAATTCAAAACATCTACACACATTTTCTCTGCACTTACATTTTTCAATATACGTGTGTTTTGAAGTATGTATGTTCCATTGAAAGTAATATAAAGCCGATCCTAATTCAAAACGTGCCTACAAGTATTTTACATTTGAAAAGAATTCAGGTTTTCACATTTTTACATTAAAAGTATATAACGCCGATCCTAATTCAAAACGGTGCACGTCTAACTTCTCGATAGAAAACCGAATTCAAAACAGCTACACACATTCTTCTCTGCACTTTTCAACATACGTGTGTGTTTCATTGAAAGTAATATAAAGCCGATCCTAATTCAAAACGTGCCCACAAGCATTTTACATTGAAAGTATAGAAGAATTCATGTTTTCACAACTATTTTACATTGAAATGTTTTCACGACTATTTTACATTGAAATCATATAGGGCCGATCCTAATTCAAAACGATTCAGCCGTATTCTACACATGGAAAATACGTCTGTCGCGTTTTGAAGTAGGACCGGCCCTACCTCACTACTTCTACTGAATTCGTTTCGGAATTTTTATAATAAGCTGCAATGGTGTTCAATGATATTTGTGGATTGGAACCCCCAAAGTTTGCTGATTGTACTTCTTGAGAATATTTGCAACTGTGATTCTCTGAGAAGTCCATGTGTATGAAAATCTGTTGCTCTGAAATATATTTCTTTACCGAATCAATACATTTATATCGATGAAGTATGTTTGGTATATGAAACATATATTTCATAACAACGTTTATAAACTTTAGTAATAGTTCACCACAAATTGATTCCACATTTTCTTTAACGGACTTTTGCATATTTTTTCTATATCTTTTAATGCTATTTTCTCTTTTTAAGATTTCCACATCATGTACGTAATTTTTAGATTAAAATCATAGTCATTTGTCATTATTTACTGATCTTTACAATTCTCACAAGTTCTTACTAAGCAGTTTTCTCCTAATTGATCATTACAACACAAATCTTTGCAGGGCTGATCCGGAAAACTTGTCCTCATCACATTAAGTGTACGAAGTTTTTTAACCATCAACATTATATCCTCATGTATAATACAAAGGTATGTTTCTTTCGATTTTACATTCGGAATACGAATTCAAAACTGCGGTATTTGCCAAAGGTCGAATAAGAAAGACTGCTGTATTGAGGAAACTGTTCAGCGCGGGGGGTCTTATAAATTTATATATCGACTTACCTCCGCGGTTTTTTTGTTGTTCTAAGCTGCAGTTCCTATTCCTTCAACTAAGTGGACTGTATGCGAGATTTAGTCCGTGTTAGGTTGCACTTGCACTGTTTTTTTTAGGGGTTTAACAAGTAAATTCACATTCCGCTGCACTATGACTAACTTACGTTACCGAACGAAAAACCGACTGTTCTGCTTCGATATCCATAAGAGAGTGTTTGTTCACTACTCTTAGTCCAACTTATTCACACATGCATAAGGAATTTTTACGGCAGGATATAAGGGAACAAGAGATGACAGTTTTACTACGACTTACGACTTAAAATTAAACACGACAACCTGTGACAAAGAGACCGAACAGAAACTTTTTTTAATTTTATATGTAAATTTGGATGTAGTTCGTTTAATAGCTTCTTCTGCTTTCTACATTTTTGTTTAGTTATTGTATTTTTTTCCATGTAGCATCCGAGTAAACTCATCGCTTTCTAAATAATCTATGATGCAGTAAAAAATGCTCTCAATACCATACATAAAAGGGTTCTCCGGAAATATTCAAAGAATAGGAAACAAATTCAAAATCAAAACAGTATTTAGAACCAACACTATACTAAGAACACAACTAACAAAAACAAAATCCAAAAACGCAATACAGCATTTACAAAATACTATGCGAATGGAACAAGTTTTATATTGGGGAAAGTTCTAGATCGTTTGAAGTTCGATTAAAAGAATATAAATCACATATAAAAATAGAAAATTTAAAAAATCCATGATTTGCTAACATGCATGAGACTTCAGTCATAAAATAAAATGGGAGGACGCAAAAATTATTGACAAGGAAGAAAACCACCAAAAATGCAAATCAAAGAAGCTACTTATATAACCCTACATAAAAATAACTACGTAGCAAACAAATCCGTAACTTTCAGTAAACAATGGATTCCATTACTAAAAGGAATAACAAGAGAAATAACAAATAAAAATCAAATGCCCTCAATATCTAGGTAGCATTGCAAGTTTTTCCTGGATTTTCCTTGCGATATTAACATGAAATACACCTACATACATGATCTCTATATATCAGACATTCTCTAATTACATAACAATAAGCATATTAACAGCCCCCGTAAAACAGCATTGGTATCTGATAAGTGTAAATCCGCCAAAGGGTTACCTCAGAACCATATACAACCTTCCTTGACAAGCATTGGTATCTGACAAAAGTAAACCCTCTTTAGGGTTGCCTCAGAACCATATAAAATACTCGCAGAACAACATTATTGTCTGACAAGTGTAAACCCGCCATAGGGCCGCCTCAGAATCATGTTAATATGTACCAAAGATCATAATGAGTTTTCCTCCTCAAAATAAATATAAAAAACTGCTACTTAAGCCTTGCGGTAACGTAATCGCACACTTTTTTAATAACCATCTTCTCAATCGTATAAATAGAAACATGTTAAAAAATGTTCCAATCATCAAGTTATTGAATTTATATGAAATTTAACTATATAATAATTAATCAGCAGAATTCACGTTAAGCGTATTGTCCACCACAAAGTCGCTCCGATAGCGCAACACAAGTTGAAGGCATTCATTTTTCTAAACTTTAAAATTTTCAAACTTTTATACCAAACATTATATCAAACATTAATAAATCAAAGCCACCTTCAATTTGTCATCAATGTCAAACCTGAAATTTTATTATTATGAAAATGATCCTGGGTCATGGATCTTAACGTAAATAAAAATGATATTTACAACTATGAGTGGTTTAATTCCCAAATAAGATCAAGAAAAATACAAAACAAACCACAACAAACATACAGGGAGTATTCATAATCAGTGCTGTTTTCAGTATAAGAAGAGGTTTTAAATACTGAAATAGAATAAACCACAGGAGATTTTTTATGATAAACTAATTAACAACTTTGCCACAAAAAATGTCGTATAGAGTTAGTTCCTAAAAAGTAATAAAAACAAGTTTGACATCTTTATTTCTTGTCAATGTACCTATTTTAAAATCAAAATACATAAACTGTTTATTTTAGTCACATTTAGTATTTGTTTATAATTTTTATGGAAATCTAGCTTCCTTTTCAACAAATGCCACTGAATGTATTGCTGTGGATTGCAGCGTTAAAAAAATGAAACGAAGTGAGCTCATAGCTTGGGCGTCAACAAAAGTGCTGTGGATAGTAGCGAATGATTTGCCCAGACGTCGAACGTCAATATAAGTGCTTTGAATTATAGCGTGAAGATGCCCGAATTACCTTTCTAGCTCAGTGTAAATGAAATAACGAGAATCCAGCCTCGAGTGTATAATGACATCAAATATTCATTAACCACAGAGTTGTTAAAATGAAATGAGACGCAGCAATATCACAAAGCATTTATACAATATGAACTATTTTTTTTCATATAAAAGGATTTACAACATCGTTTCTTTCAAACAAAATAATATCTAAGAAAAACTTAATAAAAAAAATATTGTTTCTTACCTTATTTTAAATTTACAGAAATAAACTTACTATTTTTGAGGATCGTTTTACCTGGTGATAAATTATTTCTACGCTGGTAAGATTTGTTATGGGCAGAAAAAATCCTTGACATATAATCTATTAAAAAGTCAGAATGTTTCGAACTCTGAACACAAACTCCTGCTAAAAAATCCCTTGGACAAAAAAAAATATTAGGACTATCTTAAACTAGATCCAAATACTCTAATATCAGTTGAAAATGAATCTAAATGTGATACTTGCAAAATCCACAAAAACGCTCTTCTTAGACAAAAATCTTATTCTAAATCGATCTCCAAATCAGCTTGCAAGATTCTCCATAAAAAAAATCTCATTTTAAACAGTAATTATCAAAGTACATTTTTGGTTAAATTTTCCTTTTGATTATTTTATTAAGATAGCTTTATTTTAAGGAATTTTGCCTCTTTATCGTAATTAATAAATTCCATTTTTCTTTATAAGTTATGTTTAAAACATAGCTTCTTTATTCATTACATTACATTACATGTGATTTTCCAATGCTCCACCCGAAGGTACTACATTTACCAGAAAGCGAGTTTTTTTTACCTGGAAAATTTGGAATTTTGCTGAACCCTTGCTGTTCCAAGCAAGGTAGGGATTTTTAACGTGCGTGATAACACTCACACATGGGACTTCCATTTTTACCTGTCATCCGAACGAGGGTGTATTTTTTGTGAAAAATGCTCGCCTAGCAATTTTCAAGCGGACCGTGTCGGAATTCGAACCCGGGACCTTGGGCGTAGTAGTTACAAATTTCTTACAACCACACAACTTGGTTAGATTACAGTATGTTTATTTACTACATACTCAAATACTATAGTAACAGTTTGCGGTTAAACCAAAATAATATTTTGTGCTCGCATGAATGAAATTTAATCAATGAATGACCTGCTAAATGACAAAATGCTTCCTTTATATACAAAAATATCTGTTTCCAGAAGCTTACTTGAATAGTGTAGAACATAATGACGTTTAAAATCGTCGAGTTTTATGACCTAACTATTGTTCCAGTTATCCGTGACGTGTGTTATCCGTTCTTATCCCACATTAACTATTATTGAGACGTCGCATGCTAATGCAAAAGACAATCGATTATTTATCGGTTATTCTAAGAATTTTACGGTTTATTTTCAATGTTCATGCTGCTTCTAGGAATAAAAACGTTTACCTATTAATGAGTTATACGAATTTAACGTATTTTTAAATACCGATGATTTATCTTTTTATATTCTAGCAAATTCTTTATTTAGAATAAATTGCAATATCCACGGGGTAATTAATTTAAAGTTTAATTGGTTGTTAATACAAAAGGGGTTCCGTTTTATAGAAATATTTGCTTTCGTTTCGTACACAAAACTATTTACTAATTTTGAGGTTTGTAAATACACGTTGATTGTAGTTTCTCGAACTAAATATGTAAAGCTCTACTCTTTTATACTATTTACAGCAAATCATATACATTTTTATCAAAATTGTATTAATAATTAATAAGTAAAACAAATGGCGTTGTATTTATCTGAAAACGATCGATTTTTACGTTCGCATTTAATGCGTTTTGCGGTATCTTACAATTAATTGATTTTTACAACTTACGTTACTTTCTATTTATTTACAATACGCTTATATAATACAGGGGCATTATTTATACACGCGCAATTTGGCGGTTTTATTTACTTTTGCCATAGTACAGAGATTGTTTCGAAATTATACCAGTATAATAGCTTCGATTACTTCATAGGGTTCTTGGAGACTATTTCACTCTGAGGAGGCTTAATAAAGCCGAAACCGTCGGTCAGTGGATGTTTCCTCCCCTATGAAGTAATAAGCTAATGTTTTGTTAATGGCTATATAACTACCAGCCCGATTTGTATTCGTCAATAGACTCTATTATTTTCATAGAGTTTGTTTACAGATACATCTTATTTTATATATTGTTCTATATATATATATATATATATATATATATATATATATATATAAATGCCAATTAAATATTTAGGTGTTTAATAATACTTTAAATATCCTGACATGGTAGAGAATGTTATTTTAGGTACCTTTAAGAAAATAATAAAAATCAAGTACAATAAATATCCAATTTTTCTGTTTTGAATTGCAATCAAAGTATTATCGTTATTATAAGGTCAAAAGTTAATACAGATGTCTTTTACTTTGCCAACTCAACTACTTTTCAGTATTATTTTACAGTAATAGATTTTATTTTTTAGCATCTCTTACTTGTCTATCAGCAGGAACTGCTGTAGGATGGAGCGGGCAAATAGCAAATGATTTACTAGATGGAAAACTTGGTTTCAGTGTATCAGAAGATCAACTAGGATGGATAGGCTCGTTCGTCTATCTCGGAGCTGCCGTCATGTCATTATTCACTGGTGCAATTGCCGACGCTATTGGTAGAAAGCCACTTATGCTTCTTTTAGTATTTCCTTCAACCATTGGTTGGTGTCTTCTAATATGGGCAAAATCAGTAGCAATGCTCTATTGTGGAAGAATTATAACAGGAATGGTTGCTGGTGCCTTCACGGTTTTATCAGTTATGTACACCATCGAAATAGCTCAAAAAGAAATACGCGGTGCTTTATGTAGTTCCATACAACTCATGATCACTGTTGGTATTTTTTATTCATATCTTTTAGCTATTTTTGTAGATTACCAATGGTATACAGTATGTTGTGCCGCTATTCCGCTTGTGTTTGCGGTTTTATTTGTGCCAATGCCGGAAACTCCGATCTATCTTTTAAAAAAGAACAACTATGTAAAGGCGCACTTAGCTTTACATGGACTGCGAGAAGAAACCTACGATGTTCAACGTGAACTAATGGATATGCAGACTAGTTTAGCGGAAGAACGATTAAATTCAAAAAGTAAAACCGTGCTTCTATCTTTAAAAAAAAAATCGACCAAAAAAGCATGTTTAATTGGATTTGGGTTAATGTTTTTTAAAACAGTTTGCGGTGTTGATGCTTTAACAGCATACACGGCATATATATTTTCAAACGCTGGTATTGGAATATCACCAAATATCTGTGTAATGATTTTAATTAGTTGCCAACTGGTAGTAGCGGTTATTCAATCACTAGTGGTAGATCGATTTGGCAGAAAGATTTTGTTGTGTATTTCAGGAACGGTTATGACGATATGCCTTATAATCGTTGCTGTAACCTTTTTACTGAAAAACAGACAAATTATTTCTGAAGAGTATTATCAATATGTAAATTTTTTACCATTAGTAGCACTTATCCTGTATTGTGTATCATTTGCTTTAGGTATAGGACCAATTCCTTGGTTGATAATGGGCGAAGTGTTTCCTCAGGAAATCAAAAGTTTAGCATCATCCATAGGAACATTTATATCGTGGATAACAGCGTTTTTGGTCACTAAATTATTTATATTGGTTGATAGTATCTGGGGAAGTGATGTAATATTTTTTATTTTTGCAGTATTTACGGGTGTTACTGTAATATTTGTTATAGCTTTAGTACCTGAAACGAAAAATAAATCTCTGGAAGAAATTCAAAGAGACCTCAAGTAGAATGGACTAAACATTGCAATTTTATAAGCTTAGATATTTAACAGTTTTAGTCATACTAAAGTGTTTCTTATGTAAAAATAGTTAAACAAACCGTACGACTATCCCTTTCACGAGGTGTGGGTGTAATGCATAATAGTGTAACAAATTTAAAATTGTTTACTGTTCTTCAATGGTTGAATATAAACTTGTTTCCTCACAAACACAAAGAAACGTTAATGTGCTAAGACACCGCTACCATTAAGCCGATGATAATTATAAGTTAACCACTAACATTGTTTACTGCACTAATTTAATCCTTAACACGAAGATTAACTACTTTATCACCGAATTGGACTTTGGAATTTATATTTACGTTAAACGTATTTATTTTAACGGTTTATTCCATAATTTGTATCATAATCGCGAGGTCAGGTTTCTATTGAAACTGCATTATCTGCTGTTTCCTACGGTTTTATATAAACCACCGAATAGAACCTAGAAAATACTAGAAGCTTTTGCAAATGTACTCATTTCTTTGCTTTTGTATACTTTACATCTGTTCCGTAAGTGTACCATCGTAGCTGTCAATCAATCCATTGTTAATCGAATTGCAGTATCCGTTTTGATTCTAGATCTTTCGGTACCCTTGTTACAATAATAATATCGAACTGCTTTATCTAATTCTTAAATTTTGTATAAACATGCGATGAGCATTCATTTTAAGTTAACTTTGTATCTATTTTTGTAATAAAAGAATATATTTAATATGCTCTCAAATATTATATTAGGCAGCTATAACACCAGTTCATAGATCCAAAAGGCTCGTCTCTAAACTTCGTAGATTGGTTCGAGACATGGTAAAGCCCTTTAGAAATTCTATGCATGAGTCCAAATAGCCGTTGTGATATCGATTAACAATAACAGTTAATTAAGTTATTCGTTAGTATTATTGATTTTGAGAGAGAAGTTGAACTATACTTCTTTTATGTTATCTGAGAATATCTTAATTTAGGTTGTCCTTTTTGTTGCCTTTCGGAAATTGTTGTTAAATGTGTTAAAGTGCTATCAGTTATTGCATAATTTATCAAGTTAGCTATGGATCACAAGAATTATTCACCGTTTTCCATTAAACCAATTTTCAGCAGCTAAATTGTGTATAATAAATCATCATCATTATTTGGTCTTCAGTCCTGGAACTAGTTAGACGCGCACCATCATTGTTTCTTATTCTGAACTAACCTACACATTTCCCTAAAATTTGCACAGTCTGAATCTATCACTGTCTGATATAGGTCTACATCTACCTCTTTTTTCCTATCTCTGCGTGTGATATATCCCCTACTATTCCCCAAAAATGCCTTAGAACGTATTCTGCCCTTCTATTTCTCCTATTTTTTCCACAGATATCCTTGTTCCCTTACTATTTCTATAACCTATTTGTTATTAACTATGTCTGTCCATGCTATCATCCTCATACATCTGAAGCACAGCATTCCAAAAGGCTGCCGCAGTTTTTCTGTCTGCTTTTCCGACTGCCCGTATTTCATAGGTATACTGTGCTGTGCTCCACATATTATCTTCTTGTTTCTATGTTTGTTGTCTTTTATCATAGGCGCTGTTCTTTCTTGTTAGGTGCAGTCCGTCCCCTTCTATTGTTTTACAATTATTACCCTATTTCTCTCTGTTAGAACCGTTTCTATTTCATTAAGGGCAGCTTCTAACTCTTCCTTGCTAGATGTTAATACCGCTATATCATCTGCAAATATGAGCATATCATATTGTCCCTGCATAGTAATTCCAAATGTCTTCTTGCATTTGACAGTATTCATTGTCTCTTCAATGTACAAGTTAAAAATTAATGGGGATAGGGCACATCCCTGTCTCACCCCTTTCCTAATGTTTACTTCTCTACGTTTTCTCTTTGTATAAGCTGTGTACTATTCGTCTATTACTATAACTCATTCCAATTGTTTTTAGTATTTCAAACAGTTTTTTCCATTTTACATTGTCCAATGTTTTTTCCAGATCTACAAACCCTATATACACGCTTTCTGCTTTTGCTATTATTTTCTCCATTATCACATTCAGAGCTAAAATAGCCTCCCGTGTTCCCCTGTTTTGCCTAAATCCAAATTGGTCTTCCCCTAGTATTTCTTCAGCTCGTTTCTCCATTCGTCTTTATACAATTCTAGCTAATATTCTTGACACGTGTGCTGTCAAAGTCATTGTTCGAAATTTTTCGCATATATCCGCGCCTTTTCTTTTTGGTATAGTTACTACAATGTTACGTTTGAAATCTTTGGGTATCTCGCCTGTCTCATACATATAGCTTACAAGTTGGAAGAGACGTTTTGTTACTGCTTGTCCAGCGGCTTTTACAGTTTCTGCTTGCACCTTATCTGTACCCGGCGCCTTACCATTTTTCAGACCGTTTAATGCTAATTCACTCAACTCTAAGTATAGTATATGCCAAGTCATCATATTCAATGTCTCATTCCTGTTCTAATGCAGTTAGTTCCTCTCCTGAATATCAATTCCCTATATATTCTTGCCATCTACCCACTTTCTCTACATTTTCTATAATGACGGTTCCTCCCGCGTCCTTTATATTATTGCTATACGGTTTTATATCCCTAAAATTGATTCTAATTAGTTTTATGCTTCATCTGTTTTTTTTACTTCCATCTTAGTTTGTACCTCTTTGCACTTTTCATCAATCCATTGTTCTTTAGCTTTTCTACATTTGAGAATAATTTCGTATTTTATGGCTTTGTATCTCTGTTTTCCTGTTTCGTCTGATTTATTTTTGTTTTTGCGTCTTTCTTCTAGTAAATTTAGGATATCCTTTGTTATCCATGGTTTCTTGTTTTCTTTTTTGTGTATACCCCAGAATGTCTCGGGCCGCCATGTCTAGATTGGATTTAACGTTATTCCATTCTGTTTCTACTTCCTTAGTATCAGATATTTTTCCGATATTGTATATCGTATATCGTCTTCTAGCATGATGTTGAAACAATGTGTTTGTGATGGTTAAATTGTTATAGTCGCAAAATTCTACCAGCCTGTTTCCCCTGTCATTTTTCGTGCCTAAACAAAAAAAACCTACTACCGCTCCTTTCCTTCACTCACCTACTACTGCATAAAAATCCCCCGTAATTATTAAATTTTCATGTCCTTTTACGTATCTTAATATATCTTCGATATCTTTGTAGATCGCTTCTACCTCTTTGTTACTGTAGCTAGCGGTGGGCATGTATACTTGTATTATTAATGTGTTTACCGGTTTAGATACTTATCTAGCCATTAGTACTTGTTACGTGCCGAAACCGGCCGTAAACTTTCTTATAAGTTTTAATTTGTAAGGATTTCGCGCCAATGAATTTAAAAAGACTTGTGCGCGTATTTCCGTCATTTCAGATAGTGCGTTGCGCGAGATTTTTGCGCCGACGCGGTGGGCCAAGAAGAGAGTGGTGGATTTCCGATATACGGTTGGAACTAGCCTCCGAGACGTGAAGAAGGGTAGTTGGCTGGTATCGTATCGTGTCTTTTTGATATGTAGGTTTCCTGTGACTCCAAATTATCGTGTCTCCCTTACCTTATTTGTATCTACATATAGAAAGAAGACAAATTCGAATTTGAATTCAACCGGCTCAGAAATTCCCACGCCCGAGAAAGAGCAGCGAAGCAGCTGACGCCCGAGAAGGATCGACAACGGAGCCCCGCTGTACCCATCATAGAGTAATTCCGCAAGAAACCCGGCAATTCATGTGAGTAGTATTTTCGTCCTTTTTTATGTGTTGCAATAATTTGCATATTGCGTGACGTCATCTATAAATTGCGCGTCATTTTCACAATTATCTAACATGGCTACCAACTGACATAGTGCCTCGCGTACTTCGACGGCGGGGTTGTAATATACTCTTTCGTTCTTTTGTAAGTAATTTTCTACAGAGTATCCTATCTTTTCCACATAACTATCCCTACGTCCACATTTCCTTTCTTTGCTCCTGTATGAATTATTCTGGAGTCTCCACTCCAAAAATCTCCAGCCTCTGGCCACCGAACTTCGCTGATCCCTACTGTGTCTAGTATTTACCTATTCATTTCGATTTTTAGGTTCTCTAGCTTACCTACTTGCTTCATACTTCAAACATTCCACGCTCCGACTCACAAAATGTTCCTGACTCTTATTCTGGACTTTCCGATCGCATCTGCCGAAGTAGTCCCCTTCCGGAGATCCGAATAGGGGACTATTTTAACTCCGGAATCTTTTACCCCAGAGAATGCCATCATTTTATTACAATTTAGGTACGTTGTGTACTTGGGAGGCATTGTGGTGGTTTTCCGTTGCCTTCCACGTCGCGGTAGTGTGTCTTTGCCATACCGACCCCTATAGTTTCTGCCAATCTAAGTACCGCTGCCCTGTTTCGTGGACCTGTCTTAGTCTGGTTCCTCACTAACAACCCGACTACTTTTGTTGGACCTGTAGTTTGGCTCTTTACTTTATTAGAACTCGCAAGCCATTTCACCTGTTTTAGTAACCTAGAACTTCGGCAAGGTGCAGGTCCATTCGAAATGGGTATAATAAATAAACAAAATAAAAGAGTTTGTATGCAAAAAACCGCTGTTCTGGATTTATTGTAAAACATCATTTGACATCAAATCTTTAAACTAGCATTGTAATCTAATTAGTAAGGTCAAGGTGGCATAAAGCATAAGGATTTGGGGAAAATATTCAGTTTCTCGTAGGATGCGTCTCCAACAATTGAAATCGTGTATGTTACTGTATCTGTAGCAATTCGTAAGACCTGATAGGGAAGAGTTTGTTACTGGTTTGAATATGGAATCGCTAGAAACCTACCAGCGAGCGGCAAAACGTTGTAACTGTTACTCTTGTCATTGACTGTCCTAAGCTATCAGAATCAAAAGGCAACGCTTGTTTATTATGCTTCACCTATTGCTGCAGACGCAGCAAATAATATACAATGTGCAAAACAAAATATCTTACTGTTAAAAGAATCATGCAATAGAAAATTATAGAAAGATTTTGCTGTATTTGTGTCTGCGGCGGCTCCGTAGCGTATTTGGTATGCGTGTGACTTCTATGCCCAGGATCCCGGGTTCAAATCCCGACACAGCCTGTTTAAAAAATGTTAGGCGAGCATTTTTCACAGAAATACGCTTTCGTTCGAATGAGAGGTAAAACAGAGATCCCGTGTGTGAGTGTTGTTACGCACGTTAAAGGTGCCTACCTTGTATGTAACGGCAAGTATTCAATAAATTCAAAATTTCTAGGTAAAAACTCGCTTCCTGGTCAATGTAGTACTTTCGGTGGGAGCATTGGAAAAATTAAATCTAGTGTACTTATGTTAGCTTAATGTTGCAACAGTAGGCTTGCTATCCATTAGTAACAATACGTCTAATAGACATAGTTTTTGTTAATCCAGCAATTGTGTGCGCTAGAAAATCCTAACAACTTTAAAATAACTTTTACTTTCTCACTTAGAACTTTTTCTACTAGGTAAATTCCGCTTTTAACCATTTTGCAGTGGTCAGATTTTTCAGATTGTCTCACAATGCAGTGACGTTGCGGTCCGTAATGAGACGTAAAAGTGGAGTAACCACATATCTGCCAAAACAAAGTGGCACCAACATGTAAAGAAAATTTAGCATAAAAAAATCTTCAGCACTTGAATGCCGAGATGTTACGAGAAAAGTATGTACTATTGATATTTAGTCGCAGGTAAACTAACAATTATGAAACAAACACTTAAAGAGTGCTATTAATATCTAGACTGAAACATTGTATGTATGATATATAGTGGTTATGGGATTGAACACGGCTCCGTGGCGTAGTGGTATGTGTGTGACTACTACGCCCAAGGTCCCGGGTTCGAATTCCGACACGGTCCGCTTGAAAAATGTTAGGCGAGCATTTTTCACAAAAATACACCTTCGTTCGGATAAGAGGTGAAATGGAGGTCCCGTGTATTAGTGTCGTCACGCACGTTAAAGATCCCTACCTTGCTTGGAACAGCAAGGGTTCGGCAAAATTCCAAATTTTCCAGGTAAAAAGAAACTCGCTTCCTGGCCAATATAGTACATTCGGGTGGAGCATTGAAAAATCACATGTAAGGTCATGGGATTGAATGGCATTATATCTCTCAAAAATTGGTTTTCTAGAACCTTCAATTTTTCCATAATAAAATACATTTCACTGTTAAGATGCAGAATTACACACTTCTTCCTATTTCTGTTTAGCATTTCAGAAAATATTTGTTATAAACAAACAGATGTAACATGATCAAGTCTTCCTCGATATTTAAAAGAAAATTTAGTCCAACAAGATTTGAACGAGTTTCCAACAAGCAAAGTTTGTAAGTTATGTGCTGAGAAAAGCCCAAACGAACGTAACCAAAGAGACTTAAGACGGGAGTTGGATTTTACCCCTATCATCATCATCATTAGGTCTTCAGTCCTAGAACTGGATAGACGCGTACCATCATTGTTCCCTATTCTGAACTAACCTACTGATTTCCCTGAAATATGCACAGTTTGCATCTATAACTGTCTGATCTAGGTCTACATCTACCTCTTTTTTCCTATCTCTGCTTGTAATATATCACATACTATTCCCCAAAAATGCCTTAGAACGTATTCCGCCCTACTATTTCTCTTTTTCCCCAGATATCCTTGTTCCCCTACTATTTCTGTAACTTATTTGTTATTATCTTTGTCTGTCCATGCTATCGTCCTCATACATCTGAAGCACAGCATTTCAAAAGGCTGCTACCGTTTTTCTGTCTGCGTTTCAGACTGCCCGTATTTCATAGGCATACTGTGCTGTGCTCCACACATATGCTTTCAACAATTTTCTTCTTATTCTATGTTTGTTGTATTTCCTCATAGGCGCTGTTCTTTCTTGTTAGATGCAGTTCGATCACTTTCTATTGTTTTACAGTTATATGCCCTATTTCTCCGACCTTCAATGGTTGTAAAGGAAGGTAAGCAGCCTGTGGCTGCCAAGTTTCCCCAACACTTAACCATTTGGCGATTTAATATATTTTCCAATTTATCTTTTCGCACAGTCAACATTAGTTGCAGGTATTTCGCAACCAACAACTAGTTGTTTATACTAATCATCAGATTTATCTGCGCTTATTTTTTCGTCATTAGGTTTTCCGTCTCAAAACTGGTTGGACACGTACCTGCACTTATTTATATTCTGAGCTAGCCTATATAGTTCCCTGAAATTCTCACACAGCATGTGTATTCAGCTCGTTCCCTTTCTATTGTTTTCTAATTTTATACCTATTTTACCGAGATTCAGTGAAGGAGGTTAAGCAACCTGTGGCTACCAAGATCCCCCAACACTTAGACATTTGCCGAAAGAATGGTTTTCCAGTAAATCCTTTCACGCACTTAACATTATTCGAGAATATTGCCCAACCAATTCTTGTAGTTACTTATAATAATCATCATGTTTAAGCACAGTTATCTTTTCGACATTAGTTTATCCATCTTGGGATTGGTTGGATGCGTACCTCCATTGATTTCTATTCTGGGCTAGCCTACACATCTCCCTGAAACCTCTACAGCCTACATCTTTTACTATCTGTGTGCAGTAGTCTAATCTAGGTCTGCCTCTTCTTCTCTTTTTTCCTATCTCTGCTTCTAATATATTCCGCACTATTCCCTCATGCCGTAGTATGTGGCCTATCATCCTATCTCTCCTATTTTTTACCGTTTTCTAAATATTTCTTTCTTCTCTTACCATTTTTAGTACCTCTTCGTTCTTAACTTTGTCTGTCCATGATATCTTCATCATACGCCTGTAGCACCACATTTCAAAAGCTTCTACCTTTTTCTTGTCCGCTTCTCCTACTGTCCAGGCTTCACAGCCGTACAGCGCTGTGCTCCACACATATGTTTTGAGCAATCTTTTCCTTGTTTCTATGTTTGTGGTCTTTGAGCACAGTAGTTGCTTTTTCTTGTTAAATGTAGCACGACCTTGTGCTAATCTTTGTTTTATATCTGTGCTTTTCCCATCTTGCGTTATTTGGCTTCCTAGGTAGCAGAAATCCTTAACCTCTTGTAAGTTCGTGTTAGATACTTGTATTCTTGTTTTTGATTTATTTTCCCCACCTTTGCAAACTAGAACTTTAGTTTCAGTTTTGTTAATTTTCATACCGTATCTCTCTGTCAGAACCGTTTCCATTTCATTAAGAGTAGCTTCTAACTCTTCCTTGCTAGACGCTAATACCGCTATATCATCTGCAAATCTAAGCATATCAATTTTTTGTCCCTGCATAGTAATTCCAAATGTCTTCCTGCATTTGACAGTATTCATTGCCTCTTCTATGTACAAGTTAAAGATCAATGGGGATAGGGCACATCCCTGTCTCACCCCTTTCCTAATGTTTACTTCTCTACGTTCCTGCTCTAATTCTATTACTGCTGTTTGCTCTTTGTATAAGCTATGCACTATTCGTCTATCTCTATAACTCATTCCAATCTTTTTGAGTATTTCAAACATTTTTTTCCAATTTACATTGTCGAATGCTTTTTCCAGATCTACAAACCCTATATACATGCTTTCCCCTTTTTCTATTGTTTTCTCCATTATCACTCTCAGAGCTAAAATAGCCTCCCGTGTTCCCCTGCTTCGCCTAAACCCAAATTGGTCTTCTTCTAGTATTTCTTCCGCTCGTTTTTCCATTCGCCTTTGCACAATTCTAGTTAATATTTTTGACACGTGTGCTGTCAAATTTATTGTTCGAAAATTTTCACATCTATCCGCGCCTTTCTTTTTTGGTATAGTTACTATGATGCTACGTTTGAAATCTATGGGTATCTCGCCTGTCTCATACATATAGCTTACAAGTTGGAAGAGACGTTCTGTTACTGCTTGTCCAGCGGCCTTTAGAGTTTCTGCTTGCACCTTATCTGTACCCGGCGCCTTACCATTTTTCAGACTCTTTAATGCTAATTCAAACTCGTCTCGAAGTATAGGATATCCCAAGTCATCATTTTCAATGTCTGATTCCTGTTCTAATGCAGTTAGTTCCTCTCCTGCATATAAATTCCCTATATATTCTTGCCATCTACTCACTTTCGCTACGTTTTCTATAATGACGTTTCCTTGTGCGTCCCTTATATTTTTACTATACGGTTTTATATCCCTAAAATTCATTCTAATTAACTTGTATGCTTCGTCTGTCTTTCCTATTTCCAACTTTGTTTGTACCTCTTTGCACTTTTCATCAATCCATTGTTGTTTAGCTTTCCTGCATTTTCGAATAATTTCCCATTTTATGGCTTTGTATATCTGTTTTCCTGTTTCGTCTTATATATTTTTGTATTTTCGTCTTTCTTCTATTAAATTCACGATATCCTTTGTTATCCATGGTTTCTTGTTTTCTTTTTGTGTATACCCCAGAATATCTCTGGCCGCCATGTCTAGGCTGGATTTAATGTTATTCGATTCTGTTTCTACTTCCTTAGTTTCAGATATTTTCCCCATATCATTCAGCAATTCATTTGACTTTTTTTCGAATCTTACTTGAATATCTTTATCTTTTAGTTTCTCTAAGTCCAAGTGCCTTTTTCCGTTCCTTTTTTTCAGATTTTTAAATTTAAGTGCGGCCTTCATAATTACGATGTTGTGGTCAGTATCCATATCTGCTTCTGGGTAGCTTCTACAGTCTTTTACTTGATTCCTAAACCGTTGTCTAACAAGAATGTAATCTACTTGATATCTTCCTATATCTCCTGGCATCCTCCACGTATATCGTCTTCTAGCATGATGTTGAAATAATGTGTTTGTGATGATTAAATTGTTCTTGTCGCAAAATTCTACCAGCCTATTTCCCCTGTCGTTTCTCGTGCCTAAACCAAATAAACCTACTACCGCTCCTTCCCCACCCTCACCTACCACGGCATTAAAATCCCCCGTAATTATTAAATTTTCATGTCCTTTTACGTATCTTAATATGTCTTCGATATCTTTGTAGATGGCTTCTACCTCTTCGTCACTGTAGCTAGAGGTGGGCATGTATACTTGTATTATTACTGTGTTTACCGGTTTAGATTCTAATCTAACCATGAGTACTCTTTCGTTCTTTTGTAAGCAATTTTCTACACAGTATCCTATCTTTTTCCGCATAACTATCCCCACACCCAAATTTTCTTCCTCTGCTCCTGTATGAATTACCCTGAAGTCTCCACTCCAAAAATTCCCCGCCTCTGGCCACCGAACTTCACTGATTACTGCTATGTCTAGTGATAACCTATTCATTTCGATTTTTAGGTTCTCTAGCTTACCTACTTGCTTCATACTTCTAACATTCCACGCTCCGACTCGCAGAATGTTCCCGACTCTTATTTTTAACTTTCCGATCGCATCCTCCGAAGTAGTCCCCTCCCGGAGATCCGAATGGGGGACTATTTTAACTCCGGAATCTTTTACCCCAAAGAATGCCATCATGTTTGTAACAATTTATGTACGCTGTGTACTTGGGAGATAATGTGGTGGTTTCCCGTTGCCTTCCACATCGCGGTAGTGTGTCTTAGACTGCCATACCGACCCCTATGGTCTCTGCCAATCTAAGTACCGAAAGAGCCGCTGCCCTCTTTCGGGGACCTGTCTTAGTCTGGTTCCTCACTAACGACCCTACTACTTTGGTTGGACCTGTAGTTTGGCTCTTTAGCTCATTAGAACACGCAAGCCATTTCACCTGTTCTAGTAATTTAGAACTTCGGCAAGGTGCAGGTCCATTCGAAATGGATTTCACCCCCAATTTTATAAAAAATTAAATACGGCTCGTGTATAGTACGTCCATTAGAACAGCATATATGAATTAATAGACCGTCTAAGGGTGCTGAACGCTTTTAACCAAGCTGGCAATACTAGTGAAGAAAACATAATCGATGAGTTGAGAAAAGAAAGTATAATAGAATAATCTTAGTAAACAGTTGTACAGTTTCAAAATGCCTATTGACCGATTCGGTCGTTCACAGTGTAAAGATGGTGGTATGCTGCGAGGTTTTCCAAGTCGAGGATTTTTATTAACTCCAGATGCTCAAGGATATGATACGCAGCAAAGAAGATTAGTGAACGCATTAGCCCTAAAAGCTGAATGTGACCTGGTTAATCGAAGAAGTACCATCGTTTTCAAATCCGGGCAAGAAGCCATCAGTTTTCGTAAAAGGAGACTAATTGACGTAATTGATCCTAAAGAAGAAAACGATTGCATAACTAAAAAATTTGCAGTCAAGCTTGTAAATATACGTTTTTTCATTGCCTAAAAAGTATTGAAGATACACAGCATAAAACTATAGTGTACGATGCAAGGAATCAACGTATCACAAAGATTGATCGTCCTGTTGAAGCCATAGATGCGGCAAGTAAACAATGTGCAGATGAAAAAATTGCTAAACTTGCATCCGACATAAGGACATTCATACAGTTTTTTATCAATTTGGCTGCTATTTCTGATACGAACGATAAAGATCTCAGTTTCGGACTGTCATCGATTACGACGCAGCACCCGTAGTTATATGAAACAAATACTACAAGCCGAAACTTGAGCTCACACCAAAGGTAACACTGGTTAGTAACAACCCGATCAGTTTAGCTCTGAAAAAAAATGAGTAAAGAAATTGTGATAAACGAAATATTTAAATCAGCACGTAAGAACTTTGTACGACGAAATACAATACTTAAGCCAGTTAAGCGGGATCTTATCCAGACAGATCTCTGCGAATTTCAGCCTTACTCTCGGGTAAATAATCGGCACAGATATGTTCTAATTGCAGTAGACTGTTTCACAAAATATGCGTTAACCGAGCCCTTAAAAAATAAAACTGGACAGTATGGAAGAAAATAGTGGTAAAACTTCTGCAAGATAAAAAAATATTACCACAAGAGTCAATCTACAAACGGATTAGGGGCCTTGAGTTCTACAACCGCATGTTAAAAAACTCATACAAAAATTCAAAATTAATCAATATTCCACATTTTCTGCAATTAAAACAAGCATGGCAGAAAGGTTGATCAGGACGATCAAGAACAAGTTGTACAGAAGCTCCTATTTATAATGTAGCTACAGATGGTGGGATATTATACCTAAGGTTATGGAGGAATATAATAACACAACGCATAGGTGTACTAAGATGTCCCCGATGGAAGCGGAAGAACATGTAGAAAGAGTAAAAATTGTTACAGCCTACAGCCGACAGCTGTACTACAATTCCGAAGAAATTATATAGCATTGGCAATGTAGTACGTATTTCAAAATATAAAGCAGTATTTGACCGAGGATTTTATCCAAACTAGAGTACAGAATTGTTCACATAAAAAAGGTGCAGCATATAAAACCAATTACATATCTACTAGAAGACTTAAACGGTAACCCAATCCGAGGGGCTTTTTATGGAGAAGAAGTTCAGTCAACACATGCTCCAAACATATATCTGGTAGAAAAAATTATAAAAAAGAGTAATAATGACAAGATGCTTCTGGTTCAATGATTTGAATGCTGGGAGATCCTGAGTAAAGCCCACAGATTTAATGTAGTATATAGGTGATGATTTACCCAAAGTTGGCTCATTTTCGATTCAGCGCCCAAAGAAGAAACATGTACTACATTTTAGACTTCCCGGGCTTTCAGTGTAAAACAAGTGAGTTTTTTATCAAAGAAATATCTATTCTCAATGTGGGAACGAACGATGTATGGCATCAAATTTTGAATATGCCATTGGATAGTGAATATTTAAGCCACGACTTTCAGAAACAAAATAGATTCAACAAAACATATCTGCATGGACTAAATTAGGAAACACCATCTACAGTCCGCCACTTTTATCTTTATGTCTACAAGAGATGGTGCCACCAAACGCTAGCGTCTTTATTAAAGGATTATCAAAACAAAATATTATATCTAAATATTTGCCAAACAATGAAGTGTTGGATATGGAAAAGTTTGGGATACCTAACCTTAAGGCGCTTAGAAGAGATGCTTATGACACACTGTCTACTGCATGAAGATTATTCATTACGTTTTAATAAGAAAAATGTATTTTCCTTAAGAAATCTATTATTTTAAATAAAGTTTATATACAATGCCTGTCTTTGAATTAAAGAAATATATCCCTCCACCTCCACCTTAACATCCCACCACATCCCTCCACATTCCACCACATACTTCACATCCACATCACACCATTTCCACCCCCTCCACATCCCTCCACATACCTCCGCATTACTCCACATACCTCCACATCGCTCTACCTCCACATCCCTCTACCTCAACATCCCTCCACATCCCTCCACTTCCACATCCCTCTATCTTCACATCTCTCCACATACTTCCACATCACTCCACCCACCTATGGAAAAGTTCGTATTTCCTAGCGTTGAAACGCTCATTTTAAATAAAGTTTATATACCTACATTGAGACATTTTACTTAATTGTTTTCTACGTTCCCCTAATTAAATAAAATTGTTAAATTACAATATTTGAGCTCTTATTATTGATCGGAAAAATACCTCAAATTTGTGTGCTAATTACTTTTAACACCATTTAGTAAACGAGTGTAATAAATATCTCGATAACAACTTCGCTTTGTGAAAGGTGTGGAGGGATGTAGATTGATGTAGAGAGATGTGGAGTGATGTGGAATAATGTGGAGTGATGTGGTGTCATGAGAAGGAATGTGGAGGTTGGTGGAGAGATGTGGAGTGATGTGGAGAAGGGAGGCTTGTGGAATGTGGTGGGTGGTTGAGGAGGTAGTGGGGTGTGGAGGGATGTGGAAGGATGTGAAGGGATGTGGTGGAATGTGGAGGGGGGGGGAGGCACCAGAATCGGTGTTCTGTGTCTACCTTTTAGATTACTTTTTGTTAGAAACAGTACTATTTGAGGTTACGTTTAACATATATTTTTCTTTCGTTTTAGTGGAAAACTACGTCGCTTTCGAGTGAAAAACAGAGCTCGAATAGCTGCCAGGTTTGAGGTATGGTACTCAGTGGCCTTGGTACAAAGTTGGTGGAGAACGGAGTGTGGTATTCATGCAACAATTGATCCAAAGACAATTGAAAACTGTCACCAGACCTGGACGTCGTTCAACATCCCAAACTTCAGAAAACATTGCAGTAGTCAATGAAATGTTCACCAGAAGTCCATTGATATCTGTGCGTGCCGCTGTCAGAAAAAATAATCTAACTCATTATGCAGTTCAAACAATTTTGAGAAAAAATATGCGTTTTAAACCCTAAACATCATAATATGTTCAAGAAATTATTCCAGAAGACTGTGATAGACCAATGGAATTTGCTGAGATCATGTTATCTTGGCAGGAAAATTGACCGGAAATGTTTAACAATATAATTTGAAGTGATAAGGCTATTTTTCATGTTGAGTGGTTTGTCACTACTGGACCTAGGATAATCCACATAAATGTACTGAAAAGGTTCAGAGGCGCGATAAAATGACAGTGTGATTAGGTTTCACTTCCATGAGGATTGTTTAACCCGTTATCCTAAGAGCCTTAGTAAACGCTGAACGATATCCGGACATGCTGGAGAACCAAGTGCGGTCGGTGATATCTCAATGGAATACACCCAACTTGCATTTATGCAAGATGGAGCTCCTCCACATTATACTAACGCCATCAGAAATTGCCTCATGAGCATTTCGCTGGAAAATAGATTGGAGGGCGTGGTTCGTATGATTGGCAGTCCGGATCTCACAAGGCGGCTCCGTGACGTAGTTGGTATGCGTATGGCTACTGTGCCCAAGGTCCCTGGTTCGAACCCCGACACGGTTCGCTTGAAAAGTGTTAGGCGAGCATTTTTCACAAAAATATGTCCTCGTTCAGATGAGAGGCAAAATGGAGGTCCCGTGTATGAGTGTTGTCACGCACGTTAAAGATCCCTAGCTTGCGTGAAACAGCAGGGGTTTGGCAAAATTCAAAATTTTTCAGGTAAAAAAAAACTCGCTTTCTAGACAATGTAGTACCTTCGGGTGGAGCATTGGAAAATCACATGTAAATCCGGATCTTACACCTTGTGATTTCTTTTTGTGGGGGTGGACAAAAGAGGAAGTTTATAAAACAAAACCTCAAATTAGTGACGAACTTGAACATTCAATTTCACACGTAATTGGTAGCATACCGCCCTACATATTGCAGGCTGCTGTTGATGACGTACCTAAAAGGTTACACAAGTGTGTTCAAAATGCAAGAGCCTATGCTGAATTTTGAACATAGATTTGAGAACCTCATAGACTTACAATTGTATTGTTAGTTAAATCATGTATTTGTGACAAAAAAATAAAAGGTTATAACAATTCGAAAATGGAGAGTCATAATACCCTATACTTCACGGTTAATGAACACATTGTTAAAGAAACGTATTTGTGCTACTTAACCCTTGGGAATCTTGTGAATAATAACATTACAATACATAAGCAATCCATATATTGACTTTGAAGTTAATCTTGATTCATATCATGGCGTTTTAGTTATGTGTTGTTAAGAATTCAAATGTGAAAAGTACACATTAAGTAACCCATTATTAGTACACTTAAATTCGGTTATGGAAGCTAATTTTCAAAAAAGTGGCACTTGGAATGCTCAATGTTTTCTCATTCAGTTTAGACAAACATTTATAGAAAATCTGTAGTGTGCTTTTATAGCACGAAGATAATATTAACCAGCGACCGCAAATTAGTAGACCTCATTTTTTTTTTAATTCACAGCGAAGAATACTTCAAAATCTTGCTTACTTTGGTTTCACAGGTACCGCCATCATTGTAAATGGTAGCCTAACTGCTCAATTGCTTATAGTATAAACAAAAGTGAAATTATTCCTTTACTGGCGTTCTTAAATAAAATATGACTACTGACTACTGTACTTTCCTGACCTCGCTATAAAACCTAAACGCTCTGACTGGCAACATGCCTTGTATAGATTTCATATATTTTTCTAATTACAATTGGTGACAATAATTTGAGCACTTTTAGTACCACTTTCACTATGCTAAATTTTATATTTCGTTACTAGAGTACCGTGATGTATAGTGGGTTAGCTAATCGTTAAGTAAACCTAACTAGAAAATAAAAAATCTAACAACGGTTCTGGTTAAGGTTCGCTAGAGGTCACTATACATCGCAGTGCGCGAAAATACAGTAATTGAATTACAGTTCCCATAATCTATTTGTTCATTCTAATAAACACTATTGGTAGAGGGCACTACATTAATCTGTACATGTAATAAATTTTATTATTCTTAGAATTTTATGAAATACATTATTATTCTGTTAGGTAACTATGTAAGTTCGTTTTTTAATATGAAAAATATAACGTATGTGTATACCCTTGTTTTCAACAGCGACGTAGAAAGTTTGGGGCCTTATACAAAATTCTTTTAGGACCCCTACAAAAAATTTTCTACCTACGATAGTTAAAAATTCGTTTTACCTTTTATAAATTGGACGCAGCTATACAAAAAGGGCCACTTCTCTACTTTAGTTTTAAATAAATAGAATTAATGTTTCATGGCTAATCATTTATTTTAAATTGCATGTATCATCATGTTGCATACAGCATACTTTGCATCAATTTAATCACCGCTTTTAAGCTCGAAATACTTGTTATAAAAAACTGTTAATATGAAGATTTTTTGAAAAAAACTGCGTTGACTCATTTTTGCATGTGTTTTTTATACTAGGTAATTTGCCAAAAATGTACCACGCGTTTTATTTTTGTATATTGATAAATAATTTTTTTTTGAACATTTTATTTTGAAGCGAAAAATGAATATTTTAGAAAGCATATAAAATAATATTGCAAGGAATTTTATGCAGTCTTGCCCTTGCACACGCTAAACTTGGTTCATTTTGTTTCCGATTCATCTAGGCATACAGGTCCGCGTCATCGCATATAAATATAAGACAAATGTCTAAGAAAATATTTGCAAATTAGATATTTTACTTTTCTGTTGAACAACTGTTACGATATTTCGTGCAGACAAGAAAAATAAATTAACGTACGTAACGGAAATAGCTCGCACCGAGTACCGCAACAAAAAAATCCAAAGAATACTCTGTATCTATCAAAAATGGTCTTTTTTGACCGTAGGAAAATTTTGAAAGAGCAAAATTTGCCCCAGTTCTGTCATTCTGCGTTTGGACATAGGACACCATATAAGGAGGTATATTATCTAAAGTGAAGCAACTATAGCGATTTAATAGGCTACACGACAAAAAAAAATGAGCAATATTGTTTAGAAATAGATAATGGTTTTCGACATGAAAAAAATTCGTAAAATATTATAATGCCTGTCTACAGCTATTATGGTTCAATAAGATGTACTAGGCCGCCCCTATAATAAGAGGGAGAAGTATCCCTAATGTTTAAGTGGTCCGATAGGTAACAGGAGTCGAGTTAAGCGTGCTAGAGAGTGCGGCACGTTTATCCTAGCGCGTGGCGGGTGTTTTAGAACTTATAGTTAATTTGTGAACTTTGCGTTGAAATTAAATTGTAAAGTGATCCGTAGGAGTGTGGCAATGAGAGGAAGCGAATGTTGTGGATCAGTTGGATTGTATTTTACAGATAAGTTATAGCGTAGTAGTTGTTCTTTGTTGTTTTTTTAACCGCATTGTAATTACGGTATATGCTGCGAATTTCTATTTAGCTGTGTTTGTTTTCTATGTAATAATATTGGTTTCAAGTCATTAAACTACATAAATCCATCTACGAGTTATTATTAAATATCTACAGGTTGTAACAGGCAAAACTAAAAGGAACACGGAAATACCGCAAGCAAGGGGTTGCCGCTAGACCGGGCCGACATCTCAAGGGCAGCCACTCGCTTCCACGCCTCCTGGAATGTCTGAGCTTTCTGAGGGAGCTTAGTGCACTTTTGGCGCCCAACGTGGGGCGTTTTGTTGTTACACAAATACCTGGAACTGTAAATGATTCGAGTGGTTTACGTAGAATTTGAAAAGGTTCAGATAACATTGAAGGACATTTATTGAAACGAACAGTACATTTTAATTTCTAATAAGGGTTAACGGTTATTCAACAACCAGGTCCATGTTAATTGTATTTACGGACAATAGTTGGTGTTTGGACATTGAGGTATAACATTCCAAGTTGTATTAAGTGTGAGCGGACAATTCAGAGAAATTTATTGAGTTTATTGTGTTAGTTTGGAACAAAAATAAATAGAGTAATTTAGAGCTTAAGAATTAATGATCGCACCGCAAGGTGAAATATGTTTTTAATTGTTGTTGAAATTCAATGTCACATAAGTATAATACGCGTAGTAAAGATCGAAGTAATTTAGAAAAAGCGGATAAAATGGGCGAGCCTGATATCGCAGAGGCGTTGAAACAACTAGTTACAGCCGTTAATAGTATGAATTGTAACAATGCCAGCCTAAAGGAATCAATTGAACAAATGAACGTAAATATTGCTGCAAATATTAGCAAATTAAGTTTTGATGTAAATCGTGTTTCTGAATCGGTTAAAGAACAGGTAGAAGCTAGCGATGTTGGAAACGTTAGGGATGAAGGTGTTGTGCATGTACACCAACCAGAGACCAGGGGCGTCACGTCCGGAGCTTTTGGGTATCATAATTATATGAGTTTATATAAGGATCTGGGGGGTACGAATTTGTGCTTTGTGCCGGAGGGATCTGTGCATCCGGTATCTTTCATTAAAAAACAGGAAACAATATTTTTGGAAGCTGGAGTTCCTGAAAGTAGAAAAGTTCCTTTGACCGTTAGTAATTTACGTAATTCAGCTCAGGATTGGGGTGTATTAAAGGAAGAAAAAGTAAGGGATTTCCAAGAATTTAAAGAGCTATTTTTAAGTCGGTATTGGGGGGTTGACGAAGAGAGGAAACTTTTTCAAAAAATTAAATTTGGGTGTTACGAAAGGGGGTCAAGGGCTGATTATTTTTTAAAGTTGGTGAGAGAAGCAAATTTCTTAACGACTCCTCTTGAGGAAGGTGCGCTTATTTCTTTATTAAAAAATCATTTTCCGAGTGAAATTCAACGAGGTATTGTAAATTGCATGCCTAGAACTTTTGATGAAGTAGAAGCTTACTTAAGGGAAATTGATGAAACTTATAATCGGAACCCCAATAATAATAATAATAACCATTCCTACACGAATTGGCGTGGCAGAGGTACGAGTAATGAACAAAATGAGAGCGCTCGTTACAATTTTAGATCAAATACGTCAAATTCTGGAAGCGGTAATAGTGCCCGCTCTGAAAATAGGGAAAATAATACTAATAGTAATTACAATAATAATGATAGGGATGAAGGGCGTCGTGAATCTCAAACTGTTAGTAGTCCAGGGGGAAGTCGACCATCGGCTGTGGCCGCGTTATTTAATAAAAACGGGGATGACCTTTTACTAGAAGACAAAAAGAATATAAAGTCAGTTGCGTTGGCACCAACCATTGAAGCGACAGTTGAGACTGTTGTGGTAAAAATATTAGTAGATTCGGGTAGTCAAGTTACCTGCATTTCAAAAGACTTTTTATTAAAGATAATGCAAATTAATAGCGATATTTTACGTTTGCCGTTTACATCAACTATTTTGGTGAGTGCGACGGGCAAAAATTCTATTGTTAAGGATCAATTTTGTTTGAATTTTAAATTCAATGATTTCGAATTGGCTTACCCTTGTCTGGTAGTTTCGAATTTAATTCGTGATGTCATCTTCGGATGCGATTTTTTTGCTGATCATCAAATTAAAATCGATTTTTCAAAAAATTGTTTATCGGGTATTTTTGAAGGAAGAGCGAGAAGCATAGGGTTTAGTATGGAACCAAAACTTGATGGTCGGTTGACTGTTTGTCAAGTGTCGGAAGAGAAAGATGAGGAAATTCAATTAAAAAAGGAGATAGTGCCGTGTAAGGTGTCTGGAATTAAAGAGGTAGTGGATCGCGCAGAAAACTTTTTTCAAGAAGAAAAAAATAAATTGTACGAGTTGCTGTTGTCAAAAGGAGTTCAATGGCGTTGGGGTTCAGCTCAACAAGAAGCGTTTGAGAAAATTAAGTCGAGGTTTTTAACGATTTCTATGTTGAAGCATCCGTGTTTTGACCATGCGTTTTTTATCCAAACAGATGCATCTGATGTGGGTTTAGGTGGTTGTTTATTTCAAATAAATGAGCAAACTTCAGAAAAAGATATTGTGGCATTCACCAGTCGGACTCTGCGTGGCCCTGAAATTGGTTATTGTGTTACAGAAAAAGAGGCATTAGCCGTATTACATTGTTTGCAGCAGTGGCGGGTATTTGTGCTAGATCGAGAATTAACTGTGATCACCGATCATAAATCTCTATCGTTTTTAATGTCCTGCAGACTATTAAATTCGCGTTTGACTAGGTGGGTGCTGTATTTTCAAGAATACGCTTTTAATGTTAAATATTGTGCTGGGAAGGAGAATGTTCTGGCGGATGCTCTATCGCGTTATCCAATCAAGGGAAAGGAGAAACTTGAAAAGTTTGAGAGTGTGCCGACAGAAATTAGTGCAGTCAAGAAGTCGGAACTATGTAAAGGGGTCCAATTAGGTATGAAAAATATTGTTGAGGAGCAAGGGAAAGACGAATTCTGTTGTAAAATAATGTCTAGATTATTGAAGGAGGAAGTTCCGAAAAGGTGCGCGGATTGGTTTGTTGTGTATCAGGAGTTTTATTTAGGCGAGGCTACGAAGGTTCGCCAGAGTTTAAAGTATGTGTGCCTGCTTCCCAAATAAGTATATTGGTTTGGCAAGAACATGTAGATAATGGGCATTTTGGGGCGGAAAAGTGTTTCCAGATGCTGCGTCGTGATTATTATTTTCAGAGGATGAAACATTTCATTCGAAAAATTATTTCAAGCTGCGATTTGTGCCAGAAAGCGAAGAGTTCAATTAGAATTTATGGCGAATATCATAGTGTTTTACCTAAAGCGCCCAACGAAATTGTATGTGTTGATCTCATTGGTCCGCTCCCAGTATCAAGGTCGGGGGCGACTTCCTTATTAGTTATTATTGATGCTTTCAGTAAGTTGGTTACTTTGCACCCTCTTAAACGCGCTAATACAGCTGCGATTGTTCGTTGTTTGATCAAGAAGTATTTTATCGAGATTGGTAAACCAGGGGTCATTCTTTCCGATAATGGTAGCCAGTTTACGAGCAAAGAGTGGAAAGAGTCGTTGAATTCATTAGGTGTAAAGGTAACTCACACGTCGGTGTACTTCCCGCAGGGAAACCAGACGGAACGGGTTAATAAAGAAATTGTGCGTATTTTGAGATCATTGTGTTATTCGGCTCATGGGGGGTGGGCTTTGATGCTAGATAGAGTAAGGAAATGGATTAATAGGGCAGTCCATGACTCGACTGGGTATAGCCCTTGTGAACTACATATTGGTGATCATAGTGATAACCCTAATGTTAAAAACATTATATTTCCTACAAGTGACATACCGGGTGTTGGTAGGAATAAAATTATAACTCTAGCTTATAATAAATTAAAATCTAAGGCTGAAAAACGTAAATTACGTCATCAAAGGATCCATAAAAATTGTATTGATTTTAAGATTGGTGATAAAGTACTGGTTCGTACTCATCCCCAGTCTTCTGCGGAAGACAAGGAGGTTAAGAAATTCTTTTTGCTTTATTCCGGGCCTGCTACGATTGTGGCTAGGCGCGGGCCAAATTCTTATGAAGTACGGGACGACACTAGGGGTCTCTTGTTGGGTATACAGAATGTTAGGAATTTAAAACCGTATGTTGTACCGTATCAAAATTTAACACTGTAATTATTAAGTATAAGTTCAATTTAATTACAAAAATATGTTTAGCAATTAAGTTTAACTTATAGGGGGGTGATGTACTAGGCCGCCCCTATAATAAGAGGGAGAAGTATCCTTAATGTTTAAGTGGTCCGATAGGTAACAGGAGTCGAGTTAAGCGCGCGAGCGGAGCTCGTCACTTTTACCCTAGAGCGTGTCGGGTGTTTTAGAACTTATAGTTAATTTGTGAACTTTGCGTTGAAATTAAATTGTAAAGTGATCCGTAGGAGTGTGGCAATGAGAGGATGCTAATGTTGTGGATCAGTTGGATTGTATTTTACAGATAAGTTATAGCGTAGTAATTGTTCTTTGTTGTTTTTTTAACCGCATTGTAATTACGGTATATGCTGCGAATTTCTATTTAGCTGTGTTTGTTTTCTATGTAATAATATTGGTTTCAAGTCATTAAACTACATAAATCCATCTACGAGTTATTATTAAATATCTACAGGTTGTAACAGGCAAAACTAAAAGGAACACGGAAATACCGCAAGCAAGGGGTTGCCGCTAGACCAGGCCAACATCTCAAGGGCAGCCACTCGCTTCCACGCCTCCTGGAAGGTCTGAGCTTTCTGAGGGAGCTTAGTGCAAAGATTATTAAATGCAGTCTGCTTTCTTAAATTCTTGCGGGGAGTGTGCAAATTATTCCTTTCTTTAGCTGTTATACTATATGTCTGTTGCTCTCGCACACATTATAATTGAATAAGGAAGAAATTCATTACACCTTGTAGAATTGGTAAATGACTTTGACTTTAAGTACTCAAAACTTCTTAACAAAATTTTTAAAATTTCAATATAATAAATTTATAACAATTACTATTATTCGTGATCAGTATCACAAGTAAAACACTTTAAGCATGTTAAACTCTATGGCTGAGTAGGTATAACGAATGTTCACAGGTATTTACATAGAAAACAGGTTTTAGGTACCTCGTTCGATTTCTGCTTGGGTCAGCTTCCTTGCGATCGTTAGGAAAAATGGCGGATAACAAAATATGTAAAGTGATAGTTGTGACGTTAGTGGTTGGAGATTGGTGGTCATCTTGTGTCGTCATAATGGTTCAGCGAAAGGATGTTGAAGTCCAGTGGTCCAGCGGAAAGGTGCTGACGTCCAGTGGTTCATGTCAAAGGCTAAAAAATTGTTGAAGAAAACTATTAGACCTTGATGGTATAAGATGACAATAAGGATGATGCTATTCCTTTCCTAGGGCGATTAACGTTAGAGGCGTACTGTCGTATTTGTTCTACTAAGTACAATTTCTTAAATACCTTTATTCACAGAAAACAACAATTAAAAAGTATATATATATATATATATATATATATATATATATACATCGTGTCCACAAGCACTTTTTAAAAGCAACTCTTGCTAATAAAGACCAAGAAAAATAATGTAATAGTAGACAACAATAAAACAAAGAAACATATATCAGACGAAATGCATTCGTAGCAGTGGTAAAGGGTCACACCTAAATAATAATGTAACTATACATTTTACACCGAAGATCTTATGGATTCAACGCTAATCTTATTTTATAATTAATGCCTCAACAATAAAAACTACCGTTATTAGCATATTCATAACATTAAACCAAAACAATTAAAATTTACCTGACTGTTTCTACACAAATTTGTGGATCTTGGTGTGCCTTGATAACTATCACGTAACCACGTTATGTATCTAAACTATACTTTATAATTAGAATCTGATTATGCAAAATTTCTTACATAATGAAACCAAATGTAAACAACCTATTTCTACCTAACTTTCATTTTAAAAAAAATCTAGAATGACTGCATACTACCAAATTAATTTGTATTTTGTCGTAAAAATTCTAAGGTGATCTAAATAGATAAGGCCAACTATGTGAGCAGATACCAAAATATCAATATACTGAAAAAAAATCTGATATACGCACACTGGTGGGATTGATGTCTTCAAAAACTGCACTTGCCGACGTTCTGTTTTCGTTCCTTGAAAATTCTACGACACTCGAACCATCTTCAAAGGGATTCAGCAAAAGAAACACGGCCTCTTCTACCATATGGTCGTTTAGATTCTACCATGTTTCGAATCCATGATCGACAAAGTGAACAAGGACAGATTTAAAATGGTAGCTGCAGAAAAAAGTCCTCGTACCTCTAAGCCATTAATAAAAGTCAAACAATCTGTGATGATTATATTATTAGATAATTTGTGTATAGCGATATTCACGTTCGCTGACAATCGCATTAACTATATTTAAACCGGTCTTAGAATATGCCTATATAATTACATGTAAATATTGTTGAAATGCAAGACGTATTTCCTCAGATTTTTCAATAATTTCTATTATTCCAATATATGTTTCGAAATCATAATCGACATGTGTACAAGAACAGTTCTTATTTCATGAATGCAAACAATGATGAATTTAACAGTTTTATTGAATAAATGGTTTTGCGGAAACGAAGTTAATATAGGTAAACAGTCGAAAATTGCAATGCATCTACAACAGTTACTAATTGAACGAATATCAGCCTCTATCATTTTAACAAGCAAAACTACAATACTATATCGCGTAACAAGGATATCTGGGGAAAAAGAGAAATAGTAGGGCGGAATACGTTCTAAGGCATTTTTGGGGAATAGTATGTGATATATTACAAGCAGAGATAGGAAAAAAGAGGTAGATCTAGACCTAGATCAGACAGTTATAGATGCAAACTGTGCATATTTCAGGAAATCTGTAGGTTAGTTCAGAATAGGGAACAATGATGGTACGCGTCTAACCAGTTCTAGGACTGAAGACCTAATGATGATGATATCGCGTAACCTGACTTCAAAGCAGCATTTATTTATATAATGGAAAACAATTCTATTCCATTCCAACAAAGAAAACCGATACAATAATAATGACACAATTCGAATCGTAGCCTTCCTCGAAAACATACGTGTATAGATAATAAAACAACGTGAAGGGTAATTTTCTCAAAACATCTATCTGTCAATCAGAGAACCAAAAAAACTAACGAATTGCACTAGTCTTGGAAAGTCCTTCCGTAAACTCGTACATGAAACTTATATTATTTTAACAAGCAAAACTACGGCCAAGAATAGCAACCGGTTCTGGCGTTCTAAACTACACGAATAAACGTCAACCTGTCTAAATACGAGATAAGAAATATATACAACCAACGTCACGGAAGCTATAATGACGCGTAGGTTACCTAACTTAACGCATGGAAATTGTAAAAACATAACCAATGTTATGGTTTATACCAATAAACAATTTATATTAGCTAAGGTAAAGAGATAAGCGAGCCATGTATTTAGAATTCGTAATTGATAACAATCTTGATTAAACACGTACATAATCTTAATGTAAACATTTAGGAGAGTGAACATTATTGATAATAGAAACTCTACATTCTTAATGCAATAATGAAACAAAATAGACTGAAATATTTTAACTTATAATTAAATATTCTAAGAGAATCATACAGGGTGATGGATAAGCAACCGTTTAAATTCAAAATGCAGTTGAAACTAGTAATGAATGTTCAAATACCCGTAAATAAAGTAAGAAATGTGAAATTTAATTATGTAAGAACAAGAACATTTAAATAAAGAAACTGCACGTAACATAACTATATATAAAATAAACAAAGATATATTGCTTTTTATACGTTACGTTTTTTTTTCGTCGTGGCAGCCACGTTGGGCGCCAAAAATTTATGTTACGTTATTCGTGGCAGTCCCTGTTCGGGCGCCAAAGTTATGCTACGTTGGCTCGTAGCCGTTCGTAACACAAAGATATCAAGAAATGACCGGGCTCAATCGGAGATTAGGGGGGGGTTGTAGAAAGCAGACCAACATATAACGTACGGGGCTGTAAGGAATCAGTAACAATACCTGCAATAAAGAAAAGTTAGAATAGCAAACTTGCAATAAAAGAAAATTAGTCCTGCAAACCTGAAATAAAGAAAAAGCATAGCAAAGCATTATAAAATTTTTTATTACAAAGTGAGGTAATATTGGCGAGTAGCAAAAACGTTTCCTCACACACCAATTAGACATAAATCAAATAAAATGTTATCAAAAGGTAAATAGATAAGACACCATTGGTATGAGTAATTCAGTAGTATTGATTGTTCTTTCTTTCTTTCTTTTTTTTTATGTTTTAAAATAGCATGCAAGTCTATTGCAAAAGGTATCAGAACGACAAAGATATGGCAAAGCTACGGATAGATATTTACAGTAATAACAAGTAGAAAATAGTTCAACTTACAAAAGTCCTTCAGCAACGCTTCCTTGCAACGGAAGTGTGAGATTCACGATGTCCTGCACTAACGAAGCACTTCACCCTGGACTGTGAGGGTGTTGATGGAACTTATCACACGTCACACTAATCACACCTACGCATTTCACTGGGGTTAGCAGCAGACACCATCACGCGACGGAACTATGTAGCATTGATAAATTTCTTGTTAATTCTATTTCCTGAGACAATAATTTCGAAATCTTTTGTAGCACTAGTTTAATTTCAACTGGGATCAAATGTATATTATTTTCATAAACCTCCAAAAAGCAGTGAGAGACTTCAACCAATACCTTTGTAAACCGGTAATTTGTTATTTTTCGCAAATAACGAAATTCGCGCAAGCAATGATCTATGTTAGATTCTTTGGTGTTAGAAAAATGCAGAAACTACAGTATCCACTGTATTTAAATAATCCAACGTATGCACTACTCTCATAAAAGAAGGACCGCGAAAACTAGATCGCACACACAGTTTAAAAATCAAAAAGACAGAGCAACTAGGAAAACCACAATGAGTAAAGCACGTGTATAACTCAAGTACGTCCGTCAAAATGTTCCGTAAAACATTTATCTCACAAGACAAACAACTAAAAACAATTAGTAAAGCAACGCGTAATCACTGTCAATGTTCCGTAAAACTTTTATTTTACAAGAAAAACAACTAAAAACACCATCAGCAAAGCAACGCGTATCACTCAAACCGTCCGTCAATGACCTTAAAACCCGTGCGGTCGAGTAAACACATTCTACAGTTAAAATACAACTAAAATCGTGCCGTGTTTGTTCAGTAACAATTCGAGAATTAATTCCGCATTAATTCTCACTATTTTTAAAGCAAAAGGAACCGTATTTTTAACGTACTTAATAGATAGGAACACAGAACAGAACTCCACAACTCTTCGCTATTATAACCGCTTATCGACTATTATCTACCTCGCTAATAACATAAGGAACATCTAAAACGTGAATGTAACAATCGTATCTAATAATTAATTACAGGCTGTTTGTCGTTTTCGATAAGTTGGAATTTATTTATTAATGAGAATTAATCTTCAATTTATCTATCTTTTAAAATTAATACACGCGAGTTAAATTGTATACAATTCTAAAAACTATTCGGATGTATTTACTTGATACAAACAGCAATTCAAAGAAAACGATGCAATCCACTCATTACAATACGACACATTCGCCTAAGGAGTTAATAAATATAAAATATAAAAATAGTAGTTACAGAAAAGCGGAAGATGTTAAGCTCTAAAAATGCACGTTACAAAATACCCGTAAATAAAGTAAGAAATGTGAAATTTAATTATGAAAGAACAAGAATATTTAAATAAAGAAACTGCACGTAACATAACTATATATATAATAAACAAAGATATATTGCTTTTTATAAAGTTATTAAAAATTCTAAAATGTAAAAAAATGTGTCCTTATATTTCTTTTTATTAAAACTAATTTTTTTGATAATTTAAAATTTTTTTATAGCGGTAAGTATAATATTAACTATATGTATTCGTAATATCCTGTAAAACATTGTTAAATAATTTTGCTATTATTTTTATTAAGCAGCTGTTGTGTCCTAATGCGATTTAATAGAAATAATAGTAACAAAATCAAGATTTATTAATCGAAAAGACCACAAATTATAAAACAAAATAATTACTTTCTCGGTGGTCTGTAACAGAACAGTGAGTAGTTAGCAACAAGTATGCATTTTGAATTCTTTATTTTCATAAATTTGAACGTGTTAAATTATAAATTTTAGTATATTTTAGAGAAAATGAATTTTCATCGTGGTTTGGCTTCTGAAAAAGAAAACGTAAGAAGTTGGAGGAAGAGAAAAGCTCTGTTAAAGTATGTTATTCATACAAAAATAAACAATATCAAGAAAATAGTAACGAAAAGAACGTTGGTGAATGTTCTGGAAACTAAAAATCAAGAAGTACAAGTACAACTGAATTAGTAGAAATGAAAAATACATAAGACAAAACCATAGCACAGGTTGAGAAGAAAAATAAAAATGTAATTAATAAAATAGAAATACAAAATATAAAAGGTGTACCCATTACCGCTAATAATATTTTAATTTTTGACAATTTGAACATTTCGTTATGGCCTTAAATTTAACGACAAACATGCAACCTTATTTGCCTAAAAATAAACCATCGTCAAATATTTCTCTTGTACAAACCGCTAAGAAGGTAGTGACGGCAGGTGGAAAAACCATAACTTTGACATTAAAAACAATATTTTACTCGCAACAAGACAAACGGAATACAAACTGAGCGAGAATGGTTTGGTGTATAGCCCAAGAGGTAAAGCAATTTTATGTTTGGAAGATATTTGCCATCAGAAAAACCGCTTTTGTAGAAGGTTACTTGAAATGAAAAAAAGCAAATGTAAAAGTAAAAAAAAACATGAAAGTTCTAATGATCATAGGATTTGTATTGAAATGTTGAAAGCAAGAAATTCAGTTAAAAGATGTGTAGATACTATAGTTGAAAAAGTGTTTAGATGAAAAGAATACTGGATAGATATAATGCTGCAGATTAGCAACAATAAAATTTTCAGGTAAAAGTTTTCTCGCATTTTGTGGCTCTTATGAGCTTTTTTCTGAATGTCATAGCGGGAATTGCAATGTAGCTTTATAATATTTGGCAGAGTGTGATGAGATTTTAGCATCGTATATAAATGAATATGGACTAGCTGAACAAAGCAACATGAGTTATCTTTCCTCAACCATTTGCGATGAATTTATTCAGATATTGAACAAGAAAATGTTAGAAACATTTGCGTCGGAAGTTAAAACTGTAAAATGTTTTTCGATAATAATTGGCTTTAATGACATTGCGCTATTTATCAGAAGAAGGAACCCCAATCGAAAGAGTTTTTGAATTGATTCCCACTCGGAGAAGTCATTAGAAAATGAAGTTTTACAGAATATTGCAAAATTGGAGCTGGATATTAACAATTGTATAAGGCAAAGCTACGATAATGCAGCAAATATGCCCATCAAATATAAGAAACTTAAAAACCACATTAAAAGACAGTAAAACAGCCCTTGTGCTTCTCGTACATTAAATCCAGTAATAAATAATGCTAGTGATCATGCCTGCAGACAATAATATATTTTGGATTACTCGTAATCATTTATACCTTTTTGACTTCTAGTTATACATGGAACATTTTAGAAAACAGTTTTGACGCAAAAAATAAACATTTTACAATACAAAATCTATTTACTACAATATGATCTTGTAGAGCTATACAGTTAGGCAATTCGTTCTGGGTTCGACCTTTTTAAAATTTTTCTACACGATCTCAGATCTGTTCTGTTAAAGAAGAATCACGGGAAACTACAATTAAAATGAAAACGTTTGTTACGTTTATTTTCGGGATAAATTAAATACTCTTTTTGCCTTGTTAATTCATAAGCCCGCTTTACAATAATTTTGTTAAATCGATTCCGTTGCTATTCTTAAATCCTTCACCAACATCTTATCCATTATACCTGTGCATCATAAGCCAGCTTTACAATAATTTTTAACTCAAATCTAGTTGCTTTGAACCGTAAGTTTATGCTATAATTAAACAGTCAGTACCTTGTTTTAAGTATCCGTTAACTGGTTATACGGTACGACCGCGTATAATTAATTCTTATGTGATTTCCATCTAAAGACTCGTTGAACTAAGGTCGCGTATTATCCGATAAAACCGTGTTTTCCAGTTTCTAATCGTTTGATAACACCAATATTACTTTTTGAACTCTCGTTATTTAGTTAAACCAATTAATATTCACTTGCTTTTTGTTATACACGACGAAAACAGTCGCTATATTTTTGCTGGTTGAACCTGTATATTAAAGTTTTGTTGGCCGATTACACCTTGTGGTTCTAAAATGATTATCATCTGTACGGGGGGGGGGAGGTTGGCACTTATTATTGATATTGTAACGATTGTAAACACTTAATTTTATATTTAAGACGACGATTTAGAGCTGCGGTTTTTAGAGTTGTGATTTCTTTTTCCTTCTTTGTTAAGAATGGGCTTAAGAACGTGTACTTTTTTAAAGAGATCTTACAAAACTCAATTTAATTTATTTTGTAGAAATCACCAGCTTACTTATTGGGGAGAATATCCTCAGGTGTTCAAAACAAAATTTAGTAAATTGTTTGTTGGGAAGGATCACTTCAGCCTGCATGGTTTCCTGTACAACTTTTAATTTTAAATGCTTTTTATTTTTTAAGTTTACTACTGATGATGATCACATAGTGGTCGAAATATGTATTTAGTTTTATAACAATATTTTTTGTGGTAAAAGGATATTAATTATTTCAATTTAACCAGTTTACTAAGATATAAGATCAAAGAGAGGCGCTTACAAACAAGAACACATGTTAAACTGAATGTACTCGATTTGCTGTCCTACAGAAAAGCATTTTGCAAAATGTAGGACTAATCGTATTACAGCATTTAATAGTTACTCATTTTTGAAGGCAGAAGGTTTAAGGTTTTCCTTAGATGTCTGGAAAAACATGGGGAATGTATCCTTTACGGAAGAAAAAGTAGAACAAATCGAAAAAAAGATTGTGTACATATTACGAAGTGCCGAAGACAAGAGCAAATAGATCGAGGAACAGAACTTGTTATTGCTAGAATTAATAAAAAGTAGAAAACAAAAACAATGTGCATTATATTCTCCAAATCAGAAATCAAGACGTATGCAATTATTGGTTTGATTACAAAGAGAAACTACAGGAAAAAATTAAGGATCTAAATTATAAAATAAGAATGAAATTAAATAAGTTAAACAAAACAATTTCGAATAAGAAATAAGGAAGTGATTATGTTTTGTGTGTAGAAAAAAATTTAAAAATATGCTGCTTTATATACCGAATTATTATTCGTAGGTTTACGGCAGTAGTGCTCGTAAAAAGTTTAGATTAATTTTGTTTTTATTTGAAAGTGGAACTAATAAGGAACTGCCATTCGTGACAAGGCACCAAATTAGTCGTTGAGGAATCGTCGCGTTCAGTGTAATTCGAATTACCATATTTTCTTTTTCGTCCTTTTTTTGAATATCTACTGCAACCTGGAAGCTTATAACTCTGTGAAGTGGTACCTTCTTCATTGTCGGTATCAATACTAAACGTAGTGTGGAATTTATAACAAGGACTATTCTCTTGTTATCACTACAAGTTGATTTCTTAGTGGAGCCTGAGTGATAGTTTTGGTCGTTAACATTACCGTCACTGCTGTAATCCAAATTTTCGTCTGGGTACTGAACCATATGGTATGTCTTAGGTGACATGACGAAGTGAGAATTCAACTCCTACATTATCTAGTAAACAAATAAATAAGTTAAACATATACACACCATGATCTCCCAGTGTCATTTCCTTCGATAGATGATATTGGTGAAGAAGATAGTATCGGTGAGCAACTTTGTAGTTCACCTAAAACATGCCATTAAAAACGTTAATTATATTTTGTTTACCATGACTATTTTTTAAGTTCAGTCTTTGAATACATGGCTGGTACTCCTACAAAAAATAGCACTAGTTGTTATTTCAGTAAAGACTTTATCTGTGTACTTACTATTAGCATCCCATAAAAATTGTTTATAGGATTTCATTACCATTCCATTATAATGTTCGTTTTCTTTATTATAATATGTGCATATTACACGCTCAAACCCTAACCTATAAACTTACTTATTCACATAAACAATTACTCACTCTAAGCATAATTCTGATACTTGTAGGGTGCTTGATAGTTTTAGTATAGAGTAGCTCCAATTTGTATGTATAGGCGCTCGTGAATGTACTCGAGGCTATTGCCTGATTAATGGTATCGACCGATAGAAAAGAAATATTTAGAGCGGGCGAATTTCATTTTAGGTTAAGAGGTGTCACGGATATGTAACGGTGAAGCTTAGGGTTTTTTGGTAAGTTTTTAGTAAAAATACTGCAGTTTTTAATCTCCCTGGATTTTGGATCCCGTATTCCAAAGTGTACAGGAAGATTATTGCATCAAAAAACCAACCTATAGCTTAAATATTATAAGTTGGTCTTCTGGTAAAACAAATTGTGCTTGTAATTGTTTGGGATTTTGGTAGAATTATATTAAAACAGCGGAGTTTTATTTATAACTGAAGCGGATATTTTCTTTAAAGCAGTCTTCAAAGTGGGAATGTTATAAATGGAGCCAAGTCGTAAAGAAGAACTAGTTAAAGAAAATAGTTAGTTACGCTGTAAGAACAGTTAGTTAATAGAAAGGAAAAATAACAGTGACGCATTGTAGTTTATTGCTAAAGTTTAGAATAAAACCGGTTCCACGGGAAAGCAACAAAAGAAAAGGACGATAGCGGCAAAGAAGAAAGTAAAGCAATAATATTTAAACTACAGGGATATTCAAGAGTCGATAAACTGATTGATTGTAAAAAAGGAGGTGTTGATCTTGTATATGGAGAAAACTGCATCCACGCTGAAAATAGTCAACATTACATATGGGTTAATACAAGAGGTCTGAATCCAGATAAAGTAATGTACCCCATGGGTTTCCTAAATCAATACAAGGTCTTACAAACGGGTAAAATCAGCGTTGAACCAGTTTTCTGAAACAGCATCTCTAACATATTTCGTACCACTCTCAGGTCCAACCCATCGAGCCCAGGATAATACTTGGGTATGGCTAACTATTTGTTTATAAATTTGATCATCTGGCCCTTGAGGTCAACTAACACCTTCTACGGATTCTGGTAATTTGGTATACGAAACACCTGTTGCTTAGGCGCCAGGTAGTAGATGCCAGGATGCCGGTCCTTTGGCCGTATGGTCTTTCGGACCTTTGGTTGTTGTCAGTGAAGATTACCCAGATCACCAAATTTGTTATTTTAAACACCTTGAATCTCTTCCGTGACCCCAAATCGCGCTTTGCCTGTACCCTGTACAAAGACATGAACCAACTATAGCTCAGTCCAAACGTTCGTTTGTCCACTCTAATGAAACTGTTTGTCGCACTGCGTGCCGTTCCTCAACATTACCGGCGGCATCACTATCGTAGGGTTCTAACTGGTTACGCGTACCACTAGTATTCCTCCTTTTGGGAGCTTACAAATCCGATATACATCGCCGTTCATCCGGACCCTCTCAATATCTTTGTAACTTTGACGACAGTCTACCCTCCTTTCTAGGACTATATAGTCACATTTGGTTATCTTCGTAAAAACTAAACTCCTGTGCCTTGATGTAATATCTGGTTTTCGTCCGATCGCTTGCGATCTGGATATTATTCTAATTATACCATGGATGTCATGTATCTTGCGCTTCAGCTCTAGCCCAAGTCATCTCAGGGCTTACATCCAAATTCAGAGTCAAATAGCAACCGTATCTCGCGTACCAACATATCACATCCAGGTGTCCATCCAGTGCTCTTATGAACCGAAGACCGATAAGCCAATAAAAAGAGATGAAATATTGGTTCCAGTCCCAGTCCAAGGTACGGTTTGTTCGTTCTATCATACCATCTGATTGCGGTTGCGATGGCGTTGTTCATCCCCAGCAACAGGCAAATTTCTGACCTAAATATTTCTGCCCTGATCAACGTGCAACTCCATAAGAACTTCAAAACGGCAGAACAATCCTTTTACCAGCACGACAGCATCCATTGCATGTTTTTGGTTGAGTAAAGCATACGTGTAGGGATACGCGTGAATAGAAAAGGGAAGGGTTAGTATTGATATAGTATTAGTTTTTATATGAGGGCTTGATATAATGTTTGTTTAGAAGTGAGGTTGAAGGCATAGAGACTCCAAGAAAAATTTGATTACATTCCTCAAAGGAAGTTGCCGGTGGTTGACATGTAAAAGGGAAATACGCCTGCAAAGGCAGGGTAGTTTCACTAATTCACGGTGCGCGGATATAATATCGTGATAACCGTATGACAACGAAGGGATTATGACTCTTGCTATAAGCAACGTGTGGATATTTAACGTGCATGACAACACTCACACACGGGACCTCAATTTTACCTCTCATCCAATCGAGTGCGTACTTTTGTGAAAAATGCTCGCGTAACATTTTTCAAGCGGTTCGTGTCGAGAGTCGAATCCGGAACTGTGGTCTTAATATTCACACACAAATCAACTAAGCCACAGAGCCGTTCTACTTAAAGTAACCGCAAATGTATTTCGTTGTACCACTAACCACCAATGTAAGCAGATACGATATCGTGGAAGCTTGTGGCTGGTTGAAAGGGGTCCGCGGGGAAATGGTTTCTAAAGCGAAAGAGGTTCAAATACAAAAGAGGACGAAAGAGTTTCTGAGGTGAAATAGCTTCCCGGGCAAAAGAAGTCTCCAGATCAAAAACTCCTCGGGCGAAAGGAAATTAGTGCCACGGGGATTGGAAACCAATTCTAGTTACTATAATTTTTCAAAATGTACTAAATAAATGCATTCAGCTAACGCAATCGGCAACGTAGAAGCTATAAAAATTTGAATGATCTCTTCAATCCATTGAGTGGCTGTATTTCAAAGTCAACCAATAAGAATAAATTAAGACAATTCGCAAAATATTAGTATAAGACCGTAGTGTTTTTTTTAATGTTTGTTAGGTCACTAGGTCTTACATTACATTACGCATACTTTAATTTTGTGCGCTGATTTTAACATTTAACATACCAACCGAAATATTTAGAGAATCTGAGAAACTTATTTACCAGTACCATGACATTGTTGTGACAAAATGTCCTGTTACAAAATGCAAGCATAATATTATTAACGAAGGAAGTTAGGATATTCTACAAGAGTAAAAAATATTTACACGCAAGCTCAGGTGTGAAATTACTGTTAGTTAAATAGTGTAAACGTAGTATTTTAAGTGAGCGCGTAAAATTGGGATTGCGTTGGTTTTTTTTCTGTATTGTTGTTAAGGGTATTACCACATAAATGAGATTCAGAATGTCATATAGATCAATCGTGGAAAAATTAGTCCAATGAAATAGTAGTATTACTTTCAGATTAATATTTTTTAAAGTTTTGTTAATAATATGTGGCCAGTAGAATTTAGATTAGGTTTGTTATTTTAAAGTTAATTTACGTGTAATGATATATTTTGAAATCTTCTGTTAATAGAGTCTAAATTTAGTTAGAATTTTATTTGCAATTAGTTATAATGCAGGTAAAAGTGAGCATTATTGAAGAAAATTTAGCCACTTTAATAATAAAGTTGATTTTTGTAAGAGGTTGTTATTTTGAACAATTGTCTTAGTTTTTTAAGATGTGATTGCGGAAGCTAAAAGGTAAAGAGCGGGACTGGAATATCGAGAGCAAGAATAGCTACTCAACATAATCGTCTTTTGGGTTTCAAATATACCGACAAAATTACTAGAATATGACTGTTTGGCATCCTTCAATTTTCACAAATATTAAAGCATTTCAAGGAAAGTAGTAGTATTAAAAAAGTTTGTTTCGGCCATTTTTATTTTATATTTTATCAAACTAAAACAGTTGTCAAAAATAAAGGCCTGTTTCAGAATCCAACTTTATCGTTAGAGTGACTGGATATCTTTTAACAATGCTCACTTTTACCTATACTACAACTAATTGCAAATAAAATTCCATCCACATTTAAACTCTATTAAATATAAATTTTAAAATATATCATTAACCTTAAAACAACAAACCTAATCTAAATCCCACTAGCCAGATATTATTAACACAACTCCAAAACAAAACCATTAATCTGAAAGTAATGTTACCGTTCTATTATACTAATTTTTCTCCGATTGATCTATATGACATCTTAAATCTCATTCTTTTGGGAATGCCTTTAACAACAATACGGAGAAAAAACCAGCGCAATTCCAACTATTCAAATAACCATTATATTGTTTGTTTAAAATACTGAACCATCTTTTAACTAGCAATAGTTCTACACTTGAGCTTGTGTGTACAAATGAACTTCCTTAGCTAATAATAGTACGTTTACATTTAAACAAAACTATTTCTGTCGCTATTTCATAGTCCAACAGAATACTTATGTAACGGAATATAAGTCTTTCACTACATAGATTACGCCATTGTTATTTAAAATCCACAACCACATAATTATACATCATAAACAAACAAAAAAGAACTCGGAGCAATCACAGTTCCAATGTTCAAAATGATTTTTACAACTAATGAGGCAGAATGTCCAGGGACGCCAATAATATATTTGGTGGGTACTTCCTCGCTATAGTAGGTCATCCCAAAATCTCAATAATTTATCCAATCTATAGTTAATGAATCGAACTTCACTTATCGCTCTTTTAACTAATACCGAACCGATTTAATCCACGCAACACGCCGCGGTTGGGGGTAGTTGGCCGGCACACGTGTGTTACCCTTAAACCATATTTTTGTTCTTGTCTGGTCACCCTGGTGTATCAATTTCATTCGAACTTAGTCCTGGTAATTTTCCAATAAAACTAGTGTTTTTCTATTGATAAGTATGGGCTTAATTAAGGCACGAGCGTTCCACCTACCCTGCAAACAAGATTTTTTCAAAAAATCGTTTATTCTACAACACTAAAGCTTTTGTCTCTGACATTCGAGTGCTACGTTGCTAATATTACCTTAATCGTAACAAAAAGAAAGTCTAAAATTTTTTATGCAACTCTGTAAATGTCAAAGTCGTGATATGGCTTTTTCTATTCCTCAAGGAAACCAAACATTTATAGAGGTTATAGCACTTGTAAGCTGGTGCTGAATTACAATAGTAATACCCTCTTAAAAATGGAAAACCAGCTTCATCCTTCAGTCAAGTATTACCCCAACCATATCGGCATAATTTTTGATTGAATGGTTGGACAAAAAAATTCATTAAAAAATCGATCCCAGGTACCAGTCTCTTTCTCACTTTTTAAATAATGCCATCCATAAATGAAGTATGAACCCTTCCAATTAAAACCGCTCTGGGACATCTAGAATTAAAACCCCTAATCCCTCTAACAGAAGGAACTGCAGCGATGAAGAGGAGCCGCACTGTTATCGTGACCCTTGATAGAGCTCTGCTCCGAAAGTCCAAGGCCAAAAGTATCTGGGGATAGACTCAGTTAAACGCAAAATAGGCTGGTAATTAAGGAATTTATACGAAGAAAACGATACAGGAGGTTGGAAAAAGAGTACAAAGATAAGTGTTACCCACAGTAGAAAAAGCGGTCTCTCTAGTAACGCAAATGTGGCCAACAGACGTCGGGTATAAACCCTCGTTTGCAGGGAGAAACCGAGGGGGAACAGCCAGGTGAGGGTAGGTTGGTGTTTTCGGACGACTGTTTGAAAGGTTAAGTGATGTGCTCCCTCAGGAAGCGGTTGATAGCGGGATTGGAATAAATTAACTTCAATACTAAAAATCAAAAAAACTGAAAGAGAAAAACGTGTAAATGGTTTGTCGAAGGTGATGGGGACACGACGGGTATCAGAATTTACACGGACGGTTCACCTATGGATGACGGACAAGCAGGTACGGCGTTTGTCGTGTTTAAGCAGGAACGGGAGGTTTTTCGGTTTCGAACCAAAAACTCGCGAACTGAAGCACTATCTTCCAGTGCGAATTGGTAGCCATACGAGAGGCTATCGATTATGTAATAAACCATACGGACAAAGACGATTATTATATAATCAGTAATAGTAAATCGGCGCTGACGGCTTTAACGGACATGAACACCTCGATAGACCTCCAAGCGGACGTCTGGAAGATAGCGCATACAGCGCTCGAGTGTCGACGTTTGAAGTTCTGTTGGGTTAGGTCGCACGATGGTAACGTAGGAATCGATAAGGCTGATGAATTAGCTAAAGAGGCCGCGTCGGGCGACTTTCGGATATCACATTCGTCGAACCGAGGTCTATAATTAAAAGAAAACTGCGCGAAAGGTAATTCCGACAATGGGAAGAGAAGTGAAACAACGCTGCCACGGGCCGATTGACCCACAAATTCATACCGAGCATAGAAGCTAGAGGTAAGATCGAAGTGAAACTCGATCATAAAATGGTACAACTGATAACAGGGCACAGCGCCCTAAAAGCGTATCTACAAAGGTTCGGTTTAACCGACAACGACCGCTGCGAATCGGTGAGGGCGCAGAAAGCGCAGAGCCCGTGCTCTTCGACTGTCCACTCGAGGTGGCAAATCGAGCGTTAGCTGATATGAAATTAGCTATCGCAGGACTAGCATGGCCAAAGAGCCCAGAGGAAGTCAGGGAAGTGTCTAACCAGAAGGCATTCTGAACAGTCTTCAAAGAATTTTCGGGAAGGGTCGCGATATTAGACGGTGATAACCGCGCGTTAATAGGAGGGGGTGGGGTAGGATTGAAAAATAATTTTTGATTTTGACATGGCATGAGAAACGGACATGAGCATGATATAACGAAAACCTGTATTAAGAAAAAAACAAAAACCGCAAAAAAATAAAAAATAAAAATAAAAAGCAAAAACAAAAGTAAAAATCAATAACCATAATCTAATATGCACGACAAACCCTACACCACTAAAACAGTCACTGTCCCACCTTATGCGCGCGGAAAAATCGGAATTGGGAATAAACTAAAACAAATAAATAACAACAAAATAAATCAGTAACCCTAATTAATTTAAATCAGCAAATAAATAAAGGAAATAAAATAGAGTAAAACCGTGCATCCCCCCTGGACTTAAAAGTGATAGTGATTGTGATCCCCCTAGAACGTTTAGTGCATACCCCACCAGAACTTTAACAGTGCATCATCTCCCCTTAGCAGTAAGATACCAATAGACGTAAGAAGACGACCAGATCTTCAGATGCTGGAAAATTTATATACGAAGTAGGATTAAAATTGTGGCGGCTGTACTCGCATAAGCATTGACTTGTATTAATAAGGAGATTTTGAAATCATTTAACGAGCATGTTTTTGTGCGTAATGGCGCTAGCCATCTTAATGCTTATGCGAGCGCAACTGCTAATTTGGACAATGCTTTTGCTAATTTATGCACTGTTGCATGCTTTTTCTTATTTAAATATTTATGAATTTATTTATATATTTATTTTATGTTTATTTATACTTATTTTATATTTATATTTTTGCCTGTATTTTTGTTCTGTGGCTTGATTTTATTTGCTAGACGTTTTACCGCCAATTTTTGGTGGCCGTATATATAGGAAAGAAGATTGTACTTATAATATGTAAGTTAGGGAATGATAGGAAACGCTAGGAACAAATTTAGAATGAAATTTAAATAAATACTTAGACCAGGGAGGAAGAATTTGTAAATATATAGAACAGGCAAAATAGCTGGATTCACTATTAGACATTTGACGAATGCTTAGAAAATTTGAATCTATTTTTAATATTAGCTAGCTAGATTTGAATAGTTTTAAGAAGACTCTTCAGGTGCCACCGGTAAGCAGAGCTGGCAGCTGCTATCCGGATTACGGATTACGGATCCCTCCCCATTCATTTTTGCGTGTGTCTTGTGGATCGGACTAACTCCAGAATCAGCGCTAGGGATACCATTCTTTGAATCCTGTTTTTAGTTTCGGTTTGTTAGATTTTTATTTAGTATTAATTAATCTGAAGTTAGATTAAATTTGGAGCATGTTTACTTTTCGCGTTTAAACCCAATGTAGTACCGTCGGGTGGAGCATTGAGGATGAGGCCGCAAGCCTTAAATTCATTATAATGTCTACCTAAATGTCAGTGATGTTCGTTCAGTGCGTCAATTCTAAATAAAAATCCTATCATTCTTACTGTTTATATAAAAATGTACCAGGTGCTTTTTTTGATGTATTTACTTATATTTAACATTACTGTAAACGAAGGTAACTTTGTGCCGGATTTTCAGGTTTTTATAAATAAAACGTATTTTACCACAATTATGCAAAACCTAAAATTAATTTTGAATTGTCGATTTACTCACCATTACATTCAAAATTTGCAAACTTAGTAACTTTCATACTTTTTGAGATAAGCACCTCTAAAGTCTGGTACAGAGTTACATTGCATTTAGGACAACTTTGTGCTAAGAACTAAATTGTGAAAGTTCTAGTTAAAATCAAGTAATTGAAACAAAGATGTCCCATACAAATCACAGTCAGACATATAAATGGCAAAATTTGCAAAAACAAATTAGGTACCATCCAGGTATAATAAAACAAAAAATATACAAGTAATGCTTATTTTATTAAAAAACTTAATTAGCTATTTCTGACACACCATACAATCTTCTTTTTGACATCATTTTTGGTTCACAAATAACCTTTAAAACGTTTTCCACATTGTACCATATTTCATTGTGCATGTGCATTTCCACAACCAACCACTTCTCATCATGGCGCTAACCAAATAGGTGTCATTGTCAACGTCAATTAGTTTACCAGGATATTCTTGTCTATCATAGCTTACTGCTACGTAATCACCTTCCTTAAAGATTTTAGTGTTAGACTCACTACTACTCCTTAGTTTTAAACTATTTACAAAATGTTCTTTTAAAACTCTTTAATCACGGGATTTAGCATGATCTATTTTTGCATCAAGTTAGTGTTTAGTTTGCCTGTCAGATGTTCCTGACTGTTCATAATCAGACTCTTCTTCAAACGGACTACAGTCACTTTCCTGAACAGAATAACCATCTGAACATTCATCCTCTGTTAATGAATATGATGTCTTCTTCTGTAATCTCTTATTTCGTTTCTTCTTATGTTTTGCATCAGCGTTATCAGAAGTCACTAAGTCTGCAGATGATATGCTTTTTCCGGGAATCACATTAATTTGCTTACGCTTCTTATTTGTCTTGGCTTCGTGATATCATCTCCTTGCGTTTCCAGCAGCTCAATAAAAGAATCACTTATTTTTCCCACTACTTCCGCATCCTCATTTAAGACGTTTTTAGGTAGTCTTTCGAGCATGATTATTCTGTTCAATGGATAAATACCACATTTGCGAAAGCCAGATTTTAAATTATCTTAACCATTGTGATGAACCTTTTCAAAAAGTTTTTTTAATAAGCCAGGAAAGCTGTCTTTAGGAATTGTAGAACACCACTTACCATAACCTGTATTTTTCCATTTGGTTAGGATTTTTATGCCATTCTATTTTTACATGTCTGAAGTATGCTACGTCCAAGGACTGAAGCAAATGAGTTGCGTTTGGCGGTAAAGCAATGAAGGAAATATTGTATGCTTCACAAGCTGTCCATTTTGGAATGGACCTGCACCTTGCCAAAGTTCTAAATTACTAGAACAGGTGAAATGGCTTGCGTGTGTTAATGAGCTAAAGAGCCAAACTACAGATCTAACCAAAGTAGTAGGGTCGTTAGTGAGGAACCAGACTAAGACAGGTCCCCGAAAGAGGACAGCAGCTCTTTCAGTACTTAGATTGGCAGGGACTATAGGGGTCGGTATGACAGTCTAAGACACGCTATCGCGATGTGGAAGGCAACGGGGAACCACCACATTATCTCCCAAGTACACAGCATACTTAAATTGTAACAAACAGGATGGAATTCTTTGGGGTAAAAAATTCCGGAGTTAAAATAGTCCTCCATTCGGATCTCCGGGAGGGGACTACTTCGGAGGATGCGATCGGAAAGTTAAAAATAAGAGTCGGGAACATTCTGCGAGTCGGAGCATGTAATGTTAGAAGTATGAAGCAAGTAGGTAAGCTAGAGAACCTAAAAATCGAAATGAATAGGTTATCACTAGACATAGTAGGGATCAGCGAAGTTCGGTGGCCAGAGGCGGACGACTTTTGAAATGGAGACGTCAGGGTAATTCATACAGGAGCAGTGAAAGGAAATTTGGGTGTGGGGATAGTTATGCGGAAAAAGATAGGATACTGTGTAGAAAATTACTTACAAAAGAACGAAAAAGTACTCATGGTTAGATTAGAATCTAAACCGGTAAACACCGTAATAATACAAGTATACATGCCCACCTCTAGCTACAGTGACGAAGAGGTAGAAGTCATTTACAAAGATATCGAAGACATATTAAGATACGTAAAAGGACATGAAAATTTAATAATTACGGGGGATTTTAATGCCGTGGTAGGTGAGGTAGGGAAGGAGCGGTAGTAGGTTTATTTGGTGTAGGAACGAGAAACGACAAGGGAAATAGACTGGTAGAATTTTGCGACAAGAACAATTTAATCATCACAAATACATTATTTCAAGATCATGCTAGAAGAGGATATACGTGGAAGATGCCAGGAGATATAGGAAGATAGCAAATAGATTACATTCTTGTTAGACAACGGTAAGGAATCAAGTAAAAAACTGTAGAAGCTACCCAGAAGCAGATATAGATACTGACCACAACATCGTAATTATGAAGTCTGAAAAATGGTAAGGCTTCGGGTACAGATCAGGTGCAAGCAGAAACTCTAAAAGCCACTGGACAAGCAGTAACAGAACGTCTCTTTCAACTTGTAAGCTATATGTATGAGACAGGCGAGATACCTAAAGATTTCAAACGTAGCATTATAGTAACTATACCAAAAAAGAAAGGCGCGGATAGATGTGAAAATTTTCGAACAATAAGTTTGACAGCACACGTGTCAAAAATATTAACTAGAATTGTGCAAAGACGAATGGAAAAACGGGCAGAAGGAATACTAGGAGAAGACCAATTTGGGTTTAGGCGAAACAGGGGAACGCGGGAGACTATTTTAGCTCTGAGAGTGATAATGGAGAAAACAATAGAAAAAGGGGAAAAGCGTGTATATAGGATTTGTAGATCTGGAAAACGCGTTTGACAATGTAAAATGGAAAAAAATGTTTGAAATACTCAAAAAGATTGGAATGAGTTATAGGGATAGACGAATAGTACATAGCTTATACAAAGAGCAGATAGCAGTAATAGAATTAGAGTAGGAACGTAGGGAAGTAAACATTAGGAAAGGGGTGAGACAGGGATGTGCCCTATCCCCATTGATTTTTAACTTGTACATAGAACAGGCAATGAATACCGTCAAATGCGGAAGACATTTGGAATTACTATCCAGGGACAAAAAATTGATATGCTTAGATTTGCAAATGATATAGCGGTATTAGCGTCTAGCAAGGAAAAGTTCGAAGCTGCTCTTAATGAAATGGAAACGGTTCTAACAAAGAGATACGGTTTGAAAATTAACAAAACTAAAACTAAAGTTCTAGCATGCAAAGGTGGGGAAAATAAATCAAAAACAAGAATACAAGTGTGTAACACGAACTTACAAGAAGTTAAGGATTTCTGCTACCTAGGAAGCCAAATAACGCAAGATGGGAAAAGCACAAAAGATATAAAACAACGATTAGCACAAGGTCGTGCTACATTTAACAAAAAAAAGCAACTACTGTGCTCAAAGACTACAAACATAGAAACAAGGAAAAGATTGCTTAAAACATATGTGTGGAGCACAGCACTGTACGGCTGTGAAGCCTGGACAGTAGGAGAAACGGACAAGAAAAAGGTAGAAGCCTTTGAAATGTGGTGCTACAGACGTATGATGAAGTTATCATGGACAGACAAAGTTAAGAACGAAGAAGTACTAAAAATGGTAGGGGAAGAAAGAAAACGGTAAAAAATAGAAGAGATAGGATGATAGGCCACATACTACGGCATGAGGGAATAGTGCGGAATATATTAGAAGCAGAGATAGAAAAAAAGAGAAGAAGAGGCAGACCTAGGTTAGACTACTGCACACAGATAGTAAAAGATGTAAGCTCTTAGGAGTTTTAGGGAGATGTGTAAGCTAGCCCAGAAATCAATCAATGGAGGTGCGCATCCAACCAATCCCAAGATGGATAAACTAATGACGAAAAAATAATTGCTTAAACATGATAATTATTATAAATAACTACAAGAATTGGTTGGGCAATATTCTCGAATAATGTTAAGTGTGTGTAAGGATTTACTGTAAAACCATTATTTCGGCAAACGTCTAAGTGTTGGGGGATCTTGGTAGCCACAGGTTGCTTATCCCCCTTCACTGAATCTCGGTAAAATAGGGCATAAAATTAAAAAACAAGGGGAACTAGCTGTATACACATGCTGTGTGAGAATTTCATGGAACTATGTAGGCTAGCTCAGAATATAAATAAGTGCAGGTACGTGCCCAACCAGTTTTGAGACGGAAAACCTATTGACGAAAACATAAGCGCAGATAAATCTGATGATTACTATAAACAACTAGTTGTTGGTTGCGAAATATCTGCAACTAATGTTGACTGTGCGAAAAGATATATTGGAAAATATATTAAATCGGTAAATGGTTAAGTGTTGGGGAAACTTGGCAGTCACAGGCTGCTTACCTCCTTCACAACCTCTGAAGGTCGGAGACATAGGGTATATAACTGTAAAACAATAAAAGGTGACCGAACTGCATCTAACATGAAAGAACAGCGCCTATGAGGAAAGACAACAAACATAGAACAAGAAGAAAATTGTTGAAAGCATATGTGTGGAGCACAGCACAGTATGCCTATGAAATGCGGGCAGTGTGAAACGCAGACAGAAAAACGGTAGTAGCCTTTTCAAATGCTGTGCTTCAGATGTATGAGGACGATAGCATGGACAGACAAATATAATAACAAATAGGTTATAGAACAAGGATATCTGGGGGAAAAGAGAAATAGAAGGGCGGAAACGTTCTAAGGCATTTTTGGGAAATAGGATGAGATATATTACAAGCAGAGATAAGAAAAATGAGGTAGATGTAGACCTAGATCAGATAGTGATAGATGTAGACTGGGCAAATTTCAGGAAAATCTGTAGGTTAGTTCAGAATAGGAAACAATGATGGTACGCATCTAACCAGTTCTAGGACTGAAGACCTAATGATGATGATCACAGGCTGCAACAACTTCAAAATTCAAATGAGAGCTTAAGTTGTCGCCTAGTAATATTTTTTATTCTCTTGTTTTTTAAAATAGGAAGCATAAGCATCATAAACCAATCTTCGAAGCTTTGACTGTCAAACCAGCCCGATTTGCCATATTTGTAGCGTGCTTCATCGGGACCTCCTTCCACTATGTGTGCCATGGTTTCTGAGATCTATAATTCACATACAGCGGAGCGATTTCACCAGCTGCGTTTCCACAGAGTATTATAGATGTATTAGCTTTTGTAGAGTTTCTGATAATTTCAGGATACTTAGTTCCTCTTCTTACTAATACTTTTTTAGATTCTGGATCATCTACAAGATTTGTTTTATTAAAATTCCATAGGTTGATAAGTGGAACTCCCTGTAATTCTATTTCTAAGTTGTCAAAATATTCATTTATAATTAGTTCATCAACGGCTGCACTCGGACGTGATATATTTTTTGCAACCCGGTGTGCCAGGACATTTTTATGAAGCTTTATAAAGGATTGCACCCAATCTACATCTGGCATGTTATTCTTGAAGCGAATATCCCTTTTACCGGTCTTGTCTAAATACATTTTCACAATGACTCTTAAATCAAAAGGAGTCACTGGAAATCTATATACAGACATTACAATAATATGCCTAACAAATCCCGATTTTTCTGCATCTCTAAAAATCTTTTGACGAACTGGCACGCCCGTATGAAGCAGTTTTAATTTGTTCATTAGTGTATTCCTATGTATGCTGTATTTTTCGGCGGCCTGTATGGAAATACTTCTGATCGAAATTTCATTCAATGCCTGTTGTAACCTTTCAGGTGTATAGTTTATGTATAAACGTCTTCCTAGCCTTTTGACTGGATTTCGTGGCATGGTAGTTCATTTTACCAATAAAGGAAAAATTAGTACAACATTATACCACGTACTTTCAGTACGAAAAAGTAAAATTAATGTGATGGGGATACTTTGTGCCAGAAAATGTCAACACCGCCTTGGCATAAAGTAACCCCTCAAAGTTTCAATTTTTTAAATAAAAAGGCGTAAAATACAAGCCTTTCATATTTACGCAAGCAGTTTAGTATATTTATAGTCTACAAATACCAATCAACAATAACAACATACCTCCACTTTTAAAAATTTCATAGTTTTTAAGCTTCAGATAAAATTATACAGAAAAGGGGTTTATCTGCCAAAGATCAACTGACATTTGCAAGGTTATAATCTTTGGACATCGTTGAGTAGGACCACAGATTAAGCAAGAAATAGATACGCATGAGACTAGTTGCGGTTACTCATCACAAATTCAAATGTAGTTTTAAGCTGTAGTTGGAAAATGCCAATTAAACTGACAAATAATAAGGGTGGCACAAAGTTATGCTGCTGGCATAAAAGTACCCCCGCTTACGGTATTTAACATTTCATTGAAATATCTCCATTATAAAATGTAAACTACACAATCTTCTATACAATCCTACGGATATTTTCATATAACGCTCCTGAACTAGCTGAAATTAATAAATGCTTGTCTATTTAAGAATGTATGCCTAATCATCGCACGAGTGTTACATACTTTAGGATACGTATCTGTGATTTTTAATTAAAAAAATGTGTATTGACTGCGGCGCTGAAGGCTGCTAATCTCGTGGGTACTCATGCATTGCAATACCCTGCTTCATTGTACTTACGCGTCTGAGTATTCTAGAGACAAGGTCAGTGTTGAATTACAAAGACCATTTTGGAATGAGAGTCTTAAAAAAGTCTGCAAAAAAAATATTGGCTTACTATTTTGACATTGAGCAGAACAGAGAAAGGGGAAAATTACTGTAACTTTAAAATGTATATTCATACATTTTTATAAGTTTAATATTTTTTTATAAGTATAATACTTTTTGTGTAATTTATGTATTCTATTTCCGTCAGTAAATAACCAACGGCCTATGTTAGCTTATTCCGGGATTAACCATTTAATTTTTTGTCATATGTTCAAAGTTTACAATAGCCGTTTTGCCTGCAATATCCCACATAGACTAGAAGCAGTTTCTGTTTATAAACAATATACAAGCAGTGTAATTTGCTACACTTTCAAGTGAGCATCTCTTATTTGCATTGTAAAATTATTTCTCGCATTTAAAATAAAAATGGGTTTAAATCATAGAAAATTGTTAATCAAATTAGATAACAAGTGCGAACAAAGGAAACATCACAAGACACTGCTGCCAACATTTTTCAACGGTAGTACTGAAAGTACTAAAAAATAATAATTATTACCAACGATCAAACAACTGGTATTTTTAGATCGTTAACTTCGGCAGTAAAATACCACATTCCATGGCGGCAACGTTGGTATTATACCATGAATGCACCGATTATTTTATACAGCTCTTACAGTCTTCGATGTATACGTTTTATGACAACAAATTAAGTCTAGTCAGGTTTTTGCGTACTGAAACAGAGTCAAACAGGTTTAGATGAATTATGCCGTATATTCATCTGGAAGCATTTATACCTTACAGAATCCCATATAAATTTAGCAAGATCTTTATAGGTTCTAGTTTTTTATCGTTAAAGCGACAGGTCGTTTACCCAATGTCTATGAACCGAGGTATTCGTGCAAATACCCCAAATCCGGTGGATTTAGAAAATTAGAAGACCAGTGTTATTAAGCAATCTTATTAATATGCATACTAGTTGAACTAGCCTCGGTTTAACTTTGAGCACCTGTATTCCTCGATTCAACTTCAAACAGATTTAATTTTACATTCCATCTGTACAATTTAAGTTCTAAAATATATATTTATGAAAGATTAGAAAGACGTTCAAAAGCTACTGTGGACGTACACGAAACTTTTTGCTCCTTGATATACTCTAGGTAATTGAAGTGAAGTTATCCAGTTTTCAAATTTTATCATTATTCTAATAGATTTGAGTTTAAAATAGAAAGTTAAACGTGCAACTATTTTATAATTAAAAACTATGGCGTTTTCGACCTCAACAATGGATCATCATCAGTATCGTCAAATCTTATTAAATGCATGATATGAAAGCTGCTGATAATTTTTTTTATTTATTTGATTGTTGCTGGATTTAAGATATTCACAATGTATGTGTGATATTTAATCATTAATTAAGTTCTTTCACCGCAAAAAATGTTTAAAAAAAACTAAATTCATGTTTCGACCACTTTGTCATCATCAAATAAAAATTCAATGACCTAAGAAAATAAATTTGTTCCGGAACACGTATAAGGATATTCTCCCCATTCCGTGGGCTGAAGTGAACCAATTGATCAATGTTACTTTGAACACTATGTAGGCTAATCTCTACGAAAATAAATGAATTGTGACCCTGAAAGTACAAACTTATTAACGCCTCTTAAGCTGACAGGACCAAATGGACAGAATCTCTTCGGACCAATTGCATTATTTAGTACCTATTTTGTACCAATCTGTATCACCAAAAGAAATTTTTTACCTTGTGCCGTTTTGAAGAAATGCGTGGCGCTGCTAGCTTAATATTGAGCTAGCAGGACACGCCGCAAAAAATTAAAAAACAACAAAAATCAAAATAAAAGGAGCCGATTTTGTACCAATTTATATCTCCGATAAAAAATTTGTACATTGTGCCGTTTTTAAAAAATGCGTGGCGCTGCTAGCTTAATACTAAGCTAGCAGAACCACATCGCAAAAAATACGAACACAACAAAAACAAAAATAGAAATCAAAAGGGCTGATTGTGTACCAATTTGTACTCCCGATAAAAAGTTTCTACCTTGTGCCGTTTTTTAAAAATTCTTAGCGCATGCTACCGTAATAAGTAGCTAGCGTGACTATCTTACAGTACCGTTTCCTCGGTATATGCGACACAAAAGACAGTTGGTAACGATAATCCATAATGTGGAAATTAGCGCGCCCATCTGTCAATGACGTCACACAATATGCAAATTATTACACGTAAATGACGAAATATGCAAATCTCTAAAATATATTATAAAAAACCCACACGGGGAACTTACGTGAATATGTAAGCGTCTCACAGAATTACTTCCTGATGGCGGCTGCGGGCTTCCTTCAGTATTGCTCCAGGCTAGCGACTGCGGGGTTTCCTTCAGGATTATTTAAAGATGGTTCTTAGGGCGTGGATTTTCTACCAGGTTGCTTCCAGATTTGTTGTCTTCTTCCTATATGTAGGGAACGGCAGGAACAGGTTTATAGGGACGACAATCAAAAGGCAAAAAAAAGGGATCTACATAATTAAAGATAAGATACGATACCAGACCCAACACCACACTCCTTCACGTTCAAAAGCCCGTCATCAAGCGTCTTGCGAAAACTTCCCACTTTTTCTCCCGCCACTCGCGTCGGCGCGAAGTCTCGCGCAAGCACTTCTAGAGTGACGGAAATACGCGCACCAAATCTTTTAAATTTGTGGCGCGAAATTCCCGCATATTAAAACTATATTAAATGTTTACGGCCGATTGCGGCACGTAGCAATCGCGACAAAGCCATAAAAGAGAAAACTTAAAAAAAAGAAAAAGACTGTTAGCACAGTAACATCTTAAAATCTAAATCCTAACCACCCTACCTAAATCCTAACTTAAATCCTACAAAATGTTTATTTGAGGCGCCACCTGGTTTTTTCGACCGATAACACGTCTTCCGAATTACCAGGAAATGGAAAATGTAGCCCCATTGTCTTTGACTACATTTATAATCGACAGCAGAAATTTGTCGGGGAGCATGAAACACTACTTAAAGTAAAACAAATGCGACAAGTCGCCTAACCTATATACCAAACTAAAGCTAACATTAGAGTTTCTTACGTGCAAATGCACATGAGCGTTAATTGCTGGTACTCTGGTTTAATAAACAATACACATCAAAACTTGTCCATGACATGCTTGTGAATCAACAAATTTACCAAACGTACCACCTTACTAAATCCTTACATTGCTAACCTAACAAATTACATTTCTACCATCGGTTAGCTTTTTCACTTAATTTTCAAGAAAAATAATTCCCACGTATGGTCATAAATACCAAACGTTAGAGAGATAAAAAGATAATACAAGATCTCAAATTGTTATCGAAGATAATAGATAAGATACGATATTGAGCTTAAGTTATTATCAACGGTAATAGGTAAGATAACGATATTAAGCTTTAGTTATGATTAGAGATAATAGGTAAGATAACGCGATATTAAACTAAAGTTATTACTAACGGTAGTCGGTAAGATAACGATATTAAACTAAGGTTATTATCAAAGATAATAAATAAGATAAAGATATTAACCTAAGTTATTATCAAAGATAATAAATAAGATAGCGATAGAGTGGCTCCGTGGAGCCGTTAAATAGGAATTTCTCATGCCCTCTAAAAAGAGCAACCTGTGAAGCAGGCCCGTTTGCAATAAACGGCACGAGGGACCGGCAAATGCATTTGAGTGCATCCTTGCACCCGGCGTTAATTGATATCGGTGATATAATCACCCGATACCCACACGATATATCGATACATAGATATACTCATACACTCACACATTCACACACTCATACATACCTTCACTGTTAGCGCCCATATGCGCTGACAGCGGCACCGCATGACTTCACGAAAGATTCCCAAAAACGTGGTCCGGGTGTCTGTGAAAACCACAATGTAGTACCTCCGGGTGGAGCATTGGGGACGTGGCCGCAGGTATAGCGGCCGTTATTCAAATTATAATGTCTGTGAAAACCTCCCGCACAACAACACGGTGACTGACGGAAATGAAAAGGCAGTAGAAATAGGAACGGTAGAAAGAGGGAGATGGGTATTTAGAATGCATAAGAGGCACTTCCAGGTAGAAAAATAGAGGAAGGGCTCGCATTGAGCAAAAGAAACAGAAAAGGTGGATAGCAAAGCACTACTCAACCAGCCAATGTAGTAAGTAGCCCGTAGTGAGGGCAGACGGGTGTTCCGAGACGAGAACAGGTCCACCGAAGGAAAGATAAGGCAGAAACGGAGACAGCAGGATAAGAAAAAGTAGAGTTTTTGGACAAGCGTCCGAGACAAGGTAGAGAGTTGTCCCTATTAAAACACAGATCGGTCTGAAGGACCACCTGCAATATTAATCCGACGAGTTAAGGTATATCAAAAGTTAAAAAAAAATTCACTAGACTCTTAAGAGAACTAGTACAATCATTTTCCTAACGAGTGCATCCACTACGATAAGAAAATCAGATAAAAGTTGACCAATAACTTAAAAGTATTACTACAGATACAATCACACGAAAACAAACTGGTTCAAGGTAGTTTTTCAAACGGTAACACCCTAAACACACAAAGATGCCTAATTATAAGCAGTTAAAAACAGATACACTGTCCCAATATGCTAAAACAACCGAGAATTTAATAAGATATCCCTAAGAAGCGATAGCGCCTCACCACGAAGTTCAACAAAAAACAATGGAAAAAAATGTTTATAAGTTATGATGATTTAGTAGGAAAAGAAACAAATAATGATATAGGATATTGTGGGCAACTGTAATAATTCAGAGGAAAAACACATAGAATAGAAAGTCCTAATTTTTTGCAAGTGCGAATATGAACTATTTCTTACAATGGCATAGGCCGCGGCTCCTATGTGAGCCCAAAAAAGAAAGCATCCACTCTAAACATCAGCTAAAACCAATCATAAAAATTCAATGAGTCATTGCAACCAAAGTTACGACAATTACCACACAATTAAACGATGTAAGAAAAATACTAAAAACCAAATAACATGTTGTAGGAAAAGTTCGAAGATTAATTAAATGAAACGACAGAGTTATACTGGGGGTCTAGAGAATAAAGTGATATATAAGTAGCGGTATGTTCAAGGAAAAATCAACCAAAAGGAAAAAGATAGATAATTTAAGGTAAGTAAGTTAAACGTGTAAAAGGTATATACTGTACGAGAGAGAGAATAAGTAATTAAAGTTAACTAATTAATGGTAAGAACAAAAAAAATTAGGTAAATTGTGAGGGGAAAGGAACGTGAAAAACTAAACTAGCATTTGGGTCAGCAGTGAATGGCTTAAGGTCTTTAATATGCTACCTGCCTTGGCGTTTTCCTTCAGCATCTTGAAGTTCGTAGATAAGGGGACTAACGACACAAACGACCTTACAAAGGATGAATTTAGGGGCTAATTTTGAGGAAAATTTCTTAGATGCATCCGATAAGACATAATTCCTTTTCCAAACTTGTTCACCCAAGGCGAAGGAAATATTTCGTTTACGTAAGTTATAGTGGTCCTTACTCTTTTCGTAAGCTTTTAACAAATTTTTCCTAACGTCGTTAAAGATAGAAGGTAATGACTGTTGGTCTTTGTCCCAGCGTACTTTATCGTTAAATTCAATTACGTTAGTATCGTCAGGCACTAAACCATAATAACTCCCATCGATTGGGGTATATCTTCCAAAAACAAGAAATGACGGAGTGAATTGGGTTGCTTCGTGTTTAGATGTACGCAAAGCTTGAGCAATTTTAAAAATATGTTCATCCCATGTAGTATGGTCTGAATCAATATAAGAAGAGATAGCGGTAACTAAAACTCTATTTACTCTTTCGGTAGGGTTCACTTGAGGATGGTATTTTGCGTTAAACCAAATTTTTTGTACTTTATAACTTTAGACGAAATTCTGAAAATCTTTAAAGATAAATTGTGCCCCATTGTCACAAAGAATAATCTGAGGAACACCAAAGATAAGAAATACATTTTGCTCTAGGAATTTAATTATAGCAGCAGATGTAGCTTTACGTAAGGGTTGCACCATAACAAATTTAGAAAACTAATCGGTGACAACTAAAAGATATTGGTTACCTTTTTTCGATCGGGGGAGAGGTCCTAATAAGTCAAGCGATATTAATTGAAAGGGATAAGATACACGTTTAAAGTTACCCATTAAGCCAGAACGAGCCTCTTGTGAGCTCTTGTGAGAACCACAAATTTTACAGTTCCTAATATAGCGACAGACAGATTGTTTTAGTGTGGGCCAATAATATAGTTCAGATATTTTAGCGAGAGTCTTTGTAACACCAAGATGGGCCGCTATGGGATCATCATGACTTAATTTAAGTACTTCACTGCGGTTAGCGGTAGGGACGACAAGTTTCCATTCAGGAATATTAGATATTTTATGAGGTGAAGAAGATACAAATTTATATAATCTATTGTTGGTTACACGAAAGGTAGGAAATTTATCGGGATTATCAGTAACTTTTTTAATCATATTAAGATACCAGGTATTGGGAATTATATCTGGAAGGTTAAGAGAGACGACATCACGAGATAAGGCATCAAGTACGATGTTTAATTTGCCAGGCCTATGCCTAACGTCAAAGGTGAATTGAGAGATACGCAAGTTCCATCTTGCCAAACGACCTGGGGTTGTTTTAAGTTATTTAGCCAAGTGAGGGCTGCACAATCAGTAATTACGGTAAAATGTGTACCTTCAATATATTCTCTAAATTTTTCGATGCCAAAGATAACGCCCAATAATTCTCGTTCGGTAGCTGAGTATTTTTGTTCAGCAGAAGTTAAGGCTCGACTTGCATAAGCGATTGGGTGCTCTAAACCATTGCTCACCTGGAACAACATTGCACCTAAACCAGTAAGTGAGGCATCGGTTTGTATATAAAATTTTTCATCGAAATTGGGCGAGATTAAGATAGGTGCTGAAGTGATTAATGTTTTAATTTGTTCGAAAGCCTGTTGAGATTCTAAATTCCACTCGATAGTTTGGGATTTATTTTTATTTTTAATTAAAGTGGTAATGGGTGCAGATATAGTTGAAAGGTTGGGTAAAAAGATGCGATAATAGCTAATCATTCCAATTAAACGTTTGATTTCGGTAACAGTTTTAGGTGTTTTGAATTTAGTAATAGCGTCGACTTTAGCAGGATCTGCTCGTAGACCAGTTCCATCGATAATAAAACCAAGAAATGTAAAAGACGAACAACAAAATTGACATTTCTCCCAATTTATCTTAAAACCTGCTGCATTTAAGTGTTCTGCCACTTCATTCAATGTGGCGATATGTTCATGAAAGGAACTTGAGATAACTAAAATATCATCTAGAAATACAAAGGCACGTTCCTGATGTAAGATAGGACCTAACGTTTGATCCATAGTACGTTGTAGGGTTTGTGGTGCGTTACAGAGACCAAATGGCAAAAAATTATATTCGAAAAGACCTCGGCCTGGAACACAAAAAGCAGTTTTAGGACGGGACGGTAAATCGAGGGGTATCTGATAAAAAGCTTGTCTAAGATCGATAGATGAGATAAATCTTGCGTTTCGAAGCCGAATTAAAATTGAGTCAGTTCTTGGTAGAGGGTAAGCGTCAGAGACAGTTACAGAATTTAGCTTCCTACCATCAAAACAAACACGCCATTCGTCGTTTTTCTTACGAACTAATAATACGGGAGACATCCAGAGTGAATCTGAGGGAGAGATAACACCAGATTCTAACATTTTATCTATTTCGGAATGCAAATGCTTTTGTAATGCATGCGATAATGGATATTGACGTTGCTTAAAAGGGAGGGCATCACCTGTAGAGATAACATGTGTTGCCGTAGTAACGCAACCAAGTTCACAGGTATTAAGTTTACGAAATTTGTCGATTGTAGAGTTAAGAATTACATTTCGAAATCGGTAAGAAAAATTTTATTAGATATTCCTGCAGATGCACAGGAATTTGTTTTAAGGGAAGTTTCCAAGTAAAATCTTGGAAGTAAAGCGACAAATTAAAAAGTTTACAAAAATCTACACTTAGTAGGAATAGATAAGCTAATGTAGGTACTATCAAAAACGGAACTTCACGTTCAAGTAATTCTACTCGAATTTTTAATTTAAAGGAACCCGTTACATATATTTGATTATCGTCAGCTAAATTTATAGAAGTTTTTTCGGGAGCAATTTAAATTTTAATATTTTGTTTAGATAATTGTTGTAGACCTTCGTTGTTTATGAGGGAGCATGAGAAACCTGTGTCCAGTAAAGCTATTACATTTAAGGAACCAATCGAGATGGGTAAATGTGGGCGGTTATCAAAGTGGTTTTTTGACAAGTTGTAAGGCAGCAGACTTTTTATGGTAAAAGGAATTAACGGTTTGTAGCCAATTAGACCACTCTGACGGGGTGGTATAACATAATTCTTTTAATGAAGGTAAGGCATTTTGTAAATTCGAAGTAGCGATATTATTGTCAGATATATTTAATAACGGTACAGCGTTAGAGGTAGTTTTATGCTTTAAATTTATTGACGTTTGGGTCCGTTGAATGATTGGTGTTGAGGCCGATTTTGATTCCTTGAGATATTCACGCCCTGAGTAGGAATATTTCGACGTTAGAATTACAATTCGTGCAGTTAGATTTATAGATATTAGCACGACCACAGCCATAACAAAAAATATTTTTGGGGTATGTGCAAACATTGTAATTATGTCCACTTTTCTTACAATTCCAACATGTAAGTGAGTTATTTGTTGAGGTAGAAGGAACATTAAGGGTAGATACTTTATGAAAAGTTTGAACTTGACACGCTAAATCGGGTTCTAATAGGCCAGATTTTTTTTTGGCGGAGGGCGGTATTTATCCACCCGCAACTTTACTTCTTGAAGCGAACGACATAAATCTTTGAATTGAGCTAAGGAAGAAATGTGTTGTAACGCTAGACGTTCGAAAAAATAAGGATTTAAATTTCTGCGCAACTAATCGATAATTTCAAATTCTGATGGTTTATTATCAAGTCTACTATATAAAGCTTCCATTGAGGTAATAAAGAAAATTACATTTTTGTCAGGTCCTTGGGTTCGATTTCGTATCTCATTCCAAAGGTCGGTAATATAACCATGCGATAAGAAGTCCCGTTTTAAACACGTAACTAACTCCTCCCAGGTAGAAATCTGAGCTCTAATGTTACGGTACCAGATCAACGCGGAATCAGAGAACAATTCCCCAGCTGAAACAAATAAATCCTGGTCGGTACAGTTGCGTAAAATTCTGAAATCGTTAATTCTGTCAAGAAAAGACATTAGAGAAATTTGGCAGTCAAAACTCTGAAAAGTTAAACCCCATTTATAAACAGGTATAGATTTTCCCAATGGTGGAGTTTGAGAAATTACGAGATTTGATAAAGCTCGAGATATATCTGCGTCTGCATTTGCATTGAGTCTATCAAGAACTATTCCTTCAAGTAACAAGATATCCGATAAGAAAGTTTGTTTAGCTTGGATCGCTTGTTCATTGTCAAATAAACACAATAAGTTTATTTTTTGCTTAAGGTGAATTATGCGGAAAACAAGAGGTTTTAATTCGATCTCACTTGGGCCGGGATCAATTTTGTTTATTATATTAGTTATATCTTCAAGGGATTGTTTGATTTCAGACACATTTTGAGTTAAATCGGAAACGATTACTTTGGAAATAGGTAGGCCTTTTGTTTCTTGGGCTAGTATAGCTTTAAGTTGCAATCGTCTATCATTTTGATTAGACGCGGGTGTAATATTTCTACATTCGATTTCGTAAATCAGCTCCAAAGACTTAAGATGTGTAATATTCATTTTGAAATAATACTAGAGACAAAAATATACTATATATAAGATACTATAGTAATTCACAAGATAATAAATGGTATACCAAGCTTGAATTCATTACGTTAAATTTATTTAAAGGCCAAATCTTTTTTTAAAAAGGCATTTATAGGTTATACTATTTAAATTTAAGTACGTTAACTGTTTTTAAACAGAAGGTTTCCTTTGAAAAATAATTTGTAAACCATAACCAAATATCTGAATTACTAGAAAATACTTTTAAAATGTTATCCAAACAAGACAGTGTTTATTCACAATTTAAGAAACACTTTTTAAAGTCCAAAAAAACAAGCAATAGTTATGTTTAATCTAATATAAAATAGATAATATTCCTAATAAACAACGAATAAGGCATACATTAATTAATTAGTTATGTTTATTTATATTTAGATGTACTTACGTGTGGAATTTGAAAGTAAAGTTATCTTGTTGATAATCACTCCTAAAAAAACACTTTTAAGACCATTTCAAAACAACTATACAATTATTTAAGGCTATTCAAGTTAAAAAGGAACACTACATTTAAAGTTATAGAGAATTAATTAAATTAACAAAACATTATGAAACATAAGCTCTGAATTTCAATAGTCAAAATGGCGGTTTATATTAAGTTGCCATAACAACTGTCTTGTCATCTTAGGTAATTTAGTAACTTCAAAAGTACCAACCTAAATTTTAAGATCAATAGATATTGAAAAATTAAGATAATTATATTTTTCTTTAAATGAAAAATATATATATTAATAGGAAGAATAATCCACATTTGGAATGCAAATGAATGCTATAATCGAACTAGTAATTGAAAACCACTAAAGAACGGTTACAGCAGATTTGAACCTGCAACCTCTGATTCACCGGATCAGTGTTCTAACTTGAGCTATCAGCCCAATTGTTTAGATGATGTTATACTTAATGCTACTGAATCTTGGCCCTTGTTAACGATTTTCAATTACGTCTTGCATTTAAGGAAATTGAATCTAGTTATATACATTGCAAAAATGGGATGATCAAGTTATTAGTACATGAATTATGTATATAACTAGATTCAATTTCCTTAAATGCAAGACGTGATTGAAAATCGTTAACAAGGGCCAAGCTTCAGTAGTATTAAGCATAACATCATCTAAACAATTGGGCTAGATAGCTCAATTGGTTAGAGCACTGATCCGGTGAATCAGAGGTTGCAGGTTCAAATCCTGCTGTAGCCGTTCTTTTAGTGGTTTTCAATTACTAGTTCGATTTGAAATGGTAATTCAACTTTAAATACAAAGTTGGGTTTTCATTTCATCTTAATAACTATATATATATATATATATATATATATATATATATATATATATATACATCGTTAATTAATACATTATAAAGCCATAAAACAAATCATACAACCAAAAACCACGTTGAAGGCGCCATTCTTACAGTACCGTTTCCTCGGTTTATGTGACACAAAAGACAGTTGGTAACGATAATCCATAATGTCGAAATTAGCGCGCCCATCTGTCAATGACGTCACACAATATGCAAATTATTACACGTAAATGACGAAATATGCAAATTTTTAAAATATATTATAAAAAACCCATACGGAGAACTTACGTGAAAATGTAAGCGTCTCACAGAATTACTTCCTGATGGCGGTTGCGGGCTTCTTTCAGGATTGCTCCAGGCTAGCGACTGCGGGACTCCCTTCAGGATCATTTAAAGATGGTTCTCACGGCGTGGATTTTCTACCAGGTTGCTTCCAGATTTGTTATCTTCTTCCTATATGTAGGGAACGGCAGGAACGGGTTTATAGGGACGACAATCAAAAGGCAAGAAAAGGGATCTACATAATCAAAGATAAGAAACGATTCCAGACCCAACACCACACTCCTTCACGTTCAAAAGCCCGTCATGAAGCGTCTTGCGGAAACTCCCCACTTTTTCTCCCGCCGCTCGCGTCGGCGCAAAGTCTCGCGCAAGCACTTCTAGAGTGACAGAAATACGCGCACCAGGTCTTTTAAATTTGTGGCGCGAAATTCCCGCATATTAAAACTATATTAAATGTTTACGGCCGATTTCGGCACGTAACAGCTACACTGCAAAAAAATACTAAAACAACAAAAATACAATAGAAATTAAATGGGTTGATTTTGTACCAAAATGTACCGCTGATAAAAGTTTGTACTACTAACCATTTTTTAAAATACGTGACGCTGCTACCTTAATATATTAAACTGGCTGGGCCACAGTGATAAACATAAAAAGGAAAACTAAGATAGAAATGATAAGGGCTGATTTTGTACCAATTTGTAGCACCAAGTAGTTTGTACCAGTTTGATGTGACATCTAAGTGTACTTGGTAAAATTAGCAAGCGCCCCAGAAGAAGATATTTAAAAACACCTAAACCATTAAAAGAACGTTTGTACCCGCTTGTACCACATTCGATTCCGATTGGCTCCATAGCGAAGCGAAATAGAGAACTTTCAACAATCGCGAAAGGTATAACTTATAACTTTGTAAGATATTTGTATTCTGCAAACCAGTACTATTTGGTAATCGTTTGTGCCAGTTTGTACTATTTTCGGATTTGTTTGTACCTCTAGATAGGTAATAAACAGTAGAGAAAAACCAACAGCACTCCAAAAAAAATATTTGAAAACGGCTAACGCCTCGAGTAAACATCGTTTGTATCATGATGAAGGCGGAAATGCACAATTTTAAAAAATCGTGCAATCGGTATTTCGATCACCGAAAACAAATACAGTCGAAAATTAATAATGACATGAATTCAACATTGCGAAATTAAGTGACCAATTTTTTCATTCCACTAATTATATCTAAATTAATTTTATTTCGAAGAAAGCAGATCAGTTTAAGACATTCAAAATTAATTTTATGTTGACTATGTATTAAGTATTGGCGGTGCAAATGATTACAACCCATTATGACACCAGCACTCCAATTCAAAGTTGAATTATTCCAAAAACTATCCCTTTTACGATATTTTGTAAACCCCGCGTATTTCCGCCAGCACGAAGGTACCAACAATCGTTCAAACGGATACAAGCTCTATTGAATGGTATTGGTTGTTTCTAAATATACTAATTTAAGGGTGCCAACTGCCACCCCTATCATATCTTTCATGTTAATTTTAAGTATATATTGAGGTACAAATAAAACGGGTATGGTATTCAACGAGTTCAAATGATATGTATAAGTTTAAATTCTTGATTTAAATTTAAGTCGTGTGCTGGTCCACATGAATGTGACAGCACACGATTTTGTATAGAAGAAAAGTAAATTAGAGTGTTATGCGTTCATCATCATTTTGTTTTCGACCTTACTTAAGGTCGGTTTGACGCAGCTCTAACTTCTTTTCTATTCTGTGCTAATCTAAAAAGCTCTACATACCCTTCACAACCTAAATTTCTAATAATTTGACTAATATAGTTTGGTCTAGGTCTTCCTATATCCTTCTATCTTTTTCCTATCCAGCTGGCTCTACATAGATATTAGCAACCTGATGGTTGTTAAAGAACTCTAACATGTTTACATGATTACCATTTATAGGAAATGAAATATAACCTGGTTATCCGCTTCAAAAGGAAAAGTGTTAAATTATATGTTATGGTAAGGCTTAAGCAACGAATCGCTGTCAACATGCCAGACCGCTACCTAATTGTGAGTTATGTTATGGTGACGTTTATTAAATTATATGTTATGGTAAGGCTTAAGCAACGAAACGCTACCAACATGCCAGACCGCTACCTAATTGTGAGTTATGTCATGATGACGTTTATTAAATTATCTGTTATGGTAAGGCTTAAGCAACGAAACGCTACCAACATGCCAGACCGCTACCTAATTGTGAGTTATGTCAAGGTGACGTTTATTAAATTATATGTTATGGTAAGGCTTAAGCAACGAAACGCTACCAACATGCCAGACCGCTACCTAATTGTGAGTTATGTCATGATGACGTTTATTAAATTATCTGTTATGGTAAGGCTTAAGCAACGAAACGCTACCAACATGCCAGACCGATACCTAATTGTGAGTTATGTCATGATGACGTTTATTAAATTATCTGTTATGATAAGGCTTAAGCAACGAAACGCTACCAACATGCCAGACCGCTACCTAATTGTGAGTTATGTCAAGGTGACGTTTATTAAATTATATGTTATGGTAAGGCTTAAGCAACAAATCGCTACCAACATGCCAGACCGCTACCTAATTGTGAGCTATATCATGGTGACGTTTATTAAATTATATGTTATGGTAAGGCTTAAGCAACGAAACGCTACCAACATGCCAGACCTCTAACTAATTGTGAGTTATGTCCTGGTGACATTTAGTTAACTGATTTTTATTTTTTTTTGTTTTGTTTTCGAACTTACTTAAAGTCGGTTTGACGCAGCTCTAAATTCTTTTCTATTCTGAGCTAATCTAAAAAGGTCCACATACCCTTCACAACCTAAATCTCTAATTATTTGACTAATATAGCTTTGTCTAGGCCTTCCGACTCTATTTTTATTTGGTAGTCTATAATCTAAGACTTTACTAAATAGTCCCTCATGTCTTAACTGGTGCCCTATCATTCTATCTCTCCTGACCTTCAATTGTTTCCACATACAGGGTTCCTCACCTATCCTTCTATAAACTTCCTCGTTTGTTACTCTATCTGTCCAGCTAATCTTTAACATTCTCCTATAGCACCAAGTTTCAAAAGCTTCTATCCTTTTCTTATCTACTTCTTTAATTGTCCAAGTCTCACTACCGTATAGTAGAACGCTCCATACGTACGACTTTAAAAACTTTTCTATTATCTAAACTAATACTATTAGCTATTAGTAAGTTTTTCTTTTAAAAACATTTTTCTAGCTTGAGCTATTCTAGCTACTATATCCCTTCTGCTACGTCCATCCTTTGTAATTATACTACCTAAATAGCAAAATTCATCTACCTCCTCTAACTCGGTATTACCTATTTTTAATTTTGGTTTATAACTAGGCTGTAACTCACTTGTCATTATCTTTGTCTTTACCGAGTTAATTCTCATACTATAGTTACTCCGTAGTATCTCATCTAAAATATTTAAAACTCTCCTAACTTTTTCTAGACTCTGCCATAATGGCTATATCATCTGCAAAACGTAACATGTCTATTTTCTGTCCCTGTACACTAATACCTATCTCTTTCTCTCTCTAGCTAAGTTTAAAGCTTCCTCAATATAAACATTAAAATCAAGGGAGACAGTATACAACCCTGTCTAACACCATTTCTAATCTTAGCTTCCTTTTCTATTTCATCAAATCTAATTACTACACTTTGGTTTTATATAGACTGTAAATAATTTTTCTATCCCTATGAGAGATTCCTATTTTTGCAAAACCCTGAACATAACAATCCAATTAACCCTATCAAATGCTTTTTCTAAATCTACAAATGCGAAATGAGTCTTTTATTTTTTGTAACCTTTTTCGATAATTACCCTAATCATTAGTATCGGTTCTCTAGTCCTCTGTCTTTACGAAAACCATATTGGTCTTCGCCTAAATAATTCTCAGTCAAAGCTTCTACTCTATTTTTAATTATTATTGTTAGTATTTTGGAAGCATGAGAAGTTAAACTAACCGTTCTAAAATTCTCACACCTATCAGCTCCTGACTTTTTTGGGATTGCGATAATAATATTTTTTTCGAAATCTATTGGAACCTCACCTGTATCATATATTAATTTCACTAGTTCATATAATCTATCTAAAGTTTTCTGACTTGCATATTTTATTAATTCTGCGGGAATATCGTCTATCCCTGGCGCTTTATTTAGTTTAAGATTCCGAACAGCTCTATCAAATTCCTCTCTTAATATTGAGAACCCTATTTCTACATCCTCTTCTTAGTCGTTCTCTAACTCATCCATATCGTCTCCCTTATATAAATCTTCTAAATATCTTTTCCATCTATCTGCTACCTCAACTTTATTTATTAGAAGCTCATTATTCTCGTCTCTAATACCATTATATTTTTCCTATCTTCCCAAAAACTTTTTAACTGCCCTGTATGCCCTGTCTGTCTTACCTACTCTCAAATCATCTTGTATTCCTTACAGTTCTCTTCCATCCATTTATTTCTAGCTTTTCTACACTCATGTACTATCTTATTTCTAACTGTATTATATTTTGCTTACTTTCACTATCCACTTCTCTGAAAGGTTTAAGCTTTCTTCTATTCTCTATTAAATCTAATATCTCCTTTGTTACCCACGGTTTTCTCGCTTCTATTTTTTTCTTACCTATAGTCTGTGTTGCTATATCATGTACAGTCAGTTTTATTTCTTTCCATCTATTTTCTACGTTCCTTCCTACAGCTATCTCTTTGCTCTTATTATCTAATACTTGTTTATATTCCTCTTTACCCTACTATCATTAAGCTTACCTAGATCCCATCCTTCTCTTTACCCTTTCTCAATTTTTGAATTTTAGCCTACACTTCATTTTAACCAAGTTATGATCGCTATCTATGTCAGCCCCTGGATAACTACGACAGTTTTTAACTTGGTTTCTAAATCTTTGTTTAACTAAAATATAATCTATTTGGTATCTAGCCCTATCACCTGGGGCTTTCCAGGTATATCTTCTCCTAACATGTTGTTCGAATAGGGTGTTTACAGTTACTAATCTATGTTCCTGGCAAAACTCAACTAATCTTTCTCCTCTATCATTTCGTCTGCCATACCCAAATTTTCCTACTATTTTTCCCTCAGTACCTTCTCCCACTGACGCATTAAAATCGCCCATAACTATTAAATTCTCATCTCCTTTTACTTTTCTCACTATACTATTTATATTCTCGTATACCTTTTCTACTTCCTCATCCTCGTACTGAGTTGTTGGCATGTAAACCTGTACTAAAACAGTGTCTGTGGGTTTTGTACTCAATCTAACCATAATTATTCTATCACTAAATTGTAAGTACTCTTTAACTTTATGCCCTAATCTTTTACCTAACACTATTCCTACCCCTGCCTGTCCATTAGTTGAAGAAGTTGTAATTATTCTATAATTATCTTTCCAAAAGTCATTACTATCTGGCCATCTCACCTCACTAATACCTAAAATGTCCAGCTTTTCCTTTCTCATTTCGACTAATAAATTCGTTAACTTATCTACTCTAAGTAATGACCTTACATTCCAAGTCCCTATCACTAAATCGAACTGTTGTTTTATATTCTTACAATGACGAGCCCCAAGTACCCTCCCGGAGATCCGAATGAGGGAGTATTTTACCTCCGGACAAGAATTTTACTTGTGAGCTCTCCATCATATATATTTTGTGTTTTAGGCCACGCACACCTGGGAAATATTGTGGTAGGCTCCCATATCTTTCCACAACGCAGTTTTAAAGATTTTAGCAAAAGCCGTATCCGTCACGGCCAACCCCAACAAGCTTGTAAATTATTGAGGATCGCCCGAGACCAACCGACCCTCCTCCAATATCTTTTAGCCAGCAAGGCTGCTGCCCCTTGCTGCGCCTTTTAATCGCCTTTTACGATAAGCAGGCTTACTATAGTAGTATTCTTTATCCCCTACTATAGGGCACTGTTATGCGTTTAGTGTAACCAAATTTTGCCTAACGGTCTTCCCAAGAGGCGGATATATTTTATGGTGATAGGTACAAATAATGGTCTTCTACCTTTATTCAACTATATAGTTGTTATTTTCTATAAACGGGATATATAGTTATATATATTGTGGTGGAATTATAAGTTAAATAGGTCTAGACAATAAAATTTTATCAACTGTGTATATAGAAAATAGGAACAATTTATTAACGCGCCAAATTAATCAGTTTAAATAGTGAACACGAACGGTTATTAACAGATTTTGTAAGTCTAAATTAGAATGTTAAAATTGCACAAAGGGAAGAAGCGTTGAAGTACATAAAAACTCAAGGATACGCATAATTAAATTGTAATAATTTTAAATCAAGCGTATGGAAGCAGAAACGGAGTTTTCAAGTATAGAAAATCAATAATTTAAACGCATCTTTCCATTTACATAAAAGCAAACTTTCGTTTACAAATACTAAGAATGGGAGAAACTCGGAATTGTTATTTTAAATAACAAGTGGCTTTGAAGAAACACCTGTGGTTAAATGTCAGGTTCATAGAACTGGATTATACGTTGAGACAGAATTTCTATGGAATTGTTGCAACGGTCGGTTTGACAAACTGCTTAAAAATAACAAGTGCCTTGAAGACTAAGTGAAATGAACGATCTAAAATGTAAAACAGACAGAGAAGCGTATAAGAAAGCGTTGGTTACAAGTCACGTCTGAAATACCCGGGGAAATATGAAGGCCAACAACAATATCGATTTTATGTAGCTTGAGAGAGGTTTTTAAAAAAGACAATAAATACGGGTAGAACGTAGAAAGATAGCTAACAGGTGGAGCGTTATGACGGGGGAAAACTATATAATTAGTTTAAGGCTAGACAGTTTTGAGAAGCGCGCATCCGTTGAGGTATTAAACGAATTTCAGTGTAACATTATGTTGATCTCGGAATTTTTCAGACGTTACGTTCAAAATTTGTAGAAGTAATTTTAAAAATAAGCTTTTCAACGAAGAGGGTTCTTTGAAAAGTGTGAAAAGCGTATAAATACTCGGACAAAGGTATTAAAACTCTCTTTCCTTTTAGATCTGAGATCGCGCTTAGATCTTCAACGTAATTGATAGTATATGCTCCTACGTGTATTAATTATTGTGTATTTCGTAAAGTAGCATAGAACATCCTGTTTGAAAATATGTAAAGCTGTAGTAACGTACCGCAAAAGTAGTAAAAGTGATATTGCACGAGTGGGTGCTAAGGTCTAGACAAAAGGTGCCGTTACTACAACGACTCTATTGAATGAAAGGATAGTACTTGAGTAAGCGAATCCTAAAGCTTAACTAGTATGCATGTAATGTACTTGGTATGGAATGTTAAGTTTGGACAAAGCAAATATCTGGGTAGAAGATTAGAGGTGGTGGCAGAGATTTGGATGGTGGGGATCAGTTGGACCCAGGTATAATCAAAGGTGACGAGAGACAAAGCCTACTCCAGATAAAGCAAATTAATTTTTGCTTAAACATTTGTGTTGATATTTTTGTGTTTGAGTGTTTTGACTTATTGGGAGTGTATTTATATTACCATAAAAACTCGTTTAAAAGGGTATATGTGCAGGACAATTAATCTTGATTATTTAAAAAGGTTTATTGATGATATATAAATGTTTATTCATGATATAAAATGTTGTTGTAAGTAGTAAACGGGTCTTTAAATTTGTTTTTAATAAAAAAATGCAAGGTTTAAAAGCATTTAGAGGAACTGGATTATAATGAGCTCAAAATAGACCAGAATCAAATCAATCTAGGGTTGCATGACGGGCCCATCTAGTCGGATAAAATAAAAATTTGTTGAAATATATTAAAATCAAGGACTTTAAAGTATTTATTGATTGAGGTGGTAACAGTTTTAGCTGTATGTATCAAGGTGTAAATATTTCTTAATAATGGAAACTTGTTAATATGTGTAAATAAAAAAGTTGTATGTTTTGTTGCATTATTTGAGTGGTAATTTCATTTGACTGTGTTTGTGAGAAAGGAAGGTGCTTAGGATGATAGGTATTCAAGAAGAAGCCGATTGCTGAGCTAGCCAGGGTGAGCAGAAATAAGGAGGCGTTCAAAAAAGTTAGTGTAAGAAATTTCTTTTATTTTTGTTAAATCTTTTCAGAAATTTTTATGACGCCCAATTCGTGGGGTTTGATTGGTTTTTAGGAAAAATACAAATGTTCCTGGATTCCACGGCACTTTTATGGCACACAATACGTGGGGTTAAAAACGAATTTTTTTAAACGTCCACGGCAATATATATATATATATATATATATATATATATATAACTTATACAAAAAGAGCGATTTAGTGGTCTTCGAGAGTGCGTCAGTAATCATATCAGTTAAAAAAAGAAGTCGTATGAAAGTGTTAGGAAAATATTGTTAGGTAGTATACTAAACGGCAAAATACTAAAAATTCCGGCGTTTTTGGTAACAATTATCTTGACAGTTTAACTTAAAACACACAATCCAACTCGAAAAATACAGGTTGACATACACACTTATTTGTACATGTATCTAACCAAGCAAACACAAAAGTGTATATATAAATGGTATTTTAGTTTTATATATGACATTATACAGAATCTACAGGTAAATGTCAGCTACTGTGACTACAAATTTTTCTATGTTTTCCTCGTTATGTTTTTCGTTGTGGCTCAGCCAGCTTAATATATTAAGGTAGCAGCGCCATGCATTTTTAAAAATGGTTAATAGTACAAACTTTTTACCACGGGGCATTTTGGTACAAAATCAGCCCATTTCATTTCTATTTTTTTTTGTTGTTTTCGTATTTTTTGCGTTGTAGTCATACTAGCTTAATATTAAGGTAGCATGCGCTAAGCATTTTTTTAAAAACGTCACAAGGTACAGACTTTTTATCTGGGGTACAGATAGATACAAAATCAACCCTTTTCATTTCTATTTTTGTTTTTGTTGTTTTCGTATTTTTTGCGGCGTGGTCCTTAATATTAAGCTAGCAGCGCCACGAATTTTTTTAAAAATGGCACAAGGTACCAACTTTTTAACTTGTGTACAAATATGTTCAAAATCAGCCCTTTTCATTTCTATTTTTGTTTTTGTTGTTTTCGTATTTTTTGTGGTGTAGTCTTGCTAGCTTAATATTAAGCCAACAGCGCATTTTTTTGAAAACGGCACAAGGTACAAACTTTTTATCTGGAGTACAAATTGGTACATAAGCAGCCCTGTTTATTTCTGTTTTTGATGTTTTTGTATTTTTTACGATGTGGTCCTGCTAGCTTAATATTAACCTAGCAGCGCCACGCATTTTTTTAAAACGGCACAAGGTACAAAAATTTTTTTGGTGGTACAAATTGGTACAAATAGGTAATAAATAAAGCAATTGGTCCGAAGCGATTCTGCTCATTTGGTCTTGCTAGCTTAAGAGGCGTAACTTATTACCCTATATCAAAGCGCTCTTGCTGGACAGAACAATCCCGAGTAACACCGGAAAATTCCAACAAAAAAACGAACTACTCTAAACCCTGCATTTTACATACCAAAATTAAATCCTGCATTTCCATTGGTTAACGTCCAATTGACTTTTTCTACATAGCAAATATAGGAAGAAAAGTGTATAAATAAAATTGTTAGTTCAGCAATTAGCATTCACTTGGAGCTCCTCATTACCCAAGGAATCAACTAGCAGTGCTGACGCATAGCCTGCCATCTTCTACCAGCAGCGCTGACCCATACCCTGTCACCTTCTCCAGCACTAGCGGCGCTGCCCTATAGCCCGCTTACGCTGACGCCTCGGCTAGTGGTGTGCTACATCACAACGTCGACGCCTTAACGCATTACAAGCAAGAAGATTAGTCTTTCAGCAATCAATCGACTTACATCACATAGCTGCATTCCAAAAACACTTGAATAGTGAGAAATTAACCATTATACGAAGGGCGGTGCACATGGAAGCTTGTCTTTTATAGTGCACCGTTCAGTTATCCTGCGACGCTTGTGTCACAAACTCAACTCTTGACAGCTACACAATACAATTTAACATGTCCGGAAAGAAACGCACAGAAGAGCGACCATGTCACTAACAGACAACCTCGAAATGGACTATGAGAATAACAGCGCAAGACAAACCAGAACAACCCCATGCGGTTGGTTACCCATTGGGCGCTTCTCCAGGTGGCGGATAGGAGAAATCCCAAGATACATGGCCAAGGGGATTAGCTATCTACTCTGGGAAGGATCGTGATAAGCTTATCTCTTTCAATAACTCAGTGCCTGAGTGGTATAAGACCCACAACACGGTGGAGAGCAAAAGACTGTGCTGAAGCAAGATAAAATCCGCCCCTAGCCAAGTGAAAACAATCCGCGGACCAAACCCCTCAGCCCAAGCTATAGTTTTGTGGCTAATGGGCCTGCACTGACGTAAACGAAACCGGTGGGGCAATTCTGCAACACCGACATACCGCGCCTTCCCTGCTGTCGTGGCATTGTCTCACGGTCAAGAGGGTGTGGGGGTCTTGAATTAACCGCCCGGACCAAGAGAAGAAAACCTCGTTAAAAATCCATAGCCCTTATCCAGGAACCTTGAGTTTGCAAGGGATAGGTGCTAGGACTGGGTTCAATCGGTGGGGCACTTGTATATAGTAGATCCACCGATAGACCCAGGACTTGTATACTAATAAACAACAACTTGAAGTGGTTGCAGCTTACAGAATTCTGTTAACAAGCCCTTATGGCGGTCAAGGTGGGACTAGGGGAAGGTGGGCTGAAGGAGATAACACTCGGATCGGTCTATCTTCCGTTCGACTCCCCTAACCTTCCGCCCTCAAGGGATCTAAAGTTGCTGGTGGCTGGGTGCCGAGCTGATAGATCTCACCCCGTCATCGGTAGCGACGCAAATTCTCACCACACAGTATGGGGCAGTACTGGGAACAATCCTAGAGGTGTAACAATAATACAATTCATAATGGCAAATCATTTAGACATTTTGAATAAAGGTAATACTCCAACCTTCGTATACAGACGTAGGATGGAAGTTATTGTTATAACTATAAGTTCGTCATACATAAGCAACTTAGTAAAGAACTGGCATGTGTCTGATGAGGAGAGCTGCTCAGACCACAGATACATCAGATTTTCCTTTACCGGGCTCAACCAGGTGAAGGAGATTTATCGCAATCCAAGAAAAACTGACTGGGGTAACTATAAAATGAACCTGGATCGGTACCTTGCAAGGGAAGTTTAAACAGTGCAAAGCTGTCTGGATATTGAAATGGCCGCGGGGAATGTTACCAACGCAGATACTTCAGCATATAACGAAAAATGCCCTCAGCTGCAGAGGAGAGCTACCAAGAAGGTTCCGTGGTGAAACTCTAAACTCAGACAACTGAGGGGACAGGTAAGAACTTTATTTAATAAAACAAAAAAACAGGAAATTGGGAGGGTTATAAACGGACTCTTACTGAGTATAACAAAGCTCTGAGGAAGGCCAAGAGAGAATCATTGAGGAGGTACTGTAAAGATATCGAAGAATATCCTAAATGTGCCAGACTTCAAAAAATTTTCTCGAAGGACATCCAGAGATCTATTGGCTCACTGTCCCTGGGAGTCAGTAATTTTACCAGGAATGAGGAGACGATAGCTCGTCTGCTCCAAACTCACTTTCCTGGTTCGACGCAATTGGAACAATCATCTTTTGAGTGGCAAGCCCACAGCATCTCTAGAAGACTGAACAGTAGCGAAGAAGGTGGTTACCTTCCAAAAAATGAAATGGGCGATAAACACTTTCAAACCATATAAATCTCTCGGCATTGACGGGATTATCCCAGCCATGCTACAAAACGGATCAAACCTTCTGCTGAGCTGGATTTGCAAAGAGGACTAGTTTAGCATTCCAATACGTTCCGCGCAGTTGGAGGTTGACTAGGGTAGCCTTTATTGCTAAACCTGGTTGTACGGACCACTCACAGGCAAAATCCAACAGGCCCATCAGTCTTATGTCTTTTCTTCTTAAGACAATAGAAAAACTGATTGACAGGCATATAGGGGGGAGTGTTTTGGCAAATAACCCATTACACCTGAACCAGTTTGCTCTTACAGCAGGACTTTCAACAGAGTCAACTATTCACCACCTGGTTTCCAGAGCTGAAAAGACTCTAACCAACAAAGAAATCCTTCTATGTGCCTTTTTCGACATCGAGGGAGCTTTTGATAACAGATCCTTCAGCTCCATCTCGACGGCCACGAGATCAGTTGGGATGAAGGGAACTTACTGCAGGTGAATAAACTGCAAGTTAAGTGAAAGGGTGGTAGTCACAGAACTACTTGGTGATACCATGGCAGTCCGGGTGGCAAGGGGATGTCCGCAGGGGGAGTTTTGTCTCCCATGTTTTGGAACCTAGTTACCTAGTCATAGACGTACTGTTGTGGGAGCTGAACAGAGAAGAATTTACCCCGCTGAGATATGTTGATGATTTGGCAGTCCTAGTGGAGGGTAAATACGACAATATTATCAGGGACCGAATGCAGGAGGCCCTGAAAACAATAGACAGGTGGGCAACGGGGGAAGACCTTCGAGTTAACCCCCAAAAGTCCACCTTAGTACCTTTCACCTGGAGAAGGAAGATTACGGGCGTAACACCCCTCTTCCTTAACGGTAACGAAATCGGCCTGGCAGGCGAAGTGGTGTACTTGGGAGTCACTCTGGACTCCAAACTCACATGGAACCTGCAAATCGATAAGATCGTACGCAATTCTTAGATGCACTTGCGGCAAATCTTGGGGGCTAAGACCAAACATGATACATTGGTTGTACACTAGGGTGGTTAGACCAGCAATAACATACGCAGCGTTTGTATGGTGGACCAAGGCTGAACAATTAAACACCAGAATGAAGTTGGGCAGGATCCAGAGACTGGCCTGTGTAAGTCTTACAGGGGCGATGTGTTCTACGCCCACTGCTTCTATGGAGACTCTCCTTGGCCTTCCCCCACTACACTTGGTGGTGGTGGGGGAAGCAAGGCTTGGACTATACAGACTTAAGTACCTTCAGTCCAGGATTATTAAAGATACGGAGCATACGAGATTGCTTGGGAGAAATTTGAGGCATCTGTTCGAGATGCGTTCGGACCAAATGATTCCCCAGCATTCGCTGGATACACTCTTCAAGACTGTTACCCAGGATGCTGAGTGGGAAAAAATAAAGGGTAGATTACGTCCGGGCAGCATGGTCTGGTACGCGGATGGCTCTAACGGCGAGTCCGGGTCCGGGTCTGGACTCTTCAGGAAGAGACCGGAGGTACGTTTAAGCGTCCCCCTAGGGACAAACGCTACCGTTTTTCAAATGGAAATATACGCCATATTCCAAAGTGTGCGGAAAAGTATAAGGGGTGCCTTTAATAAAAGACAGACCTATATTGTGTCTGACAGCCAGGCGGCACTCAAGGCTTTCATCTAAACTGGTAAGGGAATGTATTGAGGCACTTAATGGACTGGCACAACAAAACTCTGTTACATTACAGTGGGTGCCAGACCATCAAGGTCTCAAGAGAAATAAAATTACAGACAAACTCGTAAGACAGTGGGCGCAAGGGCCATTTATCAGTTCTGAACCGGCCTTTAGAGCTGCCCTCCGTAGCTATATTAGCGAATGGATGTGCAACCAACAACAAAGAGACTGGCAGAACAGACCAGGACTAACACATAGCAAGGCACTGGTAAAAGGGCCTAGCAAAAACAGAACCCACGAACTGCCGAGCTTAAGCAGGAAGCAGCTTAGAATCACTGTGGGGTTCCTGCCAGGACATACTTGTGTCAAGTTTCACCTCCAGAGGATGAAAAAATATAACGGAGACCTTGAATGCAAACTGCTTAGAGGAACCGAAGACTGCAATGCATGTACTATGCAGATGCGAGGCATTGGGTAGAACGAGACAGCGCCTATTCGGACGACAAAAGTTAGACCCGAAGGAAGTTGATACCCTTTCATCAAGGAACCTGTACTCTATAATATGGGGTACAGGTTTTGCAGATTGGGTATAATATTTAACCAGGGTCAGCACAATAAGCCTTTTAGGCTGCAGTGCGGCGGAGCTGTTTGGCAGACGCACCCGCCAGGGGGAGTGGTTTAGTGGGTACGCCGACAAAAGAGTCCCACACTTTGGCTATAAAAGCTTTCCACTCCATCGCGTTCGGATAACTATCGAAAAAAAACCAGAACAACTTATACTAATAACGAAACGTCCCAGAAACGTCGATTACAGACAACAGAGGCTAGTGAACAAAGCAATTCATCGACAGACAGCAATTCTAAGAAACAACACAGACAAGCACCACAGAAAACAAACTCGCTATGCAAACGCCGCAGCCGCAGCTATCGAAAACCAAAGCACAAAAGACGATGCATCAAAATCCACTACAGACCACCCATCTTCATTGCGACGTTTTCAGACTTTATCAAGCATGCGAAAGTAACGAAAAACATAATGAACAAAGACATCAAAAGGAGCCAGAATACACGCCGCTAATGCAGACGCTGAACACCAGCTGGAGATCGTAATCAAAGACCTCGCAGCTAACATCACACCAGAGGACGTCACTAGTGAATTACTAGAACGAGAGTACAAAATCGAACACGTTACCCGACTGCAATCCAAAGGCAAGCGGTACAGCAACATTAAAAATACGTGAACTACTATACTGCCATGGAGTAAGAGTTGCCGCATTCTAATCCAGAGTAAAAATACCACAATGCTTCGCTTGTGAAAGGTATGTATATTCAACTCTAAACTGCGGTTATAAACCACGATGTATTAAATACAGACAATAACATTACGCATGTCCACATGTGCAAATTGCAGAGGCACACATCCTGCCAACTACAGAAAATGTCCTGCATACGAGCAACAACTCTTACAAAAGAACAAAACACACCAGCTCCGACACGGGCGAAGTGCAAGCCTGGACTAGGGTTAGATGCTCCCGAAAAACGAAAACCAAGAAAATTTCGCACCAGGACACACCAAGAAAGCACCTACGAAAACCACTCCAAACGCGATACAACAACAAGAAACCAACAATTCCACCAACAAATCTACCGATATAAGTATGAACCCCGCACCTAAAACTCGAAAACAAAGAAGGCAAAGACAACCCACAACCAGCAACCCCACCCGTAAAACAAGGTCAACACCAACCCAGCACCTGCAGCAACATTAAATCCCATAACTACACACCCAGAAATTGTTACCACCAAATTACTTAAAAAAACGCTGTAATGGGCACAAAGGATCATATCAACCTACATGGCCGGAGATCCAGTCATACCACTTCTCTGGAACACTGTGTGACATGTTGATTTTACTTAATGTATAAACAACAATTGAGACTAAAAAACGACCACACCGACCCCTATCAGAAAACAACTCTACAGCTAGTCAAGGTACAGACGACTAGGTGGTAAAAAATAAAAAACTATTCAGACAAGACAATAAAAACCAACAGGTTAACGCGAATAATAGGACGTGACATTCACTTGGAGCTCTCCATAGCCAGAGGAATCAACTAGCAGTGCTGATCCATAGCCTACCATTTCCTACCAGCAGGGCTGTCCCATAGCCTGTCACCTTCTCTAGCACTAGCGGCGCTGTTTTATAGTCCCACTTACGCTGACACCTAGACGAGTGATGCGCTGCATCATGACGCCGAACCTCCTACATCTAAACCTTTGCTAGCAGCGCTTAATGCATAGCCTGCTGACGCCAACGACTCGACAAAGGTACGCTGCATCACGACTCCGACTGCCAAATATATTTTTGAAAACATCCCAATTCAGAACAACTGATCTCGTAAATTCCCGACTTTTACACCCTTTCCACTTTGTCTTTGGAATTTCTTAGAAATTCTTAATTTTGTTTGTTTTACTGAAAGCAATTTTGAAATTAAATATTTTAAATATTTTATTAAGACGCTTAGTTGTAGAATGAGAAAGAAATACACGAGTTGACATAATCATTAACAGTAGTTGCTTGTAAAGTCGTTGAATTGCCGATTTAGTTTCGATTTATTCGTTATCTAATAATATTATTAACAATATTAGTAGAAAATCCATAGTAATTCACTATTGTTCAATAAGTGCAAGTGTTTTAGTAAACCTATTTTTATTTAAAGAAAGGTTAACTAATCTATTTACAAAAAATTAAAAGTTGACAGTTTACGTTGTAATCTGCTGATTGGATGAGGACAAAATAAAACAATTTGCATTGAATTTTTATTTATAGGCATCAAATACTAATTTACTACCTTCTGTAATTACTAGAGTATCCAAAAATGGTATTGTACGTGGAATCGTTTAGTCTATTCTTTACCAGAATAATACATGTAAACATAATTGAGGCTTAAGTACACAACAAATACTACTTTTAACTATTGCAATTAATACGTAATCAATATTTACAATAAATAAAATATCTATTAATGAATAACTTTTTATAGTTCTATTAGGTGCATTAAATCTTTGTCTGAACGCCATTATTGATTTGAGTGCGGTAATGTAACGTTATGAGATATTACCACAGTGAGTGCGATAAAATCTGTCATTATCTAACCATACTAAGCCAGATAAGTTATTATTATCAGATGATTATAAACAAATTTTTGTAGTGATCCATTTAAACAAACGCTTAGTATTTTGATAGTTAATTGTAGTGTTTCGGTATTAATTAAGAAGATAATATTGTAACTTTAAGAAGATAGTATTTATACTATTCTACGGGTAATAAAACTTGTGTAATCCAATCATAATAAAAAACGTTGTTATTGAAAAAAGATTTCGTAACACTGATGACAACGGTAGGATGGTACTGAAAAAGACGTTTAAACGATTTTTTTTGCATGCCTATCACTCGTAGTCAACAAGAACAAGTTGAAAATTCAAGGCATTGTCGCAACGAACTTCCAAATGTAGACTTACTTTAAAACAATTTAAAGAAATTAAAATTATTATGTTGTAATAATTATAAGTATTCAGATAAAATACAAAAATTTATAAACAACAAAAGAGACATTTTAATATATTTTATTTTATTGAATAAATATTTTAAAAGCTATATATGTGTGTGTGTATGTATGTATGTATGTATGTGTGTGTGTGTGTGTGTGTAAATAAGGGGGCATCATATTTCGATTCAGTTTTTTCAGAGGATACTAAATATGTATTGCACATTAATTTTGGACCTATTTGAAATTTTTGATAAAAATTAATTCCCCGGGGGGGTCGGGTATCCGTGGTCAGATTTTGTGGGGGGTACCATATTTCGACTCAGCTATGTTAGGGGAGTCCAAATATGTATCGCACATTAATTTTGGACCTATTTGAAATTTTAATTTTCCCGACGGAATATCGCGGGGGCACGGCGTCCCCGTGGCCCGATTTCAACTGACATCAAAACTTAAGCTCAGGACACCGAGCTGAATCGATTGATGTATCACACATTGATGTCCGACCATTAGAAAGGCCTCGGACGGACAGACGGACGGACAGACGGACAGACAGACGGACGACAAATCGATTTCATAAACGAACGAAGTTCGTTGAAAATGGCCAACAAAATTCTTTGCTCCTTGAAAAAGTTTGTCGAGCGTAGCGAAAAACATGGCCGGTAAAACTACGGAATTCCTAGAAAAATTAAATAAAAATTTCACAAATGTTACAAAAATTATAGGAAAATACTGCGAAACAGCAGTAGAATTGAACAAAACGTTTGTAAGTCTAAAGGAAAGTCTTATAACGCAATTGAATCAGAATGCAAAAGCGATTGAACAAAAAACAATGGAAAACTACAGCCAATTAAGAGAGGAGTTTATACAAGAAACTACAAATACCGCAGAAAAACTGAGAACAAATTTTTCCGTCGACTTACAGACATTGGAAGCAAAGTTCTCTGAAAACTCGCGAAAACTAGAAGAAAGGATGTTGTATGTGGAAGAACGGATTAATTCCGTAACAGTGCAAGCACCGCTGTTCTCGGCTCAGTGATACAACAGCACGCCGCATAATTTAACAATGTCAAAGAAAGCGAACCGACTTCAATGTTCAGAGTAAAACCATCCACATTTGATGGGAATTCAGGCGTATTTTAAGTAATTCAAGGTTGTGCCAAGAAAGCTAACGGCTGGAGCGATGGCAAAAGGACAACCGCATTGATAATCGCGTTACGAGGTGGTCTTGAAGACTCTGCAAACTATACCAGACCAAGACCAAAGAAGCTATTGGATTTAACATCAAAGCCAGAATTGTGGTACGGCAGTTTTTATCTGCAACAAGTGTACCACGCTCAAGTAAAGAACGGTTACCAAAGGCCATTAAAAATTTGCAAGAGTTTCAGGCAGATGTGGTTCGCTTGGTGAGACTAGTGTACTTTACAGCACCAGACACCTTCCTAGAACTGATAGCAGTGCAGACCTTCATTAATGGAATACGCGACGAAGAGATCAAGCAAGAGTTACGGCAGACCCGGTCAAGGACTTCACATAATGCGTTGGCTCATGCCTTAGAGTTCGAGACTGCAAAGCAAGCGACGAATCTTATCTGCGACAAGCTAGAACGCTGTTATATATAATATTATTTTAATAAAAAAATAAGGGCCCACGTTTGGGATGTTAGTGAAACTGAAAATTTTCTTTATTATTTTTATCTAGCCCAAATGTGGCAGAACCTGTACCGTGATACATCCACAACTATGTGCATCTTTGCAGTTTACATACAAATACTATCTTGCAAGTAAACACAAACAGCAAATTCCTCTGTAATAAAAATTAAGAATGGTAAACATGAGAGTTAGTCAGCTTTCTTGTTACCGACCACGTGTAACGTTCCACAATTATTAATTACCTTACGTGCGCATTAATATGTTTCGCCTGTGGTCCAAAAAATTGATACTTATCACCCTATTGCATTTTCCAACAACAGGATCTCAAAGACATCTTACCCGTTTAAACAAGAGACTTCTTATGAAAATAGCTTCCGCTCTTAAACCAGTCCTAAATGCGAGCTTCTTGATTGCATATGCGCGACCTATGAAAACAAGATTATCCGGTTACGACTAATTATGATAGAACAAAATCAACTGAAAGGTATGCAACTTTGGCTACACTTTAATGTGAAAAAGGTAATTTAATCCTCTAACAACAACCCTAATACATACCATTATTATTTGTTGAAAACAAAATGCCATTAATGAAAGCATAAATTTAATGAATTTAGCAATGTCGAAAATTGTATACGTTACAACTCTATGGAGAGGAATGGCAAGAGAACGTGGAGGGAGTTATTTGACGAGTACTTTGTGATCAGCAGTCAGAGGGAAGGTGGCCACGGCGACAGAACGCTGAATTTGCGTACAGGCAAAACCGATGTAAACAGCTCTAGAAAAATTACAAAAAGCTCAATTTTATAGCGGAGGGCATAGGACAAAGTGGGGCAAAAGTTGATCTGCACCAATTCTGTTCCAAAATGGTTCTCTGCATCACGCAAGTAAAATGTGATCTTGTTGGTCAGACTACAGTTATCAATGACGATTGGCTGCCTCTACAGATGCGAACCGAACAGGTGAAAAACAAATATCTGTGTTTTACTCTGGTTTGGATAGTCAGAGAAAAACGTGCATCCTGGCAGAACATTAGTCCGTTGAGTAGTACACTGAAGTCATACTGAGCAGAATGGGAGTCCTTGAAGGTAAAGAATGGGATCTTGACTTGATCCTTAAAAAATGAAGATGGATTGGTACGTACGCTTCAGGTGGTGGTTCCTAAAAGTCGGATGTTAGAAGGTTTTAGGGCATCTACAAAGTATAACTTCGCCAGAATACATGAGCAATAAAAAACCGCTAGAAAGTGTCCAAGATTTTACTGGGCAGGCGGCAAGGACTATGTCAAAGGATGGTACCCCAAGTGTCAGCTGCGGGTACCATTACGAAACCTAAAGGCCTCAATGAGGCAATTCAATGTGAGAAGTCCTTTTGAGAGAGTGGTAGTATATTGCCGATACATTCTCTCAGATCGACTCGGGAATAAGTATATCTTGGTGGCTATGGACTTATTTTACGAAGTGGAACGAAGCGTATGCTATACCAAACCAAGAAGCTGCAACCGTCGCCGATGTGCTATTGAAGGAACTGTTCTATCGCTTTGAAGTTCCTATTGAATTGCACGCTGATCAAATTAGAAATGTACAGTCAGCGTTATTACAAGAACTTTGCCGGTTGCAGAGGACGAGAAAGACCATTGTACCCACAAGAGGGTGGTATGATTAGGCACATGAAACGCATCTTGATCAAGTACCCGTTCAAGGTGATTTTCCAATAGCAAAGAGACTATGGTCAATTTTTATTGACAAATCCATGTTGAGTTCATGAGAACACTGGACAGATACTTGCATGTGCTATACTGGAATGCGAAATGCGTCTACCGTGTGACATTGAGTTTAGGTGTAAGTCCAGAAATTACATCGTGGGCAAGAACTACATCAAGAAGCTATAGACCAAGATGCATGGCATCCATGATAACATTAGGAATAATATCTATGTCGTAAGCAACCGGATAAAGACCAGGTATGACATCAAGGCACAGGATTCTGGTTTTCAAGAGGACAAGTGTGTATGGGTATTCAATCCCAAATGGAAATGCAAAGTATCGCCAAAGTTTCAAAGACATTGGGAGAGTACATACGAAATTGTTAAAAAGATCAATGTTGTAGTATATAGCATTAATAAATTCCCAAGGTCAGAACAACAGTGGTATACATGAACAGGCTATTAACACCTACGATGATGATGACGCCAGTAATGAAAGCAGTTAGACGAACAAACGGTTGTGCCCGTTTGTATAAGCAAAAGTCCAGATCGAGCTATGATTGGTTCATGCCCTCTGTACAGCGACACCAGCAACTTGAGAAATGAAATCACGGAAAAGATTCAAGGTGATCTGTTTGATGTACCATCGAAATACTTCTGGCACATTGCGTAGCGGCAAACCTTGATATGTCCGGAAAACTTGCTCGTGTGTTTAAAAATAAACTTGGTTGTCTGGACTAACTGCGCCGACAACAACCAAAGGTTAGAAAAATCATACGGCTAAAGGACCGACATCGTAGCAGCTATTACCTGGCGACTAAGCAATGGACTTTTTGTAAACGAATTATTAGGATCTGTGAAAAGCATTAGTGGGCCTTAAGAAGCAGATGATCGAATTTAGAGACAAAAAGTTGGTCATGCAAAAGATTGGTTGTGGGCTCCATGTGTTGAATTGTAGAGTGATACGAAATATGTTTGACATATCGTTCCAGAAAGTCGGAGTTCACATCTTGATGTATGGTTACAATCCAAATGGCATTACGCCTGCTGTGAAGAGTGCTGATTGTTACTTCTCTCAACATGGGAACTGTAAAAATAGTTCGCCTGTCTTTGCCGCTGAAGAGACTTCCAACGCATAGGTCTCAGTGCGCTCTGGGATAAACAGCTACAGTTTTAAGATAGGGAGCAGAATAATACAGCTCAACGTAAACGAGGCTTCTGTAACCAAAACATAATTAGTAGCCACCCTGTGGCGTGACATTGTCAGATGAAATTGATTGACAGTTTGCAAGAGGGCATTTAGAAATTTTGTTAAGCTTACATTAGAAACCTTCTAGATGCTATTTGCATAATTCTAGCACGTTCTTAGAGTTATTGATTACTTGCCCGTTCACAATTATTTGAGTTTAGTTTCAAATCAAGATTTCATTATACGAGGGTGATCCGATAAGTACTTAGCCTACAAAAGAAAAACGACAATTTTGGAAAAGTGGCGATTTATTTTTCAACATAGTCTTTTTTAGCTCGATACACTTTACCCGGTGATGCTCCAACTTCTTAAACTCGTCTGAAAAATACATACGTTTTCTCGAGGTCTGCAAAGTAGGCCTCCGTGGCGGTGATGACCTCTTCATTCGACTCAAATTTCTGCCCGGCGAGTGACTTTTTTGAGTTTGGAAACAAAAAGTAGTCGCACGGGGCCAAATCTGGAGAATACGGTGAATGGGGCAGCAGTTTGTAGCCCAATTCGACCACTTTAGCCGTGGCGTGGGCGGTTGCGCTTGCTGTTCGGAGTGAGCAAACGCGGAACCCATTGCGCTGACAGATTACTCATGCCCCAAATTTCATGCAGGAATTGACCCACGCGGTCTTTTGACATGCCTACTGTCTCAGCTATCTCGCACACCTTCAATCGGCGGTCTGCCAATACGGGCGTCGCCGTGGATCAATGTAGTAAGCGTAAGACTACGGATCCCAAGGTCCCGGGTTCAAATCCCGACACGGCCGACTGCTTAAAAAATGGTAGGTGAGCATTTTTCACAAAAATTACGCCCTCGTTCGGATGAGAGGTTACATGGAGGTCCCGTGTGTGAGTGTTGTCACGCACGTTAAAGATCCCTACTTGCCTGGAACGACAAGGGTTCGGCAAAATTCTAAATTTCCAGGCAACAAAAAACTCGCCTCCTGGCCAATGTAGTACCTTCAGGTGGAGCATTGGGAATGTAAATGAACGGTCTGCCAGTACGGGCGGCTCCGTGGCGTAGTGGTATGTGTGTGACTATTACGCCCAAGGTCCCGGGTTCGAATTCCGACACGGTCCGCTTGAAAAATGTTAGGCAAGTATTTTTCACAAAAATACACCCTTGTTCGGATAAGAGGTAAAATGGAGGTCCCGTGTGTAAGTGTTGTCACGCACGTTAAAAGATCCCAACCTTGCTTGGAACAGCAAGGGTTCGGCAAAATTCCAAATTTTCCAAGTAAAAAAAACTCGCTTCTTGGCCAATAGAGTACCCTCGGGTGGAGCATTGGAAAAATCACATGTAAGGTTTGCCAATACGAGATCGTGGATTTCTGTCGTGTTATCCTCCGTGGTGACCGTTTTCGGGGCACCTGAGCGTGGCTCATCAAAAACCAACGTGCGACCACGTTGAAACTCGTTAAATCAATTTTTGACGGTCGCCATCGAACAAATAGAGTCACCGTACACAGCATCCAAGCGCTCTTCAATTTCGCTGCGCAATTTTCCTTCCAAAAACAAGAATCGAATCACCTACCGATATTGCTCTTTTTCCATTTTTCTAAAATCCGCTGACACACCCGCTTCCACACGCGACCAAAACAAAACTACGAGTCCCAATCGGCTAAATTTTGACAGCAGCTGTTTATAAGAATGTACTACACGATAATAAATTTCTTTTGCAATAGTAGCGTTATCGGACGGTGAGGTTAAGTACTTATCGGACTGCCCTATAATACTAGTTTTTATTGAGCATTGACTAATATAGTCCTGATATGAAATATATTATTTGTTGACAGAGCGAGTTACAAATCCACCATATTAAAATACATATAAAAATAAATGTAATTTTTATGTCTTACTAATAGAATATTACATTGTTAAATGAAGGTTATAATTAAAGTTTAACAGAGTTTATATCAGAAATAAGAAAGAAAGCAACTACTTTGTATTCCAGACGCAAGCTGATACTGCAGGTGCAGAAATAATCAACCGCAATATAGCAGTCTTAATTAAAATTACTTAGAATAAGACATTGTTATATTTATCAAAAAGTAGCAGACGGTGAGATCTGCACTTTCCCACAAGATGATGTGAGAGCAGAGATTACACATAAACCGTGAAGAGCCGCTGATCGCCAGTCAGTCTTCAAACATCATAACTTTAACATTGTTAGTGTTCAAGCTACTCACTGTAATTTTTAATTATTCATTTATTAACTTCAAATATTTTTGTCAATTTGAATTACTTAATGTTTAATGAACATAAACGTCTAAGTTGTTGTAACAGAAATAAGTAATTTTTGTAATTATATAATTAAAAATAAATTTGATAGAATTGTTTTTGGTGACAAAACTTTTTAAAAAGAAGCTCCCAAAGGCCAAAAACCTATCTAGCGGTAAAATAAATAGCTCTGTATGACTATAGTAGTGATCGATATTAATTAACAGTTAGTGCCTTGGTGGTTAATTATAGTGCTTTGAAAGCAATTAAGAAAATAACATTGTACCATTAAGAAGTTAATGTGTGTACACTTAGCGATTTGCTTGAAGGAAATCGTCCAGGGTGAGTACTTTAGAATTTCACTGTAGCTACATGTAGGAAAGCGTATGCGATCAATTCATAATAAAGAACTGTTGTTATTGCAAAAGTTTTCGTTTCCAATTAAGGGGGAACGAAACGGTAAGAAAAGAGGTTACTGGAATTCTGGAATTCCGCATAAAATATTGCCGGGTACATTTAAATACTGTATTAGAAAATTACAACAGATTATATAAGATGGACGAAACAAAGAAATTGAAATTGACAACAGAATTAGGCAAAGCAGCTGTTTATAAATCAAATAAAAGATTCTAGAGCAGTGGTTCCCTAACTTATACCCATTGGCCCCTTCATATTGCAAATATTTAACAATAAACCTCCAGGTGCATAACTGCCTTATAAAGAAATTACATATTTAACTTTGATATCTTGAATGATAAATGGTGACGTAAATATAAAATAGAAGTAAAATATTTCAATACTTGAAGTCGTATTTATTGAAATTATAATTTTTGGTTTAAACTGCAGGAATACTTTCTTTTCAATAGATGGGTAAACTGGATGTGGTAATATGAGATTATTTTTGTTTGTGAGTAACATTCTAAGTCTCCACAAGAACAAATTTTCAATCGTTTCTTGTGATGATACTCACAACTACTCTAAATCTACATTCTACTAAATATAAGAATGAGAACGCAATCAACAGCTTCCGTACAGTGGTTCATCGTGCAGTATATAAAAATTGGTATATATTTTTAACCAGAATTTGTGGTCTCCTTATTCAGATATTGGTTTCAGCTGCTAATTTGTGAATAATTCAATAAATTGGTTCCGTATTAGTATGGAAACATCTGAGTTTATCGGTCTATATGCAAAAGGGCCCAACAAACAATATGGGAAAATAAACATGTTTTCAAATCTTTGGCTCAGGACAGAACGAAAAGCCGTTAAATGTTAATCATAAGCAAGCAAATATGTATCTCGTTTTTAAATTTTTTAAAGATTTTGGGAAAAGAGAGCGAAAACCATTTTCCTCTACCTAGGTTTTGTTTTTATAAAAAAAGTTAAAATTAAATTTAATTGCTCACAGTGTAGTTCCAAATTGGTTTCGTAAATTATTGTTTTTACTTTCCAGGAATTTCAACACTGAATCAATGAGTGCATAAAGACTACCCGAACATTCATTTTTAGACAACCAACGAACCTCACGATAATGAAATTAGTAGCCGATTCTAAACGCAGTGATTGTAAACCAGCCACACTCTATAGTATAGTATACTCTAATGTACAAAGACATAACTTTTAACTACGATAGCAATTGAGAAGCACATAATGATTGCAGTTATAGCGAAATTCTGCCAATACAACATGATGTCGCTAAAGACACGCTAAATGTTGATTCGTTGGGGCACTCATAAATTGCTACTCGAGAATTTAGCTTGCATTGTGCGCATTTCAACCAAGGAAAATAATGTTCCAAATGGTTTACAGTATCCATAAATAACAGAGCGGACATATGCTGAGGCGTAGGGATACCGAAAAATAGCCCGAGGATGTAGTTTGCATTGTGCAAATTTCAACCAAGTAAAATAATGTTCCAAATGGTACACAGTATACATAAATAATAGAGCAGCCCAATGCTAAGGCGTAGGAATACCAAAAAATATCCCGAGGATGTAGCTTACGGTGTGCGAATTACAACCAAATAAAATAATGTTCCAAATGGTACACAGTATCCATAAATAATAGAGCAGCGAAATGCTGAGGCGTAGGGATGCCAAAAAATATCCCGAAGATGTAGCTTACGATGTGCGAATTACAACCAAATAAAATAATGTTCCAAATGGTACACAGTATCCATAAATAATAGACCAGCCAAATACTGAGGCGTAGGGATACCGAAAAATGGCCCTAGGATGTAGCTTGCATTGTGCAAATTTCAACCAAGTAAAATATTGTTCCAAATGATTCACAGTAACCATAAATAATAGAGCAGCCAAATGCTGAGGCGTAGGGATATAGAAAAATATCCCGAGGATGTAGCTTACATTGTACGAATTTCAACCAAGTAAAATAATGTTCCAAATGGTACACAGTATCCATAAATAATAGAGCAGTCAAATGCTGAGGCGTAGGGATACCAAAAAATATCCCGAGGATGTAGCTTACGGTGTGCGAATTAGAACCAAATAAAATAATGTTCCAAATGGTACACAGTATCCATAAATAATAGAACAGCCAAATGCTGAGGCGTAGGGATACCGAAAAATGGCCCTAGGGTGTAGCTTGCATTGTGCAAGTTTCAACCAAGTAAAATAATGTTCCAAATGATACACAGTATTCATAAATAATAGACTAGTCAAATGCTGATGCGTAGGGATACTGAAAAATATCCCGAGGATGTAGCTTGAGCTGTGCGAATTTCAACCAAATAAAATAATATTCCAAATGGTACATAGTATCCATAAATAATAGAGCAGCCAAATGCTGAGGCGTAGGGATATCAAAAAACGGCTCGAAGATGTAGCTTGCATTGTACGAATTTTAACCAAGTAAAATAATGTTCCTGTGGTAGAAGTAATCGCTGGGGTTCGTGTTGTTATTCGTGGTATTTTCCTTAGGAAAGTCGTTGCTGCCGTGAGGTACCTGTCTTGACGGGCACAAGCATCAAAAGTCGTTCCATCTGTCAGCATCTCCTAGAATAATTGTCTGTGTTTTGAGTCACCGCCCTACCCATTTTGTCACACAAAAGCTTCCATGCCTCCACCGAAAGACCAAAGCCTTTACGCCATCACTTTTTGTTACGGACGGTTCGTTCCTCTATTGTATCGATTGTCGTTTCCAAACATTCCTCGATGACGTTTATTGCGGTTCAAAATTTACTAGTGAACCTGACTGGCGCTGGCAATTTTTATCGTTGTGCTTCAAAGTTTTGCCGTGTAAAGTAATATTCCTATATTAGACTTTCCAATGCTCCACCCGAAAGTACAACATTGGCCCTACATTTGATTTTCTTTCCATGCTCCACCCGAAGGTATTACACTGGGTAGGAACCGAGTTTTTACTTTGTAAATTTTCAATTTTATCGAACCCTTTCAAGCAATGTAGGGCTCTTTAACATGCGTGACAACACACATATGGGACCTATACATTTTACCTCTCATCCAAACAAGAGCGCAATTTTATGAAAAGTGTTTGCCTAACAGTTTGCAAACGGTCCATGTCGGGAATCGAACTCCGGACCTTGAAATTAATAGTTGTATGCGAAGCTATCTGATCCAAAAAGCCGTCTTGTAAAATAATGCTACAGTCGGACTTCGTGTGAAAGGGGGTCTCCGGGATGGCAGTTAAAGGAGCCAAAGTTAAAAAATGACCTGGCGTAAGACAGCTTAAATCATTGGGGTCAGTGCTCAAAGAGGTGAGAAGACGTGAATTCAGGATGGCCTCAAGCTTGATAGCAAAATATGATTGTTGAGTGTACGCAAGCAAAGGGGTCAAAGCATTGTGCAACTCAGAAGATGACAAAGGTCCGGAATACCTTTCGAGTGGGTGACGTAGATTATGACGAAAACGGAGAATCCAAGCAATAATGCGCGTAATAAAGGGAAAGGAAGGTTGATTTTCTAGAATTGATTGAATCCAAGAAGAGGTTACGACAGCAGATAAAACAATAGAGTGTTGTTCAGTGAGAACTTCAGGAATATCTGAAGGCGGAATATGCGGGCTGTAGTTTTCGAAAGACTGATACAAGGTTGGTGAAGCCGCCCACCAGAAAGAACATTGGCACAAATCGGTAGGGAGTAAACCACGTGCCCCGACAGCGGCACGATTTTCGGTGGAGGGGATGTGATGCCAAGAGGCGCGAGACGTGTTTTCCTGAATGTAAGCAACCCGATTGGCGACGAAATTCTTTCAACGCTAAGGCGGGGAACGAATCCACGAAAGTACTACCATGAAGTCAGACTCACAGTAAATTTTATGAAAAGTAAAGTTCGAATCAAAGGTTTTGAGGACAACGATTATTAATTTGGATGCCAATGCGGCAGCCAACAATTCCAGCCGGGCAAAGAGATTATACAAGGAGGTGCGACCTTAGACTTAGCGCACACTAAGCGAACCTCAACGGCGGAAGGGGTAACAAAGCGAAAACAACAGCAAGTAGCCACGTTTGGAAGCGTCAGCAAAGCAGTGAACTTTGCACGTAGTAAACTGTGACGGGATTAACAAGCGAAGCAAAGCGAAATCCGAAAAAAGCGGTAACTCATGCAAGTATCTTGCCCACAAAGGGAGGAAATCGGGGGAGAGGGAGCATCCAATTCTAATTTTAACGACCATAAACGTTGAATTAAGTGTTTTACCAAAAAAGTAAGGGGGGATAAAAGTCCCATGGGGTCGAGAATACGGGCTAAGTAAGAAAGTAGGTTGTGCTTGGTACAGGAAGTACTTAGTAGCTGAACTAGAAAACAAAAACTATATGAGGTGTGAGTCCATTAAAGGTCTAGAATTTTTAAGGGTCGAGTGTCAGGATCTTCAAAAAGGCGGGGTTGCGCTAATTGTTGCGTAGCGGAAAGATCTTTTAATAATTCGGGATGGTTACTTGACCATTTATGAAGTTTGAAACCACCAAGTTTTAAAAAAGTAATTAGTTGATTTCGTTGAGCGAGGGTTGATTCAATAGAATCTCCACCAGTAGCGACATCATCAATGTAAATATGGTGACGAAGAGCAAAAGCGGCTAACGGATAAGAATTCCCTTCGTTTACGGCCAACGGCTGAAGCGTGCGTATGGCAAGAAAGGGGGCACAGTTGATTCCATACGTAACGGTATTTAATTTAAAATCCTGAATGAGCTCCTCAGGGGAGAAGCGCCAAACAATTTGTTGATAGTCACGCCGAACGGGATTTACAAGAATTTGTCTGTACATCTGACGAATATCGGCAGTGACAACATAAGAATGTAAACGAAATTGTAACAAAATTGCGGTAATATCTGGTTGCAACTTCGGCTCAACAAACAAGTGATCGTTTAAGGATGATTGAGAAGAGTTTTAGCGAAAGCGTTGAAAACAACTCGTAATTTCGTACTTATGCTTGGGTTTCAGAACGCAATGATGCGGGATGTAATAAGAAAAGTCCGAATGAGACCCACTAGCAACAGATTGCATATGTTGAGAATCCAGATATTCACGCATGAACGAAACGTACTGTTCGTAAACACGAGGTTGCTTAAGTAGACGATTTTCTACAAACCGTTGTGAGGCAAGATCACGACTACCAGGAAAAAATGGTTCTTAATCTCTAAACGGCAGTGAGACGACATATTGACCTTGTGCATTGCGGCGAAACGTATCGACAAAATGTTTTTCAACAAGAGTTTCTTCAGACGTGAAAGATTGAGCATGAAATAAGCGGTAAATTATATACAATATAAAGGGAACACATACATATAGCTTACAAGTTGGAAGAGACGTTCTGTTACTGCTTGTCCAGTGGCTTTTAGAGTGTCTGCTTGCACCTTATCTGTACCTGACGCCTTGCCATTTTTCAGACCCTTTAATGCTAATTCAAACTCATCTCTAAGTGTAAGATATCCCAAGTCATCATTTTCAATGTCTGATTCCTGTTCTAATGCTGTTAGTTCCCTTCCTGCATATGAATTCCCTATATATTCTTGCCATCTACCCACTTTCTCTACATTTTCTATAATGACGTTTCCTCCCGCGTCCTCTATATTTTTGCTATACGGTTTTATATACCTAAAATTGATTCTAATTAGTTTTTATGCTTTATCTGTCTTTTCTATGTCCATCTTAGTTTGTACCTTTTTGCACTTTTCATCAATCCATCGTTCTTTAGCTTTCCTGCATTTGCGAATAATTTTCCATTTTATGGCTTGTATCTCTGTTTTCCTGTTTCGTCTGATTTATTTTTGTATTTTCATCTTTCTTTTATTAAATTCAGGATATCCTCTGTTATTCATGGTTTCTTATTTTCTTTTTGTGTATACCCCAGAATATCTCTGGCACCAATGTCTAAGCTGGATTTAATGTTATTCCATTCTGTTTCTACTTCCTTAGTATCAGATATTTTCGCGATATCTTTCAGCAATTCATTTTACTTTTTTTGAATCTTTCTTGAATATCTTTCTCTTTTTGTTTGTCAAAGTCAAAGTGCCTTTTTCCGGTTCTTTTTTTCAAATTTTTAAATGTAAGTGCAGCCTTCATAATTACGATGTTGTGGTCAGTGTCTGTATCTGCTTCTGGGTAGCTTCTATAGTCTTTTACTTGATTCCTAAACCGTTGTCTAACAAGAATGTAATCTATTTGATATCTTCCTGTATCTCTTGGTATCTTCCACGAATATCGTCTTCTAGCATAATCTTGAAATATTGTTTGTGATGGTCAAATTGTTCTTGTCGCAAAATTCTCCCGGCCTATTTCCCCTGTCGTTTTTCGTACCTAAACCATATAACCTACTACCGCCCCCTCCCTACTCTCACCTACCACTGCATTAAAATCCCCGTAATTATTAAATTTTTTTTTTATGTATTTTATTATGTCTTCGATATGTTTGTAGATCGCTTCTACCTCTTCATCACTGTAGCTGGAGTTGGGCATGTATACTTGTATCATTACTGTGTTTACTGGATTAGATTCTAATCCAAGCATGAGTACTCTTTCGTTCTTTTGTAAGTAATTTTCTACACGGCATCCTATCTTTTTCTGCATAACTATCCCCACACCCAAATTTTTCCCTCTGCTCCGGTATGAATTACCCCGAAGTCTCCACTCCAAAAATACCCCGCCTCTGGCATCTGAACTTCGCTGATCCCTACTACGTCTAGTGCTAACCTATTCATTTCAATTTTTAGGTTCTCTAGCTTGCCTACTTACTTCATACTTCTAAAATTCCACGATCCGACTCGCAAAATGTCCCGATTCGTATTCTGAACTTTCCGAACGCATCCTCCGAAGGAATCCCCTCTCGGAGATCCAAATGGTGGACTATTTTAACTCCGAAATCTTTTACTCCAGAGAATGTTATCATGTTTATTACAATTTAAGTACGCTGTGTACTTGGGAGGTAATGTGGTGGTTTCCCGTTGCCTTCCACATCGCGGTAGCGTGTCTGAGACTGCCATACCGACCCCTATAGTCTGCCAATCTAAGTACCGAAGGAACCGCTGCCCTCTTTCGGTGACCTGTCTTAGTCTAGTTCTTCCCTAACGACCGTACTATTTTGGTTGGACCTGCAGTTTGGCTCTTTAGCTCATTAGAACACGCAAACCATTTTACCTGTTCTAGTAATCTAGAACTTCGGCAAGGTGCAGGTCAATTCGAAATGGGTAAAATGGTAATACAAAATTTTTTGTAAATAAATATATTATTTTATTCTAGGCTATGACCTCATTTCCCTATGTTATAATATGGATTTATCTGTAAATAATCTTCTCGTTAGTTACTTACGTTCCCTTACTGTATACTTTTTTATGATAAATTTTTTTAAATAGATAGTTATAAATCAGTTCATATTAATTTTAATAAGTTAAGTAATCATAACCTTTAAGTATACTTGTATTTATGCATCTACTTATATTTAAATTATTTTACAATTCAAATAAACTTCGACAATTTACTCATTAAATAAGTAAATGATCTGCTTTAAAATTATTTAAATTAAACTAGTTCTTAGTCAAAAAAAGTATTTTAAATAACTATAAGCAACCAGCAGCTTTTAAAATTAATTATACCAAAGACTAATTTTTAAAGGGCATTCAAGATTTGTCGATTATATATAGTATATGTAAAGCAGAATATTATAATTTATCATCAGTACTGAATTTTATAAAGGAGAATTACCAATTTTGATTATCTAGTTTTAAGAGTTTCGTTGTTGTCAATTAACAAACTTTCAAACAGATTTGGATCTTACCTCTTATAGCCTAGTATTTGATTTCAAGGGAGGATGACTATTTAACGTAAAATCTTATTTAAACCTTGATAAAGGCCTACATTCATTCGCCAAGGAAGCTTGTCACACTGGCAAGCAATTTGGTGCTAGATAATCCACTTCAAACGTATGTCCAATTAAATAAAAACTGCCTAACTAAGTTTTATTACAGTTAGTGTACAATTGAAAAGTTGGATTTATTGTCACTTTCTGTCATCAGCCAGTTTCTTAGTTTAGTAGAACTATGTAGGCCTCCCTTGTCAATATCAATAGGACTATTATGCTGAATCCGTATCAAGAAAAAACCACTCGAGGATTACATTGAAAACGAAAGAATTGACATCCATAGGGAATACATGGATAGTTTCCTTTATCTTGAAATGAGTGTAAGAGAGATAGACACATATTTACTTAATAATTTTGTGCAAATACATGTGACTAATTGTCTCACACCACGTGGTTATATATTTATAGACAAAATAAACTAGTTTATCCCAACTAGATTAGATCCACGATCTACATCACTCGGAAGAGATACTATGACACTACACCACACCTTACTTTGTTAGGAACTGCATATAATGGATAAGTATTGCGGATGTCCAATAGTAATTTAGCAACAACTAAATCATAAGAAACAACTCTTCATGGTAGGTTCTCAAAAGTACCCGAGGATTAAAACTAATTCAATGCCTTCGTAGAATTATTATCATCAAATTCAAATCTAAATGTTTGTCGTATCCATTTTTTATTCTCTTAATCTCTTTAGAATGCGCCTACGTGGTTATGTACAGTATTCTCAGCACCCATAAATCATTTATCACACAGTTTTTCGTCTACGTCAACTTGTTGTTTTTATGTTATGCCATGCAAGCTTCTTTTACACAGACATACATAGATACGTAACATTTGTCATGTTTCTCCGTGAGATAAAAACAAGGTGATCTCAACTGAATTAGATCACAGGTTCTCCAGTACGCAAAGCAAAACCTATGGTAAGTGCGACATTAGAAATCGTTAGAAATTGTATGTGTCATTTATCACCAATATAGTGACGCTCTCGAGAGTCGACGTGTGACCGTAATCTTAAATTGCATCTTACTGGACACTAGCGTGGACTAACCGTTGCTAGTCCTATCTACTCCGGTGCGCATTGGCCTGTTTATACCAATGTGTAAAACGCAACCAAAAATGTAATGGTCATCAAAACAAATATGCAACTCATGAAACGCTACTAGAATACCTAATCCAAAAAACTGATTACGGACACCATTGCAACACTAAAGAACACGAACATCCAACAAATCTCCCAAATCATCATCGAGCAACCGCACAAGAAACGAAAACAACCGTCATAGATAAAGAAAAATCAGCTTTGGGTTGAACAATACAAGCAAAAGAAACAAAATGCGACAACACTCTGAAAAGTCTAAATGGAAGTTTAAGCTTGCAGGTGACTACCTGAAAGTTGTCCCTTCTCAAGAAAGACAGCCAGAACATACCAAAAGAATCAAAAACAGTATTATCACACAAATTCAAAATCAACTAAAAAACAGGAAAAAAGATAAACAACTACAACTACAGACAGATGAACAAAATAAAGGGCCACATAACAGTAAACTCCAAAACAGATAAACACACCAAAACCAAATAAAACCAAATTATGAAGACAACAACAGAGTTAAATCACCAAACATAAACATTATAAACCCTTTTATAATATACAGATAAATTGAAAACAGAATGCAAATAGCGCGTTAGAGGAACCAACCTACTTAGTAATACAGCTAAAGCACCTTGTACAAGCATAACCCCCAAATGGGTAGAGGTTTATCTTCCCAGAAACAGAAGCTGTTGACAGAATTCAACTTAAAAAACACTCACAAAGACCTACACCCATTTGTAACTATGGTCTTCAACAGGAGAGACGAAAAATTTGAACTAGACGAAACATACAAACAATTCGCAATGGCGTATGGAAAATTCGCCATGACTTCCAAAAACCATGACCAAGCAAAATAATACACACAAAACTTTCTGATGGCTAAGCTAAAAGTCATGCAACTAAATGCAAACGATAATAAGGTTGCACTAAAAGAAATCAGAGAAGTGGCAGATGACATGGACCATAGACGTAATATGTATGTAGGAACCACATACATTTAGGAATGCCGACTACAGGAAGAGATGCATCAAACCCGAAAGCAGCTATCATCATCTTAAACAAAGACATAACAACAACAGTACTATACCAGTACACACGCACACACATTATATGTATACGGCTGTGTTCTAAAACTTTAGAGACATGGAACGTTGCAAATTTGTGCTTTCAGTTTGCGGACCCAATAGAAACACATCCAGAAAATACACCACATTCATGAGGACTACCCACAAACACCAATCCTATTCACAGCTGATGTTAATGCAAAGTTTGGATTATGACACAGCAAAAACAAAAAAGGAAAAATACTGAAAGAATTAATTAAACATCTACAATTATTGGTCTTAAATAAGCCAGAAACCTCCCTCGCATAAAGTGGGAGAGCAGGCGTACCAACCAATATAGATGTAACTTAGCCAACAGACATGCTTGGAAAAAATTAGAGAATGGAAAGTGAACGAACACTTAAAAATGAAAGACCATAACATCATAACCTTTAACATATGAGAATTAACAATTTGAAAAAACGACCAATGTACGTTATAATGTAATTAAGGGCCGCTATGCTTCCGGCCACGTTCTCAATTCTCCACCCGAAGGTACTACATTGGGTTTAAACGCGATAAGTAAACGTTCCCCAAATTTAATCTAACTTCAGGTTAATCAATACTAAATAAAAATCAAACAAACTGAAACTAAAAATAGGGTTTAAAGAATGGTATCCCTAGCATTGATTCTGGAGTTAGCCCGATCCACAAAACACACGCAAAAATGAATGGGGAGGGATCCGTAATACCGGATAGCAGCTGCCAGCTCTGCTTACCGGATCGACCTAAAGGGTCGTCTTAAAACTATCCAAATCTAGCTAGCTAATATTAAAAATGGATTCAAATTTTCTAAGCATTCGCCAAATGTTTAATAGTGAATCCAGCTATTTTGTCTGTTCTATATATTTACAAATTCGTCCTCCCTGGTCTAAGTATATATTCAAATTTCATCCGAAATTTGTCCTTAGCGTTCCCTATCATTCCGTAACTGACATATTATAAGTACAATCTTCTTTCCTATATATTCTGCCACCAAAAATTGGCGGCAAAACGTCTAGCAAATAAAATCAAGCCACAGAACAAAAATACAGGCATAAATATAAATATAAATATAAAATAAGTATAAATATAATGCAAGTATGTAAATAAACATAAAATAAATATATAAATAAATTAATAAATATCTAAATAAGCAAAAGCATGCAACAGTGCATAAATTAGCAAAAGCGTCGCCCAAATTATCAGTTGATGATGATGGCTAGCGCCATTACGCACAAAACATGCTCGTTAGATTATTTCAAAATCTTCTTATTAATACAAGTCAATGCTTATGCTAGTACAACCTCCACAATTTTAATCCTACCTGGTATATAAATTTCCCAAGCATCCGAAGAGCTGGTCGTCTTTTTACGTCTATTTGTATCTTACTGCAAAAAGGAGATGATGCACTGTTAAAGTTCTGGTGGGTATGCACTAAACGTTCTAGAGGGATCACAATCACTATCACTTTTAAGTCCTGGGGGATCTGCGGTTTCACTCTATTTTATTTTCTTTATTTATTTCCTGATTTAAGTTAATTAGAGTTTACTGATTTGTTTTGCTGTTATTTATTTGTTTTAGTTTATTCCCGGTTTTGATTTTTCCGCGCTTATAAGGTGGGACAGTGATTGTTTTAGTGGTGTGGGGTTTGTTGTGCATATTACATTTTGGTTATTGATTTTTGCTTTTGTTTCTGCTTTTCATTTTTTTTTATTTTATTTTTTTTATATATATTTTTTTGTATTTATTTTTTTTTATAAATTTTTTTTTATACAGGTTTTGGTTATATCATGCTCATGTCTGTTTCTCATGCTAAGTCAAAATCAAAAATTTTCAATCCTCGCCTACCCCCTCCGATTTACGTGCGGTTATCACCGTCTAATCTCGAGACCCTTCCCGAAAATTCTTTGAAGACTGTCCAGAACGCATTCTGGTTAGCCACTTCGCTGACTTCCTCTAGGCTCTTTGGCCATGCTAGTCCTGCGATAGCTAATTTCATATCAGCTAACCCTCGATTTACCACCTCGAGTGGGCAGTCGAAAAGCACGTGCTCTGCGCTTTCTGCGCCCTCACCGCATTCGCAGCGGTCGTTGTCGGTTAAACAGAACACTTGTAAATACGCTTCCAGGGCGCCATGCCCTGTTATCAGATGCACCATTTTATGATTGAATTTCACTTCAATCTTACCTCTAGCTTCTATGCTCGGTATAAAATTGTGGGTCAACCTGCCCGTGGCAGCATTGTTCCACTTCTCTTCCTATTGTTGGATTGATTTTTCGCGCAGCTTTCTTTTAATTATAGAGCTCGGTATCGACGAATGTGATATCCGAAAGTCGCCCTCGCGTCTTCTTTAGCTAATTCATCAGCTCTATCGTTTCCTACGTTATCATCGTGCGACCTAACCCAACAGAACTTTATATGCCGAAACTCAAGCGCCGTATGCGCTATCCTCCAGACGTCTGCTTGGAGGTCTGTCGAGATATTCATGTTTGTTAAAGCCGTCAGCGCCGATTTACTATCACTGATTATATAATATTCGTCTCTGTCCGTATGGTTTATTACGTAATCGATAGCCTCTCGTATGGCTACCAATTCGCATTGGAAGATAGTGCCCCAGTTCGCAAGTTTGGTTTGAAACCGAAACACCTCCATTTCCTGCTTAAACACGACAAACGCCGCGCCTGTTTGTCCGTCATCCATACGTGAACCGTCCGTGTAAATTCTGATACCCCTCGCGTCCCCATCACCTTCGACAAACTCGATTCCTCTAATATCGGCCGGGTGCCCCAACTTTGATACAACGATCTTTCTCTCTACCTCCCTATTACCAAGATTAATATCTTGGATAATTTCGGGCCCTTTCGCTATATTTATTAATCTCCTATTTCTAATCTCCCTAACGACATATTCGATTACCAGAACCGCCTCTGTGGAGGTGGTCCTATATGCCCTCGCCGCCTTGAGCGCGGTTATGCGTTGCACGCCCGTCAATTGACGCATCTCCCGGACTTTACAACCTTCCGCCCATACAGAAGCTGCGTACAGCATTGCCGGCTCAATTGCTCCGGCATAAATCGTTCTCAGCAATTCGCCACTGAAACCCCAGTTTATTTTCGCAGCCGCCATCATTTTGTTTGATATTTCGCTGCGACCAATGTACAACAAAAATCAAGTATAATTTAAAGAAAGCAAAATGGGAGAAACTAAAATAGAAATTTATCCACTGAACAACATCTTCCCAGAGGATGACATAAACTTCGAAACCGACCAACTAACGCGAAACATACAAGATGCCATGCAGGCTTCAATTCCATTTATTCAAAAGCTTAATAGACCATAACAACTAGAATGGTCTCCTGAACTTAAATCGCTAAAAACGAAAGTACGACGATTACTGAAAATCTACCAAAGATCACTTACGCTGAAAGAACGAGCTTACAGTCTACAGCAAAACAATCGTACAAAACCAGACTACTCAAAAAAACACAAAAATTGGGAGGCCTTCGTGAAGAACCACCTCACATTGGACTACAGATTAAATCTGGTTAGGCATCGATATAAGATTGACTCTGCACAAAGAGCAGTATTACGACTAGTTGGAACGTAGAAGATCACACCCCTGGACGCAATCGCAGTCGTGCTAGGCATACCACCACTAGATATTCCAATAAAGCAGAAAGTAGCAGGATATTGGCTAAAACATAACAACCGAGATGTATTAGGGTAACTGGACTGATAACAAACAATAAGGATCTCAATCAATACTACTTAGAGAATGGCAGGAGCGTTGGAATGAATCTGACACAGGAGGGAGAATATATGGGTCCCTTTTTAATATCGAAGAACGACAATAACTAAGGCACTTAATACCAACTAAGGGGCTCATTCAGTTTTTAACTGGGCTCGGCTCCTACAGCACATACAGGCATAAAAGAAAATCCATTAACGAAACTACATGTGAATGTGGGGAAATAGGCGAACCACATTCGATTGCAGCATATACAGCTCTAACACGGCCTTACATCGAGAAAAAGTAAATGAGAAAACAGTGTATGCCATTCTACGAAACCCAAAGGATTGTCAAACCTTCAACGAACTCAAACAAATAATAGATCAACAAGCAAACCAAAATTACATCAACGAACTGAGAGGAAGAAACCAACGCCCGATTTAGACCTAAAATCAAACATGATACAAACAACTTCTGGAATTCCAAGGAGCTTTCTCTGAGACCTGAAGTAATAGGACAAAACCAACCAGTACCGACAATGAATAACCCATCAACTAGGTAAACCAGCGATGGAAACTAGATGTAAAAAAGTAAAGTAAGGTAGAAATAAGAATGTAAGATAAAGCGCAACACACAAACTGAACACACAACACTACTTTAAGCACCGCAAAGTACACTTAAGGAGTGCGCATGTGCAGACCGGTTTCCGACTGTCGATGACCGGTGCACATGCTCAGGGAGGGGTCTGCCAAAATGAGCGCTTATTTCTGTCTGCCGATGATTAGGGCTCCTGGAGGCAGAAAAAGGTAAACTAACACTAGCAGGAATACACACAACAATTCACACAAACGCACATGCCAACATCCGTAAGATAGTTAGATTAAAGGGGGAAATGGAGCAACCATTAATCTTCTGAATTTTGCAGGTTGCTTGGCTTTTCCGGAGGAGTAGTTTTAGGACAGGGTTTAAGCAGGGTCTGGGCAAAAACCTCGGTATCCGGCTACCGACGGCCGTAGGATCTGTTCAGTAGGTTAGTTTGCAAACAGTAGGATCGATTACCGCTAGGTGTTGCGGCAGCCTCAAATTGTTTGAAATACGTCAAAGGTAGGTGGTTTTACTTTAAACTTCAATGGCGATGATTTATTTTTCTCGGCACTCTTAAATTTTGAGACGTATTGTTGTAATACTACGTTAATGCTTGTACTGTTAGAAAATTAATCTGTTTTTCCATCTCCAGCTCTTTTTTTTCCATTTTTCGTGAATTTTCTGACAATTTTTCTGAAATCTCCCTTCCAGCGTAAGAGAGTTTTCTAATAAATCATCTGATAACTTTGTTTCTAATTTTTGCAAACCGTTGGAAGAATTGGCTCCAGTGTTTGCAGGCTCTCTGAAGGTTTAAGCTTCCAGTTTTTCAGCGTAATTAGCATTTTTTTAAATCTCTTGCAATTGTTTAACGGCTTTTGCATTTTTATTTGAAGTCCCTTAAAAGAGTAAGGATGCGTTATCCATTTTCTCTTGTTGACTATAAGTTACTGGCATTCGAAAGAAGATAGTTCAAATGTATTTTTACTACTACCCAACCACTTCACACCAGTGCAACAAATTCTTTAATTGTACCTTGGCCTTAATTTTTAATAAACACTAGTCTAGTTTTTCTTCGCAATCACAAACATTTATCGTCTCGTTTACATTAGCTCTGGCTTAATCACTATTTGTAGGCACTCATTTAATCTTCTACATACGACGAATTAAACACTATTATAGCACTAATATAACTGGCAATTTATTTATCTAGCACATTTATAGCACGCAAGCGAATTTATATTTACATTACTTTATGTACATACAACGTTTATTATGACGAAATTTAAACTAATACTGATCAATCCCAACGGAATCATCATTTCTTATCGCTAAACAGATATGAGACCGCTTTAGTAGAAATCGAGTAAACGTAATTTCCAGAGTGTTCTATATACTTCTTAAATACTGTTTGTAACGGTAAAGCGCACGGGTTAGGTAGAAACAAAAAGGACAGCAAAGTAAGGGCCTCCACAAATCACGATCACGTATAAAAAAATAAAAGTAACTTAGAGGTGCCGTTCTACCTACAAATGCGAAGAGTGGAGTAGTGCACATAGACAAGAAAGGACATCGCCAACAAATTTTATTTTCAATCAGTCAATAATTTCTATTTAAACAAACAAAAAAATTATAATCTACAGACAATTTTTAATAATTTAGATACGAAGTGTGCATTTCGTATTTTAACATAAAAAAGGACTGATAGTGAACAAAAAGAAAACAGTAATGAGTATGGTATCTTTTAACCAAACATTTTCAGCTCCGAACGTCAGAGTAAGGTGATTCGCGTTTCTTTTTGTAGCATGAATTTACGCATCACGGCATAAAAAGAAAGGAAATAAGGTAATTACCTCTGCGTACCACTTACTTACATAAGCGGAGGTGAACCAGCAAAACGTCGTGATCTCGCTTTATCTTGCACCTACATCAGCGGAGGGTAACCAGCCAATCGCTGTGATGTCGCTTTCTGAGGGATTGTTACCACGGTAGTCAAGATAAATAAGACTGCGACCATAACTGTAACAGTGGGCCGACGCGAAAAAGCGATGCGCCGAGGGTATAAGCTTCTTGTGGAAGACCTGAAGTAATAGAATCAGCCACGCAGAAAGTACATGCTAGGGATGAAAAGCAGGATCAAAGTGAACCCAGTTTAAGAAAGCATATAATAATCGATTGAAATATTAGGAAACCACATGTTAAACGAACACATCTAAAGTCCTTTTAATGCATAGATAAATAAAGAAAACCGGCAAATTTGAAACTAATCCGTCGCCTTAATCACACGTGCAGAAAATTTATTTTACTCAAACTTATAGGAAAGTAAAATTGAACGTAACTTGTTACATTATGTTATGGTATTTTGTATTTACATTTGTATTTACATATCCCCCAAATTATGTATGTATTATAAAATAGAACCTAATAGGAAATTATTAAGAAGTTACTAAGTGAAATGCAATAATGTAATACAAGGACAATTAATAAAGTTTATTAACAGTTCATGAGAACGGATGCAATACTTTGTATCCAGACGATAGTGACACTGGAGGTGGCAGCTCACAGACGGTCAAGATATCGCAATTACCTAGAAAAGATTATAACATTATAACATTGTAACAATGAATAGAATTAAGAATAAGCAGAATAAGAGTTCTGCAAGTTCCCACAGCATGTGAGGGGGTAGCGCCATCATAAATAGCCCGGGAGCCCCAAGACCCGGCAGTCAGTCAAAGTATTCAGTTTTAACATTGCAGTTGCTTAGGCTACTCAAAAGAGTACAATTAATTCTTTTTTTGAACTTAAAGTATTCTTAAATCAAGTTTGTAAAATTCCACATTAAATTCTGTTTCATCAAATAAATTTGTTAAGAAGTTTGGAAGTGTTTCTTAAAAACGGAGCTCCCAAGGCCCGAACCTTAACTGGCGCAGTCGGTAGGATGTCAAAAGGGCACTACGAATCCAAAAATCGAAAGACCGGTGACCAAGAATTTTAATTCGTAATTTTGGCAGAACCCAAACAGAAGTTGGACAAGATACAAGAATCGATCAAATCCAACAAACCAAACCAACGTGGACAACGTACAAATATCGACCGAGTCCATGAAACCAACAAAGAAACTAATGTAAGTTCATTTCCTTAAAAAAAACAAATTAATATTTACAAATTATTGATATTGCTAGTATTAAAAATTTTTTTATTATTTTATGTATGTACAGACTTTTTAAACTATTATTTTATTGCAATTTTATGTCATTTAATGAAAATAATTGACATATATTAAGGGAATTATTTTCGAATTTATTTTGAGAGAATCGATTTTTTTAAAAAAAAAATGAAACGATACAAAACACTTTAGAAACACAAAATAAAAATTAATTTCATAACTGAAAACCACCCTTAATCAAATGGACTAATTGAACGATTACATTCAACTCGTAATAAGAATACCGACGCAAACAAATTTTCAATAGGACTAACCGTATACGAGAAAAATTTCCAAAGTATACGACATAAAACAGCACCCAGAAATTTAAGCCCTTTTAAAATTAAGAAAACATCGGACAAAAACAGCCGTAGTAGACGACGGCAAGATCACATAATACATTCACTTGAAAATTTTAAGACACCCTGCAATTTCAGATGGACAATCATCACCCTTACCGTCAACCTCCGCCCAGGTAAAGCGGACAATTGAATAATAATTGAAGATATAAAAGACAACTCCGGTATACTACCAATATAATTAGGCAGTATGCAGGATACCATAGACTATGGGACATTCGCACAAAAATTCGACTTAACAGAACTAAAACAAGAATTTCAAATAATCAAAAACAATTATTACCGATTAAAACAATCAATGGACACAGCAAAATTTAGAAAGGAATACGCTATAGGAATGATGAATTATAACAGCATAATAGAAAGTATTTTAAGAAACATAGAAGATAAATCTAACAGACTAATACCCACAGAACAAACAGCAAGACGAAAAAGATAAATAATTAACGGATTAGGTAACATAATAAAAGCAATCACAGGCAATTTAGATAACCAGGATGCAGAACGTTATGACAACGCAATACAGCAATTCATCGAAAACCCAAACGAAATAAAAACCATAATTAGCAACCAAATATCACTAACCCAATCAACTATTGTAAAATTCAACAAAACACTAAGAAAGCTAGTATAAACCCAAGATAGTATAGTTAACCGAATACAAACCCTTGAAACAAACATGCAAACTACCATGTTAGGCATGCGAGACTTAATTAAATTCAATACGATATTCACCCAAATAATATCAACCCTTACCTTAATTCAACAAATTTTAGCTACATTAGAAAAAGCAGTAACATTTGCAAAATTTAATACATTACACTCTACTATCATAGAACCAACTGATTTATTGAAGGAAGTATTAAGAATTAGATCATTCATAACCAACAATAAATTACCCTTTGATGTAGTAGAATCAAACATTCTAATATTTGAAAAAATTGCTATAGTTAAAGGCTATGTAAAAAATAACGGCAAAACATTTTAAATAGAGATCCCGATAGTAGAAAATAACAATTATAATTATTATCATTTATTTGCTTTTCCAATGAAAATTAGTAGCATGTATCAAGTTATCATACCCAAAACCAAATTCCTATACTTAAATGAACAAAGATATGGTTATACGAACGAAAAATGTAACGAAGTCGCAATAAACCAATATTTATGCCAATCATTGACAAGAACAACTATTTAAGAAGACAGCCCTTGCAAAGTACAATTATTAAAATTTTCAAATCATTATGAAAACTGTGAAACCAAACCCGTACAAATCACCAACATGAAGATTCAAAAAGTTACAGAAAACAAATAGATTGCCATTTTCCCAACAGAAGTAATAGCAACCGTCTACTGCAATCAAGACGAAAACAATCTAGCACTTACAGGAAGCAAATTAATCGCCTTCAAGAAAAACTGTTATTTGAAACTAAAAAGCGAAATAATCAGAGTTTATCAAGATCCCGTAGCAACCAAGAAACTCGCAAACTTACCAGAGCTACAAATCAAGACAACGCAAATCGAAGACGAAGAAATAATCCAAAAACCTATGCAGCTAGAACTTCTAGAATTAGACAACCTTAACCACGCCGTGAAATTAATGGAAAACTATAAGGAACATTTAAGTAAACTAAAAATGCTCAAGTTACACTACGATAACATAAGTGTTTGGACATTTGTATTAATCATTTTTCTAATTATATATGTATTTTACAAAATGTATCTTAGATATAAGAACAAAGAAAACAGTTTTAGATTTCAGGAAACAAAGGTACAAATATACCTTTAGAAACCATGAAGTTTAAACAATGAATTTAAATTATGAATTTTAAATTAAAAATTAAGAAAGGAAAAACCTTAATTTTTTATGTACGTCGAGAGGAGTTACATATCCCTCAAATTATGTATGTATTATAAAATAGAACCTAATAGGAAATTATTAGAAATTATTAAGAAGTTACTAAGTGAAGTGCAACAATGTAATATAAGGACAATTAATAAAGTTGATTAACAGTTCATGAGAACAGATGCAATACTTTGTATCCAGACGATAGTGACACTGCAGGTGGCAGGTCACAGACGGTCAAGATACCGCAATTACCTAGAAAATAAGATTATAACATTGTAACAATAAATAGAATTAAGAATAAGCAGACATGAGCTCTGCAAGTTCCCACAACCATGTGTGCGAGTAGGGACATCATAAATAGCCCGGGAGCCCCAAGACCCGGCAGTCAGTCAAAGTATTCAGCTTTAACATTGCAGTTGCTTAGGCTACTCAAAATAGTACAATTAATTCTTTTTTCGAACTTAGAGTAATTTTAATTCAAGTTTGTAAAATTTCACATTAAATTGTGTTTCATCAAATAAATTTGTGAAGAAGTTTAGAAGTATTTTTTAAAAATGCAGCTCCCAAGCCCCGAACCTTAACTCGGGTATGTATTGAAACTGAAGCTCTATAATTACCTAATATATCTGATTTTAAGATATTCGGTACCGGTTTAGTATTGAAATGTGTTTATAAGGATCAATGTGATGTGAACGTCATGTTTTGTCTGCAGACATTAAGGTCAGGGGTACGTCCTGCGTCACAAGGTTTACTTACCGAGTGATTATTTATCTGTATGGACTTATGGCGCTTCTCCATTATCATTCCTTAGTTTAGAAAACTACAATATGTTAAAATTTACCTTGTTTAAAAGAGAATATTCATACCGTATCACTGTATATGTATATATCTATCGAAAGGGATTTTCTTAGTTGTTATGCTCCATAAGAATCAATTTGATTTATATATGAACGCATGAACATGTCTTGCAGATGTTGTTTACGGCCTTTGTTATCGTGCTTTGCTTCTCTACGTCAATACCTTCACCTCATTATATTAAAGAGGACACGTTTTTGTAATTTTAACGCGGAACGTTAACGTTTTTGCCTATTGTGTCTTACACTGGAAGAGCTATACATTTGCATGCGAACGAACTAAATTTTAAAATATCTTGTAGAAAGGTCATTTCTGCAAGATATCTTTATGTGCAGCACAATTACGCGCACTTCCAAATAAGTAGAAGTATGCTGAAATGGAACTAAAATACAACTTGCCCATTTTGAAAATAATAATTTGGAAATTAATGTAAATTTGGAGAAGCTGTAGAATATTATAAAGTCTACCACCGATTACAATAAAAGGTGTCACCCACGGTTAATACATCTGTCTATCCTAGTGATATTGCTACCCACGTTTAAAAAATACTCGGAAATTAAGCAAAAACAAAAGTTTATTTCTACAATTGTGTTTTTTCAGGAAATGGTGTCGGCAAATTTAGAGGATTCGAAAAACGACAGAAAAATCTACCCTAACTACATTTGCACGTTGATGATTTCGCTAATGCTATCGATAAGAGCTACAATTTTCAAACGGTCCCCGTGTATAAATGGAATTTGCAATTTTCGGGACATTCCAAAATTAGTCTAATGCCTGTTGAAAAAATTAGTGAACTAGAAGAGTCTAGATATTTCTCTGACAACAATCTCTGCCCTAGCTGGCGATTTATATTAAAAATGAAATATCTACTTGGGCGGAATTAGTATACAATGTCTGAAAACGAGTTCCTTCATTGTAACTACAAATATGACAATATCAGAAATTCGCAATCGTACTCAAGGTCCTAACCAACATTTCATCTCCTACATTGTTTTTATGGAAGCGTTACTTAATAAACTAGGTGGAATACAAAGCAAAACTGAAAGAATAAAAAAATTAGGCCCAATTTCTCAAAACATTTAATTTTGCAAAAAATTTCGTCTTTACGAGAGGATTTGTGTTGTCATCGCCAGGAGTTAAAATTCCATAGCGAAAAATATAAAGCTCCACCACAAAGGTGGTATGGACTTTGCGGAACACTTGTTGGAGGGTGGCTTTTTCCCAACACCGTCGCACCCCGCCACATAAGCAACCGAAGAACACTATATATTCGTTGTATTCCATTTCAGCGCGATATTCAGACCGACGATTGCATACGCATCAGCAGTGTGAGGTAACGCAGCGGAAACGCACATGCGGAAACTCTTGGTGATCCAGAACAAGGACCTAAGGGGAGTCTTCGGAGCTCCCTGGTTCTTTCGAAACGCTCAGCTACGCAGAGAGGCAAATCTGCAAACCGTCAAAGAATGGCTCCGGTCGAACGCAAAGAGGTTTTACGGAGCTCTAGAAGATCACGAAAACCAGCTCATTCAAGCATTGGGCGCGTATGAAGATGCCTTATGGCAGCGTCATAAACACCCCAGTGCGATGCTCCGGCAATGATCTTTGCTGCGATTCTATCAGACGTCCGAAAGGAATAAACTGCGCGTATCCCCATGTTTTTTCTAATTCGCGACGGCGGTGAAGGACCTAGTCCAGGTACGCTAGTCACTAGATTCCTTTAAAGTCTATGACAAGGGATCTCGAGTCCGACACCAAAGTGGATTTTTAGTGGGTATGTCCTTGCTCCGGCAAGGAAGAGTCCCACACAGCGGATATAAAATCTCTTACCACTATAAAAAACGTCAGCGCGATATTGTAGTCATTGGCGTTTAAGATTCCAACCGGTACACGCCCTTTCCGAGGGATTTGTCACTAATTGGTTCAATAGCGAGGACAAAATCTTCCCGAAGGGCATCGTCCAAGCGTCCCATCACCACACTTTCTGTCCTTCCTAATAGGACATCGTCGTCCTGTAACCTTTGTTTTTTTTACCTTTCTATAAATTAATGGAGTTAAGATTTTCTTGCTAAAATAAAAATGGTCTTCTTATCTTAGGAACTGCCGAGGGTTCTTTGAATTGTTATTCCTACTCGTAAAACCATACACTTGATTTAATCCAAGTTATATAAACAATAACACAATGCCACTATTTTAGTAAGTAGACAAAATATGTTATCAAAAATTATTAACCATTGATATGTACAACCTAATTTTTCTTATAAATGTTTTTACAATATTTACAGAATTTAAAAGTTGCCACTTGAACAATAAACTAAAAAATTGCTGCAATGCAATCTGCATAAACAAATTGTTACATACTTTAGTATTGAAGAAGTCGTCAAGTACTTTAAATGGAGCTCGTTTTAATTGTTTCAGACTTGTACAAAATGAAGTCCCTAAATTAGTAATTAAATCAAGCAAAAAATTGAGGTTAATGAAATATTTTGTGCTGCTTTATAGAATTTTACATTACAGTTTTAAATATTCGTATAGTTAAAATTTTGCTAGATAGTTGTTGTCACCTGATAAGTAAGTTGATAGCGATGTTTTCCAGAGGCCTCAACCAGAATTTCATATTACGGCTCCGAGAAGGACGACACTTGTGAAAATAACAGCTTCAAAAAAACACAATTGGACAGCGTGCACAGTCAACGGCTTTCCATAATTTACGATTCCTTCACCAAAACGCATTTTATGGATGCCAGGCGAAATTTCTTATTAAACCTTGGATTGGTTATACTGACAATTGGTAACAACACTTTTTAGAAATTACGGCTGCACTGCAGGGTGCGTTCAGAGTGGCAACGAATGTTGTTTGAGATGTCCCAAACTTAGTGGTTAGAATTCACCATGTGTGAATTTTATTACAATAATACGTATTTTTGATATCAGAGTAAATACGCCAGGATCGAAATTATTTTTACGTGCTCCCGGAAATAATTTAGTATTGCGTGCTTTTCGTAATAATTTAATGTCACGTGAACCCGTAACTACATGCTGAAGTGAAAAACCTTCGTCAGATTTAACAATTTCAAATTAATAAAAGCGAAGGAGACTTACCCACTTTCGGCTTTGCACATTAAAACAAAGTGAACAAACTAACTTTTGAACACCCAAGTACTTGATGCTTTTCATGCCAAACTCAAATTCACAACTATGAAGACCCGTTTTCGTGCAGTGCTTAAATCAAAAAGGAAGACAAAATTCGCGTATCTACCAAAGTAGATAGTATCCCTCCTAAGCACAGATGGTTCTTAAAATTAACAAACAGAATGTTTTCAACCAAACGCGTTCCCACAAGGTCTATATGTATGGTTGTCTATCTATCAGAATAAGTAGAATTCATTGCCTAACTAACAAAATTGGTAACAGAAAAATTTAAACTGTTACAGTCCGCCAAACAAACTCGTACAGATACGTAGGTAGCTACGCAAAACGGCACTTCCTCGTTCTCTACTCTCAAGACATCTTCTTTTATATTTGCTTGGAATCCGTACCGCTTCAAGATATCCATTTCCAAGATAACTTTTTTGATGATGTTTACCATTACTACCTTTTGGTCAAATATCTTGCTCCCAAATTTAATTTTTATATCTAACATTCCGTGTGCTTAAATTTCCTCACAGCCGCGCTTTGAAGATGCACCGTCCCGGCGACTCTTTACCACTATCACGCACTACATCCGGATTAGCAATTGTCCTATTAACTCCGGTATCAACCAAGGTTTACAGTCTTGTCGTTTAACTGTCCGTATATGTAATTGATGTCTCCATGCTTAGATCGTGCGGAAAATGGTCTCGAGGGCAGATTCGTACAGGTCGAATTTTGCACCCTCCTGTCGATTCCTTTTAATTTTCCAGCTTCTGTGCTTCCTTCTTGGGCTGTTTACAATTGGATTGTATATGCCCAAACAAACGATAACAGTACGCGAGATATACAACAAGATCGAAATTGACATGAGGCTGTACCGCCTATAGGAAGTGACGGTGCTAACTACAGCGCTTGTGCACATCACTAGAATGGGGCACGCACGCGGAAGACGAATAACGTTTAACACATTGGTAGCCATACACAGGATCTTTCTAAAGAGCTACAGACCATCAACAAACACCACAGAACTAACGGAACTGGTAAAAAGGGTTTTCACGCGGAGAGAAGAAACATTATAACTGGACGAACTATACAAACAGCACGTTGCACCACACGGACGCATAACAACGGATTACAGCAAAAAATGCCCAGACTGCATAGTTCATACATACCATCCAGATGACTAACAGCGCCATTAAAATCGAACAGCTGAACGCTGTGCAAAGAGCAAGTGTGATGGATGAAGTAGGAAATCTGGCCGAAACGCAAAACTGGACCTACTGTTTATACAAGAACCCTCCTGCATAAACGGGAAAATATCAAGGATGCCAGTAAGAGCAAGACATGTCAGCAGGGAGAAATACCCATGACGGAAGCAGTAAAACTGAACAAGAACATAGCAACAACGATAATACACGATAACAGTAACGAACACAATGTCTGTCTGGAGGTATCCGGAGCAGACATAGGCATTTGGATCATGGCCAACACATACTACCAGTTCAATCATGACCCTATTTCATACTTGAACAACATCAAACACGATGTAAGGACCTATAGGAACAAACAAATCATATCCATGACAGATGCCAACGGGAAGTCACCTATGTGGCACTGTGGCACCACAGACGAACAAGCGAAGAAGGTGGGGAATCTGATCAACGAACTACAACTCGAAGGGATGAACCTCCCCTTCTACCAATCCACGTACAAAAACTGGGCAGGAGCGAAAGCAAACATTGACGTGACACTAATAAACGGACCTATACACAGCAGGATACAGAACTGAAAAACACATGACTACGAGAAAATCAACGACAATAGTTAATTTATTACTATGATTTATTGTTTAAGATATGATTATAAAAGTATTAATCAATGTGAATATTTACAGGTTTATGAAATTTATATACCGAAATTGTGTGATACTATTTTTTTATATCGTGTTATTTAATGTGTTAAATATTGTGGTGATTTTTGAGGATATTGATTTGTTGTGTTTGTTTGTGAATTTTAATGTCATTTGTATATGAGGTCGATACCGTTTTTCAGAGTGGTAATTAGCGGAGATTCGAGTGAATTTAATTGGATGGCGCATTAGTTTTGGTTACAACTCAGGTATTTTAGTTTTGTGAATTTCTTCAGGAACCCGCCCCACTCACCTTTGATCTAGTCTTGGGTACACGACTTTATTTCTGCAGGCCGCAGTCCGATCGAATCCTGTACGTCAGAGTTTGTTCCGTTTTGTGCTTGGCGTAACGGCGTGTTATATTTGTACCCTTTCCGTATAGTTACACTATAAGAGAGCAGGGAAAGTTGCAAATAATTGACACGACACGGCAAACGACAAACCACAACTACAACAATACAGGGAGACACGGATACAAACAGAAATACAACATCAAGAGAGCAAAGTGGGAGCAACTGGTAGAAGAATGCGACCCACCATCGGACATACAATCAAACTAGAACATAAATAGATACACTAAGAACCTAACATGAACAATAACAGACACTCTAAAATAAGTAATACCACAGAAACAATCAGGACAGAACCAAGACATTATAATTTGAATAAGGGGCCGCTATACTTGCGGCCACGTCCCCTATGCTCCACCCGGAGGTACTACATTGAGTTTAAACGCGAAAAATAACGTGCTTCTAATTTATACTAACTTCATAGTTGATCCACCCTAAATAAAAACTAAATAAAAATCTAACAAACCTAAAAATCTAACAAACCTAACAAACTCTAACAATCTAACAAACCTAAAAATCTGACAAAACTGAAACAAAAACTAAAAACAAAAACTAAAAACAGGGTTGTAAATAATGGTATTCCTAGCGCTGACTTTCGAGTGTACCCGATCAACAAGGCACAAGCAAAAATGAGAGGGGGAGGGATCCGTAATACCGGATAGCAGACGCCGGCTCTGCTTACCAGTGCGACCTGAAGGGTCGTCTTAAAACTATCCAAATCTAGCTAACTAATTTAAATCCAACCCTAGCTTTCCCTATCATTTCCTAACTGATTTGTATTATGATTACAATCTTCGCAATTATACTCTTCCTTCCCAAATATATACTGCAACCAAAATGGTGACAGAACGTCAAACAAAACAAATATGCCACATAATACTACAATACATGCTAATAAATAAATAAATATAGTGTAAATATAAAATATAAATAAATATAATTATGTAAATATATAAATAAATGTTTAATAAGCGTTAAGCGTTAAGCATATAGCAGTGCACAAAATAGCAAAAGCATAACCCTGTTTATCAGGTGCACTCCCACAAGCATATGTCGGCTAGCGCCTTTACACACCAAACGTGCTTGTTAAATTATTTCGAAAACTACTAATTAATGTAAATCAATGCTTGTGCGAGTAGAGCCGCCACAATTTTAGTCTTACCTCGATAATAAAATTCTCCAGCATCCGAAGATCTGGTCGTCTGCCTACATCTAACTGTAACTTACTTCTAAGGGGATGGGGTGCACTGCTAAAGTCCTGGTGGGTATGCACTAAATGTTCCTGGGGGGATCACAATCACTATCACTATCACTTCACTTTCAAGTCCTGGGGGATGCGCGGTTTTACTCTATTTATTATCTTTGTTTATTTTATTGATTTAATTTAATGAGGGTTTCTGATTTATTTGTTATTGTTTATTTGTTATTATTTATTCCCGATTTCCCGATTTTCCGCGCATAATTATGTAGATAGGCAGTGACTGTATTAATGGTGCGGGGGTTTCTCGTGGATATTGGACATTTGGGTATAATTATCTTTTTTTTTTTTAAATATCAGGTTTTGGTTAATCTATACTGGTATCCTTACTCATGCCAAGTCAATTTAAATTTTTTACAATCCTCCCACCAACCCCACCGAATTACGCGCGGTTGTCATTGTCTAATCTCGCGACCCTTCCCGCGAATTCTTTTAAGGCTGGTTAACCACTTCCCCGACTTCCTCTAGGCTCTTTGGCCATGCCAGACCTAGGATAGCTAGTTTGCTATCAGCCAACCCTCGATTTCCCGCCTCAAGCGGGCAGTCGAAGAGCACATGCTCTGCGCTTTCCGCGCCCTCACCGCATTCGCAGCGGTCGCTGTTGGCTAGACCGAACCTTTGTAAATACGCCTTCAAGGCGCCGTGCCCTGTTATCAACTGCACCATTTTGTGATCGAGCTTGACCTCGATCCTACCTCTAACTTCTATGCTCGGTATGAATTTCTGGGGCAACCTGCCCGTGGCAGCGTTGTTCCACCTCTCTTCCCATTGTCGAATTGATTTTTCGCGCAGCTTTCTTTTGATTAAAGACCTCGGTATCGACGAATGTGATATTCGAAAGTCGCCCGTCGCGGCCTCTTTAGCTAATTCGTCAGCCCTATCGTTTCCTACGTTACCATTGTGCGACCTGACCCAACAGAACTTTAAACGTCGAAACTCGAGCGCCGTACGCGCTATCCTCCAGACGTCCGCTTGGAGATCTATCGAGGTGTTCATGTTTGTTAAAGCCGTCAGAGCCGATTTACTATCACTGATTATATAATACTCGTCTCTGCCCGTATGGTTTATTACGTAATCGATAGCCTCTCGTATGGCTACCAATTCTCACTGGAAGATAGTACACCAGTTCGCGAGTTTGGTTTGAAACCGAAACACCTCCCTTTCCTGCTTATACACGACAAACGTCGCACCTGCTTGCCCATCGTCCATACGTGAACCGTCCGTATAAATTCTGATACCCATCGCGTTCTCATCACCTTCGACAAACTCGATTCCTCTAATATCAGCCGGGTGCCCTAACTCAGATACAACGATCTTTCTTGCAATTTCCCTATTACCAAGATTAAGATCTTCGATAATTTCGTGCCCTTTTCCTATATTTATTATTCGTCTATCTCTAATCTCCCTAACGACATATTCGATAGGGAGAGTCCTACTGATCACCAAGACAGCCTCCGTGGAGGTTGACGCATCTCCCGGACTTTACAACCTTCTGCCCATACAGAAGCTGCGTACAGTATTGCCGGCTCAATTGCTCCGGCATAAACCGTCCTCAGCGATTCGCCCCTGAAACCCCACTTTATTTTAGCCGCCGCCATAATTTTATTTGATATTTCGCCGCCCTTACTTTTTACGTATTGTACGTGCGCTTTCCAATTTAATTTATTGTCGATCTTGACGCCGAGGTAGGTAATACAATATTTAAACGGGATTTTCCCCCCTCCTAACTCTAACCTAGGAGGTCTCTGTCCTGGTTTCGTGCCGAAATAAAGCGCCTCTGACTTCGCCGTGTTAAATTTTAATTTTACCGCCTGCGACCATTCGTGTAATTTATTAAGCGCCTCGTTCGGTTTTGTGCGCATATCCATTAACAATCACGATCTTACAATTAAAAGTGTGTCATCTGCAAACCCAACGATTGAGCATCCTGCGGGCAAGTTGACCCTAAAGATGCTCTCATACAACAACTTCCAAAATGTGGGACCAGAACATGACCCTTGCGGGCATCCCCTTTCCACCTCACGCGACAGAACTTCACCCGGAATTTCAACCTGTGCCAATCGCCCCGAGAAATAGCTCTTGACCAAAGACATCAAGTTTCGCGGACAACCCCTACGATCTAACTCGCAAACGATTAATGGCCACCAGGCAGCATCAAATGCTCCTGAAATGTCCAACGCAACAACGACACAGTACTCTTTAGCTTTTAGCATCTCTTGCCTGCTTAATTTCCCCGACAACGAACTCTAACGCGTCGATAGTCGACTTGCCCTCCACGAAACCAAACTGTCGGTTATTAAAACCGCCGCTGTCTCGCACTAGGTGCTCAACACGCGTAGTCATAATGCGATCTAAAACTTTCCCCAGCACCGGGAGCAAGCTAATTGGACGATAGCTGCCCGGATCTGACGCATCCGCCTTTTTAGGTTTGGGTATAAATTTCACATTCTAGATTTTCAAGCAACGCGGAAAAACGCCCCTTTCTAAACAAAGATTAAACAATCCAACAAAGACACACGGGGCTAACAGGCACGCCTGCAGAGCAGCGTCTGAAGTGATTCCATCATGCCCCGGTGCCTTCTTAGGGTTCATCCTCCTAAGAGCCCTGACGACCTCGTGAACTAGGATTGCTTTATCGGCACCTGTTCCTTGCGCCTCTGCAGCTTCCCGACGTACTAAATCGTGCGACCCTTCATCCCCCTCGGGATTATCCGATGGGAAAAATTTCTCTAGTAAATATTCCGCTGTGGTTTTAAAACCTTCCGTGTATTCGCCATTTGTTTTCTTTATATTACTGAGCGCGATTTTTTGTTGTTTTCCTCTAATTACGCGGTATGCGGTTCCCCAGGGTTCTTTCTCTGAGTTTTGCGTGCAGAATTCTTTAAATTTATTCGTTCGCGTTTCTTCTATTAATATTTTATATTCGCGGTAACTTTGATTATATTCTATTCTCCGTTGTTCTCGTATATCTCCCGAGGCGCGTTGATAGCGGCGCCTTAGGTTACGCGTTTCTGCCCGCTTGGTGGTTAGTTCCCGGGTCCACCACGGTAACAGAACCAAGACAACTACACTGCACACGCGAGGTACAAATCATAAAGAAAGACACTATTAAGGCACGTAAGCTACACCAGTCCGCAATAACGCCCACGAAGAGGGCCTTCCACGCGCAAACTACCGACGGAAAAAAGACAACTACGAACCCGATGATGCAAGACCTGGAAGACGTCCGTGGAACGACACCTACAAACCGATACTTAGGGGGTACTTTACAAAATCACGAAAAGGAAAATAAAACCACCGACAATATACTCGACACTAACGGCACTGGACAGGACGGAAACAAGAATTACTAAAAACACTACTACCAGGCGACGACAGGGAACAAGACGCCATCCGAACAGGAACAAAAAAGACGAACAATAATAGAACTAAACGGCGACGGGAAGAAACCTTGGAACCGACACAACGACGAATAACCCCATTCGTAGAGGAAGAGATCGGAAGCGCTATGAGATCAGTACGAAACCCAACGGAATCTAGGCGGACGTCCTGAAAACACTAGAAAACAAAATAACACCTATATTAACAAAATTGTATAACGAGTGTCTGCGTCAAACTAAGTTTCCAATCATATGGAAACAGACGGAAATAATAATACTCCCAAACGACAACGACAGAGACCCCAAAAAAACGAACTCACTATGGAAAACCCTCGAGCGGCTACTGTGTAAAAGGATGCAGGAGCACATGAAGACGGAATGAATACATTCGGGAGGTAGGGGTTCAGAGTAGAAAATTTCACTGAGGAAGCGATCAACTGCGTCCTCAAATCTGTCAGGACACCCCAAAGCAAATACGTGGCACTGATAATGGTGAATATCGGAGAGGCTTTTAACAATCTATGGTGATTCACTTTGTTCCAGAGGCAGCATATCAAACGCTGCCCAAAACAGCTCTACCACATTTTCAGGAGCTACTGCAGAAACAGATACGTAACGGTACACGGAACGAAAACCAAAAGCAAATCAATCACAAAGGGCCGTCCGCAAGGATCAGTCAGCGCTCCAGTGTTTTAGGACATTGCATCCGACGAACTTTTGGAGATACTAGAAGCTGGAGGTGGTGGCATACGCCAACGACATCATTCTAGCAGTAGAAGGAAACTCCAGTACGGAACTACAGACAAAAGCAAACACAGCTCTACAGTTAGCCCAAACGTGGTGCAAAGCCAACAAAATAAGCATGGTCAAGGGAAAAACTAGTTGTTAAAGGAATCCTCGCAAAAGATCCGACAATACGACTAGGCGAAACCAAAATAACAAGGATTCTGGAAACGAAATATTTGGGGTATAGTAAAACGGGGAGACCATGTCGCAAAGATACGCTTGAAGGATGTACCTAGATGCAGAAAAATAAAAGACCAAAACCTACAAGATTCGATTCTAACTGAACTCTATGGATCGCAATGGAAAGAAATGAGTTTTCTAAAACAGTATAGGGATATAATTGTCTAAAATTGATTATTTTCTGAATATATGGATATTGCTTCTGGCTAGAGTACTGCAGAAATGGTACAGTCCAATATTTAATATTATGTTTATTATAACGCAATTTCATAATAATAAATTGCTTATCATTATTAATGTCGTTTATAGGTTTCGTTATAATAAACCATGCAAAAGCAAATTTTCAGATTGAATTTTGTTGCAACACCAATCAAATCCATACTTTTTGTTGCAAATAAGGCTACATCCATTCATGGAAGTGTTGTCAAAAATTAACCATTTGTTTAAGATTTCTAATTTCTCGTCTAAAGTTACCATATAGTATTATGACGCCTCTTGGTCTACCTGTGACCAGATAATGTCATTAGAACGCAAACGAAGGGTTTGAACACAAAAGATGATTGACAAGTCCTACGGTGCGAGATCTCTTGACTGGCAAGTACAAAAATTTGTTTTTAAAAATTGAAATAAGAAATCTTGAGAATGTTATTTTCATGATTTTTAAAATGTTCGTGAATAATCAGTACAATTTAATATGTATAAATAGCTACTCAGGGGTTTCAAAATTTGATTCTAATTGAAGTTACATTGCGATTAAGCTTAGATTCCTATATGCTCTAGTTTAAAACTTTGAAAGATACGATATAAACTTCTGTGTACTGTCGATATAAATTAGTGTTCATATAGGTTATTAGTAATTAGTGCTTGGATAGTTAATTATAGTGTTTCGATAGTAAGTAAGAAAATAGTATACTAGTTTAAGAAAATACTACTTACAGTGTTACTGACTAACTGAAAATAAATTGTTGAGAGAGCTTTTAGCAAATGCCGTTGTAATTACGAGTTGTTGAGAATGCTTGTATACTCAGTTTCAAAATAAAAAATGGTTGGTATTGCAAATAGTTTTGTTATAATCGATTAACAAATGATTCCGTTTTCTGTTAAATGTGACACATTTTTTTAGTGTCTGTATATTTGCATAAATTGGATGTGGTCGTCTCAAATGTTTGTACTTTTTTTAGTGATTCAACACATTATTGCTAAAATTCGATACATACAGTTTTGAAATAGTTATTTATTTTATGTTCAAGCCTTAATATTTTTTTATATACACTACGGAAAAGCCATTTCGAATGGACCTGCACCTTGCCGAAGTTCTAGATTACTAGAACAGGTGAAATGGCTTACGTGTTCTAATGAGCTAAAGAGCCAAACTACATGTTCAACCAAAATAATAGGGTCGTTAGTGAAGAACCAGACTAAGACAGGTTCCCGAAAGGGGGCAGCGGCTCCTTCGGTACTTAGATTGGCAGAGACCATAGGGGTCGGTATGGCAGTCTAAGACACGCTATCACGATGTGGAAGGCAAAGGGAAACCACCACATTACTTCCCAAGTACACAGCGTATCTAAAATATAATAAAATGATAACATTCTCTGGGGTAAAAGATTCCGGAGTTAGAATAGTCCCCCATTCGGATCTCCGGGAGAAGACTACTTCGGAGGATGCGATCGCAAGTCCAGAATAAGAGTTGGGAATATTTTGCGAGTCGGAGCGTGGAATGTTAGAAGTATGAAGTAAGTAGGTAAACTAGAGAACCTAAAAATGGAAATGAATAGGTTAGCACTAGACATAGTAGGGATCAGCGACGTTCGTTGGCCAGAGGGAGGGGGGATTTTTGGAGTGGAGACTTCAGGGTAATTCATACAGGAGCAGAGGACGGAAATTTGGAGGTGGGGATAGTTATGCGGAAAAAGATAGGATACTGTGTAGAAAATTACTTACAAAAAAACGAAAGAGTACTCATGGTTAGATTAGAATCTAAACCGGTAAAGACAGTAATAATACAAGTATACATGCCAACCTCTAGCTACAGTGACGAAGAGGTAGAAGCGATCTACAAAGATATGGAAGACGTATTAAGATACGTAAAAGGACATGAAAATTTAATAACTACGGGGGATTTTAATGCAGTGGTAGGTGAGGATAGTGAAGGAGCGGTAATAGGTTTATTTGGTTTAGGCACGAGAAACGACGGGAAAAATAGGCTGGTAGAATTTTGCGACAAGAACAATTTAATCATCACAAACACATTATTTCAACATTATGCTAGAAGACGATATACGTGGAAGATGCCAGGAGATAAAAGATAGATTACATTTTTGTTAGGCAACGGTTTATGAATCAAGTAAAAGACTGTAGAAGCTACCCAGAAACAAATATAGACACTGACCACCACATCGAAATATGAAGGCCGCACTTAAATTTAAAAATTTGAAAAAAAGAAATGGAAAAAGGCACTTTGACTTTGAGAAACTAAAAGATAAAGATATTCAAGAAAGATTTGAAAAAAAGTCAAATGAATAGCTGAAAGATATCGGGAAAATATTTGATACTAAGGAAGTAGATACAGAATGGAAAAACATTAAATTCAGACTAAACATGGCGGCCAAAGATATTCTGGGGTATACACAAAAAGAAAATAAGAAACCACGGATAACAAAGGATATCCTGAATTTAATAGAAGAAAGACGAAAATACAAAAATAAATAAGACGATACAGGAAAACAGAGATACAAAGCCATAAAACGGGAATTTATTCGCAAAGAGATACAAACTAAGATGGAAGTAGAAAAGACAGATGAAGCATACAAACTAATTAGAACCAATTTTAGGGATATAAAACCGTATAGCAAAAATATAAAGGACGCGGATGAAATGGTCATTATAGAAAATGTAGAGAAAGTGTGTAGATGGCAAGAGTATATAGGGAATTTATATGCAGGAGAGGAACTAATAGCATTACAACAGGAATAAGACATTGAAAATAACAACTTGAGATATTCTATACTTAGAGGTGAGTTTGAATTAGCATTAAAGGGTCTGAAAAATGACAAAGCGCCTGGAAGAGATAAGGTGCAAGCAGAAACTCTAAAAACCGCTGAACAAGCAGTGACAGAACGTCTTTTCCAACTTGTAAGCTATATGTACGAGACAGGCGAGATACCCAATGATTTCAAACGTAACATCATAGTAACTATACAAAAAAAAAGAAGCGCCGATGGATGTGAAAATTTTCGAACAATAAGCTTGACAGCACACGTTTCAAAAATATTAACTAGAATTGTATAAAAACTAATGGAAAAACGAGCTGAAGAAATATTGGGAGAAGATCAATTTGGGTTTAGGCGAAACAGGGGAATACGGGAGACTATTTTAGCACTGAGGCTGATAATGGAGAAAACAATAGAGAAGGGGGAAAGCGTATATATAGGGTTTGTAGATCTGGAAAAGGCATTCGACAATGTAAAATGGAAAAAAATGTTCGAAATACTCAAAAAGATTGAAATGAGTTTTAGGGATAGACGGATAGTACATTGCTTATACAAAGAGCAAACAGCGGTAATAAAATTAGAGCAAGAAAGTAGAGAAGCAAATATTAGGAAAGGGATGAGACAGAAATGTGCCTTATCCCCATTAATTTTTAACTTGTACATAGAAGAGGCAATGAATACTGTCAAATGCAGGAAGACATTTGGAATTAATATGCAGGGACAAAATATTGATATGCTTAGATTTGCAGATGATATAGCGGTATTAGCATCTAGCAAAGAAGAGTTAGAAGCTGCTCTTAATGAAATGGAAACAATTCTAACGGACAGATAGGGTATGAAAATTAACAAAAAAAAAACTAAAGTTCTAGTATGCAAAAGAGAGGAAAATAAATCAAAAACAAGAATACAAATAGGTAACGAGAACTTACAAGAGGTTAAGGATTTCTGCTACGTAGGAAGCCAAATAACGCAAGATGGGAAAAGCGCAGAAGATATAAAATAAAGATTAGTGCAAGACCTGGCTGCATTTAACAAGAAAAAGCAACTTCTATGTTCAAAGACAACAAACATAGAAACAAGGAAAAGATTGCTTAAAACATATGTGTGGAGCACAGCACTGTACGGCTGTGACGCCTGTACAGTAGGAGAATCGGACAAGACAAAGGTAGAATCCTTTGAAATGAGGTGCTATAGACGTATGATAAAGATATCATGGACAGACAAAGTTAAGAACGAAGATGTACTAAAAATGGTAGGGAAAGAAAGAAATATGTGGAAAACGGTAAAAATAGAAGAGATAGGACGATAGGCCACACACTATGGCATAAGAAAATAGTGCGGAATATATTAGAAGCAAAAATACGAAAAAAGAGAAGTAGAGGTATACCTAGATTGGACTATTGCACACAGATAGTGAAAGATGTAGACTGTAGGAATTTCATGGAAATGTGTAGGCTAGCTCAAAATAGAAATCAATGGAGGTACGTGTCCAACCGGTCTCAAGATGGATAAACTAATGAGAAAAAGTAACTGTACTTAAACATGATGATTATTCTAAGCAACTACAAGTATTGGTTTTGGAATATTCTCGAATAATGTTTATTGTGTGTAAGGATTTACTGGAAAACTATTATTAATCCGGCAGATCTCGAAGTGCTGAGGGATCTTAGCAGCCACAGGCTGCTTAACCCCCTTCACTGAATCTAAGTGAAATAGGGTATAAAATTATAAAACAATAGAAGGGTAACCGAGCTGTATATAGGCTGTGTGAGAATTTCAGGGAACTGTGTATACTAGTTCAGAATATAAATAAGTACAGGTACGTGTCCAACCAGTTTTGAGACAGAAAACTTAATGACGAATAAATAAGCGCAGATAAATCTGATGATTATTATAAACAACACAGGTGTTGGTTGTGAAATACCTACAACTAATGGTGACTGTGCAAAAAGATATATTGAAAAAAATATTAAATCGGTAAATGTTCATTTTCGACTTAGAATAATTTAGTACCAAATTGTCAAAATTCCATATTAATTTCTGTTTAAGTTAATAAATTGTTACGAAGTTTTGGAAACGTTTTTAAAAAGACCGCTCCCAAGGCCCGAAACGTAACTCGCGTCCAACTAGTTTTAAGACGGAAAATCTAATGACGAAAAAATAAGTGCACTTAAATCGATGATTATCATACTACAGGTGTGGGTTGTGAAATACTTTGAACTAATTTTGATTGTGTGAAATGATATATTGGAAAAGCTATTAATTCGACAAATGTTCAAGTGCTGGGGGAACCTGACAGCCGCAGGCTGCTTACCCCTTTCACAACCTTACATGTGATTTTCCAATACTCCACCCGAAGGTACTACATTGGTCAGGAAGCGAGTTTTTTTTCCCTCGAAAATTTGGAGTTTTGCCGAACCTTTGCTGTTCCAAGCAAGGTAGGGATCTTTAACATGCGTGACAACACTCACACACGGGACCTCCATTTTACCTCTCATCCGAACGAGGGTGTATTTTTGTGAAAAAGCTCGCCTAACATTTTTCAAGCGGACCGTGTCGGGATTCGAACCTGGGACCTTGGGCGTAATAGTCACACACATACCAATTACGCCACGGAGCCGCATCCCCCGCTTCATAACCACTGAATGTCGGAGAAATGGGATATATAATTGTAAAACAATAGAAAGGAACCGAAATGCATCTAACAAGAAAGAACAGCGCTTATGATGAAAGACATCAAACGTAGAAACAAGAAGAAAATTGCTGAAAGCATATGTGTGGAGCACAGCACAGTATGCCTATGAAATATGGGCAGTAGGAAAAGCAGACAGAAATACGGTATCGGCCTTTTGGAATGCTGTGCTTCGGTTGTATGAGAATGATAGCATGGACAAACAAAGTTAATAACAAATAGAGTATAGAAATAGTAGGGGAAGAAAGATCTGTGGAAAAAATAGGAGACATGAAAGGCAGAATGCGTTCTAAGGCATTTTTGGGGAATATTATGGGATATATTACAAGCAGAGATAGAAAAAAGGAGGTAGATATAGACCTAGATCAGATAGTGATAGATGCAGACTGTGCAAATTCCAGGAAAATGTGTAGGTTAGTTTAGAATAGGAAACAATGACGGTACACGTTTAACCAGTTCCAGGACTCAAGACCTAATGATGATGAGACACATTTTTTTTAGTGTCTGTATATTTGCATAAATTGGATGTGGTCGTCTCAAATGTTTGTACTTTTTTTAGTGATTCTCAACACATTATTGCCAAAATTCCATACATATATGTACTTTTGAAATAATTATTTATTTTGTGTTCAAACCTTAATATTTTTTTATATACTATGAAAAGAAGATCAAGTTTCTTCTTGCAACATAACCTAGCACAAACCCATATCAATCTCTTAAAAAAGTTGGATTTATTTTGTCAATAGTGCGAGGCTCGCATAATTTTGCTATTAGATTTCTTTAGACTCCCATTTGTGGAACAACGCACACATATATAACTCACAGCACATTAAGCAAAACTCAAGTTTTCGAATTTTTAAAAAGATCCTTTCTTAATTTCAGTATACTTTAAGTTAGAGTTGTGATGTGGCAAAATATCGCATAAAACCAACTCAATATGGCACAATCAACAAAAGTACAAAATTCGACAGATGCGTCTAACTTTACACATATTTTTCTCTTATAAATTAATTTTCAATCATTATGGTAATATCTGTTCGATATCTCTACAACAATCAGATGGAAACAAGGGTTGCATTCAATGCAAAGATTCGTTCAGTCAAGTTTGTATAATAATGTAACGTCAATGTCTCTGAATACTTTCACGATGATGCTAAGCGCTGTAATTTATGCAAGTAACGAACGTCTGGGATTTCAAAAGCATCAAGAGTTAGGCCAACATTTTTCAATAATAGAATTGATCGTTTTAACGACCCTTCAACTCTCAGAAAAGTGCAAATTAACAATAACTTGTACATAAAAGCTGTGCAATCGTCTAGCTATACAAATACTTGTATATTTTAAAATAAAGACGAGACGAAATAGGCGTGGACGGACTTGCAGATAATAAAAATCAAGTGCACGTACGTAAGATGTACGATGTAGGTACTGTAATTACAATAAGCTATGATCGGCATTGCCGCCGAGGCCATGTCTGACAAAGGCAGCAAACCGGTCTAAAGCCGCCTGACTTTTTACCACACGTTACTTTTATTTTCATTCTTGTGTATTCGTAATCCTCTCTCCCCTCTAAGCACAGCCGGCATCAGAATACCTGGCCAGTTGTCGGTTAGCCAGGTTACCAACTGCCAATCTGTTAGTTTGTTTAAGATTACAAGCATTTTCAAACCGTTTTTTAAACAATGAACGATACTTTCGTAACTTTGCGATGGTGAAAGTGTTTATTACTCATCTTATCACTAATATTATTGGGGTAAGTTATCAATTTACACACCTTAGTAAATCGTAAAATACGTTAAAATTTTTATTAGACACCTTGAGTATTTAAACACACCACACAAGGGTACTAATTTATTTTATGGTATTTCCATTATCCTAAAGTAATAAAATAGTGTTTGATTATTGTTTTAACATTAATTTATTATTACATTTGCATGATAGTTTAGTTACAAGCTTGGAGCAATTGTCAGGTGGGGTTGGCCTCTCAAGGTCAAGAATATCAAACGTTAACCTGTCGCGATCGCGGAGAAGGGCGCCATCCTCACCGTTGCGTTAAACGCGCCTTTTACACTCGGGGTTTAATTGCGCATGTGTATTAATTCGCTCTTCTGTTCTACAGAGCGTATAAAAAAAATTAAAAAGTGAAGGTTGAATGGCTCAATTCATTCTTTAACGTCTGTGCAAAGCTCACGTATACTTTTTTTGGTATAGATTTAGGAGAGCGTTACTCAATGCACTGACTAAATTTTTGAAAACGGTTGGACAGAACGGTTCGTTTGAATCCAATTATAATTTAATCAGAAGCTATAGAGAAAAATGCACGTCGTCTTCTGGGTTTTTATACCATAATTTGTGGTAGTTTAATAGCAAGTAGGTATACTGAGTGGTGCTCAACAAATTCGGGGAGAGATTCTAAAAGAAAAATTAATATCCTAAGTTTCTATAACAATTTTTGGAAAACTCAAAAATAACATAGATTCAGGTTTTAAAAGAGATTTTCAAAATCAATCTTAAAATATTTTTTTCTGTGTAACTGATTTTTTCACATTGGGTACTACTAATAATGTTCTTCAGTGTACTTGTTCAAAATTTAAGATTCATCCTCCAATACCAAAAGGGACGAGGCGAAATCAACCTTGTCAATTGATTAAGGACTAATAATTTTATTATTTTTGTTTTTTAATAATTATAATTGCGTAAAATATAAGAACATTCAGAAACATGCAAAAAAGGTTTAACTTCAGACATGAGCGGTTTTCGAAAACAAGTTTTTAAAAACTTCTTGTACGCTATGAATAACAACTGCCTTTAATTTACATTAGACATTTTAAACAAAGCACGCCATAAAAAAATGCTACATTTCTAAGGGCGGCCAAGACACCTACATGGGTATAATTTTGAAATACTACGTGTATGTGAATTGTAAATTTTATTTCAAAACCAAATAAGATTAATAATTACATTAATTGTTCAAATATTAAATTTTGACTGATAAGTATTCAACTCAACTCAAAAATTTAATATTTGTATTTGATTATTCAATAGTTCAGACGTAGGTATGTGTTATTTATTAAAATCGACAATAGAGTACACTTTCTATAACAAATTTTCAAAGTGGTATTTTGCTTCTTCAATGCATAAATTAATTCTTCGCAAGGAATTGCAATGAACTCTATAAAATTTTCCCCCTTCCTGTCTAATTTCTTCACAGTCATCAATAACTCTTTGTCTAAGTTCTTGAACGATTTGTGCTGTAGTGCCATTTGCTACAGATTTTAGGTAACCTCGACAGAAATAATTCATCGAGTTTAAGTCGGGTACAAATCCATCGTGTCCAACCCACCTACCAGGAAAAATTTTATTTAAAAATTTAACCGTTGCACTATAATGTAGCGGAGCTCCATCTTGTGGTAGCCACCTTGAATGTTTAATTCAGAGGACCACATCTTCCAAAAGAATGGGCCCCTATTTATTAGGAAATCCAAGCATATAGTCGAAATCAGGAAAGAATGAATGCACGTCTTAGGTTTCTGAATTAAAAAACGACATACTTTCAAATTTTATGCATTAAGTATATTCCCATAGATCCTTTAAAAGTATGTCGTTTTTTAATTCAGAAACCTATGACGTGCATGCATTCTTTCCTGATTTCGACTATATCTCGCTCCTGAGTTTTAGTAGCATGAAATATGGCCCAATTAAGTAATCTTCTATTATACCATTAACAGAAAATTTACTTTGAATTTTGTTTCTGTGTTTGACTGCGGATTTTCATCAACCCATTGATGATCATGATGGAGATTGGTCATGTACAAATCCAGCTTCATTGGTGAAAATTTAACGCTGCAAAAAATTTCGATTGCCATTTTGCACATCCATGATTGTATTACACATGTTGAATTTCGTGTCGCGGAAATCTTTGGACAAAGCCTAAACCTTCTCATTAACGGTACGGATGATAAGGGTTGCTTCTTTAAAACATCGCCAACCGAACTTCTTGGAAAATCTTCCTAAGTAGTAATTAATCTTACGCTTAGAATTTAAAATACGAGTTTTAACTACTTGTGTTCGTGTCCGTCTCTGGCCTACATTAAGGGTTTTGTCTTAGAAGAATCAAATTTTCCCAACTAGGTGTGGATAATATTGAATGTCTGCGATTGTTTAATCTTTTCAAAAATCCTTGAATAGACAAACATCTTGCTGCAGTTACATTGCTGATAGCTACATCATTATACTAATGCATACCTCGAATAATATACATAGTTTTGCAATAAAACTTCACAACTCACTAATACTTCTCAAAATAATTTCCATGTGAGTGTCTTTGTTTTCCTAGAAACGGCGTTTGTTTCTATGGTAAAATGTCGAAAATATAAATTAAAGTAAGGTTTTACTATTTAATCAGTGCTGCAAGATAGTTTTTGAAGCCGTTCTTTTTCAAAAATTACACATTTTGTAAAAATATAATAAATATATTTTTATAGTCTTTCATTTTATGCAATCATGATTATTCAGAAACAAAAAGTAAAAAGTTATAGGTCATTGATCAATTGACAAGGGTAGTTTCAACTTTTGACGTTGGGCGATGAATATGAAGTTTCAAACAACTGCACAAAAAAACTATAACTCTAAGAAATTTAAAAAATCAGTTAAACAGCAAATAAAATATACCAAAACTGGTTTTAAAAATCTTACTTGAAAGCCCTGCAGCTTCGTTATTTTCGAAAGACTTACAGAAACTTGAAACATATATTCCTCTTATAGAATCCTCTCCCGAACTTTTCTGCAAACTGGCCATAATGCCTTTTATATATATTTGGTTAGCTCCTCTTCTTATATAGCCAAAAAGCTTAATCCAAGTAATCGTTTTTAATAACCAAATAAGTAATGGTTGTCTACCGGTGGGATTTGTACTTTTCAAAATAATTTTAGATTATTTTGAAAAGTACAAATCCCACTGGTAGGGACAGCCGTTTACATAGTTATAAGATGAAATGAAAACCCAACTGTAAAGTTGAATTACCATTTCAAATCGAACTGGTAATTGAAAACCGCTAAAACAACAGCTGCAGCAGGATTTGAACCTGCGTTCATTGATTTTCCTGATCAACGTTCTAACCAACTGAGCTATGCATCCAATTTATCAGAATGTGTTATAATTTATACTACTGAAGCTTATTCTTGTTTTCGATTTTCAATTACGTCTTGCATTTAAGGAAATTGATATATATATATATATATATATATATATATATATATATATATATATATATATTGCAATGAGGTTAAGCCTGAACAATCGAGCCCCAGCGTTGGGTTGACATAAACATGCAGTGTTCCTTGAGATTACCTTCGAGCCCTACCGTTGCGAGCCATAAAAATTGTTGTGTAACCTCAAATATATCGTACCCCAATGTTGGGCTGTCATAAATTTGCTGTGAAGTCCATTGAGAAATAAAGTTACACCTTCTTTCTTCTTTTTTTTTAATAAATTTTTTTATTCCAAAATCTCTTGAAAAGCTCCCCGAAATCAGCATACCACGGCTAGCTCTGCTTCCAGCTTCTTCAGAGATACTTACCCATTCTATACATACTCTCTATCACTTAGACTACCAATAAAAAAAATTACCAATCAAATAATTCAACAAAACATACAACCTTTTTATTTATACAAGTCAAAAATTACGTCACACCAGCTCAATATTTACAAAATGGATATAAAACATCTCCATAAATTTTCACAATATCAACAATTAAAACCTTCTAAATTTCCTAAATTTAATATACTTCAACACTGCCTTATATTCAGTTCAAGTAGATGGGCCTATCTTTAAACCCTAAATTGAAATTTACCCTGGTCTATGGTGAACTCAGTATAAACCTTCTTACTCTGAATGCATAAAAAATTGCATTTTCTTTAAACTACTCTAAGACTTGTGTACTCTTCACATCAACATTATACTTCATGTATTTATACCTTCAAATAATAAAATCAAATTGTCTTTTTCATATATACCTCAAAGTAAATTTTATGTTCATAAAATATTCCCCAATTACGTCAAATCACTCTAACACAAAATACCAGCACAAATGTTCAAATAATTCCTCTTTGTTCTGTGTTGACACCTGTATAGTATCCGTTTCACCATTACCCATTCCACACAAACAATAGATCCTAGTTAACCGGCACCACCTGCCACACTTCAGAGAATTGCTTTGTCATTTGTCTTATCTTTAACGCTCCTCATTAAAATTGTTAGAAAACTTTCAACGGTCCCATTCATTTTACTAGAAACCATTTTTTCCACCACATGTTTAACAAACAATGTAACTGCCATTTAGAATGAAGCTAAAAGCTTTTGACTATCTACACTTAAATGTTACAATTTAAACATATCCTATGTACAGTCTGACCTTTGAAATGCTATATTATTACCTTTGCTATACTTCTCGAATGTTTACCTTAAAACGAATTATTCGAAACTAACTTTTGGTTTTCCAAAAATTTTCAAAAAAATTATTAGATTTACCCTGAACTAATTTGCAAAGCGTTTCTAATTACATATGCATGTTTCTACATACTGAATTACTACCTAAATATATCAAATGAATTAATAAAGCTATTTAACACTCAAAAACTACAGAAATATATTTATAGTATTGTGATGTGATAAGCAGGTCATAAGAGTTACTGAGCACCACATTCTGTGAGTAAAACTGACCCAACGCTGAAAAAAAGAAATTTTTTCAGTATTTAATTTTACCCTGTATAATATTTCTAGTAAGATAAACTTATTTTAGTGCAAAAGTCAAACCCATGTTCTAACTAATGTGTAAAAATTTCCTTTAGAAATATTGTTTAAAACAAGTTCTAGCCGGCAAAAATACAAAAGCATTCATTGATTGAAAAACCCGTGTATAAATATTTATTTTGTTGAAAAATGTCAGTTAAAAACAAGTTTTTATTGCATATTTAAAAGACTGTAAAACGAGCCTAAGGCGTAAAGATTCATTCGCTAAAAGACTACTAAATAACTTCAATGTCGAGTTGTCCTCTTTAAAAATATAATTTAAAACTAGTTCTAGCCGGCGAAAATATAAAAACGTCCTTTGATTAAAAACCCGTACTTTTCTAAAATGCAAATTCAATAATGCATTCATCCTCTTTAGAAATATCAGTAAATAAACATTATTTAATTCAAAACATTATAACATAAATGGGAATATCCAAGGCGAGTGATTTTTTTTGGAAGGAGCTGCTTTTTCGAGATTGTTCTTAAAGTCATAAATAATTTGTAAATAAGCAATGAACAGCTAATTATCTTGCTTGAATGAATACATATCAATTTGTGGAACGCGATAATATTGGCAAACTATAAACCAGATAAGATAACTCGTTTTAATGGTCATAAATTGCAACAGATGCTCATATATTGAGCGATAACCAACTATTCGTTCCAAGCATTAGTACGAGTTAGTGAAACCTCTATGATTGCAATAAATTTTAAACTGACAGGCCATTAAAGATAAGAACATAGAATTACAGTTAATTGCTGCATCACTGGATGACTCACACCTAAATTGTAATCAGAACGTTCGAAACTGCTGACGCATTATTATATAAAGCTGGAAATTAATGTAAGCGGGCATTCAAGATTTGAACATATTATTCGACATTTGTTCATTGATAGATAATTACTGAATAACTTTGTATGGAGCGCAACGACGACATGTTTATACCTCCAACATAGACGGTAATTGAACTTGGTGCAAGGTTACCTGCTATTTTAATCTATTAAAATAAAAGTGCTTTCAAACAGTGATGAAGTATACTTCGACATATGAAGACTAATTAAAATGGAAATCTAAAACTGGATCCCGCGATTTTTCGATGTAGTTAATTCTAAAGAAAACGATCTTTAGATAGCAATTATAATCAAAGACAGGTGGTAATAGAGGTATTAATACCAACAAAAAATTTGATAATCCAATGCGCAAGTATAACTTTGTTTTAAACTTAGAGAGACAATTTGTGTATTAATTATTAAGTAGATTAAGCTAGTATAAATTTTTTTGCGCATTGAAAATTACATGCGAGTGGATAATTTTCTTAGCAATTTTGAGGTCAGATCTCGAGGTGGTATGTTCCTTACAAAAATATCTGTTCAAGGTCGCTTATTAACTGCACTGCGGCGAGTTAATTAAAGAATATTTACATTATCCATCGCAAATTTAATGAAAACTTGTGACTTACATATGAAATATTTTGGAGTTTTCTTTCCAAACTTAAGCTGTAAATTGCATTTATAAGCTTTCTCTATATCTGTGTGTAAGTAGATTTCTTAGACAATGTGTGCAGAAAAAAGATGTTTTTGAATGTATCGAGGATTGTTCATAAAATTTTACCCGTAATGTTGAGATTTCTCTTTCATTTCATTTTCGTCAAGTCCGCAGCATATTTATCGCTGGGCTGCTAAGAGATAACGGGCATTCACATTTTCTATTAAGCTAGAATGAATTTTTTAGCATCTGCGACAGGGCGCCTGTACCAAATAATCACAGCAATTTATTAGTTAATAATATGAAATAATAATTTACACTATAAAAGATGGAAAACAGGATTCGGACATATAACCTTCGGTTTCGACCACCGAACTGCTAACCAATTGCGCCACCCCAACGGATATTACAGTTGGAAAGATACACAAATCTAAATTTAAAAACGCACAAACCATACATCAATCTAACTTGTCAATCATATCTGGCATTGCTAAACTTTTAAGTTATGTCAGATATAGGTAGAAAGCGACGGCTGTACGCTAACTATTAAATGCAAATATTGGGTAATTGCACAACGGTATTAGTTAATAAATCGAAATAATAATTTGAAAAAATGTTAAATGTAATTGAAAGTTAGGTTGATGTATGGTGTTGCGTATATGATTTAGATTTGTATATTTTTGCAATTATAATGACCCATCTGGGTTGAGTAATTGGTTAGCGAATTCACGGTCAAAACCGAAGGTTGCAGGTTCGAATCCTGTCCGGAACCTTATATGTTTCATCTTTCAATTACTAGCTCAATTTAAAATGATCATTTAGGCTTTGCGTAAAGGTCTAAATTATTATTTTATCCCATTAACTAATACCGTAGCATTATAATCAACTTGCTTTGTGCTATTACCCCATATTTGTGATGCCATTTGTTCCATAGTTATTCACTAACTTTAAGTTTCTGAATTTCTCTGTACACTTCAGCATATCCCAGTCATGTTGCTTCCACCGTCACAGCCTTGTGCTTTTTATTTTTGTAAATCCAGGCCAAATTTTTCTAATATTTTTCAAATTTGGTTTCATATTGCAGCTGCTGTTTGATTTTCAACTTTAAGAAACCCCAAAGAACTTTTCTTCAATTTTTAATGAAGCGGTAGACACCCTAATATTGTTATCAACTTTTAATATCTAAACAAAGTTAAATTTGTCTATTTAAGTTAAATCTTGTGTGGATTTAATATTATAGGAAGTATGTGGCGAAATTGAAGCTCTTTCTTTATTTGTAGAACTGTGCATTGATAAAAAATTACCATTGCAAATTTCTATAAAAGGTCCCCTTTATGACAGAAAAAAATGTTTGTTCTCTTAATATTTTCGTCTAGCAAATTGTCTAGCGTTTTTTCCTCGCTGTTTTATATAAGCAGTTTTATGATCATTGAAAATTTCATGCGTTTTTATTTTCTTCTTTTTTAAAAGCCCTATCAATCAGTTGTCACGTATCCGACCACTGTTTTTTGTCCTTTCACTTGCTATACTACATTTTCTTTAACGAATATAATCAAATATTTTTTAAAGATATTCCCGATTATAAAACATTTTTATAGTAATTAATAATAATATTTAGGTAGACAACCTGTAAAATTTTATATCTTTTGAAATAAATATCGGTAGGACAGCTTGGGTTAATGAAATATTTGCCATATTTTATTTGGGTATGAATTAATGTTTGATGTTGAGATTTTTAAATGTAGTATGTGATTTTTTATTCCACTGTTAAGTAATGTTTGATTATCGGGAATTTCTAATGTTTATTAATTTGTCCTGCGTTATTTCGTTTTCTTCTGATAACCATTATACGAACTTGCCTTGTATTTCAGATTTCGTTACTCCGTTTTAAAATAATTCTAAATACTAAAGCTTTTATCGAATATTGCCAATTGAAATTCGTATTAAGACTTGACCTGATATTTATATGCTTTTTCTTAGCCGTCGCGTTTATATATATATATTAAATCAGAATATATCATTTATCGATATATATCATATTGGTATATTAATTCTGTATAATTTATACTTGAAACCCGTGCACTAATTTATAATATTATTATAATAGTTGTATGATTATTCGATAATTTCGAACGAACGTATAATGATAATAGTTCATGTCGATCTAGATTATGTATCTATATTCATACGTATCAGGCATTTGACTATTAGTTATGCAATTCTTCATAAGATATAATTTAGAATGTTAGTATACAAACTTGAATCAGTGTAGCTATTTGACTTACACTTACTATGACGTAAAAGATTCGCATAAACTAATTTAAGTAAGTGATTCCATAACAAGCGGTAAAATTAATAAAAAATAAAATTTTAAGTACTTAACACAATTAAGATTGAAATGTCAAATAAATAAAATAACTACAGATACAATTGTATCTGTTTTAAAATTTTACTGTAGTTATTTTATTTATTTGACATTTCAATCTTTTAATTGTGTTAATGTACTTAAATTTTTTTATTTTATTATTTTATTAATTTTACCGCTTGTTATGGAATCACTTACTTTTAAATTAGTTTATGAATCTTTTACGTCATAGTAAGTATGTAAGTCAAATACACTGATTTAAGTTTGTATACTAACATTGCTAAATTTCAGTCTTGAAGAAGTCATAATTGTTCATGCCGAAACGTAGAATATAGTTACAAATTGACGCTGTAGTTTATATATATATATATATACTAATGTCACAAATATTAAACTTGAAACTTTAATTATTTTGATAACAAACAATCTTAAGTGAAAGATCGAATTGTCAGTAAATACATTATTTTAAAACGATCTTGTGATTTTATTTCCAAAGAAAGAGTAGATAAATTATCGATGCGTATCGATACGTATCGCTACGTCTCGATATGTATACTTAATCTACACATCTAAACGTTCCGATACGAATCGCTATATATATATATATATATATATATATATCACGAATCGATACTTATCGATACGTATCGATACGCATCGATACGTATCGATACGTATCGATACGCACCGATACACATCGATACGTATCGATACGTATCGATACGTATCGATACGCATCGATACGTATCGATACGTATCGATATATATCGATATTCGATATATCGATACATATCGATATAGAATATGTATCGATATTCGATACGCAAAATCCCGTATCGCCCACCCCTAATTATAACATAACTGTCAGGTGTAAAATTTCGCTCAAACGTATTCAAATATTTTTCACAAAGTTATATAAATAATTTTAGCAGATACACAATATTTTACAATATTTCTATTGTATCTACAAAACTTTTATGTATTTAGCACAATGAAAAGTAAATGAACTCTACGTACAGTAAACGTTTCCATCGCCTTTGTTGGGGATTAACCGTTTCCGTTGTAAAAGAGTGACCCAAAATCCTTGAAATCTAAAAATATTAATAGCCTTTCTAATGGAGTTATTCCTAGAATAAATTATTAGGGTTGATATAAAGGAATATATAATAGTACGTGAATTCAAGAGGTTCAAAACGAAATTAGGTTTCCTGTATAGTTATCAAGCTATTATGTTTTATTTAGATTTTACAGCATTATAATAAAATTATGCGACTGAATATCTATTTAATTATTCTAATTAATTTAAACAGAATTTAAAACATCGTAACAACAATTTCACGATCAAATAAACTTGCTAGTGTCGTTTTCGATCATACTGATAAAATTTTGCTTGGTCGGTTAGTTTGCTCGATCCCCACCGCAGTTCTGCGTCCTACTCTACGCCCCTGATTTATATAACTTGCATCATCACTGGGTTTCATAATGGTCAATACCTCCATTGTTTCCTATTCTAAGCTAACCTACACATTTTCCTGAAATTCCCATACTCTGCACTTTCACTATCTGTATGCAGTAGTCCCTAAGCTGAGTCTACCTCTACCTCCCTTTTTTCTTTTCTCTGCTTCTAAAATATCCCGCACCATTTCTTCAAGCCTTAACACGTGTCCTATCATCCCATCTATCCCGTTTTTTAGTGTTTTTCCGCAAATTTTTTTATCCCCTACTATTCCTAGTACTTTTTGTTCTTAACTTTGTCTGTCCACGATATCTTCATCATACAGCTGCAGCACCACATTTCAAAGTTTTCTATCTTCCTTTCCTGCTCTCTTCTCCTATACTGTCGACGCTTCACAGCCGTCAGTGCCTGCTGTACGCCATATGTATGCTTTCAGGCAATCTTTTCCTTCTTTCTATGTTTGTTGTCTTTGAACATAGTAGCTGCTTTTTCTTATTAAATGCAGCATGGCCTTGTGCTAATCTTTGTTTTATATCTTTTGCACTTTTCCCACCTTGCGTTATTAGCTTTTAGGTAGCGGAAATCCTTAACCTATTGTAAATTCTCATTTCCTATTTTTTGTTTTAGTTTTTAACTTATAGTCCTTTACATACTAGTATTTTACTTTTATTTTTATTGATTTTCATACCGTATCTTTTTGTTAGTACTGTTTCCATTCCATTAGTAGCTGCTTCTAACTCTTACAAGCTAGATGCTAATTTCCTACAGTTGATTTTCCGATGTTCCACCCAACAATACTACATTGACCAGGCAGCGAGTTTTTTTTTACATGTAAATTTTGAATTCTGCCGAACACTTGCTAATCCAAGTAATATAGGGACTTTTAACGTGCGTGACAACACTTACACACGGAACCGACATTCTACCTCTCATCCGAACGAAGACGTATTTTGTGAAAAATGCTCACCAACATTTTTCAAGCAGTACGTGTGGAGAATCGAATCCGGGACCTTGGGCTTAGTAGCCATACGCAAACCAACTAAGCCACGTAGCTGCCTCTAGATATTGATATTGCTATATATCCGCAAATCTAAGCATATCAATCGTTTGTCCCTTCGTAATAATTCCAAAGCTTTTATGCATTTGACAGTATTCATTGTTTTTTCGATATGCAAGTTAAAAAATAATGGGGATAGCTCACATCCCTGCCTCACCCCTTTCCTAATATTTACTTCTTGCGCTAATTCTATTACAGATGTTTGCTCTTTATATAATCAATGTACTATCCGTCTATCCCTGCAACTCATCCCTATCTTTTTGAGAATTTCTAACATCTTTTCCGGTTTTACATTGTCGAATGCTTTTTCCAAATATACAAACGCTATATACACGCTTTCTTCTTTTTCTATTGTTGTCTCCATTTTCACTCTTAAAGCTGAAATGGCTTCCTGGTTCCCCCTGTTTCACCTAAACCCAAATTGATAATCTCCTAGTATTTCCAACTCTCCTTCCGTCTTTATTCAATTCTGTTAATATTTTTGATACGTGTGCAGTCAAACTTATTGTGCAAAAATTTAACATCTATCATAGTCTCTTTTTTGGATATAGTAACAATGTTATTACGTTTAGAGTCTTTGGGTATCTCGCTTGTCTCATACATATAGCTTACAAGTTGGAATAGGCGTTCTGTTACTGCTTGTCCAGCGGCTTTTAGAATTTTGCTTGCGCTTTATTTATACCCGACGCCTTATTCTTTTTAGGCTCTTTTCTACTAATTCAGACTCATCTCTAAATATAGGATGTCTCAATCCATCCTTTTCAATGTCTGATTTCTGTTCTGGTGCTTCTAGTGTCGGTCCTTGCATATAAAGTTCCTATATATTCTTGCCATCTATCTAATTTTTCTACATTTTCTATAATTATATCTTTTCACGCGTCACATATTTTTTTGCTATAAGGTTTTATATTCCTAACATTTATTCTCATTTGTTTGTATGTTTTATCTGTCTTTCCAATTTCCATCTTTTGTACTTTTTGCTTTTTCTTCGATCCATTGTTCTTTAGCTTTTCTGCATTTGCGAATAATTTCTCATTTTATGGTTTTGCATCTGTTTCCTTGCTTCGTCTGGTTTGTTCTTGTATTTTCGCCTTTCTTTTGCTAAATTCAGAATAGACTTTGTCAACATCGGTTTCTTATCTCTTTTTGTTATAGTCTAGAATATTTCTGGCCGCCATGTCTAAGCTGAATGCAATGTTATTCCATTCTGTTTCTATATCTTAAGTATAAGAAATTTTTTCGATGTCTTTTAACAGTCCGTTTGACTTTTTCTCAAATCTTTTGTGGATATCTTTAATGTTTTTGTTTCTCAAAGTTTCTCAGTTATAATTACTATGTTGTGGTTAGTGTTGAGAGTAGGAAAATTTGCATTGGAATATTTGAAATATTGGAAGTATTTCCGAAAATTTGGCACCTATTTTCGCGAATATTCGTGAAATTATTTTGCATTTTATTGCATAAACTCGCGATAACACCTTTAAAAATAAAAATTTAAATATTTTTGGGTGGGTAATTTTAAAGGTAAATGCGTAATAATTGACAATACCTCAAGTTCTAAGTTCCCTCGGATTTCAAATAGTTATATAAAACGATATTGTTGATAAAAGTAGGTATATAAAAATGCTATCATTTACAAAGTAAGTACATCTTTTAATAAAACCACCTTGTTGTCAAAGAAGAGATTATAGATTCCGTTTTGTGATATTGTTGCGATTTTTTTGATATAAGTATTTTACAGAAAGGAAAGACATCTGCTTTGTTCCTATTACAAAAGAATTTGGGGTTATACTCGCCTCCATGTCCTTATAGTAATATAAAGTTTGTATTTGACACTTTTCTAAAAACAGATATGTTTTAATAAGCTGACTCGATGTTTCCTTCCTGGAAAATAATTAATTCATTTGTTCTGTAGGTTACAATTTTTAGAAGAGTTTCAAGTAAAGCACTTCAAATCGACAGATAACCTATAAAAAAAGACAATGGTTAGAAAATTTTACTCAATTTACTCAGTTTTGTTAAATTTTGTGATTATTTCCTTTGTATTTATTTGAATAAAAATCAATTTTAGGATAGGGTTAACTTGTTAGTGTGAATCTTGTTTATCAATTACTTTCTGTGGAATAACATATTAGCGATCATAGAACTACCGTTTTTTTTCCATTCAAACCAGATTACTGTCATACCCATGTCGAGATAAAAATGTGTCCTTATTTAAAGATAATGTGAATGTTGGAACTATTATTAACCTGCTGTAACTAGGTAAGAACTTGGAGAAAATGTACCATTTGAAATGCACATTACAGGAATTAACAACACGTTATATTTAATTCCTTAAAATTTTAACACCGGCAGCCCATCTAAAACTACACTGGTTAAAACCCTGCTACATACTATTCTACACATATTATTTTAAGTTATTATGCTTCTTTCCTAATATGTATATATATTTTTTTGAATTTTCGTTTATTTTCCGAATATTCTCGAATTTGGGAATATTCGCGAACGTTTTTCAATATTTTCGAAATGTTCCATCACTTGTTGTGGTCAGTGTCTATATTTGCTTAGGGTACCTTGTCTTTATTTGGTTCGTAAACCGCTATCGAACAAGAATGTAATCTATTTGATATCTCCCTACATCTCCTGGCATCTGCTCCATGCATCGTCTTCCAGCATTTGCTATAGTCAAATTGTTTTTGTCACAAAATTCTATCAGCCTGTTTTCCTGTTGTTTTTCGTGCCTAAACCTTGCGTAAAACAATTTATTAAGTAAAGTGGTCATGAGAAATCGATAAAAAATATTTGTAAATTTCAATTTTGATCGCAAGAAGAAGCAGTCGCTAAGGTCAACGACAAAAATCGATATTTTTTCCAAAATTCTAGCACAAGGTATTATGCTCAAAACGTGAGTAGACAGTTTACTTAATTCTGTACAACTTTGATCTTAACTTTCTTTTTAATAGACCTCACAAGGACGGTTGTAGGGCCTGGTGAATTGGTCTACATTTAAATAGAATTATCTGACGTATTACATTTGGAATTTTATGTTCTTAGAATCGTTTAAAAGAGAATTTCTCAATGATCAAGAAAAACTATTAACTTGAGTTTCCTGCTGTTTTTAAAATTTGCTAGAGGGCGCTTTTTTGAATTATATCAGTTTTGTCCATTTACTTAAAAAATCAAATAGAAAGTCATATTAATCCGAAGGTAATTGTATGAAGCAAAAAATAAAGATTTTAGTGAAAACCGCATCTCAATATCATTAATTGTTGCAAAAAATGTCTGCCACGAAAAGAAATATGTATTTATTTCAATTTTCGGATCAAATATCATTTTAAATTATTTCAACTATAAAAATGTCTTCCCCAATGCTGAAGCTTATGATATGCTTAGAATTAACTTTCAATGTTTTAAAAATGCAGGCGTTGCTGAATGTAAATATGCAATGGCATATCCTGAGAGAAAACATTCTACCAAAATAGTATTTACACGAATAGCGAAACGTTTAAAAGAAACAGGTCGTGTGTATCCAATTACGGTGCCTACCAGAAAATGTATAGTTAGAAATGAAAACAATGTCGTGAATGTTTCTTGCGTGTGTTGAAGAAGATGCGCATGTAACTACCATGTAAATTTCTGCAAACTTAGGAATATCTACGACATTGGTGTTAGCATGGTGATAAACCACAACATGTGGTTTTGCATTAGGTTCTTCTAAATATCATATTGATAGAAGATTGAATCATTGGCATTGGTTGAGAGATATGTGCGCCGAATATCCCTTATTCTTGACCTGCGTATTTTGAACAGATGAAGCTACCTTTAGTAGTGACGGGGGAGTAAATTTGCACAATATATATTATTGGCCTGAAAATAATCCTAACTGGAATTATAGGCTCATTTATTTTTAATGGAAATTTGAAAGGAACAACGTATCTACATTTTTTGGGCAACAACCTACCGGAGCTTCTTGAGGATGTTTTAGTAGAAACTAGAAAAAAAAATGTTGTTTCAGTATGACGGTTGCCCAACATACTATTCGTTAAGAGTTTAAAATTAAAAATTATTTAGAAACAACTTTCCCAAATTGCTGGATAGGAAGGAACTTTATTTCCTTGGCCGGCTAGATCCCCAGACCTTACTGTATTAGATTTCTATTTATGGGGAAAGCTAAAAGATATGGTTTTTCAAACACGGCCTATCAATGGCCAGGGCAATTGCTCAAATTCAAAACGCCGCAGGCAGAATTTCTAGAGCTGAAACGGAAGCTGCTGTGTCAAGCACCCGTTGAAAGTTGAAAATGTATTTTCAATGATGGAAAGTACTTTGAACATATGCCTCGACATATGCTATGATAATGTTAAGTTGTTGATTTGTGGTTTTTGTTGTTCACAAGGTATTGTGCTCAAAACATGAATGGATATTTTACTTAATTCTGCGCAACTTGGATCTTAACCTTTTTTTGTAGACTGCGCAATAACGGTTGTAGGACCTGGTGAATTGGTCTACATGTAGATATGGTTATCTGGCATATTCCATGTTGGAGTTTAATGTTCTTGAATCATTTAAAAGAGAATTTGTCAATGATCAAGAAAAACTATTAACTTGATTGCTAGTGTTTTTAAAATTTGCTAGAGGGCGCTTTTTCCGATCATATCAGTTTTTGTCCATTTACTTAAAAAATCAAATGGAAAGACATATTAAGCTCAAGCTAATTGTATGAAGCATAAAAAATTAAGATTTTAGTGGAACCCGCCTCTCGATACCTTTAATGGTTCGTAAATTGTTGCAAAACATGTCTGCCACTAGAAGAAATGTGTAATCTCTGAATAGCTTTAATTCCCATGGCATATGCCGTAACTTTCAAAAGTGTAATTTTTGAGCACGAGTATCCTTTAACTGGCAAAACTCAGTATGTATTTAACATACACACAAAACAAAACAACTACAAAAACCACCAATTAATAACTTAGCATTATCATGGCATATGTTCAAAGTACTTTCCGTCATTGAAAATACATTTTTCAACCTTCGACGGGTGCTTCCTTCGAACAAGCATGCCATTGTGATTGTTAGGCGTGTTTGAAAAACCATATCTTTAGCTTTCCCCATAAATAGAAATCTAATACAGTAAGGTCTGGGAATCTAGCCGGCCAAGGAAATAAAGTTCCTCTTCTCATTCAGAGATTTGGGAAAGTTTTTTCTGAATAATTTCTAATTTCTAACTCCTTTCTCGTGGCAGACATTTTTTGCGACAATTAATGATATTGAGATGCAGTTTTCACTAAAATCTTTATTTTTAGCTTCATACAATTACCTTCAAATTAATATGCCTTTCGATTTGATTTTTTTAAGTAAATGGGCAAAAACTGGTATAATCGAGAAAAGCTAGCTAATTTTAAAAACACCAGGAAAATCAAGTTAATAGTTCTTCTTGATCATTGAGAAATTCTCTTTTAAATGAATCTAAGAACATTAAATTGCAAATGTGATATGCCGGATAACCCTATTGAAATGTAGACCAATTCCCAGACCCTACAACCGTCCTTGTGAGGTCTACAAAAAAGGTTATGATCAATATTGTACAGAATTAAATAAACTGTCCACTCGCGTTTTGAGCATAATACCTTGTGCTAGAATTTTGGGAAAAATATTGAGTTTTATCATTCATCTTAATGATTGCGCCTCCTTGCGGTCAAAATTGAAACTTTAGAATATTTTTCAGCAATTTTTCATGGCCACTTTACTTAATAAAATTTTTCTCCAAAGCCCTAGGCCTTTATACTTTAGTATATATGGCCTCGCGACACACTTAGTGAAACACCTTGATAGTATGGGTTTTATTTTATGGGGAATGTTGGATTTAAACTTACTAATGAATTTACTTGTATAATTTAATATACCGTTTTAATTTAAACATTGTCGAATTAATTGAAGCAGTTGAGGTTTGTATTCTAAACTTATACATATTTCATTAATCATATTATGTTTATTGTTATTGTATATTTTATAAATTTTTTGTTTTATATGTTCGTAGAAAGTTTTTGAATAATTATTTTGTTGTAATGCTTGTTTTATTTTCCTTATATTATTAGGTTTGAAATTTGTATGTGACAGACGTACAGCATTATCTACCAGGTTGTTCCTGACATTTAGTTTTGTATTATGTAGGAACGGTTGAATTATAATTTAAATATCTGCCTGACCAAATATTTTTTGTAAATCACTCTGTAAACATTTTATCCTGTTCATGATAAAAAAAAATGTATATTGTAAAGAAAATGTTGTGGTTTACTTTGGCGAACTGTAATTTTGAATGGAATGAACTAAAAAATGTTTTATCCTGTTAGTAATTTGAATTTCTTGTGTACATATGATGCAGTGATCTATATATCTTTTATAAAAATGGGGTTTATAATTTAATTGTGAAATTACGATGTTTTCTCATTTTTTCATAACTAAGTTGGCTATACTTCAAATGGATGAATCCGTGACCGTTTCAAAAACTAGAAGTAATGTATTATTGAAATTAAAATATGTTGGTTGAAGGCGTAATTTGGTTGCTTGCATGAAATTTTTTAAGGGTAAGCGTGTGGGAGGTTGTATAATAGCTCATTTATTTCTTTGTGACTCAATGCTAATAGTGATGCCCACGAAAATTGCGAGACGAGACTTTTGAAAATCTCGTTTAATCTCGCAAAAGATAAGTTAATCTCGTCTCGAATCTTGTCTCGCACAACAGTCTCGTCTCGTCTCGAACCTCAACGAGAAGTCTCGCGAATTCGCGAGTCTCGCAATACGCTAGCACCAAATTGGGAAAAATCAAAATGCCATTAAACAAAATGTTAGGAAAACTATTTTCAAATCATTTATTTATTATATAAAAAAATTATTTGAAATAACACATTTCAATAGAACTTTAAAATTAAAAACGATTAATTCCTACACAACAAATTATCTCAATTTTACTCAAATTATTCTCCAGAATCTATGCAAAATTGTAAATTAAAAACCACTTACACATATATTTCGTATAAATCGGTAATCCAAAAACTAGATAAAAGATTATTTTCCTTTGTTTATAAATGAATGCTCGGTATAAAAGATGATTTGCTCCGGAGATATTTCCTAGGAATGCCAGTGGTAAATACGAGCCTATTAGCGAATAAAAAAAGTACCTACACTTAAATATTTTTAAAGCCTGCTTCCTGCTTCTCTTTTGACAAATATAGCACTGGTAAACAAGGTTCGTACTTTATTTCTTGATGCTAAATTCAGTACATCAAGGTAGAAACCTTTATGATTCTGTTATTGAGCAAACTAATTAGTCATCAAAGACCAATGATTTTGATCAAATTAGAAGTAGCTTTAACTGCTGAATGAAAATTTTGCCTGTCCAAGCACTAGTTTATCTATCTATCATCCTCACAAGAATCAATAACACGATGTTGCAGGAACTGCGTTTCTATTCCTTAATAATACAATCAATAGCGAGACGAGACTTTTGAAAATCTCGTTTAATCTCGCAAAAGATAAGTTAATCTCGTCTCGAATCTTGTCTCGCACAACAGAGTCTCGTCTCGTCTCGAACCTCAACGAGAAGTCTCGCGAATTCGCGAGTCTCGCAATACGCTAGCACCAAATTGGGAAAAATCAAAATGCCATTAAACAAAATGTTAGGAAAACTATTTTCAAATCATTTATTTATTATATAAAAAAATTATTTGAAATAACACATTTCAATAGAACTTTAAAATTAAAAACGATTAATTCCTACACAACAAATTATCTCAATTTTACTCAAATTATTCTCCAGAATCTATGCAAAATTGTAAATTAAAAACCACTTACACATATATTTCGTATAAATCGGTAATCCAAAAACTAGATAAAAGATTATTTTCCTTTGTTTATAAATGAATGCTCGGTATAAAAGATGATTTGCTCCGGAGATATTTCCTAGGAATGCCAGTGGTAAATACGAGCCTATTAGCGAATAAAAAAAGTACCTACACTTAAATATTTTTAAAGCCTGCTTCCTGCTTCTCTTTTGACAAATATAGCACTGGTAAACAAGGTTCGTACTTTATTTCTTGATGCTAAATTCAGTACATCAAGGTAGAAACCTTTATGATTCTGTTATTGAGCAAACTAATTAGTCATCAAAGACCAATGATTTTGATCAAATTAGAAGTAGCTTTAACTGCTGAATGAAAATTTTGCCTGTCCAAGCACTAGTTTATCTATCTATCATCCTCACAAGAATCAATAACACGATGTTGCAGGAACTGCGTTTCTATTCCTTAATAATACAATCAATAGCATTAAAAATTGCGAAAAATGTTTGCTTAATTTTTATTAACTTGTTTTTGAATCTGAGGTAGATATAAAAATAATACTTATATATAAATGAACTAATAAACAAATTACTGTAGATGGATTTGTCATACTCAAAAAGATTGGAATGAGTTATAGCTTATACAAAGAGCAAACAGCAGTAATAGAATTAGAGTAGGAACGTAGAGAAGTAAGCATTAGGAAAGGGGTGAGACAGGGATGTGCATTATCCCCATTAATTTTTAACTTGTAAATCGAAATGGCAATGAAGAGGCAACGAATACTGTCAAATGCAGAAAGACATTTGGAATTACTATGCAGGGAGAAAAAATTGATATGCTTAGATTTGCCGATGATATAGCGGTATAAGCATCTAGCAAGGAAGAGTAAGAAGCTGCTTTTAATGAAATGGAAACGGTTCTAACAGAGAGATACGGTATGAAAATTAACAAAAATAAAGCTAAAATACTAGTATGCAAAGGTGGGGAAAATAAATCAAAAACAAGAATACAAATAAGTAACAAGAACTTACATGAGGTTAAGGATTTCTGCTTGCTAGGAAACCAAATAACGCAAGATGGGAAAAGCGCAAAAGATATAAAACAAAGATTAGCTCAAGATCGTGCTACATTTAACAAGAAAAAGCAACTATTGTGTTCAAAGACAACAAACATAGAAAAAGGAAGAGATTGCTTAAAACATATATGTGCAGCACAGCACTGTACGGCTGTGAAGCCTGGACAGGAGGAGAAGCGGACAAGAAAAAGATAGAAGCTTTTGAAATGTGGTGCTACAGAAGTATGATGAAGATATCATGAACAGACAAGGTTAAGAACGAAGAGGTACTAAAAATGGTAGACGAAGAAGGAAATATAAGGAAAATGGTAAAAATAAGAGAGATAGGATGATAGGCCACCTACTACGGCACGAAGAAATAGTGCGGAGTATATTAGAAGCAGAGATAGGAAAAAAGAGAACTAGAGGTAGACCTAGGTTAGACTACTGCACACAGATAGTGAAAGATGTAGGCTGTAGGAATTTCAGGGAAATATGTAGGCTAACTCAGAATAGAAACCAATGGAGATACGCATCGAACCAGTCCCAAGATGGATAAACTAATGACGAAAAAAGTAACTGTACTTAAACATTATGATTATTATATGCAACTACAAGTATTGGTTGGACAATATTCTCGAATAATGTTAATTGTGTCAAAGGATTTACTGGAAAACTATTAATTCGACCAATGTGTTCGGGGATATTGGCAGCCACAGGGCGCCTAACCCCCTTCACTGAATCTCGGTGATATAGGGTATAAAATTATAAAACAATAGAAGGGGAACCGAGCTGTATATAGACTGTGTTAGAATTTCAGGGAACTGTATAGGCTAGCTCAGATATAAATAGGTGCAGGTACGTGTCCAACCAGTTTTGAGACGAAATGACGATAAAATAAGCGCAGATAAATCTGATGATTATTATAAACAACAACAGGTGTTGGTTTTAGAATATTTTCAACTAATGTTGATTGCGAGAAGGATATATTGAAAAACTATTAATTCGGCAAATGTTCGAGGGTTGGGGATCTTGGTAGCCGCAGGCTGCTTAACCCCCTTCACATACTACTGAATATCGGGGAAATAAAGTATATATTTATAAACAATAGAAGAGGAACCGAACTGCATCTAACCAGTAAGAACAGCGGCTATGTTCGAAGACAACAAACACAGAAATAAGGAGAAAATTGTTGAAAGCGTATGTATGGGACACAGCACAGTATGCCTGTGAAATACGGGTAGTAGGAAAAGCAGACAGAAAAACGGAAGCAGCCTTTTGGAATGTTGTGCTTCAGATGTATGAGGATGATAGCATGGACAGACAAAGTTAATAACAAATGGGTTATAGAAATAGTAGGGGAACAAAAATATCTGTGGAAAAAATAGGGGAAATAGAAGGGCAGAATACGTTGGCATTTTTGGGGAATAGTATGGGATATATTACAAACAGAGAGAGGAAAGATAAGATATATATGTAGACCTAGATCAAATAGTGATAGATGTAGACTGTAAATTTCAGGGAAATGTGACGGTTAGTTCAAAATAGGAAACAATGAGGGTACGCGCCTAACCAGTTCCAGGACTGAAGACCTAATGATGATGAATAGAAAGTACTGCTTCCTCTGTCCATCTTGATTGTACAGGAAGACTGAATGCGTATGCATTGGCTGTCGGAAGCTGATCTGTCTCGGATGTTCGAAAAAATCTGTACAACGTGGGTCGATAGAGGGGTTTAAGAAACATCTGCCCGAATTTTTTCTTAAAAAAGTTTTTATTTTTACGTTTTTACTTGTTTGGTCTTTTTGTTGCACGTTTTTGTGTTTAATTTTAAGTCGTTGTAAATTCGTAGTTGTAAATCAAATAGTAAAGCTGTCATCCCTTGTCTCGTTATATCCTGTCATAAACCCTCTTTGTGCCTATGGAAATTAGGTTGAAAAGGGATAGTGATAGACACTTGCTCATATAGACATCGAAGGGAAACGTTTGTTGATTCGGTAAAGTGAGTTAAGTCATTAGTGTCCCCGAATGTGATTTTATCGATAAACCCTAAAAGCATAGTGCGTACGTAGCACGTCCAAGAAATAGTCATACAATCCACTTCGTTGAAGAGTAGAAACGACACTTATAGAACAATAGAATACGGCTGAGGTAAGTTGATATATAAAATTATGACTCCTCTCGGGTGAACATCACTTGTTTCAGTTATTATTATTGTTCTTACAAAGTTACACAGTGTATTTTTTGTTTCAAGATCAGAAATGGTTTAAAAAGAAATATGTGTTTTTTTGTACAATAGTTAACAATTAAATATTTTTATTTCAGCATTACGGTATTTTCTTGTTAAAATTGGTGATATGTGCTTCCAAAAGTATCAATTTTATTAGTGCAGCATTTTGATTGCAATTATTTAAATTTCAATAGATTAATTACACTTATCTGTTAGTCGGAGGCTGTGAGACTCCACTTCAGTGGTTAAAGGAAAATAATCCACGTCAGCGATTGCCGCTTAAAACGGTTTAAGACAGGAAAGTAATGCTATAGTGTTTTGCAGCATTTGGTACCTATTTATTTATAGTATTACTACAACATTTTTCCTAGTTTGTTTGTGTGGTCGAAATACAAAAACCCAAGCAAATTTATTCCAAGAAACCGTTTTACATACATTGTTTACAAAAAGTTGCATTATGATTTGTCAGTTGTTGATTGGAGATTAATATCACGTGCTATCTTGAGGTCTGGTTTCATTATAGCTACGTGTGTGTGTATTGTATGTACATATTTGATGGCGTTGCGTCTGCTACTTATCATTGAATTCTTTATGAGTTATAAATATGAAATAAGGTATTACGATGCAGCCTCTAGTTGTGTAACAGTCCAGGTGTAATACTTAAGTAAAATATTCTAAGATTGTGTTGCTTGATCTTGTGCATTAGTTCTAATCTTAAAAATGCAGTTTGCTAATTAAAATTTGTCGCAAAAAATAGTTTACGATGTGCTTTTTCTTATTTTTTTAGCATTTGACATCGAAACTGCATGTGAAAATATAGAATATGTAACGGAAGTTGAATTTTAAATTGTGATCTTGTATGTCGAAATCAAGGTCATTTAGGTGTACTCGACTAATATTAATTTTTGTATGTACCTACAATGTAATTTACGTAAATTCTATAAATGCAAGGCCGCACCGTGAGCTTAGGCCGCCTGTGTTCACGTACCAAGCATATAGAAGGTTAATAGAAAAATATTTTAATATTAGTAAACATAATAGCAAAACAATTTCTACAATTAGTGGTTAACTAACAATTAAATAAACATTAACCTAAAGAAGACCAATAATTATTTATCGTAATAAGGAACACGATTTATAAACGTTTTACACGCTGAGCGTTAATTTCAGAAAACTTTCGGTCAATACAATGAATATTTAATGCATCCAGTATTTCTGAGTGTTTAGATATCTTTGTCAGGTCAATCAATCGTTCTTGAAGCATTCTGGTCCTAGGGTGGTTCTTGATCAAACTCAGCTGAAGCAACTGAACCAGGTGGCGTCAAGATTATTCTTAGTGCAATTAGTGTATTAGGGAAATAATTCTCTAGATTATTTTGTATCAAATAACGTAAAACTTCAAAGTGGCCTCCGATATTTTCTACAAGTAAAAATGATATTTAATTTCTCGAATAGTTCTATTCCATCTATATCTTTCTCATTACTGTCAGTTAATATTACTTCTAAGTCTACGCAGTGTTTCCTCAGAATTTTTTTTCATGTTTGATATGCTGTATAAAAACCCAAAGTAATTAAGGTGCGTGAAGTTAGCCGCAACATTTTTGAATTTTTTAAATAATTTATGTCATAATTAGGCGCCAATTAGGCGCCATTTTGCGCCGCTAAAACTAAATTTTGCGCCATCTTGGCAAACAAGTTATTGATAAAATAAGATTTTTCTGGCCAAGTTCACGAAGCCGCACCTTTTTTCAATTTTCAGAAAATCATTATTCCACAATTTAGCGCCAATTAGGCGCCATTTTGCGCCGTTGAAACGAAATTTTGCGCCCTCCTGTGTATCAAGTTATTCGCAATAAACTATTTTTCTGAACTCTAAAAACGTGAAGTTGGCCGCGACTTTTTTGAATTTTGAAAAAATTTTGCACCACAATTAAGCGGTAATTAGGCGCCATTTTGCGCCGTTAAAACGAAATTTTGCGCCCTTCTGTGTAACAAGTTATTCGCAAAAAACCATTTCTCCAAACTAGCCCAAAATCGTGAAGTTGGCCGCGACTTTTTTGAATTTTGAAAAAAAATTTGTACCACAATTAAGCGGTAATTATGCGCCATTTTGCGCCGTCGAAACGAAATTTTGCGCCCTCCTGTGTAACAAGTTATTTGAAAAAAACTATTTCTCCATACTACCCAAAATCGTGAAGTTGGCCGCGACTTTTTCGAATTTTGAAAAAATTTTGTACCAAATTTAAGCGGTAATTAGGCGTCATTTTGCGCCGTTTTTCAAAAAACTTCATGCTTTTAGGCAGTTCGGATAAATATATTTTTTGAAATAACTTGTTACACCGGAGGGCGCAAAATTCGTTTCAACGGCGCAAATGGCGCCTAATTACCGCTTAAATTTGGTACAAAATTTTTTTCAAAATTCAAAAAGTCGCGGCCAACATTTACGATTTTGGGCTAGTTTGGAGAAATGGTTTTTTCGAATAACTTGTTACACAGAAGGGCGCAAAATTTCGTTTTAACGGCGCAAAATGGCGCATAATTAACGCTTAAATTTGGTACAAAAATTTTTTCAAAATTCGAAAAGGTCGCGGCCAACTTCACGATTTTGGGTAGTATGGAGAAATAGTTTTTTCAAATAACTTGTTACACAGGAGTGCGCAAAATTTCGTTTAGGCGGCGCAAAATGGCGCATAATTACCGCTTAAATTTGGTACAAAAATTTTTTCAAAATTCCAAAAAGTCGCGGCCAACTTCACGCTTTTAAGTAGTTCAGAAAAATAGTTGTTTTTCGTATAACTTGTTACACAGAAGGGCGCAAAATTTCGTTTCAACGGCGCAAAATGGCGCCTAATTACCGCTTAAATTTGGTACAAAAATTTTTTCAAAATTCGAAAAAGTCGAGGCCAACTACACGATTTTGGGTAGTATGGAGAAATAATTTGTTTCAAATAACTTGTTACACACGAGGGCGCAAAATTTCGTTTCAACGGCGCAAAATGGCGCATAATTACCACTTAATTGTGGTACAAAAATTTTTTTTAAATTCAAAAAAGTCGCGGCCAACTTCACGATTTTGGGCTAGTTTGGAGAAATGGTTTTTTCGAATAACTTGTTACACAAAAGGGCGCAAAATTTCGTTTTAACGGCGCAAAATGGCGCCTAATTACCGCTTAATTGTGGTGCAAAATTTTTTTCAAAATTCGAAAAAGTCGCGCCCAACTTCACGTTTTTGGTGTTCAGAAAATAGTTTATTGCAAATAACTTGATACACAGGAGGGCGCAAAATTTCGTTTTAACGGCGCAAAATGGCGCCTAATTGGCGCTAAATTATGGAATAAAGATTTTCTGAAAATTGAAAAAAAGTGCGGCTTCGTGAACTTGGCCGGAAAAATCTTATTTTATCAATAACTTGTTTGCCAAGACGGCGCAAAATTTAGTTTTAGTGGCGCCTAAATGGCACCTAATTATGACATAAATATTTTTAAAAAATTTTTAAATGTTGCGGCTAACCTCACGCACCTAAGTAATTAGAATTTTCATTAAGTAGTGCAAATCGTTCTGACTAGCTCAGTCAATGAAGGAAAAAAAAGACGCATTGTCGCAATTAATTAGGGGAAAACTGAAATTGGGTAGGTTTTTTAGTACATGTTGTAGGGACTGTAAAACACCAAATTCCTGATCTCTACCCCTCTTGCGTTTCACCCCCACTCACTCCCAATCTTTGCAATTACAGTAGTTTGGTTAAGCTCTTGCAGCTTGCTAACCAAAAATGTTGTTTACTTTATTTCTTTTTATTCTCTTTCTAATAAGATTCTCTTCAAATTATGTTATTCACAAATTTTTTGTAGCTAGCGCAGTTTCGCCACAAAACCTAAAAATGTTAAATTGCTAATAAGAAATGCAACTTCAACAGCCTACACCTGTTTACCTCTATGTTATTGTGAAAAACGTTTCAATTATTGCTTATAGACCATTTTTAATTAGCTTTAAAGTGATATACTGCAAAGCTTACTAATAATAAATTGTTACGTAGAGAGCGCATAATATCAGCTCTTGATAATAACAGCGTAGAGCTGTTTCAAAATTTCAACGACCCTGTGATGCGCAATGGAACAAGTGAGAAACCTTTAAAAAAGGATATAACACGGTGTTTATAATTATTTATGGCTCCGGGTTGGGACCGTGTCATTTTATAAATTAAGGTAGACGTTTCACCCACTTTTGTAAGGGACTTAATCAGGACGATAAAATATAATATAAAAACAAAAAAGATAAGAATGATAATATTAAGTAGACAAGAGTGTAAAGAGAAGAGTTACTCCTGAACTAGCAGACTCACTAGCCCATTCAAATCAATTTTCATTTCGGGCCGGACCGGTTACCTTTCTGCGTCGGGCCGGGCCGGGCTTATTAAAAGCCCGGCCCGGCCCGGCCCGAGTCCATCCCTAGAGACCACCCGTATCAGTATTTTTTTTAAGGAACGGTGAGTCGTAGAGAGTTGGGATCAAAAATTTATTATAAAGGTCATATTAAAGAATCGAATGGTGATATTATTATTTCTCGAAAAAGTCAGTTTTGTCCACAATGTCCAGAACTCCAAAATCTTAAATGGCACCATAAGTCGAAAAACGTATTGTTCAGAAGATCGTTAAAAAAGAAGAAAGTTTTGAAGGAAAAATTATTTTACTACTACCGCCTCTTTTAGGTAATATTCGATTAAAGTTATTAAATTTGAAATTCGTTGTTAACAAACAAAATTGAAAAGTTACAAATGTTCAAAATGTCTTCCATTTATTTCTAAACACTGTTTAGCTCTTTAGTTACACTATCAGTGGCTCTAAGTATTTCTCCATTACCTAATGAAAGGCAAGCATTCCGAATTCTCAGCTTCATATCATCTCTCGTTGTTGGTTTTTCTTTATAAACAATATCCTTGATCCGACCCCAAAGGAAAAAATCTAGAGGCGTACAATCTGGTGATCTTGGCGGCCACACCACTGTACTTCCTCTGCCAATCAATCGATTAGGAAATAGTTGATCTATCGTGCTCCTGGCAACTATAGAAAAATGAGCTGGGCAGCCATCTTGCTGAAACCACATTCTTGCTCGCATTAAAAGAGGGGCATTTTCCAGTAAGTCGATCAAGTCGTTACCTAAAAACTCGGCATATCGTATTCCATTTAGAGTTCCTTCGAAAAGTAAGGGTCTATGATAGATCCACCAAGAATGCCACACCACATATTAACACTCCAAGGATGTTGATTGTTAATAGTTTGTAGCCAGTGAGGATTTGTTTGCGACCAGTAATGCGCATTATGAATATTGACTTCTCCGGTGCTTTTAAAACTAGCTTTGTCAGTTTATAAAACTCTCCTAGGAAACTGGGGACCTTTATTTAGTAACCAATTACAAAAAATGACTCGACCTTGAAAATCATTCTCACTTAATTCTTGGTGCATGTGTGTATGTGGTATGGATGGAATTTGTGAACCTTTAAAATTTTGCATACGGAGTATTGGCTAATTCCAGAGTCTCTTGCAAGTGATCTCGTTGAAATATGCGGATCAACAATTACTACAGCGAGAATATCAGGTTCCTTGTCATAACGTACATGTCTTGTAATTCCATTTCCGCGATTGTACGTTGGTTGCACCTGCCCTGTGGTACAAATACGTGCTGCCAATCTCCGAAAAACATTGAATGATTGATGGACACGATGAGGATATCTTTCAGCCGCTCTGTAATTTTTTCTGCATTCTCCCAAAACCATTAACATGTCGAAGGCTTCTAAATTTGAAAAAGGCATAATTTCACTAATTTAAGTTAAGTTAATTCACTTTCTAACGGAATTCACTTTTAACTTTAATCTGTTCCCAAACAGATATCGCTAACCAACAACAAGTTATCAATTTAAATAATGGGTGATTTGACGATAGATTAATACAACAACTGGAATTATTGACATTAAAACGTGTTTGTAACATTGTTTAATTCGGTAACTAGGTTTTAAGTGCCGACTTTTCAATTTTCTTTGTTAACAACGAATTTCAAATTTAATAACTTTAATCGAATATTACTTAAAAGGGATGGTAGTAGTATAATAATTTTCCTACAAAACTTTTTTTTTAACGATCTTTTGAATAATACGTTTTTCGACTTATGGTGCCATTTAAGATTTTGGAGTTCTGGACATTGTAGATAAAACTACTCGTGATGCTGACTTTTTCAAGAAATAATAATATTACCATTCGATTCTTTAGTATGACCTTTATAATACATTTTTTATCCCAACTCTCTACGACTCACCGTTCCTTAAAAAATACTGTTACTGGTGGTCTCATTCACCCTGTATAGTCATAATAATTACTTTAGACAGCATGATTGAAATTTTCATACTTGTCCAATGATTTCAAATAAATTTAATAAAACCTTAAATATATTATTTAGAACAGACACTTAAGTAAAATATTAGTTATTAATATTATTAAGTAATACAAATTGAAAATACCTTATAGCATACACAATCATATTGCGCCTTATTGTAATGGTTTGCAACCAAAGTCATCCTCACTATCATCATCAGGCTAATTCAAGTCTGAAGAATCACTATCGTGGTTAACATTTATTATTAGTTCTTCTATGTCGTCTACTATAGATTCCCTACTAAGGTATTCTTTTTCTGTTTTCTCTACACGAGAATAAACATTTACTCATTCTTGATGACCAACGGTATTGAACTTATTTTCAGCCAACTTCCATACAACCTCTAATTTAAAAGTTGTGTTATTTGCAGCAACATGATTTTTTATCATTGCCCATATTTTTTCAATAGGGTTGAGTTCAGGACGGTATGGGGGCAATCGCAACACTGTATGACCATGTTCGGCTAAAATTTTATCAACAACGTATTGCTTGCACGGAGGCTTATGGTGGTTAATATTTGCATATAGTTCTGATTTTGTATCTTTAAGCTGAAAAGGTATGTTTCTTTTCAGTAACCAACACCTCATGTCTTCTTTTTTCCAAACCGTAGTTGAATTTGGTTCCTCGGTCGCATTATGATATGATGCATTATCCATAACTAACACAGAGTTTGGTTCAAGGTTTTGTAATCATTTATCTTGTAACCATTTACAGAAATTTCTATGATTCATTTCAACGTAATAATCACCACTTTTAAGTCCAGACTTAAAAATTAGCAATGCATTCGGAACAAAACCTTTTTTGCCACCAGCATGTATAATAATTAAACGTTTCGTATTAACTAATGGTGCTTTTGAACATTGATTTGAACCATCGTCCCACGACAGTATGTGAACTGTGCAGGTATGTTTCATCACAATATATATTTCTTCCTTCATATCGATATTGTTGTATTTTTCGTAAAAAATCAACTCCTTTTGCTAGAATTTCTGGTTTTTCAAAGACTTTGCGATTGGCTTGGATCTTTTTCCAACGAAACCCCATTTTGTGCACCAATCGTCTAAACGAATTGATTTTTCCACAGAAATTAATTCCTTCAGATTTGAAAGCTTCAAATACAGCCTGCATTGTAGGTTGTTTATGGTGTGTATTCGGAAATCGATAAACAATTGTGCGTACAATTTCTTCTTCAAATTCATCTAATGTAGACTTTGGACTACTTTTCTTGATAGTTTTCCTTGGTGAGGTAAATTGTTACTTAGCACCAACTGACTGCATTTTGCCTTTTTTAATAATTTTCTTAACAGTTGTTAACCCAGTTGCTTCAGACACTAATTTGCTCAAATTGTTCAGAAAAATCACATCTTGGCAAGCATCCTTCTGCTCTTTCATATAATTGTAAAGATTATATATAATCTCACGGCCTTGGCTATGTACAATTTTTTGAGAATTGCTCATAATAAAGTCGAATCTTACCTAAAATAAAAAAATATGTACTCAAGAAATATTAAATTTAAAAACGTTTACTTACAGTTTCAAAATCAACAACGAAGTGTAGTCTTGTGTAGTCTTGTAACACAAGGAATTTAAACAAAATACAGAAAACAGAAAGAAATAGGCAAGAATTGCAAATGTCAAAATTAAGTGTCTAGAATATGTAGTATCGGCTCGGCGGTAAGTTAAGAACATAGATTAGCTAAGGTTAATATAGATAAGCCACTTTCATAATAGAAACACGTGACTTTTTGCTACATTAATAAACATAAATTTAATCAAAATAATAAATATGATTTAGAACAGAATAATCTAATAAATATAAACATAACCCGTAACGTGGTGAAGTACAGAACAAAAAGTTTAATCTCAAATAAAGTTAAAAATAGGATTCCTAGAATAATCTTGGGGCCCTAGATTTTAAACAGCGCCGCCTGAACGTACTGTATTGCCATTAAAATTCCAATTACAGTGCTGTATATAAAAGTGACTACACCCTGGTTAAGAATTCGTAAAGAAGCAGTGCAATGCTGCTATAGGGATTATTTAATTTAATCTTGTCGTCATATGTTTGCTTTATTAGTAGCAGTTGCGAAATAAAGGAATTTGTAAAAGTTCTGACGCCCAGAAATATTTTTTAGTATGAAAAATGTATAAAAAATATTCATATGGTAACATCGATTTTAAAATTATATTGCAGTAACGTCAAGCTGTTGGAGCCATGACTATTATTCCACAATACTATATTTTCATTTTGGTCTTTAGTTTTGTCAGTAATATTTGGGATTTCTGCGCAGGGGGCTGAGATTTTAAAAGATCTATACCAAAAGAGCGAACGCCGAGCCGTCTGCGTGAGTCAAGCTCACTTTGCAACTCGATTGTTTACTGTTATGTCTATTGCCTGGGTAGAGTTGGTCACCTTGTAGTTATACTTTGCTTATTAATCTAAAATAATACGGCAATAATATCAAAATATAATTTGTAAATTTCCGTACAATAAAAATAATTCATAAAATTTATAATAGCATATAGACTCATTTGCTCTTGAGGTCTAAGCTTTGTTAATACGCTTCGTCGAGTTGTCATTTCGTGTCACTTTTCTATCGGCGTCTGAACGGGTAAGCTGCTATCAGCGAGTTAGTAAAATCAAGATGGTGGTATCCAGGCACGTGGCCTGTAACAAAGTCCGCAAGAAGTTAGAATGGATTGAATCTTCGTGTCTGAAAGTGGTTCCTAGCGGCTTTAGCGTGATGTTTTTTATGTTCCACCTAGAGCAGTTCAGTTGATCCCTGCAGGCCAAAGGAGATAGAATCTCCCCCTCATCGTTAACACGTGCAATATCTCGGAAGCAATATCTAGAAAATTTAGTTTGGGATTTGGAATACTAAATTTTATAGGATGTAATAAAGGGGGAATTGGTTTCGTTAAATAACGTTTGGTTCAGAAGAATTTTCATAGTTCCAGCGATAAATTCGTCCATATTCACGTGTTTCCTGTTTGTACATCGCAGAACGCAGATGTTAATGAAAAATTCCACAGCTGAGGTCATAGTTCGATTTCTTTTTGTCGTACTGTACTTCCACACGTGAGTGATATTTAGTATTTAATCACTTATATAATTATTTACTCGTAATACGAAAAATACAAGGTTGAAGCTTTACCTAGATTAAAGTAACTTAAAAAATTATTTAGTGAAGGAAAGAATTCCGTAATAAATTTGTGGCCTTGCATAAATTTTAAAGATGGCTATGCTGTTTGCTTATCATAATTATTTCACAAACACATAACGTTAACTAAACTGAAAACTTGTTAGTGGCATATGATGTCAAAGAAATATTCAGCTGTCCAAAATTAAATGTCACATGTTGTATGACGCTAATCTAAAATATATTTAATAATTTTGAGGTCACGTACTTTCATTGTTAAACAACGTGATGAATTCTTTTTATACATATTAAGTAAAACTAACTCTATGTTGAAAAATGCTATTTTATGAGATCCTAAATAATTATATTAAATTGTGAAGTCAATGTAGTACTACACCTGGCTGGGAATTAAAATGTGTAATATGAATTATTAAGTGAACTAAGACTTTTTAGAAAATTTATTAGGAAATATTCCATTTAGAGATTTTTATGTTTTTTTTTAATACAAAGCCTTATTGATTTTTTGTTCAATAAAATTAATAGTAGAAAAAGATTATATTAATACAAATCAAGGAATTTAATCAAATAGAATCTATTTTTGCATATCTCTTTTATTATTCAAAATTTAAGTAAGATTTATAGGTCATTCATGAGCGAACATTGTGTGTAATGATAACAAATACCCTGGATGTATATTTTTGGAACTTAAATTCTATTATATTATTTTTGGTAAATATTTTTAAGGACACAAACGGTGTCCATGTTGTGCATTTGTTTGTTTACAGGTTAAGTCGAGACATCTGTATGGCATCTGGTAATTGAGATTTTGGTAAGTGTTTTAGAAAAGTGAAATTCAGGTTTTATGGCTATATTAGTGCTGTTGATATAAGGTTTCCGCATTCCCCTAATACAAGCACAGGTAATTTTTGTAGGTTGTTGTATTGAAAAATACGGTGGCGCTTATTTTTTATATTTTTGGTCATTTGACAACCCATGACCCAAGCTCGTGATCTACCCAGAGCTAACACTGTACTAGCCGTTTATGTCTAAAGAGTTTTTCTTTTCCTCAAGCCGTTTTTCATCCAACTTTACTTTGGGCTTTCATTGTTAATAAGAAATTCTCGACCTTGTGATATCAGGTAAGGGTTTAGGAACTATAAGGGTGCAATTTGTTATCTGATATTCACGAAGGTAATTTTTTTGTTTTCAACCTCAGTTTATAGTTTATTAGTGTTTGTATAACTATTGTATTGTTTGGTTAAATATTCGTTCTCTACATAGTGCTTCTCACCCACCATCATTATTTGACGAAAGTTTATTGCGAAAAGGTACGAAAATCTTTGAATATGGAATCGTTGAGAAAACCTTTGAGGCAAATGATGCTGCCTTTACATGCTGTGATTTGGAGAAAAAAGGTACTTTTAAGGAAATAGTTGAATTATATCTAAGTTATACACTTCGTAAATATTGGAAGAAGGTGACAGTGGTTCGTGATGGGTATCCCAACTACCAAACTACAAGAACAAGAGAGGAGAAATCTTCACATGCAATTTTATTTGATGAAAATACTGTGTGCAACACAAGCAGAGTTCCTTGCAAATTCCCAAAATAACAAAAGGTAATAGAAGCAATCAAATCAAGGTGCAGCGCTGAAGATATAAATATCGTCAACGCAGAAGATGACACTGCCACTGTCGTTGTCGATCAAGCAAGAAAGCATGTGCTAAACAATGTGACCACTGTTGTAGTTGGAACTGAAACTAGTTTGATAGTTTTACTTGTAGCATTAGTTCCTCGGCTTGACTTTATTTGAAGCCTACAAACTTCAAAACCGGCGTGTAAAGTGTACTCTGTAGATTTGCTTATACATCAATACCTCGCTCAGCGAATTTTACTCTTATTTGCTCATTCCATCACTATGGATGCGACACGATATCTGCATTTTATGGACTAGGAAAGATGAAGGCGGCCCGACCTGATATGTGAGTCGATTGAAGCGAAATCCCAAGCTGAGCTGAGTTTTTTACAAAACCAAAGATGAGAAAAGAGAACCCTCAAGAAAACGGAGAACGTTTCATTCTAAGTATGTGCAATTCTAAATTTGAAAACCTCGATGAAGCTCGATATTTCAAGTTCAAACAATTGACTGCAAAATTATCCTTTAAATCCACTTTTGACTTGGCAAACTTCCTCCAACTTCCAACGCTGCGATTCAACATCTTTTGAGAGTCTAACATCAGATTCAAACTTGGTTAGGTAACAAACTTTCTGTAGAAGAGTGGGGTTGGCGATATACAACAACCAACAGATTAATACCGGTACCAATGACTAGTTATTGTACACCAACTGAACTTCAGTTATTAATATCTTCCAACTGCAAAACGTTGTGCGTTAAAAATTGCAGTTGTCGCGAAGCTGCGTTTGATTGCACATCTATGTGTGGACACTGCAGTGGACAGTATTGTAACAATATTTATAACGAGGATGAGGAAATGTTTGAGAACGATAAGTTGTAAACATTGTAAAATAAACAGTACAATAATATTACACGTCATCATAATAAATAATCATTAGTGAACAGTGAATAGCGTGAGGCTAAACATTAAACAATGAGTCTATTAAACTTTATCAACAATTAGTGTGTGATATATAAGTTAAGTTTCTAAAAGTGATAGAGTTAATTATTATTATTGCCCCATTCGAACTGAACGGCCAATTTGAAAACTCTACAACTGTTTCGTCGCTCTTCGGGAAACCGTTATGTTAAGGGTAAGCTTTGTTGTATATCATTTAAAAGCTAATTAAATTATCTATAAATTATAAATGAAACATTTTTCATAATAACATAAAGGTGAAAAGGTACAGGCTGTTGAAGTTGCATATTCTTATTAGCAACAACGGTTTTCTCAATATTATATGTTTTACGACGAAATTACGCTAGCTACAAAAAATTTGTATATTACATTATTTGTAGAGAATTTTAATAGAAAGTAAACAAAAAAAATCAACTCGGCAACTTTATTGGTTAGCGCGCTGTAAGCGCTTTACCAAACTAGTGCATTTGTATGGTTTGTGAGGGGGTGGGGGTGAAAGCAAGAGGACTGTAGATCGGGAGTTTGGTGGTATATAGTCCCTGTTACATATACCAATAACCTGAAAAAATTTAGCTTTTTTCCTAATTAGTTGCGACATGAAACCTTTATTGACTGGGCTATACAGTGAAAGTGAGTCAATATGATCGTATTTAAAATAGCGAAATAAAAACTCTATCTAAAATTCTTTTTGGATCTTTTTCCATCTCATCTTCATGTTCATAATCAAAATAGATCTTTTTCTTTCGACGTCTGACAATTTCCGGTAAACAAAATGCGACATCTGTTTCAAGAAGATCAGCAATTTTTATACCTTCCTGAACAAATTCTTCGAAACTGTCATCTGTTCGTTTTCGCTTGAAATACAGTATTATTTTATTCAATAGTTCCAAGCACTCCGTGATGTTATTAGATATTTCTTGAAACAGCTTACTATGTTAATCTGCAACAGTACGTCATACCATATTACTACAGAACATATAAATTAAAAAGTTTCAATTTTTTTTTGCACAAACGCTGCCTGGTGACGAGTTTTAATGTCTTTGCCAATGTCATCTGAGATCGGGATTAATACTTCATATATTATTTCTAAATCTTGCCTCAGGGGGCGGAGCGTTTCGAATCTATCCTACCCTCTCATCGTGTGTCGGATAATGGTTTTAATGTGAAGTTATTGATGTTTCTTCAAAACATCCCAACGTTGAGTTGAAAATGCAAAAAATAAGTAAAGTTCCTGAACGATTCCATAAAAATCAACAGTTCCGAAATTTATGTTAGCTGCATCTTTTATGATCGAATTTAAACTGTGAAATACGTATGGAACAAAAAACGCTCTTGGGTTAGAATCAAAAAGCTTTTTCTGCAGCCCATTGTGCTTCTCTTTCATGTTTGACCTATTGTTATATTCCTGACCATGAATATTTCTTGGATCTAAATTTAGAGATTCTAAATATTCATGAAGCTTTTGAAATAGATTTTCGGATGTTGAACTAAAAAGTCGACATAGCTCTAGGAAATACGCACGAATTTATTGTTTTGAAAATTGAAATCAACAAATTGTACTACAGTTGCTTGTTGTTTCTGGCGAACTTTGTCTGGTGTGCAGTGTAAAATTATCGAGTAATACTTAGCACCTGCTAGTAACTTTAGTATATACTTTTTAAGTCCCGAAGCTATAATCTCATTTTGAATCTTGTCACTTATGTATGTAGGCGTGGATTTGTTCGTTTCTTTAGATGTTTGAATCCTACGAATCTGTTCATGTAATATTGCATCAAAGTTTGTTATCGTTTCTGTTGTCTTGTGTAAACACGTGATGTGACCATCTATCAAAAGCTAAATTTTGCCTAGGTAGAAATTGAATAACACACAATTTGCAGTATTACATCATACCAGTGCTTCTTTGCTTGATCAAAAAAACTTTTGTCCCTGATTATCAATTGTGGTTTTGCTCTTTAAAGCAAATGCCAGATTTGCAAATGTTTTAAAGCAATTATCGTGCTTTTTGCTTTTTTCATGACGCGATAACAGGAGAGATAGGCGTTGTTACGGTATTCCGTGCGAACAAGAAAAAAAGTAACGTATGCACCGAAAATAGCCCGCATCAGCTACCGCAATAAAAAAAAGGAATTCAAAGAATGCAGTGCTAGCTGGATAGTCGTACAGTGGAATGGTTCACAAAAAAAGAAAATGATCACTTCAAGAGAGAAAATTTATTTACAAAACCTTTAATAAAAACATGTTACAAAAAGGAAAACCAACCTGCGAAGGAAACAATATTTATCCAATATATCCCAGAGAATTTATAAAGTACAAAAATCTTAACAAAAATAAATAATAAACTTCTTGGTCACTTCAACTTAATTTTTAACGTCAATTCAAGTATTCATATAAAAAAATTAATGAAAAATTTGCACCCAAAAAGAAGAAAACGAAGAAATTAAAATTTCCTAATATTTAATTTCTCTACCCTCTATAAATATAAGCGTATTGCATTAGCACATAAAAAGTAGCCCTTATTAATTATGTAATTAAATCCCATATATTGCATTTACTGCAGTGTGAAAAGATCATGAAACGAATATAAATTTAAAAGTCCAATTTTTAAATTAATTCATTTTAGCCGTATGTACAAATAATTACTCTTGAGAGATACCTTGTACCCATAATCATTCTATACTTAGTAAAAGCGAATTTCATTTTAAGATATGCCCGCTATTTATTGAAAACGTACTTCTCTGCATTACGGAAAGATACGTTTTCCGTGTATAAATATTAGTTAGAACACGTTTCATATGCCGAATGAATTCAATTGCGAGCTTTAATTAATCATGTAGTTAACTTTCGTGTGTAGGTATATCACAAATAAAATTTTCATGCTTATTAAAAATACCACTTATGTATTTTAACCTCTATTCTAAAGAAATTAATTCCAGAATTTTTATTATTAATAAACGAATGTCACTTTACTAAGAAATGTACTAAAAACTATTAATTATTAGTATCAAAGAATAAACACCTCGACTCAAGGAACACGTGACTTAAAAAACCATACAAATTATATAAGAACGATTTTAATAGCTTTACGTATTACAGAGACAAGGAGACCGCGCCCATTGACTTTGTGCATTAGTAAAGAATAGACAATGCTTTAGGAGAACCATAAATTATAACAACCGCAATAGCTTTACACTAATTAGATCGTTAAAAACGTTAGAAACATCTTCATTGGCGTTCAAACTGCATTGCGATTCCTTAGTTCTCAAATTCTAAAAATAATATTGTTTGTTCTAATGCGAAGTAATTACATTGGGAATTTTGAAGCTTCTTTAAATCTAAGTTACTAATTTTTATATTCCATAGTCACGCTTGTGAATTTTAATACCCTAAAATTTAATACTTCAAGGTTAGGCTGAAAGGAATTGTTCAATCAAAGCGTATATACATTTGATGATACTAACCATCGTTAAAAAGATCGAAAAGGTAGTAAGACATGCGTCTTAACTAAGATCGCAGGTTGATTACGTAGATCATATGTCGCTTTCAACGTTATGAACTTTTAAACCTGGCTAATTTGTAACTGATCGTATATACTCGAGAGCGTCAGAACACAATTGATTCGTTCATTTTAAACAATTGATAACGAATCGCCAATTGTTAACTTTTGAACACGAAACATACGTTACGAAAACCGTATAGAATATTTAACTCACATGCTATACTTATTGTTAAATGATCATCATTAGTTCTTCGGTCCTGGAACTGGTTAGACAGACGCGTACCCTCATTGTTTCTATTCTGTGCTAACTTAGACATTTTTCTGAAATTTCTACAGTCTGCATCTTTCTCTATCTGCGTGAGTCCGATCTAAGTCTACCTCTACCTCTTTCTTCCTATCTCTGCTTGTAATATAGGAGGTTTGTTCAAAAAGTATCGCGAATTTTGTGTTTTTTCAAAAAGTATTTATTCATTAATATCTATTTTGTCCTTTTCAAAATACTGCTCCTCAGATATAATACATTTATGCTATCGTGTTTCCCAATCCTCCAAGCACTTAAAAAAATATTTTTTTGTGATCTTGTTCAGCTCCTCCTTCGATGCCGTTTTTATCGCTTCCGTTGCGATGATTGAGCTTTGGTTTCCACGTCATAACTATAAACCCCTGATTCGTCACCAGTTATGACCCTCTGGGCAAATTTGGGTCGCCGCAGACCGAGTCCAACACCTCTTTAGCAATGTTAACGCGACACTGTTTTTGTTCGAAAGTGAGCAATTTGGCACGAATTTCGCGGCGACCCGTTTCATGCCCAAATCATTGGTTTAGGTCCTCAGAAACTTCTCTAGCGCTGATTTGACGATTGGCCAATATTATTTTCTTCACTTCACCAATGTTTTCGTCTGTTGTTGATGTGCTGGGGCGTCTAGCACGCTTTTCGTTGTTCACATATTCTCGGTCTTCTGAGAACATTTTGTACCACCGATTAACGTTGCTTTGGTCCAAGGTAGCTTCACATAGGCCAAGTCAACATTCGAAATGAATCCACGCACTTAATTTTGTTTTTCACACAAAATTTGATACAGATTCTTTGATTCATTTTTTGGAACAGGCAAAAATCGAAGACAAGCCAAAACACGTCCTACCAAAATAGCTGTCAACAATTAACCAAACATTCAAAATGGCTGACTTTGTCAGCATAAGTGAGAGACATGTGTACCAACGCCACAAAAAAAATCGAAAATCGAATATACGTAGCCCGCGAAAATTCAAAATTCGCGATACTTTTTGAACAGACCTCATATCCCGCACTATTCCCCAAAAATGCCTTAGAACGTATCCTGCCCTTCTATTTCTCCTATTTTTTTTTGTTTTCCACAGACATCTTTATTCCCTATTATTTCTATAACCTATTTGTTATTAACTTTGTTTGTCCATGATATCATCCTCATACATCTGAAGCACAACATTACAAAAGGCTACGACCGTTTTTCTATCTGCTTCTCTTACTGCTTCTATTTCATAGACATACTGTGCTGGGCTCCACACATATGCTTTCAACAATTTTCTCTTAGTTTCTATGTTTGTTGTCTTCGAACATAGCCGCTGATTTTCCTTGTTAGCTGCAGTTCGGTTCCCCTTCTATTGTTTATAAATATATACCCTATTTCACCGATATTCAGTAGTATGTGAAGTGGTTAAGCAGCCTGCGGCTAACAAGATCCCTCAACACTTGAACATTTACTGAATTAATAGTTTTTCAATATATCCTTTCGCACAATCAACATTAGTTGAAAATATTTCAAATCAACATTTGTAGTTGTTTACAATAGTCATCAGATTTAAGTGCAATTCGATTATTTTTTTCCTCATTAAGTTTTCCGTCTTGAAACTGCTTGGACGCGTACCTTCACTTTTTTTATTCTGAGCTAGCCTACACCGTTCCCTGAAATTCGCACAGCCTAGATACAGCTGTTTCCCCTTTTGTTGTTTCCTAATTATATGCCCTATTTCACCAAGATTCAGTGGCATCTGAAGGAGATTAAGTAACCTGTGGCTACCAAGGATCCCCCAACACTTAGACATTTGCCGAAATAATAGTTTTTTAGTAAATCCTTTTGCACAATTAACATTAGTTGAGAGTATTGCAAAACCAAAATGTGTATTTGCTTATAATAATCACCAGGTTTAAGTACAGTTATTATTTTCGTCATATGGTTTTCCATCTTGGAATTGGTTGAACGCGTGCCTTTATTGATTTCTATTCTTAGCTAGCTTGCACATTTTCCTGAAATTCCCACAGCATACATCTTTGACTTGTGTGCAATAGTCTGCTTAGGTCTACCTCTACCTCTCTTTTTTCTTATCTCTGCTTCTACTATATTTCGCACTATTCCCTCATGCCTTAGTACGTGACCGATCATCTTACCTTTCCTATTGTTTACTGTTTTCCAGGTACTTCTTTCTTCCCCTACCATTTCTAGTACCTTTTTGTCCTTAACTTTGTCTGTCTATGATATCATCATCATACGTTTGTAGCACCACATTTCAAAGGCTTCTTTTTCCTGTTCTTTTCTCCTACTGTCCATGTTTCAAAGCCGTACAGTTCTGTGCTCCACACATGTTTTATTAAACAATCTTTTCCTTGTATCTATGTTCGTTGTCTTTGAACACAGTAGCTGCTTTTTCTTGTTATGTGTAGGACGACCTTGTGCTAATTTTTGTTTTATATCTTTTGCATTCTTCCCATCTTGCGTTATTTGGCTTCCTAGGTAGCAGAAATCCTTTATCTCTTGTAAGTGCTCGTTACTTGTTTGTATTCTAGTTTTTAATTGCTTGTAACTGTTCCTTGCTAGAAGCTAATACTGCTATATCAAGTGCAACTCTAAACATATCAATATTTTGTGGTTTCATAATAATTCCAAATGTTTTCTTGCATTTGACAGTATTCATTGCCTCTTCTATGTATAAGTTCAAAATTAATGGGAATAGGGAACATATGTCTCACCCCTTTCCTAATATTTACTTCTCTACGTTCCTGCTCTAATCATATTCCCGCTGGTTGCTCTTTGTATAAGCTATGTACTATCCGTCTATCCCTAGAACTCATTCCAATCTTTTTGAGTATTTCGAAAAAAAATTTTCCATTTTACATTGCTTGCACCTGATCTGTACCCGGCGCCTTACCATTTTTCAGACCCTTTAATACTAATTCAAACTGATCTCTAAGTATTGGATATCCCAAGTCATCATTTTCAATGTCTGATTCCTGTTCTAATGCTGTTAGTTCCTCTCCTGCATATAAATTCTCTATTTATTCTTGCCATCTACCCGCTTTCTTTACATTTTCTATAATGACTTTTCCTCCCACGTTCTTTATATTTTTGCTATATCGCTTTATATCCTTAAAATTTATTCTAATTAGTTTATATGTTTTATCTGTCTTTCCTATGTCCATCTTAGTTTGTACCCTTTTGTTCTTTTCATCAATCCATTGTTCTCTAGCTTTCCTACATATACAAATAATTTCCCATTTTATGGTTTTGTATCTCTTTTTTCCTATTTCTCTAGCCAGCATGTCTAAGCTGGACTTTTTTTTTTTTTGTGTATACCCCAGAATATCTCTTGCCGCCATGTCTAGACTGGATTTAATGTTATTCCATTCTGTTTCTACTTCCTTAGAATAAGAAATTTTCCCGATATCTTTCAGCAATTCATTTTACTTTTTTTCAAATCGTTTGTGGATATTTTTATCTTTTAGTTTCTCAAAGTCAAGGTGCCTTTTTCCGTTGTTTTTTTTTCAAGTTTTAAATTTAAGAGCGGATTTCATAATTACGATGTTGTGGTCAGTGTCTATATCTACTTCTGGGTAGCTTCTACGGTCTTTTACTTGATTCCTAAACCGTTGTCTAACAAGAATGTAATCTATTTTATATCTTCCTATATCTCCTGGCATCTTCCATGTGTATCGTCTTCTAGCATGATGTTGAAATAATGTGTTTGTGATGGTTAAATTGTTCTTGTCGCAAAATTCTACCAGCCTATTTCCTTTGTCATTTCTCGGGCCAAACCAAATAAACCTACTACCTCTCCTTTCCTACCCTTACGTACCACTGCATTTATCACGATGTCGAAATAATTTGTTTGTGATTGTTAAATTGTTTTTGTCGCAAAATTCTACCAGCCTATTTCTTCTCTCATTTTTCGTGCCTAAACCAAATAAACCTACTACCGCTCCTTCCCTACCTTCACTTACCTCGTAATTATTAAATTTTCTTGTCCTTTTACCTATCTTAAGTATGTCTTTAATATCTTTGTAGATCGCCTTTACCTCTTCCTCGTTGTAGCTAGAGGTGGGCATGCATACTTGTATTATTACTGTATTTACCGGTGTAGATTCTAATCTAACCATGAGTACTCTTTTGTTTGTTTGTAAGTTATTTTCTACACGTTGTCCTATCTGTTTTCTCATAACTATTCCCGCACCCAAATTTCGTTCCTCTGATCCTGTATGAATTACCGTAGAGTCTCCACTCCAAACATTCCCCTCCTCTGGCCAGAGAACTTCGCTGATTCCTTCTATGTCTAGTGCTAACCTATCGATTTCAATTTTTAAGTTCTCTAGCTTACATACTTTCTTCATACTTGTAACATTCCATGCTCCGATTCGGAAAATGTTTCCTGCTTTTCCTTTAAACTATTCGATCACTTCCTCCGAAGTAGTCTCCTTCCGTAGATCTGAATGGGGGACTATTTTAACTCCGGAATCTTTTACCCTAGAGGAAGCCACCATGTTACAATTTAAGTACGCTGTGTATTTGGGAGGTAATGTGGTGGTTTCCTGTTGCCTTCCAAATCGCAGTAGTGTGTCTTAGAATGCCATACCGACCTCTACGGTCTCTGCCATTCTAAGTACCAAAAAAGCTGCTATCCTTTTTCGGGGACCTGTTTTAGTCTGGTTCCTCACTAAAGACCCTACTACTGTGGTTGGATTTGTATTTTCGCTCTTTAGATCACTGGAACGCGGAAGTCATTTCACCCGTTCTAGTAATCTAGGACTTCTTTAAGATGCAGGTCTGGAGCGGCATTGTTAAATGTAAATCAATAAATGTTCTAAATTAAATACTAATGTATTGTTATAATATGAATGAAAACGTCTGTATTTTGAAGGTGCTTTATCAGTCCAAATTTAATTGAGATACGCCAGCAGTAACCCAATAAATTATTTTAGATATTATACTAAAAAATATAAGAATGGAAAACAATACGTTGCAGTAATTATTAATGATTACATTTTTTTTTATTACAATGAGCTACAATTTTTGTAAAAAACCTCAGAAGGCTTGTTAAAATTTGTTGGTGATGTGCTTCTGAATTATAATAATTTGAGTTTAACCTAGTCAACAGCAAGAGATCGTCCAGTTTTTATATAGGGATTCGTAAAAGATGACGTGCTTTTAAAGTCTAGAATTGGATTGTCATCTGTTGTCAACAACACAAAATTGTTCATGGAGCCATGTTCAATCAGCTGATTTTATTTTTTAGAGTAGATGAAACCTAGTGCGATTTTTGGAATTTGTTTACATTTTTAAAATACAGTTTACTATACAGGGTGTAACAAAATAAGTGTAAAACATTTTAGGGGGTGATTCCTCATCGTAAAAGAGATAGGGTCTTTCATATAAAGAAATTTCATTGGAACATCCCTTGTTAAGATACAGCCCTTTAAAGGGAGTACATAAAATTTGTTTTTCATTTTTTTACAAACACTAAAAAAGTTACAAAATTGAAATTAAGGTGACATTTTTTACTATCAAAAATACACTTACTCAGTAATTTATTTGGTTTACCCCATGGTTGTAAGGGGTGGAAAACGCAACCCCTAAAATTTATTTCCAATGTAACTTTTGTCTTATTATTTGTTTGCCATTTAAAAATTTATTTCCAATAGCTTATTTCATTCTAAACAAAAAATGTCTCTTGAATTTTTTGCCCAAAATTAACCAGTTCGCAGAAAAAAATTATTTTACAAACAACTACAGAGATACATCGTCATAAGACGAAAATGCGCCGACGTCTAGACGCCGACGACATATTGAACATTTACTGTTTTGTTATTAATAAATTAGTTTTGTTTATTCATCTTTAATCATACTATGATGCAGGTAGTAACTACAAAATAACAATAATATTCTAGTTCGCATTTATGACGATGAATCTCTGTAGTTGTTTCTAAAATAATTTTTTTCTGCGAACTGGTTAATTTTGGTTAAAAAATTCAAGAGAGATTTTTTGTTTAGAATGAAATAATCTATTGGAAATAAATTTTTAAATGGCAAATAAATAATAAGACAAAAAGTTACATTGGAAATAAATTTTAGGGGATGCGTTTTCCACCCCTTACAACCATGGGGTAAACCAAATAAATTACTGAGTAAGTGTATTTTTGATAGTAAAAATGTCACCTTAATTTCATTTTTGTAACTGTTTTAGTGTTTGTAAAAAAAATGAAAACACATTTTATGTACCCCCTCTAAGGGGCGGCTGTATCTTAACAAGGGATGCTCCAATGAAGTTTCTTTATATGAAAGACCCTATCTCTTTTACGATGAGGAATCACCCCCTAAAATGTTTTACACTTATTTTGTTACACCCTGTATTTAATTTTGCTCACAAAATGCCTGATTATTTAACGAATTCCCCGACATTATCTCAACGAATTGTTAAAATTTCTCATTCGTGTTAACAATTTTTTGAAATTTAGAAAGTCTGAATTATTTAGTGTAGTTATTTTGTGAGGTTTGGTAATACGGCCAACTAAAATATTGATATTAACTGTCTGCGTTCAATATATCTCCACAGTTTCTCATAGCCTAGCTTATGACACTGTGTGTAAGTAAAATTAGTGTAGTAACTGGTGTTATTTAAAAAAAAATACCAAAATTCTGTGGCAAGGAGCGAAGGTGATCGCCCTAACCGCCATGTATTTAAATTTTATTATAGGTAGCGTTGAATTCGAATCTTATTGTTTGTTTATGCAAAGAAATTAATTATAATATTTTAGAAAATACTTCTTTGGGGCTTGTGTATTTTAAGATCTTCTAGGTGATATATATTTGTTAAGTAACTAATTAATATGAGGTTATCCGGTATTTAGATGTATAATTAAATTCGTGTGGAAGGATTTCTTTTGTCTTTCTGTTAGCAACTAAATGTAAAACGAGTCCTCTACTGAAATTTTTCTTTGTTTAAATTATATTCAAAAATTGTGAGTACCTGTTTCTGTCCATTTTGTAAACCCACTAAAATAAATATGCAGTACTGTATTAATTATCTACCAGAATATAATTTACGACTCTTAGTTTGAAAAGAATATTAAGGACTAATTTGTTGGTTGACCTTTATTCATTTTTCCCAAAAAATTATTCAACCTTGTACAAAGCAAATTTCAAATCAAATGTTTATACAAACGATGTTATTAAACAACTTGGCTGCCTATCTTGGAATGGAATAATGCATAATAAAATCATCTTGTTTCTCAATCCGGTCTTGCGTCGAGCCCCCGGTTTTTCTAATGCTAATGCTATTTACTCTTCTATTTCTTGAACGTGAACTTGATGCCATTTACCTCGACTCCAAGGTCGTGCCATGCCGTACGCCTTTCTAATTCTAGAATGTCGTTGGATTTGATCCTGCATTTTATATACATAATGTCAATTGAAAAATTCAATTTGCATATCCTTTGACAAATGATACGTGTATGGCATTTATAAACCATAATTTTCAGCTGATTTTGTTTATAATAAATTTTGAATATTTATAGAAAGAAATGTTGAACTATTAATAGAAATATTAATCGACAATATAAAAATGCTGGTATGTGGAAATGATTGATTGCGAACAACTTTATGTGCTATAAAAACTGTTCAGGGCCATATTTTCCATTGTGATCAAGTTCATTATTTAAAGTTTCACTTTCTATGACATCTAGAGGTATCTATAAAATACGTTTGCAATAAAGGATTTTACTTAACAATGCATATCTATTGGCTGCCAGCCAACTTAAGATAGGTAATAATTTTTAAAATGTTAAAAGTTGGACAATTCCTTTTTGATACTTAAGTATCTGCATGAAGTGTTTCTTGAAAATGTCAAAATAATTAATACTGAAGGCTTAATATCAATTTATATGCACACCCCACACAATTTAATAAGAATCCTTTAATTAATAGCAAAATTACTTTAATTTTATTTTGTATTCGGTTGCGAGCACATCCTCTTGGATAAGTTCAGACCGAACAGTCCCAATTTCTTTTCTGCACGTTATATTACAAATTTATTGTCAAACATCTTTTATAACTCTTGCACATCTAAGCACTCGTAGCGATATTGCAATTTTAAGCTATTAGATGCTACTTATGTCTATGCAATGTTCTCTGTGGGTCAATCGATGTGTTGCGCGCAACCCTTATGTCATACACCTCATTTGATTAACATTCGAAGATACAATTTTCTGCCAAATTGATCCTGTATACTCGGACACGTCTAGGAGTGAAACGGGAGTTTAATTATCCGAAAGAACCAGAACTGCTTGTCCAGAATTTATAAAATTTTAGGGAGGTAGAACAACAGTTGAGCTTCGATAATAATTGACTCTCCTATGAAATTCATAGTGATTTGTGAACGTATAGTTGGAACCAATGAAATTTGCATGTGACTCGTAGCAATGCATAAAAAATATATGTTATACTTGTGCTACTAATTTTACCACTATAAAAAAAAGCTATTGAAAGGAGCGTCTTCTCAATGCTGGTATGAAGAAACAGCAAGCGTGTGTCTAACTTTGATTCATACAGTTTGTAAATTTATTTGTGCTTTTGAACTTTTGAAGGTTAAGTCAAAACTATTGCCATTTCTTATTGACACCCCAAATTCTTCGTAATAAACATTTATAATACTTGTCCTAATATATAAAATTATTTTGAATGACATTTGACTTTAATTTGGTACGTTTAAAATGTTGTACAGGGACTAAGCTAACTTGCATCTGTCAATGTTGGTCTATAATCTAAAACCACATTGAATTGTGAAGCTTGCTAGACATGCCTTTTTATAGTATTGCATACGATTACGAACAATGAGCGATAAGCAACTTTGGTGGGTTTTAACTGTATGTGAGTGTATAAGAGATAGAATAGCTTTGAGCTATTAATTAGAACATTCCTTAATTACGTTTTAATTGATTTGTTCTTTGTATCATTGCAGTACCGCCAGTTTCCAAAACAATTAAATAATGGATATCATTACTTGATTGTCTATCTTATTTTACGTGTGGCCTGTATTCACTCATATTTAATCATGTTGACCGCATATGTAGGCATCCATATATTGATACTTCGATAGGCCATCTGTGTTTTTTAGAAATTTATTCTTTGGAACAGTAAACAAAAGCTCCCGTAGCACACTTAAAGATATTGGAATAATTATGTAAACAGTATGATTAATATATTTATTTGTATACTATAAACGTACGTAGTACAGCTTGTTACATATAGAGAGGAAAAGATATTAACGTTGTTTAAGTATCTTTTAATTACCTTGATTTAATGTTACTGTATAACAATTTATTAACCATCTCGCTTAACTCTTTTGTACCACATTGTACGCTATACATATTAGCACACATTGTGGGGAATAAAAAGATGACCCAGCTCGATTAGAATACGAGACTTTCCGATTATGAAGTCAAACGCAAGTACTAGACCATACCTGTTATATTCTAAGTATTAGATGTTTAGCACACTAAATACCTGTTTATACTAGCATTGTTCAATAGAAATTGTGTGGAAGAGCGTTTTCAATTTGTCGCATCATTTAAATGCAATGAAAAATGTACTTTAATTAACAACAATAAAAGAATATACAATGCTGGCGCTACTGCATCCTAAATTAAAACGTGTTTATTACTTTTGATCATATTTAATGCGCTTTTCTGTATACAAATAGTAAAGAATATTACCCCTGAAAGAATTTCTTTTGTTATTCTTGTGCTCACCTCTAGTCCCCAAGGTAGCTGGCACAAATCTTTTTGTTACGTACTAGGGTAAAGAATTCAAAGGTCATTAGAGTCAAATTAGCATATAATACCTTCATCATCATCATCAGGTCTTCAGTTCTGGAACTGGTTAGACGCGTACTCTCATTGTTTCCGATTCTGTACTAACCTACACATTTCCATGAAATTTGCAGTCTGCATCTTTCACTATCTGTGTGCAACACTCTGATATAGGTCTACCTCAACCTCTTTGTTTCCTATCTCTGCTTGTAATATATCCCGCGCTATTTCGCAAAAATGCCTTAGAACGTATCCTGCCCTTCTATTTCTCCTATTTTTTTTTTGTTTTCCACAGATATCTTTATACCCCTACTATTTCTTTAACTTTTTGTTAACTTTTTCTGTACATGCTTTTATCCTCATACATCTGAGACACAACATTCCAAAAGGCTTCTACAGTTTTTCTGTGTGCTTCTCCTACTGCCCCTATTACATAGACGTACTATGCTGTGCTCCACACATATTTTTTTAACAATGTTCTCATTATTTCTATGTTTGTTGTCTTCGAACATAGCCGCTGCTCTTTCCTGTTAAATGCAGTTCGGTTCCCCTTCTATTGTTTATAAATATATACCCTATTTCCTGGATATTCAGTAGTATGTGAAGGGGGTTAAGTAGCATGCGGCTACCAACATCCCCCAACCCTTGAACATTTGCCGAATTAATAGTTTTCCAATATATCCTTTCCCACGATCAACATTAGTTGAAAATATTTCAAAACCTACACCTGTAGTTGTTTATAATAATCATCAGATTTAAGTGCAACTATTTTTTTCGTCATTAGGTTTTCTGTATTGAAACGGGTTGGACACGTGTCTTCACTTATTTCTATTCTGAGCTAGCCTACACCGTTCCCTGAAATTCCCACAGCCTAGATACAGCTCGGTTCCTCTTCTGTTGTTTCCTAATTATATACCGTATTTCACCTGAATTCAGTGGCATGTGAAGAGGGTTAAGCCGCCTGAGGCTATCTAGGATTTGCCGAATTAATAGTTTACCAGTAAATTTTATTGCACAATTAACATTAGTTGAGAGTATTGCGAAACAAATACCTGTAGTTGTTTATAATAATCATCAGGTTTAAGTACAGTTATTTTTTTCGTCATTAGGTTTTTTATCTTCGAATTGGTTGGACGACGAGTACCTCCATTGATTTCTATTCTTATCTAGCCTGTACATTTCCCTGAAATTCCCACATCCTACATCTTCCACTATCTGTGTGCAACAGTCAAACCTAGGTCTACCTCTACTCTTTTCCTATCTCTTCTTGTAATATATTCCGCACTATTTACTCATGCCTTAATATGTGGCCTGTCATCCTATATTTCCTATTTTTACAGTTTTCCACTTACTTCTTCTTCTCCTACCATTTCTAGTACCTCTTTGTTTAATTTTGCATATATCACAAATTGTGACCCATTTTAAAGGGTATATTTTTGCATTGTACTCCAGGTTTACCCAAACAGTCTGTTTTAAATTTATGTTTTAAGATTTTTCCTTTTTCTTTTTTTTTTTTAACCGTAACCCTTTTAAATGTTTCTGCCTTGGAAGCTTTGTTTAAATTGGCGCTCCTTCTTTTCCTTTTTTTTGTTTTAAGACAACATTCCCACATTTCTTAATTTTTGTAATTACTTACAAAAAAATTAAACAAGTGGTGTTGCTTATATGCAACACCATGCAATAGAGGGTTAAGAACATTCCTTAATTACTTTTTAATTGATTTGCCTTTGTATCATCAGTGCAGCACCGCTAGTTTACAAAACCATTAAATAATAGATATCATCATTTGATTGTCTATCTTATTTTATGTATATATATATATATATATATATATATATATATATATATATATATATATATATATATATATATTGATACTTCGATAGGCCATTTTTGTTTTTTAGAAATTTATTCTTTGGAACAGTAAACAAAAGCTCTCGTAGCACACTTTAAGATATTGGAATAATTATGTAAACAGTATGAATAATATATTTATTTATATGCTACGTACATAGTGCAGCTTGAAACATATCGAGAGAAAAAGATAATAACGTTTAAGTATTTTTTAATTACCTTGATTTAACGTTACTGTATAACAATTTATTAGCCATCTCGCTTAACTCTTTTGTACTACATTGTACGCTATACATATTAGCACATATTATAGGGGCTAAAAAGATGACCCACCTCGATTAGAATACGAGACTTTCCGATTATGAAGTCAAACGCAACTACTAGACCATATCTGCTATATTCTAAGTATTACATGTTTAGCACACTAAATACCTGTTTATACTAACATTGTTCAATAGAAATTGTGTGGAAGAGCGTTTTCAATTTGTCGCATCATTTAAATGCAATGAAAAATGTACTTTAATTAACAACAATAAAAGAATATACAACGTTGGCGCTACTGCATCCTAAATTAAAACCTGTTTATTACTTTTGATCATATTCAATGCGCTTTTCTGTATACAAATAGTAAAGAATATTACCCCTGTGTAACGTGCATTTTTAATAGTTTAACATTTTAACAATGAGTAAATACATTGTTTTTGGATCGCTGTTTGTATAAAGTAAATACTTTCGAATAGTTTTCAGATTTGTATGCGATTTGACTCGCGTGTATTAATTTTAAAAGATAGTTTAATTGTAAATTGGATTACTCGTAAATTAGTTTCCAACTTATCATTAATAAATAAAACCGCTGTAATTAATATGTGGATATACAAGTCTAGATAGGCGATAAGAAGTTGTAATAGCAACGAGTTGATATAACCAGATTAGCAGTTGTAGTTTGTTCTTGGTTCTTAGATATTAATTACGTGAACAATACTGTTTCGTCTTTGCTTTAAAAATAGTGAGAATTAATGCGATATGAATTCTCGAATTGTGCATGAATAAACGCGGCACGATTTTAGTCGTTTCTCTTGTAAAATAACCGTTGTATATTAACAGAGTGCAGTGTAGTTCTGATGCCTTTTTAAGGAAGTACGCTTTATAAACCACAAGTGCGGTTGTAAGGTCATTGACGGACAGTCTTTAGTGATTACGCGTGCTTACTGATTGTTTTTTTGTTGTTTTGTTTGTGAGATAAAAGTTGTATGGAACATTGACAGACGGTTTTATTGCCTGCACGTGCTTTACTCATTATGGTGTTTGTTTCTTGCTTTGTCTTGTGATATTTAAACTGTGAAGATCGGATTTCCGGGAAAGGAATCTGAAAAAGAAAAAGGTTGCTTTTTGTAAATATGTATCTCATTCACCGGTAAATACAGTTGATACTGTAGTTGCTGAATTTGCTAACACCGCAGAATCTAAAATAGATCATTGCTGGCACAAATTTCGTTATTAAAAAGCATTAGATTTTTCTTTGTTACCCTATGTAGCAAATAAAACACCTCACGTTACTGTTAGTTTAATGTAAGAACTTATCAGATGACATGCATTTCATGGTGCCTTGAAAGTTCTAAATTGTTATTACAATTTGTACGGTTTGTGTTATAAAATATTTCGAAATTAATGTCTCAGGAAATAAAATTCACAAGAAATTTATCCATGCTACATAGCTCCATCAGCATGATAATGTCTGCTGTGAAACGCGTAGGTGTGAGTTAGTGTAAAGTGTAAGCAATTCCATCCACACCCTCACAGTCAAGGGTGCAGTGCTTTGTTAGTGTAGGACATCGTGAATCCCCCATTCCAATTACAAGGAAGCGTTACTAAAGGACTTTCTGTAAGTTGAACTATTTCCTACTTAGTATTACTTTAAATATCTACCCGTTGTTTTTGCCATATCTTCGTCGTTCTGAGACCTTTTACAATAGAACTGCAAGCTTTTAAAAAAAAAGAGAAAAAAAAACCAATACTACTAGAATTACTCATATCAATTGTGTCTTATCTTTTTATCTTTTATTAACATGTTATCTGATTGATGTTTAATTGGTGTGTGAGGAAACGTTTCTGCTACTCCCCAATATTACCTCACTTTGTGATAAAAAATTTTGTAATGCTTTTACCGTTATTATATTATATAGTTTATCTAAACAGTTTTATTTACATTCTACAAAGTACTGAATAACTTAGACTTTTCATTGCTGCTATGCTTATTCTTTTTTTTAGGTTTGCTTAACTATTTTTCTTGCAGGTATTATCTCTAACTCCTTACAGCCGCGTACATTGTATGTTGGCCTGCTTTCTACAACCCCCCCTACTCTCCGATTGAGCCCGGCCATTTCTTTGATTTTCTTTGTGTTACGCACGAATTACGTAACGTAACATTTTTGGCGCCCAACGTGGCTGCCACGAAAAAAAAACGTAACAAATTTTGACGCCCAACGTGGGGCTCGATAAACGTGGGGCACGATAAACGAGGGGCCCGATTTTTTTTTCTCCTGCCCGATTTTTTTTGATTTGCTCTTGATTTTTTAAATATTTTTTTATTATTGACCTTGATGTTTTTTTGACATTGATTTTTTTTGGTGTATCGGCTCGAAATTATTTTTTTTCCTTCTCATTGGAACTGGATTTTGTTTGGTAGTTAGTTATTTCGTTAATTTGGTTTCTCTGTCGAACAAGCCTAAGAATTCGTTTTTGTGTATTTAAATATTTGAGTGTTGTTTGTCGATTCTGTAATAATGGATGACTTTTGGAGATTAAAAGTTGATCGGTTACATGAAGTTGAACTCAAATATGAAGTCGGTTCTCGTGGGTTCGATGCAAAGATACCTGTATCCGAACTTCGTAAATCCTTTAGGAATATTTTGAAAATGGAATCTTCTGAAACTCTAAGTCCATTTAAATCTGGTATCGATTTTCTACGAAGAGTAAAGATTTTAATGGTGATATTACAACTGCCGACGGCCAACGTATTATTAGCCTTGCTATGCATCTCAAAGGGAGAATCCAACGCATGAATGTTACTTCTGACGCTGAAACAGTAATACAGCGAAAGTTGTTGCTATGTGTTAGTAATTTACGCAGTGATTGCGATAGATTATACCGTCGCTTTAGACGTTCTTCCACTTCACCTAGGGTACCACTTGTTTCTACGGCTACTACTAATCCGACTATTACTGATACTGAGGATGATCTTACTTCTGCTGAATCTTCTGATGAATTACCTATACCTATATCTATTTCTAAATCAATTGCTACGTCCGGTTATGGACAGCTGGTGTCTAAATGGGACTTAAAATTTTCGGGTGATGACCGTATGTCATTAAATGCATTTCTATTACGCGTGGACGAATTATGCTCGGCACGCAACGTTTCTGCTTCTCAACTATTTTATTCGGCATCAGACTTACTTTCGGGAAAAGCTTTAATTTTATTCAGAGCGCATAGAAAATCCCTAACTAATTGGCAAGATGTTATTCGGCTATTAATGGAAGAATTTCAACCCGTTAATTACAACGAAAAACTTTTGGAGGAAATAAAGCAACGTACTATGGGTCCCTCAGAGTCTATTGGTGTATATTTAGCTACGATGGAAAATTTATTTGCTCGTCTAACAGTCTCTCTCTCTGAACTACAGAAACTCGATATTATTTTACCAAATCTTACCCCTTTCTACCAAACCAACTTAGCTTTGCTTGATCTGAATACTATTACGGAACTTTTGCGTATAGGTCGCAGACTAGAACAGCGCAAAATACAAGCCGATAATTTCAAGTCTCCTCCTGCTCTGAACTTTTCTCAACTCCTAGAGCCTGACTTAGCTTATACAGGTCCTGTGGTCCGCAGCAAACTTACGTCCGCTTATGTCCCTCCCCGTTCTGGTGTTACTACTTCGAAAACCCTTACACCTGGTGCAAGTGATGCTCCTAAAAATATTTCTAATTCTTCCGTTACTTGTTGGAACTGTGGCCAACGAGGACACAAGTCTCCTTCCTGTACTAAACCTCAAAGACTTCATTGCTATGGTTGTGGTAAACCTAACGTTACCCGTACCAATTGTACGAGTTGTAACAAGAATTTAAACTACCGATCGAGTCGCTAAGCCGAGAAACCGACCCGATTCCTTCTACAATTGTCTCGGTACCTATTATTTCCTCAGAAAATCCTTTTTCTGGTCTTGATGACCGATCTAAATATGTTCTGGATTTTATTTTAGCTAGTTCTCGTGAGGACGACAGACCTTATCTTACTGTTACTATTTTCGACATCGAATTTAAGGATTTGCTTGATTCTGGCGCTTCTCGTACTATTATTGGTGGTCCTGGTTGGGATATTCTCTATTCTCTTTCTTTGCCTTTGTCCCAAACGGAGATCCACAGCTGTACGGTAGCCAATGGTCAATCTTGTGACATTCTCGGGTCACTTACTTTACCCATGTCGGTCGAAAATAAAACTATTCTTCTTGACGTCCTAGTCGTTCCTTCTATTTCTCAGTCTCTGATCTTAGGCATTGACTTCTTGAAATCTATGGGTGTTGTCCCGGATTTTCGAACGGGTCAATGGACTTTCTGTTCTTCTTCTACTGTCTCGATCAGTCAGATCAATGCTCTTTCCGATCTGTCGATCATGCAACAATCCGAATTGTCTCGTATAGTCCAACAGATGTTTCCTAAAGATGATACTTTACCTTTGGGCTGTACTAATCTCATTGAACATCAGATCCGTACTACATCTAGTCCTATCAAGCAACGATATTATCCCATGTCCCCTACGGTACTACGACATGTCAATCAAGCTCTGGATGAGATGCTAGAAAATGGTGTTGTAGAACCATCTAATAGCGCTTGGTCTAGCCCTATTGTTATGGTACCTAAGAAAGATGGCACATATCGTTTCTGCATCGATTTCAGAAAGGTCAATGATGTTACAGAAAAGGATGCCTATCCCCGTCCTTATATTTCTACGATTCTAGACCGTCTTAGAGACGCAAAATTCTTAACTAGTTTGGACATTCGCTCTGCTTATTGGCAAATACCTCTTTCTTCTAATTCTAAAGCGATTACTGCATTTACGGTGCCTGGTAGAGGTTTATACCAGTTAACTAAAATGCCATTTGGTCTTCATAATTCTCCAGCGACATTTCAGCGACTTATATATCGTGTGCTTGGTGCTGATCTCGAACCTTTCTGTTTCGCATACTTAGATGATGTGATCATCGCTACCCCTACTTTCGAACAACATTTGGTGGTACTACGGAAAGTGCTTTTTCGTTTAAATTCTGCAGGTCTTACTCTTCGCAGAGATAAATGCATTATATGCCGACCGGAACTCCGTTATCTGGGTTACGTAGTAAATCGTCATGGACTCAATGTCGACCCAGAAAAAGTTTCGGCCATTCTTAACTTCCTCCTCCTACTACTGTAACTGAAGTACGACGCATAGTTGGTATGTGCTCGTGGTATCGTCGCTTTATCCCAAATTTTTCTGCTCTTACTGCTCCAATTACTGCCTTGACTAAGAAAAATTCTAAATTTAATTGGTCTTCGGAATGTCAGCAGGCGTTTAAGCTGCTGAAAGAACACTTGGTAACGGCTCCAGTGATGAGTTGTCCTGATTTTTCTTTGCCCTTACTATACAGACTGATGCCTCCGATTTTGGTCTGGGTGCTGTGCTGACTCAACAACAGGGTGATGACGAAAAAGTCATTAGCTACATTAGCTGTTCTCTTAAAAAGGCGGAACGCAACTATAGCGCCACCGAAAAAGAATGTCTTGGTGTTATTTGGGCAATTGAGAAATTTCGTCTCTATATCGAGGGTTCTCACTTTACTGTGATCACGGATCACCACTCGCTTATCTGGCTGAATAATCTACAAAGCCCCAACGGTCGTTTAGCTCGTTGGTCTGTACGACTTCAACAATATAACTTTACCATCGTACATCGTAAAGCTAAAGAAAACATCGTCCCCGATGCCTTATCTCGCTCAGTACCTAAAATTGACTTAATTGACGACTTTCCTAAATCTTCTATTACTCTGCCAATTTTGGATCCTTGGTATCTTATGCTACGGACTCGTGTTAATTCCAACCCTAAACTATACAGTAACTGGCATGTGGAAAACGAATTACTATACAAACATGTAAAATCTAAACAGTCTTTGCTCCAACCTCCGCAAGACGATTGGAAGTTAGTAGTTCCCAGCGAACAACGGAATAGGGTTCTATACGAAAATCATGATCTACCTACTTCAGGTCACCCTGGTGTCCACAAAACTGTCTCTAAAATTTCCATGCGTTACTATTGGCCTAAACTTAGAGCCGCTGTTGCTCGATACGTCCGTCGTTGTAAAATTTGCTCTGCACACAAAGTCGAACAAAAGAAACCTCCTGGCTTTATGTCTCCTCGTGCTACTGCCACTCGTCCTTGGCAAGTCCTATGTACTGATATTGTCGGACCTCTTCCTAGATCCTCTAAAGGTAGTTCTTTCATTTTAGTTGTTGCCGATTGTTTTACCAAATATGCTTGTTTCTTTCCTCTACGTGCATCTACGGCCGCCGCTGTTGCTCGAACCATTGAGGAAAATATTTTCCTGGTATATGGTACTCCTCAATATCTAATTGCGGACAATGGGGTACAATTTCGTAGTAATATTTTTACTAAACTCTGTGAATCTTATCGAACAAAAATTCTGTTTAATACTCGCTATCATCCTCAGGCGAATCCGGCCGAACGTATTAATAGAGTCCTGAAAACTATGATTTCTTACGTTTCTGATAATCAACGTCGGTGGGACGTTAACTTAGCAAAAATTGGTTGTGCTATTCGAACGCTTAAACATGAGGTTATTGGTTACTCCCCGTATTTTGCTCTATATGGTCGTGAACATGTTCTTTACGGCGATCATTTTGGAAAACCTCTTGATCCTGATGATGTTCTTATGGATCCCGAACGTCCTATTCCTCCTACTGACTTAGTCAAATTTGAGTCACTTCGTGAAGAAATTTCGAAAGGTCTTTCCTTAGCATACAAGAAAAATGCTAAACACTACGATCTTCGTCGCCGTCCCTTAACTTTATCTCCTGGCGATCGCGTGTGGAAACGCAATTTTGTTCTTTCGGATGCTACTCGCTACTTCAATGCTAAACTTGCTCCCAAATATGTGGGTCCCTTTACTATTAGAACTAAACTTTCTCCGTGGACCTATATCTTAGCAGATGATTCTGGTAACGATCTGGGTACTTGGCATATTAAGGACCTCAAACCCGATAAAACTTTAGACCCCCCAGACATTGATCCTGAACCTCCGGATCCTGATGGGCTCCCTACGGCCGATTCAATTTTGACCCCTACGTGTCGCTATCCCTAATGACTTTTTTTTTTTTTTGGCTTATTGGTCTTGTGTTTTCTCTGATAAGCTTGTGTCCGGAAAACACTGGCGCCCACTTTATATTCCTATTCATCTTTTTGTAGCTAGCCCATCCCGTTACTTTTTCTTCTGGCTAGTTCCACCATTTGTTCACTATTTGACTATTATAGTCGCTTTCTACATCCATTCCTTGAGGTAGGCTTCAGATCTATTTTCTTTTCCTTTAGGTATTTCGACTTGGTCGCTTTTGTAGGTCTGTTAGCCATACTTTGCTTGAGTAATCGTTTCATACGAATCTGTGTTACCTCAGTTGGAAGTATTCTAGATGGTGTACTAGTTTGCCTCTGCCCTTTACTCTGTCTTGGTTCTTTCTTTGCTGCACACTTGAGGTTGACAGTTTTGTCGTCTAGTTGGTTTGCTACGAGTTTTCTTCCTCGTTTTTTTTCTTTCCTCTTGGTTTCTTCGCGGGAAGCCAAAACTTTTCTTTGAGGTGGAAAACAGATATGTCCCTTTTGGAGACATCCGTCTTTTGACGCTTGTGAAAGTAGCTATAACCTTTAATCCTCATTGGGTGTTTACTTAATGCTTTCTTTACCTATTCTGTCGTTGTTGGTTACGATAGATGACTTTGTCTTCTTTTGAAAAAAAAATGTTCTTTTCATATACTGGTGTTGGTCCTTCGAACCGGATAAAAATAATTTTTTTGTTTGGTTCCTTGTCTGTCGTTTTTCTTTTTTTCTTTCACCCCGACGTCTTTATTTTGCTAGGGGGCAATTTGTAACGTGCATTTTTAATAGTTTAACATTTTACGCTTTTTCCCAATGAGTAAATACATTGTTTTTGGATCGCTGTTTGTATAAAGTAAATACTTTCGAATAGTTTTCAGATTTGTATGCGATTTGACTCGCGTGTATTAATTTTAAAAGATAGTTTAATTGTAAATTGGATTACTCGTAAATTACTTTCCAACTTATCATTAATAAATAAAACCGCTGTAATTAATATGTGGATATACAAGTCTAGATAGGCGATAAGAAGTTGTAATAGCAACGAATTGATATAACCAGATTAGTAGTTGTAGTTTGTTCTTGGTTCTTAGATATTAATTACGTGAACAATACTGTTTCGTCTTTGCTTTAAAAATAGTGAGAATTAATGCGATATGAATTCTCGAATTGTGCATGAATAAACGCGGCACGATTTTAGTCGTTTCTCTTGTAAAATAACCGTTGTATATTAACAGAGTACAGTGTAGTTCTGATGCCTTTTTAAGGAAGTACGCTTTATAAACCACAAGTGCGGTTGTAAAGTCATTGACGGACAGTCTTTAGTGATTACGCGTGCTTACTGATTGTTTTTTTGTTGTTTTGTTTGTGAGATAAAAGTTGTACGAAACATTGACAGACGGTTTTATTGCCTGCACGTGCTTTACTCATTATGGTGTTTGTTTCTTGCTTTGTCTTGTGATATTTAAACTGTGAAGATCGGATTTCCGGAAAGGAATCTGAAAAGGAAAAAGGTTGCTTTTTGTAAATATGTATCTCATTCACCGGTAAATACAGTTGATACTGTAGTTGCTGAATTTGCTAACACCGCAGAATCTAAAATAGATCATTGCTGGCACAAATTTCGTTATTAAAAAGCATTAGATTTTTCTTTGTTACCCTATGTAGCAAATAAAACACCTCACGTTACTGTTAGTTTAATGCAAGAACTTATCAGATGACATGCATTACATCGTGCCTTGAAAGGCCGTAGTTCTAAATTGTTATTACAATTTGTACGGTTTGTGTTCTAAAATATTTCGAAATTACTGTCTCAGGAAATAGAATTCACAAGAAATTTATCCATGCTACATAGTTCCATCAGCATGATAATGTCTGCTGCTGACACCAGTGAAACGCGTAGGTGTGAAAGTGTAAAGTGTAAGCAATTCCATCCACACCCTCACAGTCAAGGGTGCAGTGCTTCGTTAGTGTAGGACATCGTGAATCCCCCACTCCAATTACAAGGAAGCGTTACTGAAGGACTTTCTGTAAGTTGAACTATTTCCTACTTAGTATTACTTTAAATATCTACCCGTTGTTTTTGCCATATCTTCGTCGTTCTGAGACCTTTTACAATAGAACTGCAAGCTTTTAAAAAAAAAAGAAAGAAAAAAAACCAATACTACTAGAATTACTCATATCAATTGTGTCTTATCTTTTTATCTTTTATTAACATGTTGTCTGATTGATGTTTAATTGGTGTGTGAGGAAACGTTTCTGCTACTCCCCAATATTACCTCACTTTGTGATAAAAATTTTTGTAATGCTTTTACCGTTATTATATTATATAGTTTATCTAAACAGTTTTATTTACATTCTACAAAGTACTGAATAACTTAGACTTTTCATTGCTGCTATGCTTATTCTTTTTTTTTAGGTTTGCTTAACTATTTTTCTTGCAGGTATTATCTCTAACTCCTTACAGCCGCGTACATTGTATGTTGGTCTGCTTTCTACAACCCCCCCTACTGTCCGATTGAGCCCGGTCATTTCTTTGATTTTCTTTGTGTTACGCACGAATTACGTAACGTAACATTTTTGGCGCCTAACGTGGCTGCCACGAAAAAAAAACGTAACACCTGAAAGAATTTCTTTTGTTATTCTTGAGCTCACCTCTCGTCCCCAAGGTAGCTGGCACAAATCTTTTTGTTACGTTCTAGGGTAAAGAATTCAAAGGTCATTAGAGTCAAATTAGCATATAATACCTTCATCATCATCATCAGGTGTTCAGTTCTGGAACTGGTTAGACGCGTACCCTCATTGTTTCCGATTCTGTGCTAACGTACACATTTCCATGAAATTTGCAGTCTGCATCTTTCACTATCTGTGTGCAACATTCTGATATAGGTCTACGTCTACCTCTTTTTTCCCTATCTCTGCTTGTAATATATCCCGCGCTATTTCCCAAAAATGCCTTAGAACGTATCCTGTCCTTCTATTTCTCCTATTTTTTTATTGCTTTCCACAGATATCTTTATACCCCTACTATTTCTTTAACTTTTTGTTAACCTTTTCTGTACATGCTATTATCCTCATACATCTGAGGCACAACATTCCAAAAGGCTTCTACAGTTTTTCTGTGTGCTTCTCCTACTGCCCCTATTGCATAGACGTACTATGCTGTGCTCCACACATATTTTTTTAACAATTTTCTCAGTATTTCTATGTTTGTTGTCTTCGAACATAGCCGCTGCTCTTTCCTGTTAAATGCAGTTTGGTTCCCCTTCTATTGTTTATAAATATATACCCTATTTCCTGAATATTCAGTATTATGTGAAGGGGGTTAAGTAGCATGCGGCTACCAACATCCCCCAACCCTTGAACATTTGCCGAATTAATAGTTTTCCAATATATCCTTTCCCACAATCAACATTAGTTGAAAATATTTCAAAACCTACACCTGTAGTTGTTTATAATAATCATCAGATTTAAGTGCAACTATTTTTTTCGTCATTAGGTTTTCTGTATTGAAACGGGTTGGACGCGTATCTTCACTTATTTCTATTCTGAGCTAGCCTACACCGTTCCCTGAAATTCCCACAGTCTAGATACAGCTCGGTTCCTCTTCTGTTGTTTCCTAATTATATACCGTATTTCACCTGAATTCAGTGGAATGTGAAGAGGGTTAAGCCGCCTGAGGCTATCTAGGATTTGCCGAATTAATAGTTTACCAGTAAATTTTATTGCACAATTAACATTAGTTGAGAGTATTGCGAAACAAATACCTGTAGTTGCTTATAATAATCATCAGGTTTAAGTACAGTTATTTTTTTCGTCATTAGATTTTTTATCTTCGAATTGGTTGAACGACGCGTACCTCCATTGATTTCTATTCTTATCTAACCTGCACATTTCCCTGAAATTCCCACATCCTACATCTTCCACTTCTGTGTGCAACAGTCAAACCTAGGTCTACCTCTACCTCTCTTTTTCCTATCTCTTCTTGTAATATATTCCGCACTATTTACTCATGCCTTAATATGTGGCCTGTCATTCTATATTTCCTATTTTTTTACAGTTTTCCACTTACTTCTTTCTTCTCCTATCATTTCTAGTACCTCTTTGTTCTTAACTTTGTCTGTGCATGACATCTTCATCATACGTCTGTAGCACCACATTTCAAAGGCTTCTATCATTTTTTGTCCGCATCTCGTACTGTCCAGGTTTCACAGCCGAACAGTGCTGTGCTCCACACATATGTTTTAAGCATTCTTTTCCTTGTTTCTTTGTTTGTTGTCTATGAACACAGTAATTGCTTTTTCTTGTTAAATGTAGCATGACCTTGTGCTAGTCTTTGTTTTATTGCGCTTTTCTCTTCTATTTTTCCTATTTTTTTTTTTTTCACAGACATCTTTATTCCCCTACTATTTCTATAATTTTTGTTAACTTTTTCTGTACATGATATCATCAACATACATCTGAGGCACAACATTCCAAAAGGTTTCTACCGTTTTTATGTGCGCTTCTCTTACTGTCCCTATTGCATAGATATACTGTGCTGTGCTCCACACATATGCTTTCAGCAATGTTCTCCTTATTTCTATGTTTGTTGTCTTCGAACATAGCTGCTGCTCTTTTTTGTTAAATGGGGTTCGGTTTCTCTTCTATTGTTTATAAATATGTACCCTATTTCCCCGATATTCAGTAGTATGCGAATGGTGTAAGCAGCCTGCGGCTACCAAGATCCCCAACCCTTCAACATTTGCCGAATTAATAGTTTTCCAATATATCCTTTCCCACAATCAACATTAGTTGAAAATATTTCAAAACCAACACCTGTTGTTGCTTATTATAATCATCAGATTTAAGTGCAATTATTTTTTACGTTATTAGGTTTTCCGTATTGAAACTGTTTGGACGCGTATCTTCACTTATTTTTATTCTGAGCTAACCTTCTACTCAGTTCTCTGAAATTTCCATAGTCTGTCTACAGCTCGGTTTCTCTTCTATTTTTCCCTAATTAGATACCCTATTTCACCAGAATTCAGTGGTATGTGTAGACATTTGCCGAATTAATAGTTTACCAGTAAATCCTTTAGCAGGAGAGTATTGCGAAACCAATACCTGTAGTTGCTTATAATAATCATCGGGTTTAAGTACAGTTATTTTTTTGTCATTAGGTTTTCCGTCTTTGAATTGGTTGGACGACGCGTACCTCCATTGATTTCTATTCTGATCTAGCCTGCACATGTCCCAGAAATTCCCACATCCTACATCTTCCACTGTGTGCAATAGTCTAACCTAGGTATACCACTACCTCTCTTTTTTCTATCTCTGCTTCTAATATATTCCGGACTATTCCTTCAAACCTCAGTATGTAGCCTATCTTCCTATCTCTCCTATTTTTTTTACTGTTTTCCATATACTAATTTATTCTCCTACCATTTGTAGTACCTCTTTGTTCTTAACTTTGTCTGTTCATGATATCTTCATCATATATCTGTAGCACCACATTTCAAAGGCTTCTATCATTTTCTTGTCCGCATCTCCTACTGTCCACGTTTCACAGCCTTACAATGCTGTACTCCACATATGTTTTAAGCGATCTTTCCCTTGTTTCTATGTTTGTTGTCTTTGCATACAGGAATTGCTTTTTCTTGTTAAATGTAGCACGATCTTGTGCTAATCTTTGTTCTATATCTTTTGCGCTCTTCCCATCTTGCGTTATTTGACTCCTAGGTAGCAAAAATCCTTAACCTCTTGTAAGTTTTCGTTACCTATTCGTTTTAATTTATTTCCTTTGCTTTGCATATTAGTACTTTAGTTTTATTTTTGTTAATTTTCATACCGTATTTCTTTGTTAGAACTGTTTCCATTTAATAAAGAACAGCTTCTAACTCTTCCTTACTAGATGCTAATACCGCTATATCGTCTGCAAATCTAAGCATATCATTCTCTTGTGCTTGCATAATAATTCCAAATGTCTTCTTGCATTTGACAGTATTCATTGCTTCTTCGATGTACAAGTTAAAAATTAATGGGGATGGGGTACATCCCTGTGTCACCCCTTTCCTAATATTTACTTGTCTACTTTTTTGCTCTAATTCTATTACCGCTGTTTGCTCTTTAAGCTATGTACTATCCGTCTATCGCTAAAACTCGTTCCAATCTTTTTGAGTATTTCGAACATTTTGTCCATTTTACATTGTCGAATGCTTTTTCCAGGTCCACAAACCCTTCCACATCGCAATAGTGTGAATACCTTCATCAATCGATATTATACCTTCAGACGTGTAAAGTATACGCCACTAACCTCCAGCTATGTTAAGTACTCGTTTAAAACAGTGTTGCGGATGCGTTGTCTTCGCCAAATGATGCGGACCCGTTTAAATGCATCCATCAACTGTTGCGGGAGCGTTTGAACGCCTTCACCAAATGTTGCAAAAGAGGTTTAGCTTCGGAAAGGTTTGGGGATCGTAGCTAGGGTTTGCATTGCCACAACACACACATTGTACAATAAATTAGACACTTACATCTATTAACAAAGCGAGAAAAATAGTTTCTTCATACAATAAAGCCTGAAATCTAACAAAGATATAAAATAATACTTATATTTTTTGGTTGACTGACTAACTGTCTTTTGATTAACTAACTAACTAACTTTAACTTCAACTTCGATTAACTTTCTATTATTTAACTAACTTTTGACTATTTATTATTAACTATTCATTATTGTTAACCCCTGACTGAGTAATATCATGAGTTATATACAGTTTCTTATCACAGCTGGGGAATTACTTATTACTATTTTTCATCTTAAGAATGACGCTCGCCCTTTCTGGATATCTCACACTTGTAGCCGGATCTCTTTATTAATCTACGCAAAGAGGAAGCTTACTACTTCAATTTCGTATAATGTAAATTTCCGTAATTTAACGTGATCTAACTAATACGTGACTAATTAAACTTTTTGGATATTTTAAGTTTGAAGGAATAACGAAAATGGTTGCTTAAGCCCTATTTGTATATCGTAACAATAGTATACATATTAGAACTGTAATAAATTTGTGTTATATGTACTGAAGTTCCCGATTTCGTAATACTATTATGAATGTAGCAATTTTTTTTGTTCCACTTCAGGCATCTTCAGATCACACCGCTTTATGCCCAAAATCGGACTCGTTGTAATTCAGGTACAGACCACAATATATATATATATATATATATATATATATATATATATATATATATATATATATAGTAGAATTGGTAACGACCTTGCTTCTTTAATAGTATATAACTTTATGGGTTTTAAATCAGCATAATTGAAGAATTCTCTTTTTTATAAACTCAAGCTTTCGGAAATTTATTTTTCCATTATCAAGAGTATAAAGTGAGATAATAGTCAATTGGATGATTAATAATAGTAAATAGGATGGTGTTGGTGTGTAGTATAATTAAATATAAAGATAAAAATTTTTTAAAAATGTATAAAATGTGTTTTAGAATTCTAAACAGTAATATTTTTTTATGTATACATGCATTTGAATGCAAAGTGTGAAATACTGTATTTTTAATCGGAACGACTACTATGTTCTATAGGTTTTTCGAAGTTCTAGTTAATTCACCTGTAGCACATGAATCATAAATATAAACAGGTAACGTAGTAAAATGAACACCGATAAAGTAGATCTACCGATTAGGACTTTGCTCTCTATACATGTTGTACTTATTAGTATTTCCTTTAGGATGTCTTAGATCAGGTTAGTGCCTTAAGCCATCTGTGGTATTAATTATTTTTGTACTATACTATTATTAAATATTTTTCTATTGATAACTCCTTATATTTCTACTATATCACGCTTTGTATACAGTGAATTTATCTACACGTTTATTATTAAATTGATTTTATGATTTTATTTACTTTTATTTGGGGTTATGAACTTCAACTGCAAATTAATGTTACTTCGTCCAGAAATCAATTTGCCCTTAGATACAGCTTATATTTATCTACCACCAAAATAATTTTTTATTAATTTTTATTACTTGATCTATTCTTTGGTTGTTCAGACTAATGTTTAACCATTATTTTATATCTTTGTGTACTAATAATTTTCTTTTGAATTGGGCCAATTGTTGTTTTTGAGCGTTCCTATTCTCCACACTCCAATCTTACGACTGCTGCTAACTCTTGTATCTTTATTTTTGTTTAGCGACAGTCAAGTTTTCGGTTCTGCAAGGATTACCGTGACAATTTAGAAACAGTTTCTAAAAATTAGAATTCACTAACAAAAACTTCACCTAGGTAAGTTCAACTGCTTAACGATTTTCAATCTACAAACAAAAAATTTTGAAGCTAAAATTTTAATTCTCCAATTATAAACAATTAAAATTAATTTTTAAAATGCATAATTACTTGTTTACACTTTATAACTTTCAAAAGTTCAAAATGTTGTATGATGAAAATACTTTCAAACAAATGTAAACAAACATTCAATTTTGTAGGTGTAGTGGACGTTCATTGCACCTTTTAAGTTTATCCAAGCAAGTTGTCTACTCGAAACAATTTCAGTAAGTTTCAAATTCAATCAACAACGACATATGTACAATAAAAACACTTACCAAAGCTTTAAGGACAAAGCTTTGTTCTATTACAAACCAGCGACAAAAAATGACAAAAATGACAGAAAGGACAATCTTGAAATAAAGATTTAACAGAACAAATTCTCCATAATACACTAATTAATTATCGGGTAAATACTTCATCAATACATCATTAAATATACAAAAATACCAGACCTACGATTCCGTTCCATTCAAACAGTTTATTGATGTTCTTGACAAAGTTTGTGCGGTTTATATCCTACTATTTAAGAGCGCTAAAATTCGAAACGTAAAATGATATAGAAATGAACAATCTTTCAAATCGTTAATTAATGACTGGAGCTTAAACTGTTTCACTAACGCATGAAGGCACAAATAACAAGTCTCATATTACATGCCGCCGCAATCATCTTGACACTTCACCAACAGCTCGTAAATCAATTCAACAAGTATCTACTCCGTTACCTGATATTTACGAATAGATGTCGCTAGATACCGCTAACCTACAAAATGAAGGGTACTCCTGCGTTGCATTGTACAGATAAGCAAAACAATTTGCACCTCTATCATATAAATCGCTTTTAAATGGTTTACACGTACTTAGGAAGTAAAATAAAAGCGGAAATCTTTTTAGAAATACCATTTAGATAAATAAAAACGCTTCAACAGCAGAAACCTGCTTGAAGGAATGGTGACCAATTGTCGTGGACGCCCTTAACAATGCGTCAATGAATACGGATATTACATACTAGACTTCATTTTCCGCTACTGATTATTATGAAATGTGCTTACAAATATTGTTCTACAATACATTTTTTAAAGCACAAAGGATTTTCTTATTAGTCAAATATACTCGTACGAGAAGTTAACCGAATGACTTGAAAGAAAACCGCTAGGAATTAAACCGTAATTGGACGTGAGATTGGGGTGTCAAAAACCAGGGTAAAATTTGGGCGGTTCAGAGGGGGGGGAGTTCGCGCATTCAGGTACCTTCAAACCAGTTTACTGTCTGCTGGCTCATGGTGCGTATCTCTCGTTATCGATGAGTTGCTAGTTTTTATTTGCGATTTTGCGTCGCTCTGGGTGTTCCTATCCCAACCTCTCCAGTTACGTAACATTTTTATCTTTTTCTAGATATCAAGTTTTCCTTTCAATGGCATCTAAACCATGGAGTATGAGACAATACGGTCCTGGGTTTAAAGAGTGGGTAAGAAGTATACCTAAATTCTTATGCTAACAGCAATTTTAAAATCAAATGATGAAGATCTTCGAGCAGTGTTTGCAACTGATGGGATCGGACGAGATGATTTTCGTTATATAGTGTCTCTGAAGAGAGGCTATACTCTACTACTTAGTCTACGTTTTGATGATAGCTCAAACGGAGATGAAAAGAAAAAGAATGATGCAACTGCTCCTATATCATGGCTGTTCGAAAAGTTTATTGAAGTCGCCCTTGGGGAGTACGCATGCATTGGCGAAATGCTGGTTGGATTTCGCGGTCGATGTCAGTTTGGAATGTATATTCAAGTAAACCAAGAAAATCCATAAATATTTAAAACACTAAGCCGTTTCTTGTAACGCTTAGTTTGAGAAACGTTCTGAACTGATTTTTAGCATTCAAGCACCACAATAAACCTTATTACTCGTAGATGTGTCCGTAGCAGGTATTTTTTTTTACAAAAAGCGTAATATTATTGGTGAAACCGACGTTTGAAGTTGTCATTATATTTGAAACGAAGTTTGACGAAGTTGTGTGCATGATCAATTGAGATTGAGGTACTTATTGCATCGAAGTATATTTCTACCGGGTGTGCATTGCTTCTTATAGCTGTTCTATAGATTCCTACGAGGGACACTGTTTATGTATTGAGAATAGAAAGAATAAACAAATGAATTTGATGAAAAATACGTTTATTGCTTTTCAAAATAATCGCCTTTAAGATCTATACACTTCTGCATGCGATTGAACCGCCCTTCAAAACACTTTGTCCAGTAAGAAGATGGTAGCTTTAAAACATGCGTTTTGAAAGCCTCAACCGCTTCTTCGGACAATGAAAATCGTTGTCCATGCAGTTTATCTTTAATTACTAGAAACAAGAAGAAGTCATTGGGTTCCAAGTCGAGGCTGAAAGGGGGATGTCCCATGAATTCGATCTTTTATGTGTCCAAATACTCGTTTGTTGCATGTGATGTGTGTGTGTGCTCGCATTGTCATAATGCAAAATACTTCGTCGTTTTGGGTTGGTTTTTCTCAATTTACCGAGAACGTTAGTTCAGGCAAACAAATGATCGTATTCCACGCTGAATTAACGGTTTTTTGATTTTCGAGAGCCACAGTTGCCACAGGACCGGTTTTCGTGAAGAAAAACAATGTTTGTAGGCTTTGTTTCACATTAAAACACCCAAATTGTCGACTGGCCTTTTCTTTCTGGCTCATACGCATAAATCCACGACTCGTCACCTGTGACAATGTTGTATGCCGCTTTGGATGCACCACAGTTATATTTTGAAATCATTTTACGGCACCAATCGACTCGAGCATTTATTGGGCTTCTGTTAACAAATGTGGAGTCCAACGCGCACACAGCTTCCGAGCACACAAATGTTCGTGCAAAATCTTACGTATGCTGGTCATACTAATGCTTAAACATCTCTCGATTTCTTGATATGTCACATGACGAACTTCTTCAATTAGTTTTCGCACAGCATCGATATTTTTCGGCACAACGACCGATTTTGGACGAACTACTTTAACTTCGTCCGTGAGCGAACTACGTCCAAGTTTGAATTCAGTGTACCAGCGATATACAGTGGCTGTAGATGGTGCTTCATCGCCAAAAGTTGAATTCAACTGATGGATGTATTGTTCTTGAGTTAGACCACGTCGAAAGTCATAATAAATCATAGCTCGAAAATTTTCGCGACAAAGTTCTATATTTTGGCTGAAATGAAATTTTAAACACTGCAAAAACACAAATAGTGCTCGCACGTCAAAACGTTCTGAGTACCTATAACCTCAAAAATGTCAAACTTTACGGTGGCAGTTTCAGATTTCATCTGGCAATACCAGTGTTGCCAGTTCTCAATGCATAAATAATGTCCCTCGTATATAGTGCTTCTACAACTGTATTGTGTTTTCTTTGAGGTTATTACATTCAGGATTGTTTAGTAATTACGTTAGTTTTAATAAACTTGGACAATAATGGGACGTCATTCCAATTTTAGGTGATCGTAATTATTTGTTCAGATTATTCTATATTTAAAAGCGCCGAAAATCATTGTGACACCCACTTACAAGTAGTCGAAAAAATAAAAGACTAGTGGAATTTATTTGCAGCGTGTAGTATAGATTGGCTACTTACCGGTTACTAATGCAGTGCAATATGACAATTTAATGTCTTTTGATGGAGAATACACTGGTGATATAGAATGCATAGGTCAATTGTTTCAGAAACACTTATTTAAAATACATAGTGACGATCAGAATCACATTTTTGAGTATGTGCTGTCAACACTGTTTACAATATTTACTGGTGATATTTGTAGCGGTCATTACAATGTCTCGCCGTCGAATTTCGGCGGGATTTATGAATGCTACCGATTTCTAACAAAGTATATGACGAAGTGATCAGTTATTTCCAATTAAATATTAGCAGTGGTTTAAACTATTAGGTGTACAAAAAAGTTCTGAGCTTTTTCTTGCAAAATTCAATATTTATTTTAAAACAATCAAAGAGATATTAATCAACGAAATATTCCCCGTTGGCATCGATGACCTTTTGCCATCTTTCGGGCAGCTTACTAATTCCCTGATGATAGAAGCTCACTGGCTTTGAGGCGATAAAGTCATCAATGCATTTTCGTACCTCTTCAAGTGGCACAAAGTGTGTATCAGCCAAGTGATGCTGCAGCGACCGGAATAAGTAATAATCGGAAGGCGCCATGTCTGGGCTGTACGCTGCATACGGGAGAAGTTCCCAGCCAAGTGATGCTGCAGCGACCGGAATAAGTAATAATCGGAAGGCGCTATGTCTGGGCTGTACGCTGCATACGGGAGAAGTTCCCAGCCTTACACAAAGGTATGGCCGTGATTCACTTTTGCAACATGTGGCCGGGCATTGGCATGAAGCAGTACCACTTTACGACGTCTTTTGCCAGTAAATTGTCTCTTTTCTTCAAACGCATCGCTCAAATTGATCAATTGTTGCTGATAACGGTCTGCCGTAATTGTTTCACCCGGCTGTAACATTTCGTAATACAATACAGCTTCCCAATCCCACCCTATGCGGAGCAAAACTTTCTTGAGGTGGATATTGGGCTTTGGAGTCGATGTCGAAGGTTGACCAGGGACAACCCATGATTTTTTACGCTTTGGGTTAATATAAAGTATCCACTTTTCATCCCCTGTAATGATTTGGTGCAGAAAATCCTTTTTAGGGAACCTTGAAAGCAAAGCGAGTGCGGTGTCACGCCGTCAGTTTTTGTTGTCTTTGGACAGTGCATGCGGAACCCATCTGCCTTCCTTCTGAACTTTTCCCATTGTGTGTAAGCGTGTGGAAATGGCTTGATGCGTAATTCCAAGATGCTGTGCAAGCTCTTTTTCAGTTTGTGCAGAGTTTATATCCAACAATGTGTTACTTATTTTTTTCGTGGCAGCCACGTTGGGCGCCAAAAATAGATGTTACGTAATTCGTGGCAGTCCCTGTTCGGGCGCCAAATTTATGCTACGTTGGCTCGTAGCCGTGCGTAACAAAAAGAAAATCAGAGAAAAAAAAGACCGGGCTCAATCGGAGAGTAGGGGGGTTGTAGAAAGCAGACCAACCTACCAAGTACGCGGCCGTAAGGAGTTAGTGATAATAACTGCAATAAAAAAAAATTAGTTAAGCAAACCTGAAAAAAAAAGAATAAGCATAGCAGCAATGAAACGTCTAAGTTATTCAGTACTTTGTAGAATGTAAATAAAAGAGACTGTTTAGATAAACTATATAACAACGGTAAAAGCAATACAGAAAAATGTTTAGTACAAAGTGAGGCAATATTGGGGAGTAGCAGAAACGTTTCCTCACACACCAATTAGACATAAAGCAGACAAAATTTTAACAAAATATAAATAGGTAAACACAATTAATATGACTAGTCCAGCAGTATTGATTTTTCTTTTTTTTTTCTTTTATTTAAAATAGCATGCAAGTCTATGGTAAAAGGTATCAGAACGCCAACGGTATGGCAAAGCAACGGACAGGTATTTAAAGTAAAAAAAAACAAGTAGGAAATAGTTCAACTTACAAACAGTCCTTCAGCAACGCTTCCTTGCAACGGAAGGGTGGGATTCAACAATGTCCTGCACTAACGAAGCACTTCACCCTTGACACGCGAGGGTGTTGAGGGAACTTATCACACGTTACACTATTCACACCTACGTATTTCACTGGTGTTAGCAGCAGACATTATCACGCGTCGGAACTATGTAGCCTTGATAAATTTCTTGGTAATTCTATTCCCTAAGACAATAATTTCGAAATATTCTGAAGCACTAGTTTAATTTCAACTGGGACCAAAGGTATATTATTTTCATAAACATCCCAAAAAGCAGTGAGAAATTCCAACCAATACCTTTGTAAGCCGGTAATCTGTTATATTTCACCAATAACGAAATTTGCGCAAGCCATGATCTATTTTAGATTCTTTGTTGTTAGAAAATTCAGAAACTACAGTATCACTGTATTTAAACAATCTAAAGTATGCGCCACTCCGAAAAAAAGAAAAAAAAAGGCCCGCGAAACTTGATCGCACACACAGTTTTAATATCAAAAGACAAAACAACTAAAAAGAACCATAATGGGTAAAGCACGTGTATCACTTAAGTACGTCTGTAAAAAGGTTCCGTAAAACACTTTTGTACAGTTAATATACAATTTTTATTTCACAAGAAAACAACTAAAAAAAATCGTGCCGTGCTCGTACATGAACAATACGAAAATTAAATCCCGCATTAATTCTCACTAGTCAAAGCAAAGAGGAAACAGTATTTTGAACTCCTCGTCTGTTTATTCAACTCGTTCCATTACAACCGCTTATCGACTATTATCTACCTCGCTAATAACATAAGGAACATCTAAAACGTGAATGTCACAATCGTATCTAACAATTAATTACAGGCTGTTTATCGTTTTCGATAAGTTGGAAAGCACTTTACGAATAATCCACATAAGGAACGAAATTTATATTTACGGCCAGGCAAGAACGATGCAATCTATTCATTAATAATACGATGCACTCGTCTAAGGAGTTAATAAATATCAAATATAAAATAGTAGTTACAGAAATGTGTTTACAAATTGGGAAAACGTGTAAAAAGGTTAAACTATAAAAATTGCACGTTACAAATGCTTGCAGATCGTCCGTTTCAATCTTTTGACGGTGTCCAACACGCGGTTCATCTTCAAGACTGAAATCTCCTTGGCGAAAGTTTTGATACCACCTTTTACACGTAGCATGACTTACAGCTTTCTCTCCATATGCAGCACAAATCATTTCAGGGGCTTTAGCAGCATTTTTCCTCAGATGAAACGCGAAGTGGATGGGAAATCGAATATGCTCTTTTGTTATTGCCCTCGTGAACACTACTGATTTTGCAGGTTATGTGCATCAAACGTCAAACCGCATGGTATTTTCAAAGACCAAATGTCAACGTTGTAAAACCGTAAAAGGGCGGGAAAACTAATGAATTTTTAATTGTGGTTTCAGTCGTATGAAATCTAAAGCTCGGAACTTTTTGTACACCTCAATATTATAGAGATTCTTACATTTATGTTAAAATAGCCGTCGAATTTCTAGGAGTTTATTCTAGTATGGGATTAAAAATAATAGCTATGTCTGGCACATAACTCACTATTTACTAAATGTACATATTTATGCAGGAAAGGACAGTGATGGTAGGACGCTCACTGATGACGAACAAACATTTCCTAAATTCACACCGGTTGTGGCTGCGACTGACCCAACCGATTGTAGACACTAGTCGAAACAACACAGCTGATAATTGGTTCTCATCCATAGATCTCGTCAAAGAGCTCCATAAAAGAGGCTTGATATTATTAGGAACGTTATGTAGAACAAAAGTGAAATTCCTAAAGATATTCTAATTGCGTTGGTTCTAATCCATAGTTCTTGTCGAGGAGCTCCATAAAGAGGCTTGATTTACGTAGGAACGTTATGTAAAAACAAAAGAGAAATTTCTAAAAAGACAAAGAGAAGAATGAAATGTCCTCTATGGCTTTACTAATGATAGGGCATTTGTATTATTTGTGCAAAAAAGTAAGGCTGCGCTTCTTATATCCTCGATACACCATACCCAGTCAACCGATATAGAAACTCAAAAACCTCAAATTATTACTTTTCATAATAGCACGAAAGGTGGGGGTTGATGCATTGGCCGAGAAGCGTACTATCTACTCAACAAGTCGGCGAACGGGACGATGGCCGTTGGCCCTACCTTACACTTTGATAAATATTAATATTGTAAACTTCTATATAATATATTCTGCAGTTCCTGTAAACCCAAAAATAACGAGATTTAATTACATCAAAATGCTTGCCATAGAACTTATAGAGCCTCATATGAAATATCGACTTTTGAACACCAGACTGCTGCGTGAGTTGCGACCGAACATTAGTAGAATACTACAACAACCACTTTTTCAGGAAGCCACCATGAGTTTGACAAACAACTAAGATGCAGTAATATGCCGAATGACGGCTCGTAATTGATCATCATTTATAATTGTTTTTAAATAAAATAATTTTTTCTGAGTTTTAATAACATTATAATGCATGTATTTTGTTAAAATTTTCTGAACAAAAAATTTCAAAAACATTTAGTTGTTTATCAAAATTTTTGTGTATTTTTTATAATAATATGCAGTTTGATTTTTTTGTTGTAGTATCAGTTACATTTCTGTTACAAAAGTGGTCAACCCCGCAATAAAAGTAATTTGCGTAATGAAGAATGATATTGTTTTTCATTCTGAGTATCTATCATTCACTGGGTATCTATAACCCAACCTCACCAGTTATGTTGCACAAATACCATCTCATCAGCCAAGGGTGAAGAAATTCATCACCACCTACTTTGTAACTCGCCTCTTCTTAATACTAGTACTAACCTCTCTAAAAACACTAGATTGTTATATCTTTTGCCCCGTATAACGGGCGTCACCAACAATTTTCTAAACACCTTAAGCTTTTACTTTTCGAGTATGCTCATTGAACTGCTTGATGTTGTCCGAGTAAAGAACATTCCAAGATAGAAAATATATCTCATACTAGCCCAGTCAATATCAACCGAAGGACTTATGAAGGGAAAGTTAAGGGACAATGCTTATGAAACGACAAAGAGCATAACATGATGAAGAAGAATAATTTACCGAATGATCCGAAAAAGCGAGGTTTCGACCATTCAATCTCATACACGAAAGAAGAAGCTGTAAAGAAATAAAAACCCTGGGTCTACTAGCTACGTTGTAATAACATCAATATTGTCAAAAATGAAGTTAATAATTGTTATTTATACGGTTTAGTCAAACCTAAAGAGTTAAGTAAATAAGTTATTTCAACACCCTGGTAACAGACGGTAAACAACCTATATTCTAGTTCTTTTTGAAAGCCACCAAGGTTTAATTTTTTATTCCCCTTAATAATAAATAATTTTACTATGGTCATAGCTGTCCCTCCTTTTTCAAAAACGTTTATTTTTTAAAGTCAATAAACAAATACTGTTGCTAAGCATACTAAGGTTACGTAGGCACTCCTATTTTATCATTTGGTATCAATTCTTACATATGTTAATATTCCTTTGATCATACCTACGAGTATCATTCTTATACTTGAAACTACACCTGTTGTAAATAATAATTACTAATTATATTAATTAAATTTGAAAAGACTTAAGTAAGTTTACTTGACCTTATTTATATTTCGTGCAAATGCTATTAAAAGGTTGTTAGATTTCTTGTGATGTAATTTGAAAGTCAGGGCTAAATTTAAGGTAATATTTAATTTTAATAGCAGTTATTACATAAAGGTCTCTTGTTCCTCTCTCTATTAAATAGTTGAGCTTGTTTTAATTCATTAGTATATACCTGCGGTTTCTATTATTTATTTTTACAACATGATAAAAGTAACAAACTTCTCTTGGAAAATATGGTGAGTTTTAGGTACTCTATAATCAAGAACTAATAATAAATTTGCTTTATTTTTAGGACATCTTAATTTCCCACAGCATATAATCTACGTATTATTAATCAGCTTTTAATATGTTGGTTATGATAAAACACATTTGAAGAACATTATTTTTACTTTTACACTCATATATTGTTGTAGTGTACGGAACGTACGCAGAGATTCTCAAAGTGTAGTCACTTTTGCGAATATTTGAATTTTCCATTGCTCTGTAAAAGTACTACATTAATCAGAAGGCAAGTTTTTCTATATAAAAATTTAAAATTTAGTCAAATCTTTCTCATATCAAACAAGGTAGGGATCTTTAACATACGTGAAAACACACCTCTCATCTGAAAATTGATCCTGTAACATTTTTTTAACAGACCATGTCGGGAGTCGGAGCCTTGGGATTAAGAGTCCCACGCAAACATAACTAATCTACAAAGCCGCCATACTTACATCAACGCATATTTGAATTCTCCAATGCTCTGCGAAGATACTACATTGGTCAGGAGATGAGTTTGTACCGGAAGATTTAGAATTAGTCGTGCCTTTGCCATACCAGGTAAGAGAGGGAATCTTTAACTGTGTGACGATATTTACTCATGGAACCTATATTTAACCCTTTGTCCTAACAAGGACATATTTTCTAAATAATTACTCTGCCAAGCATTCTGTAGCGGACTTTGTTGGGAATCGAACACGAGATCTTGAGATTTGTAACCACACGCGAACCAGACTACTATAATGAGTTACTAATTGAGATGCAACTACATTTAATTTTCCAAAGCTCCACCCGAAGGTACTACAGTGGCCAGGAAGCGAGTTTGTTTTACCTGAAAATTTAGAATTTTGCCGAACCTTTCCTGTTACAAGCAAGGTAGGGATCTTTAACGTGCGTGACAATACACACACGGGAGCTACATTTTACCTCTCATCCGAATAAGGAATTATTTTTGTGAAAAATGCTTGCCTAACATTTTTTAAGCGGTCTGTGTCGGGAATCGAACCCGGGGACTTGATATTCGCAGACATAGGCGAGTATGTTTAATCCATACATAAAGCACGAGTTTTGCTACAGACAGTTAAGCTATTAAATCAAATTGAGCAAAACTCAAGACCATGAACGAAGGAAAGTATAACAACTAGCTACAATGGGTTGTAACTTCTTTGCTCATTAAATTTTTTTAAATAGGTATAAAGAAATTGAGGTAAATGCATTAGTTGCCAAAAAATGATATAAACAAAATAAAACAATTAAACTAAACTGCAGAAAATATGTGGATTTTTGGAATTGCTATCTAAAATAATGATTAACCCTAGAACGTCAAGTTTCGGTTTTTTTGTTTTCGTTACTCAGGAGACAGACTATTTATAACTCGAAATTATTTTGCAACATTGCACCATCTAATTCTCAATTGATTTTGATTCTTTTAACCCACTTACTCAGAGTTCTGGTTATACTTGCTCTAAATCAGCAGGTTTTCTTCATTCAGTGCTAAAAAATTAAAACTCAAAGGAAATTGATTAAAAAAAATAGTTTTTTAAATATTTCCAATGAGCTGCTAAAATTTTAGATTTTGATTTCTGTACGTTCAACCAATTTTTCTTTTCCAAGTAGCATACCTAAACCTGCTGCACTATAAAGGGGCTGAAGGTTCTGCGTAGTATAAAAAGTTTTTGTAATTAAATATATAACAAGGAAGTGTAAATATCAGGATATCATTTTATGACACAATATCTCAACTATGTAAAAAGTTGCCAAAAAATAACATAACTTCGAAAAATATCTCTAGTTTTCTTCTTACACCTAATAACAGTAAGAATTCTATCAGTTATTGAGATTTAGGTGTATACCAAAATACATTAATATTTCATTTTTAATGTTCAAATCTAGACGTCCAAAGTAATTTTTATTAAAATATAAACAACTCTGATTGGAAATAAAATAATGAAGTTAGTTTATTTCAGTTAATGAAGTAAATTCCTGTCATCGTCATTAAGCCTTTAGTCCTAGAACTGGTTGGACGCGTACCCTCATTGTTTCCTAGTCTGAACCAACCTACACATTTCCCTGAAATTTGCACAGTCTGCATCTATCACTATTTGTCTGATCTCGGTCTACCTCTACTTATCTTTTCCTATCTCTGCTTGTAATATATCCCTACTATTCCCCAGAAATACTTTAGAATGTATTCTGTGTTCTATTTCTCCTATTTATTTTCGTTTCCCACAGATATCTTTATTGCTCTACTATTTCAACAACCTATTTGTTATTAACTTTGTGCAAATTTCTGTATGATAAATATAAATATGGATTTTCACATGCATTTTAATGATGGATTAATTTTAAACGTAAATGAACAACACTAATATGGATTTTTGGGACAAGGATATGTAGTTTAATGAATACAAGCTTACGACATAATCAGAGAGAAAAAGGACAATCAGCGGAATTAACCGTAAAACTTTTTAGAGACATTTTCAGCTCGTTCCATATTTTTAGGGGTTTAGATTACATAAGGATTTGGAATGTACAGTATGTTTTTTTTTGTAAATGGATAATTACAGATTTTTTGAGTTTAAATTCCCATTTAACTTGACCATTATAAAGAAATTTATTTAAATATATCTGATCAGCTACGTTTTGGTTACGAGGTAAGAAAGATAATTAAAATTATCAATGCAAATTTTTAAAATTTTGTACATATCGGGACTTACATAAGGAAAGGTTTATTAAATACTAATACTAACACTAATACTTTCGATAATGTGTGTTGAAGAAAGATGTTTGTGAATGTAGCAATTGTTATTATTTGAAGAAGTTTGTTAACGAATATTAGATGTTATTATAAATTTGATGTTGGATTCTCGTTGTTTCGTTTAATCTGATTTAGCAAGACAATGCGGGTATCATCACGCAACATTCCACAGTACTTTTATTGGTTTACAGCGTCTGTGTGCATCATTCGATATCTGCACATCAATATATATACATATATATTGACGTGATAAGAGGGTACCAAGAGGTCATTGAAACCCAAATTCTACAAATAAAGCCCACTAAAATATCAAAGAATCCGAAAAAAATAGAAATTTCTTAAAATTCATAGTTATGCCCTGAATAATGCAAACTTACTTTTTGCCAAGCGAAAACGCAAGTCCGTCATATAAGTACACCCTGTATAATAAGCGTATCGTAAATACATAGCAATTAATGTACAATAGCGAAAACACAAATTTAAGCCGTGCTTGTAAATAATCGCTCTAAGATAAATACAAAGCCATTTATTTTCACTTATTAATTATCAATACATTTCTGATGCATATAAAATGCTCTTCATTGCTGTAAATAGCATAGAATAGTACTAGCTTTACGCATTACGTGTAACGAAACCACGAACAATCTTTATAAGTATCCATTAACAAATTGTTTTGTTCGCTGTGAAAACCAATGTTATTACAAGTATGAAGATGCGGGTCTTTCTGCATGTGCAAAACCCGTTGATAAAACAATTCAAGTTTAAAATTAATTACCAAATTGGCTTCTGTATAACATAAATTCATTTTAAATAAAGAATTATCTGGAATAGACCAGATTAAGAAGAATTTTCGGGAGAATACGCCAGTTAATAAGAAATATGGTATAAACTCATTAATAAACAGAACGTTTATTCTTAGAAACCGCAGGGACATTAAAACCCCATAAACTAGATAAAAATTAATTATATTATCTATCGCATTACTACATGATAGACTGCAACGTCACAATAACCTTATGCATTAGAGGACAAACGACCGCGACGATTTGAAGGCTAATAAGGTAATAAAGCACACGAGTGGACGCTAATGGGACATTCCCAAAAATCTTACACCATTACGGTGTAAAATGTTCCGTACGGAGCTAGAACGATCCAGAAAAGAGATAATTTTTATATATAAACAGAAGCAATCGATTTTGATAATCAATTAACAAATTTGCGTTGACTAAGCAGTATTTAAAGAATTTCGAAGCTGTTGTTTTGAGTATGCAGTAAGCATACCGTAACTTAATAATTAAAATGAAACGTGAATAAGAAGTAATTTTTAAAGGTCACCTGCATATAAATATGAAAGTTGTTAAAGGCCGCTATGTGATCTAGTAATGAAGATGGAAAATTCTTCAAGATAAAAGCTACTTTAAAATTTTAATTGAATAATTAAACCGAGGATGCGCATTGGTTTCTAAATGGAAATGTAAATAATATGGAAATCTTGCAAGCTAATTTTGAATGTCAATTTAAAAATAGAAGCAGATGATACTAACTGCTTAATTACGAACTGGAAAATATAATGCTTTTCGCTTTCTTCTCACGTAATTGAGACAGGGCATTCAATGGATTACACTAATGCCAAAATTGTTTTTAGAAAAAAGCATTATTCGTAAACGATTATTTTTAGAAATGGTTGCTATATCGTTAAGAGCAAATCTTTAAACAACAAAACAGATACTCAAAATTTAAGTAACATTTACTCTTATTTATTGTCTCTTATTAGAAAAGAATAGCAATCTGTTCGATATTACAGGATTTAGCAGTATTCTCTTTATAGTTTTATATATTTAAATAGACAGTACTAACTTGGTAAATAAATTTAAGAGATTTGATCACTCCTCTCCTTAATTAATTTAGAACACTTTAGTCTAGTCAACTTTTATATCTTTAATTATAGTACAGTAGTTTAAACAACAGAATAAAGTTATGTAAACGTCTGTCACTTTCAATCTTTAATGAAGTAATGTCCAACTTCCATAGTTGTATGTTTTTAGAAACTCCCGTAACCGTAAGCAGTATTAAGTAGTGGTAAACATTATTTGTTTTCATGCGCATTTATTAGATTCCTGAAGAAGATAATAAATTTATGGAAAGCTGGAATGATTAAGAGAGTGTTTTATTAATTTGACTAGTTTGACTGCTTCCCCGATATCAATACTAAAATTTAAAAAAATAAATAAAAAAATTAATAAAATAACTAAAAATATATATACCTGCCAGTGTGTGTGGGTAAGTTGTTGCATGGGAGAGGGTAGAAGTGGAGCGTACTAGCATGATTTCATATGATCTTTTAAACTTTGGAATAAGTTACATTCTGACGATACATCAATCACAAATTCGTTCATCGCCCAAGATCAAATTTTCATAGATCTTAATCCCCAATGAGATTGGACATTTAGGGTGAAAATTTTACCTCTATCTTAAGTAAAATTTTAAATATATAAATATGTTAACAGTTATCTCTAGACCTAAGGCACACGATAATGATTATCACTTAATGTGTCTGAACTAATTCCGTTGTTTATTAAAGCCTTTACAAGCTTGCATCCCTAACAGGCGACAATCTGCGGCCAAGTTTTATACCTAATTGTGTGGAACTGCTAAATTAAAAATATTTAATTTCTTATTAAATACTATCGTTATGAAACGTGCTAAGGTATTTTACGTCTATATTGTTACTTGGAAACCCTAATAATTGTAAAAGTACTCAATTCAAGTGTACTATTTTAAAGTAGCAACAAGTAACTCCTTTAGATTGTAAGACTTTCACGGCTGATGGACGAAATAGCATAACTTTAAACCGTTAATCACTTTATAAATATTGAGAATGTCCGTCTTTTCTTACCTTGAGATGCATATGGTACCTTTCCTAGATCAGATAAATATATGCCTCCGCAAATAAAGTAATTTTATATCTAGTTTGGTTCGATTTATAACTAAAACACCTGTCTAAATGAATAAATATCTGAATATATGAATATTAAATAATTAAATTAATTAAGCGTTAGACATGTCAGCAGCTAAGTATTAAAAGTTATGTTATGTCTATTTGAATGATAATATTAGATGTATCAGAAACATGTACAGGTAAGAAAGTAAAGGCAAATATTTATTGAATATAATGAAAATAAAGGAGAGTACGGAAAAAATGTTAACGGCTATGTCGTTATGTCGAAGGCTAATGTGCTCTAAATATTAAAAAAAAAACTTATTTTACAAGAAACCATAAAAATTTTAACCAGATAAACGTGATATAAAATATGTGTACTAATTCATTAAACGTAATAAGGAGAATGCAATGCAAGACTGGCTAGTGTGAAAATTTGTTTAATTATTGAAATATTTTTCCAAAGTGTTACAGAAAGGTTATGTATATATATATCAAAAACGTATTTTTAGAATTTTTTAATGCTAATATTCATGTGTCCTTCAGACGAGTACATTAAACAACAGTTATTTTTACTTACAGTTTCGGTCTAAAAAATCACGTAGATATATCACTGTGAAGTATCTCCCAAATTTCTGTAACGTGAAAATTATTGTTGACCTTGACTGAGACTAACAAGGAAAATGTTACCGACTAACATACAGAAAGAGTACGACAGTGAAACTAGCGGCCGATTGTAAAAGCAGTGATTGTGAACCAGCCACACTCTATAGTATAGTATACTGTAATGTACAAAGACATAACTTTAGACTACGATAGCAATTGAGGAGCGCCTAATTATTGTAGTTATAGTGAAACTCTATCAATACAACATGGTGTCGCTAAAGACAAGCTAAATGATGATTCGTAGGGGCACTAATAAATTGCTACTCGAGAATGTAGCTTGCGTTGTGCAAATTTCAACCAAGTAAAATAATGTTCCAAATGGTACACAGTATCCATAAATAACAGAGCAGCCAAATGCTAAGGCGTACGGATACCGAAAAATATCTCGAGGATGTAGCTTGCGTTGTGCGAATTTCAACCAAGTAAAATAATGTTCCAAGTGGTATACAGTATCCATAAATAATAGACCAGGCAAATGCTGAGGCGTATGGATACCGAAAAATGGTCCGAGGATGTAGCTTGCATTGTGCGAATTTCAACCAAAATGTTCCAAATGGTATATAGTATCCATAAATAACAGAGCAGCCAAATGCTAAGGCGTAGGGATACCGAAAAATATCTCGAGGATGTAGCTTGCGTTATGCGAATTTCAACCAAGTAAAATAATGTTCCAAATGGTTCATAGTAACCATAAATAATAGAGCAGCCAAATGCTGAGGCGTATGGATACCGAAAAATATCCCGAGGATGAAGCTTGCGTTGTGCGAATTCCAACCAAGTAAAATAATGTTCCAAATGGTACACAGTATCCATAAATAACAGAGCAGCCAAATGCTAAGGCGTAGGGATACCGAAAAATATCTCGAGGATGTAGCTTGCGTTATGCGAATTTCAACCAAGTAAAATAATGTTCCAAATGGTTCATAGTAACCATAAATAATAGAGCAGCCAAATGCTGAGGCGTATGGATACCGAAAAATATCCCGAGGATGAAGCTTGCGTTGTGCGAATTCCAACCAAGTAAAATAATGTTCCAAATGGTATACAGTATCCATAAATAATAGACCAGCCAAATGCTGAGGCGTAGAGATACCGAAAAATGGCCTGAGGATGTAGCTTGCATTGTGCGGATTTCAACCAAGTAAAATAATGTTCCAAATGGTACACAGTATCCAAAAATAACAGAGCAGCCAGATGCTGAGGCGTAGGGATACCGGAAAATATTCCGAGCATGAAGCTTACGTTGTGCGAATTTCTACCAAGTAAAATAATGTTCTAAATGCTACACAGTATCCATTAATAATGAAGAAACCAAATGCTGAAGCGTAGGCATACTATACTATACTATAGAGTGTAGCTGGTTCACAATCACTGCTTTTAGAATCGGCCGCTAGTTTTGGCTGCTAGTTTCACTGTCGTGAAAGACTAGGGTATGTGTTTGCATAGTTCTGTTGTTGTTGTTGTTGGAAAATACCTGTGTAAATTGGTAATTTTATTGAATACCACTTAATTTCGACTAACTCAAGACGTCTAAAGAATAACCCCCGCTGAAAAATGTAGAGATTGCCAGAACATGAAATCAGAAAAACGGATCTGGAGTCTTTCACTGGTTTTAAATGTATAATCACGGGCATTTTTTATGTACTCTAATTAACTGGACTGCGGTAAAGCGAATCAAATATTATCAATTACGAATATTTAATCTAAAATGTTACTTTTTTTAAGTCATCTCATGGTAAAAAAATTACTTTAGAATGAATTAAATAAAATTTTTAATTGTATTGGCGTAAGTATACAGCACTTTGCTTCCCAGTACCCAAAAATAAAAGTTCTATTTTGGATTTACTGTATACATAGTATTTCTTTTGCAATTACCAATAACCAGTGCAAATAATTTACCACAGTTTGGTAACCTCTTTACCATTATATGCCACTTTTAAATTAGGCCGTAATAAATGAGGCCGCATAGGTTAATATACCTGTAATGACAATTTACCGACGTCAACGTCAACGGCCAAGCAGCGGTATAAATCAGCACGCTTTTGCGGGAGAGAGAGACCAGTCTGCTTTGCGGACTCGCTCTGAAAGGCTAAATACTCTTTTACTACTGTGCCCATTGCCGGTGCCCGGAACCCATAGACGTTGTGCCCATAGCCGACGTCTACTCTTTTTTCTGGCTGCGCCCAAAGCCAGCTTGTGCCACTGCCGTGCCCATAGCCGGCATTTAGCATCGCCCGGTGTCGTACCCATTGCCGACGCCCATAACCCCGGTATAAGGTTCGCCGTGCCCACTGTCGGCGCCCTTATACCTTCCTTCACCTGCTGTTACGGGCCAATTCAGCACTACGACACCAAGGGGACGGATCGGAATCCGTGCACGGCCTAGCTCTAGCCGGTGAGGGGTGGGTATGATAAAAGTCGTAGGTCGGGATTGCTAAATGCCCAAAGATGACAATTACAATGGGGCGTAAACTTGGTAGTATGCCAAATCGGGAATGACGGCAAAATTAGGTGGGCACCACCAGTAATGTCACTGTGCTAGATATAATCGGGGTCTTGTTACTGGTCGAGCAAACGCCCCTGCACTTGTTATAATCAGAAAATATGAAAGTAAAGAAAATTCACGGTGTAGAATGTACTGATTCACCCTACTCACGCAAATTACTACAACAGAATAATGCACCTGGATTATACTCTTAACTCTATTTACAAACACATGGCTGAAAAGAACACATTAATTAAGTACAGTAAGTAACATAAACAAAGGTGTATATAAGCAAATGTAAGTACGGCGTATATGGAGTACGCCCCAACTACGATCAAATTAACTATGATAACTAACCAAAAGTAACAACTAAGTGTAAGTTCGCACTGGCCAGGGCTACCAAAGATATACTTGTGAGTACAATTATTTCTAAGATGGGGGTAGGGTTGAATGCACCTGGGCCTCACGGCAGTACGGGTTCTTAGGTTTGACGACCAAAAGAGTGTAGACTATAGCCCGAAATATCACGCGTGTTACACCGGGTGCATGCAAACCTCCGGTAACAATGTGGACGGTAGACGTAAGTCTACTTGAACTATCTAGGCGCTACAACTGGTACAGTCTTACGTTACGAAACAAGTTGTACAATTTGGAAAAGTATCGCAGCTTTAAAATTTTACGGACTAATCGATATACAATGCGCACACAAGCGGCTTTCTGTTTTACACGGTTGACTACCGTGAAAGTAGGGTAAATACGGGGCGAAACACACTATCTACTTTTAGCTTCACTGACGGTAGATGCAAAAGAACATTCTATAGTTCAGGGTAAAATATCCCAATACCAGCGTGCGAACTAGTTTGGTCACTTAGTAACTACTACAGTGCAACGCTTACCTTAAAGGGTTTGTGGGTGAATCAGGTCACTATAGACACAGCGAGGAGAGTGGGTGTCGGTATAATGCAACAGCCCAACTAACTTTATCATAGGTGTGTGTTAATTCATCAGGTTCCCGACTAAATCGGTTGATTACAGCGTACGGCAAATGTAATCCGAGGTCACTTTTCTTTTATCCAAATAAACTCCCACTATGAATTGGCATCTTATAGGCATAACAATGACGGTATATAACATCGGATGTTAGAGTGGACCTACAAAAGATTAATTAAACACACCCCAAACGTAAAACGCGACTCGACACTTTTTAATTAATTTGACAATCCTCTCCTGTCACTTTCTAGCCTTCTTCGCAATTTTGAAAAAGTGTACAGTTTACTTGACTGTCCTTTATCACAAATTGGCATGTTTAATATGCTCGCTAAAGTAAACTATACAATACTATACGTTGAATTAAACCGAACTTTACACTGCCTTAGTTTTCTATTGTCACAGAGCACGTCGGTAGACCTAGACTCGCACAACGGAGCCGGTAGGTCTAGCAACGGCTCGACCACTGTAGTATCATACCGCATATTAGTTAGTGACCACTGCCACGCCCGTGACTTAGGACAAGGTACATTACAATTGGTGACCCTGTCGAAGAAGAACACGCACCTTGACGGTTACTACATAACATTGGCGACCCCGACGAAGTGGAGCACGCAACCAAAGGACCATTATTTTGGTAAACCCAACGAAGTAGAGCACGCAACCAAAGGGTCGTTACATTGGTGACCCCGACAAAGTAGAGCATGCAACCAAAGGGTTAGTACATTGGTGACGCCGACGAAGTAAAGCACGCAACCAAAGGTTCGTTACAATGGTAACTACACATTGCATTGGTGACCCCAGCGAGCGAAGATCACGAAAGAAAGAAAAGAAAGACACGCGGTCAATACATTGGCGGGCGCAACCCGACGGTCAACAAATTGATGATCCAGACAGAGAACATAACGCAAGGTTAATTCCAACTCCGACGGAAAAGAACGCGCCATCACATTGGTGATCGCGACCTAGTAGATCACATAACAGAATTCACTACGGTCACTACCTCAACGACCACGACAAAGGTTAGCAAACACCATTTAAACTCGGTCAACACATCGATCGCCCCGACTAAGAAATACACGCAATCACTATACATTGGTAACTGCATGCCCGACACAAGAATAACAGTCACTACATTAATAAACCGACGAACATGGAACTAACGAACAACACGCGCAGGTATAAATCTCCGTCGAAACAGTCAAGAGCCAAATTGGATTAACGGAGTTTTGGAGGTCAACGTCGTAGTTATCGTTTCTACAAACGGAGGCTTCATTCGCAGCTCACGGTATACGATCTGAACAAACACGATATCGATTGTTAGTAGCAAACTTACCCGCTAGTTTGCTAGAGAGCAATTATTAGCTATAATCACAACACTATCAGAAAAGCCAGTGGATCAGCCATATACTGATTTGAAAGTAGATATACTGCGCATATATGGGATCACGAGAGAGGCAAAACTATGGAAGATACTGGTCGGCAAACTGCTCGGCGTTCAAAAACCATCACAACTATTGGCCACGATGCGGGCGCAAACGCCACCGTCGAAATCATCGCAATGCAGTGGAAAACGCAGTACCGCTACACGTGCAACGCATTCCAACTGCATTCGATTCCGACACACTAGACAAACAAGCATCGTTAGCAGATAAAATGATGGACGTCACGACAGAAGATCCAGTTAGCAGAAAACTGCAAATGCTGACGGATCAAATGACACAGCTGCAAGACGCACAGCAGGGGTACTTCGGACAAATCGAGAAAACGGCAAGTAACCGCTCTGCACACGAAACCTAGCTAAACAATACACTCGCGCCAACGTGTTATTACCACTCTCGCTTCGGATACAAGGCTAAGCGCTGTAGATCACCGTGTTCAAGAAAGACATAGAGTTACAATCCAAAGAGCTAGAAGTATCAGTGCTATAACGACAAACGTACGCCCACTATTCGACAATAAGAGACCGCCAACGGCGAATAAGGACACCAGGCTAGTCTTTAGTAAGCAAACAATCAGGGGAGGAGTATTATAATCACAATTTACCGACGTCAACATGACGTTTCAAGTAATTATAAGGTAATTTTATACCTACTACATGTTATTCCGCTTTTTTTGGTTAATAAATACACAAATCGGGTCGGTCAAGCAACAGCGGTATAAATCAGCGCGCTTTGCAAGAGAGACCACGGGATAATTCGAACAACAGGCCTCGCGGAATCAACATCTACCTACCTTCGCCTCTGGGCGAAACGAAGCGAGTAGCGCAACGGTGACAATTCAAGGAAGTTTTCCAGCTATGCGGAGCGCTAAAAAATGGTGACTCAAGCGAGATCGTTGGGGATGAACATCCGTCAGTCCTGTTCGACGAGCTACCTGACGATGGAGCGGCTTATGACGAATAGCCATCCTGTCGGTCGAAAACTACAGGCCGGAGGATCCAGGATTTGAATATCGTATAGCTGGAGAGCAACCAAGAAGAAGATCCGGGAAGCTACTCACCCTATCAACCACCTATAACAGCACATGAGACTACATAGACCACTAGGTGGAAAAACAAACACCTAGAACACACGCACGATAAATAACTACAGTAAAAACCACAAGGTTAACGCTGATTACAACACGCACCCTGAGAGGGCCAAGATCAACCAAGTTCGTTGAGAGAGACGTCTGCTTTGCCGACTCGCTCTGAAAGATTAAAGACTCTTTTACTACTGTGTCCATAGCCAATGTTAAATAGTTGGTACCTACCGCACCGTGCCCATAGCCGGTGCCCCAAACCCATAGACGTCGTGCTTATAGCCGACGTCTACTCTCTTTTATCGCTGCGCCGAAAGACAGCTATTACCACTGCCGTGCCCATAGCCGGCATTCAGCGTCGTCCGGTGTTGTACCCATTGTCGACGCCCATAACCCCGGTATAAGGTTCACCGTGCCCACTGCCGGCGCCCTTATACTTTCCTTCACCGACCTTAGTTTCCTCTTGTCGCAGAGCACGTCGGTAGACCTAGACTCGCGCATCGGAGCCGGTAGGTCTAGCAAGGCTAGACCGCTGTAGTATCATACCGGATACTAGTTAGTGACCACTATTCACTGCCACGCCGGTGACTTAGGGCAAGGTACACTACATACCTAAAAGGTGGCGTTTATGAAATTATTATAGTTTTATATAGCTAGACTTAATTACTGTAATTCTATTTATTATTCCAGTTTTCATATAATTTGCTCTCTAATCTTGGATATTACTTGTTGGTTGACCGGATGGTAAATTTTGTCCTTTTGGCTCTCTGATTCAGAACAATCTTACCCCATTTTGTGTTTCCCATTTTTTGAAGTATGAGATCGTACACGATGTTTTAATTAATGTATTTGTTAGTTCCTAATAAAAATAAATATGTATGAATCATATAAGGAAAGGTCTCGGTAGTAGAGCTATTTTTAATTTAAAAATAGTAATATGTACACGGATTTAATACACGTTTTTCGTTGAACAACGTTACCATTTTAAATCTAGTATTGCTCACTTTCAAAGTTTTAAGTCTGGATTCAAGGCTAATTTTAAGTCTGAATTCTAAAGACAGGGCTTGAAGTCACACCTCATCTTGTTAAGTTTTAGTTTCCTTTCGTCAAGCATTTGGCCTGATGTTAAAGTCTAAGGACAAAGTGGTCCGCATGTTTCCTTAATCAAAATTTTAATTCTATTTCATATCTAAATTTTTTGGAACAAATACCTGAAGATGAATTTTATCGTTGAATCAAAATGCATCCTGGATGTATGTTTCTTTACTTTCAACTACTTGCAAATGTGAAAAACCCTGCAGTGCAAAATTTTATTTCCTAAAAGAACAGCGAATTCTACTGGTTGATATTTGTTTGGTTAAAAGACTTCGAGATTTTATTTTAGGACATCAGTTACTAGAACACTAGAAAAGAAATTAAAATAGCAAAATATTTGTTACTCTATAATTGCCCTACACTCAGGTATGTTTCGTTTCTAGTTTTATTAAAGCCCACATGTCAAAAGTGATACAATAATTTCTTCGGATGTACTAAAGTGAATTTTCTGATAAATAAAAAAATTAATAAGACGCAAATAATTGAACTATGTTTAAGAAAGCTTTAAGAAAATATTTAAACAATGTAGGACAAAGCTTTCATGAAATTTTTCGTCACACACTAGCTGTTTACGGGCTATTTTGTTTCAATGGTATTGAAATGATAGTCATATTTATTTACAATTACAGTTATTTTTTGGTTGAAACTTTTAATACGCAATGAAATTATTTAGAGAATTATATATCAAGTATCTTGTTCCAATTACGTTTTTTTTTTCATTTACAGTGTCCATACATTTTTTAGTTGTGTTAATACCTCCCTGAGATATTTTTTCTATGTAAGTTTTTTGTTTCTCAACGCGACTTGTAACGGTTGATGTTAGCTGTGCCAGAGTAAAACTCAACATTCTGTCGTGCACATTCCTTTTTTATTACAGCTAAAAAATAGGGTAGGGTGCAGTATATAACAAAATAAGGCAGTGTAATTATTTTGCAATTTGCAGTTTTATATAAAATACAGAATGATAAGACGTGAACTAATATTTGCATAGCTTTTAAAATATAAATTACTTGATTGTTCCATAAAGGAAAAACATTGACTGGCTTCATCGAAATAGAGTAGTTTATAACCCTTATGTAATGATGAAACTAATGTACTCGCTGTAAGTAAGAAGTAATCTCTATATCATGGCAAAAGTATAACCATTATTCAAAGGTTTATAAGGGTTTATAAACCTCTCCATTCTGATAAGGCCCAAAAATCTGAACCCGTCAATGGAAGTTTCTTCCTGTTATGAAACAACCCAGTAATTGTTTTGTTAATGGTTATGCAAATATTAGATCGATTTGTGGTAAATTCGCCCTTATAATTTTCATAAAGGAGGATTTAAAGATACATCTTACCACTTTGTATTTTATATAAAACTGCAAGCAGACTAATTATCTTATTTTGTTATACCGACTACCCCAAGGGCAAGAAGATGAATGACGACACGGGATATATGTTACTTAATGCATTAAATTAATACTTGTAACATAATCCAAATTCCAAATTTCACAACATAACTGTATGGCCATCTATGAATTTACGATATAAATTCGAATCAACTTCTGTATCTTCACGACCGTGTTCTTGTGTTAGTCTTCAAATAGTGGTTTAGTTATACTTTTGCCATTATTCAGAGGTTCTTTCTTATATTGAGTACATTACTTTTATTGGTTGATAAGGGTTATACACTACTTCATTTTAATGAGGCCCAAAAGGTAGAAACCGATCGACTGATTTTTTCCCTTTTTGAAGCAGTCGAGTAATTGTTTTGCTAATGTCTATATGTCTATTCAAATATTAGTTCGATTTGTATAGGTAAATTCACCTTTATGATTTCATAAAGGATGATGTACAGATACATCTTATCACTTTGTATTTTATATATATATATATATATATATATATATATATATATATATATATATATGTATATATAAAATATATATATAAAACTTTGAACGACCTTGCTATAATCATATGAAGTGTTTTTATTACGGGTTTTAGGTCTGCTGGTAAGTAGGTATATAAACGCTTTCTTTAACTGCCTAAATTGAGGTTACTAAAAAGATTGCATCTGAATTAAAATGTAGTCCTAAAAGTAGTTTGGATTTGACTATGGTGTAAAATTAAAAATTTGTATATTTTATGAAAGTATTTGAAATCTGTCTTTTTTGAATTATTTTTTAAATTCTATTTAAATTTTAATTTAGTTGGATACTTGCATCTGTTTCTTTCTTGAAAGTAACTGAATAATTAACTCAAGCTTGTTATCACCTAGCCGTAATTGATCCTTTAAACATACATCTGTAAATTTTCTTCTTAAATAAGTTTTAATTTTTTTCAGAAGAGAAAATGTTGACTCCAACAGTAAGTACTTCTAAAGCAGTTTGACATGCATGCTCTCGTCCGCATGCATATTTTTAGTCTCAAAAAGGTATTTGAGGATACTATTTTCTCCAAACTCAAATAATTTCATTTGTAGTTCTGTAGGAGCCTCGGATATATCTACGGAATATGGTTAAAAGTCGAGTTTTATAGCAGGAGTGCTCGTCAAAATGTGAAAATCTCTCAGTATGTTCTTCTATTAGAATCCAATACACCATGCTCATCGAATATCTTATTTTCACATTTCTGCTTTTTCAACATTTTGCACGCTCCTAGAAATGTTTACAAGAATGTTAATTTTTTTTCGAAACGCCTGGCCCTTTTCCACATTTGACATATATACTTCGTTTTACTTTACAAGCAAATATTTAAATTGTTATGTTTTGTCATGATATCAGACAAAATTGCAATGTTTCTGCCATCGGTGCAGGCACCGATTGAATCTACGACTCCATTAGTTTTTCAGGTTAGTGCACCCAGTGCAAGAAGTTATTCCATTGAAAATTTTTTGTTACAGCGCGAATAAAATATAAAACCTGTGGAGAATTGGTTTTCTCGGTGCCTTCATCTAAAGCAATTGAAAAGTAAACTTTTTTTTTGTATAAATGTATGAAGCCGCTCTGTTACATTTTGAGCTAATTCGTACTGTCGATCAGTTGCAGTTTTTCTCTAAAAAGGATATTGTTTGAATTTATCAACTTTTCTGGATGTAATTTACGCACAGCTTCTACGTTACTAAATGATTTGCCTCTTTTTCCAAGTATGTGCTATTTTGTAAGTAGCATCACTACATTTGATTTCCCAATGCTCCACCCGAAGGTAGTACATTGGCCAGAAAGTCAGAAAGCGAGTACCGAACTCTTGCTGTTCAAAACAAAGTAGACACCTTTTGCGTGCGTGACAGCACACACACGCACGAAACCTACCTTTTACCTTTCATCCGAACGAGGGCGTATTTTTGTGAAAAATGTTTGATTAACATTTTTCAAGCGGACCGTGTCGGGATTCGAACCCGGAATGTTGGACTTAGTAGTCACACGCATACAAACTAAGCCACGGAGCGCTTGTAAGTAGCATCAACTGCAGTGGTATTTTTCTTTACAAAAGCACGTAAAGACGCCTGTTAATGATTCTCTTTATTTTTCAATTTTTGTAGTGCTGCTTGTCGAGATTCGCTTTTCTTCTAAATCGAAATATTTATGTTCGTTATGAGTCAAATAGTGTTTATTTGCATTCACTTTTTTCAAAGAAGTTGAAATTCTATTGCACAACAATCAACATTTTATCTTTCACAGAAGTAAAGAAAAAGTATAATTCCTACACTACATTAAATGTTCTGCTTTCTTCACTTGAATTTTCTCCTCTTACAATTTGACAAGATGGAGAAGAAATCGAATATCAAACATCTTTAAGAAAGCCTTGCTAGAAATATAATGATACCGTGAACCAGTAAAACCACAGAATAGGTATAACAATAACAACTAAATTTTCACATTGCACATTGCAAGATTGACAAACGCGGTGCCACAAGCGTCTTTTTTAGAACATTAATAGTAAGAAAGTAGCTTTTGTATAGAGATTAGGGATGGACACGAACCGAACAGGTTCGAGGTTCGGTTCGAGGTTCGGTTCGAAGTTCGGTTCGAGTTCGGTTCGAGGTTCGAGGTTCGGTTCGATTTTTCGAACCGAACCGGACATTTTATTTTCGAACCGAACCTCGAACCGCACCGGCAAATTTTTCGAACCGAACCGAACCTAGCTCAAGGTTCGGTCCGGTTCGGTTCGAAAGGTTCGATTTTTTAAATAAAAATTTAGTTTAAAAATTTAATTTTCACTAAAAACATGTTAATCTTAATTTTTCCCAAATGCACATTTTAAAAATCTCTAGTCGCGAGCATATAAGAAATAGAACGATTTTCTAATGTACATGGTCATACCTCCATTAAGTTAGACCCCCCACCAGCGATAAATAAATTAATACCTATAAAAAAATTAGGTGCTAATTAGGTGCTAATTAGGTGCTACATTCCAAAATTAGGTGCTCGAATAGTTTGGCAGGAAATTAAATTTGAAATGGGGGGGGGGCTGACTTAACGTTAAGCTGGACCCCCCCATATGAAAAAACTAATTTGCAACATGCAAACTGAAAAATTAGATATACCAGAATTAAGTGCTAATTAGGTGCTCTTAAAATCAACAAAAACATATCACTAAAATAACCTTTTATCTAACTTTATCTAACTATATCATGTATAAGTATATGATTCGACAAGAGTAAAGTCCCATTAAATAATTAGGTGCTCTTACGACTGTGGTCTCAAAATACTCGTCTAGTAGCGCACTGTCGATATATCCAGTCGCCGAATTAAGTGCTCGTAAGGTTTCGCAAAAATTTTGCACTATAACGTGGTCCGCGTCACACGCGTACAAGAGTAAAGTCCCATTAAATAATTAGGTGCTCTTACGACTGTGGTCTCAAAATACTCGTCTAGTAGCGTACTGTCGATATATCCAGTCGCCGAATTAAGTGCTCGTAAGGTTTCGCAAAAATTTTGCACTATAACGTGGTCCGCGTCACACGCGTACAAGAGTAAAGTCCCATTAAATAATTAGGTGCTCTTACGACTGTGGTCTCAAAATACTCGTCTAGTAGCGTACTGTCGATATATCCAGTCGCCGAATTAAGTGCTCGTAAGGTTTCGCAAAAATTTTGCACTATAACGTGGTCCGCGTCACACGCGTACAAGAGTAAAGTCCCATTAAATAATTAGGTGCTCTTACGACTGTGGTCTCAAAATACTCGTCTAGTAGCGTACTGTCGATATATCCAGTCGCCAAATTAAGTGCTCGTAAGGTTTCGCAAAAATTTTGCACTATAACGTGGTCCGCGTCACACGCGTACAAGAGTAAAGTCCCATTAAATAATTAGGTGCTCTTACGACTGTGGTCTCAAAATACTCGTCTAGTAGCGTACTGTCGATATATCCAGTCGCCGAATTAAGTGCTCGTAAGGTTTCGCAAAATTTTGCACTATAACGTGGTCCGCGTCACACGCGTACAAGAGTAAAGTCTCATTAAATAATTAGGTGCTCTTACGACTGTGGTCTCAAAATACTCGTCTAGTAGCGTACTGTCGATATATCCAGTCGCCGAATTAAGTGCTCGTAAGGTTTCGCAAAAATTTTGCACTATAACGTGGTCCGCGTCACACGCGTACAAGAGTAAAGTCCCATTAAATAATTAGGTGCTCTTACGACTGTGGTCTCAAAATACTCGTCTAGTAGCGTACTGTCGATATATCCAGTCGCCGAATTAAGTGCTCGTAAGGTTTCGCAAAAATTTTGCACTATAACGTGGTCCGCGTCACACGCGTACAAGAGTAAAGTCCCATTAAATAATTAGGTGCTCTTACGACTGTGGTCTCAAAATACTCGTCTAGTAGCGTACTGTCGATATATCCAGTCGCCGAATTAAGTGCTCGTAAGGTTTCGCAAAAATTTTGCACTATAACGTGGTCCGCGTCACACGCGTACAAGAGTAAAGTCCCATTAAATAATTAGGTGCTCTTACGACTGTGGTCTCAAAATACTCGTCTAGTAGCGTACTGTCGATATATCCAGTCGCCGAATTAAGTGCTCGTAAGGTTTCGCAAAATTTTGCACTATAACGTGGTCCGCGTCACACGCGTACAAGAGTAAAGTCCAATTAAATAATTAGGTGCTCTTACGACTGTGGTCTCAAAATACTCGTCTAGTAGCGTACTGTCGATATATCCAGTCGCCGAATTAAGTGCTCGTAAGGTTTCGCAAAATTTTGCACTATAACGTGGTCCGCGTCACACGCGTACAAGAGTAAAGTCCCATTAAATAATTAGGTGCTCTTACGACTGTGGTCTCAAAATACTCGTCTAGTAGCGTACTGTCGATATATCCAGTCGCCGAATTAAGTGCTCGTAAGGTTTCGCAAAAATTTTGCACTATAACGTGGTCCGCGTCACACGCGTACAAGAGTAAAGTCCCATTAAATAATTATGGAATTAAACAAATTCATTATTGTTTAATTTTAATCGGTTTTTCGGTATGTATTTTGCTTATTTTTTCAATGTATTTAACTGCATATCATTCAATATTTTACGTACATTGTACTCTGCGTGTAATATTTCTTCTTTTTTATCATCGCGTCATGTATTAGGTGAAGTAATCAAAGCCGCCACTTGATATTTAGTATTATTATATTAACATTTTTAATGATAATTTTAATGTAATAATGTAAGGGTAATTTTAATACTATATCGTGATTAATGAAATTTTTAAATATTTATTCTTATCATTTTAAATATTTATTCCTTAGAACATAATATACATTTACACTTTTGTTATTTATTTTTCACAATCTTTTATTTAATAACATTTTTGTAGAGGCATCTTGAATATGAATATATATTTTTATATTTATGTTTTACATATTCATATTTATAATGTTTTACATATTCATATTTATAATTCTATATTTATAATGTTTAAAAAGAAATTAGAAACATTTTTAATTACAGAACAAGCAAATATAGAAATAACTTCACAAGCATTGTGAAGAAAGCTATATAGTAAGCATTGATAATGTTTAAAAGTATTATTAATATTTTGATTATAATTTCCAACATTATTTATTCATATATATTAATAATTATAAAATTCGTAAATCATATTTAATAATTCCTAAATATCTTTTAAACATTAGTCGCGCACAAGAGCGTGAACTGCTATTCATACTATATATGAAGATATGAAGATTCCAACATTGGAATATAAATGAAAACGATAGAGGGAACGGACGAGCACGCGGATGGGGATGCGGACGTGGACGAGGACGTGGACGTGGACGTGGAGGACAATGGCGAGGAAGAGAACGCGGACGAGGACAAGCAAACGTCCATATTTATAAAGGAAACGTGTATATATATAATTAAGAAAATATTTTTATATGTTTATATTAGATATGTTTTATATGTTTATTTTTTTATATGTTTATATTAAGAAAATATTTTTATATGTTTATATTTTTTAAAAAATGTATAAATTTTTATAAGATTAAATATAAAATATCTGTAAAAATAACAAAAATAATTAATATAAATCCTTTGTAATCCTTTAACTTTCCTAAAATAAATTATCCTTACATTATTACATTAAAAATTATCATTAAAAATATTAATATAATAATACTAAATATCAAGTGGCGGCTTTGATTACTTCACCTAATACATGACGCGATGATAAAAAAGAAGAAATATTACACGCAGAGTACAATGTACGTAAAATATTGAATGATATGCAGTTAAATACATTGAAAAATAAGCAAAATACATACCGAAAACCGATTAAAATTAAACAATAATGAATTTGTTTAATTCCATAATTATTTAATGGGACTTTACTCTTGTACGCGTGTGACGCGGATCACGTTATAGTGCAAAATTTTGCGAAACCTTACGAGCACTTAATTCGGCGACTGGATATATCGACAGTGCGCTACTAGACGAGTATTTTGAGACCACAGTCGTAAGAGCACCTAATTATTTAATGGGACTTTACTCTTGTCGAATCATGTACTTATACATGATATAGTTAATTATTAAGATAAAAGGTTATTTTAGTGATATGTTTTGTTGATTTTAAGAGCACCTAATTAGCACTTAATTCTGGTATATCTAATTTTTCAGTTTGCATGTTGCAAATTAGTTTTTTCATATGGGGGTCCAGCTTAACGTTAAGTCAGCCCCCATTTCAAATTTAATTTCCTGCCAAACTATTCGAGCACCTAATTTTGGAATGTAGCACCTAATTAGCACCTAATTAGCACCTAATTTTTTTATTGGTATTAATTTATTTATCGCTGGTGGGGGGTCTAACTTAATGGAGGTCATGGTCATCGAGTTTTAAGCCAATAGGTAAAAATGTAATTGGTATTAGTGTTACATATCTAATAAATTTTGTCATCGGGGCGCGTTTGTAGATAAAATTTTTTTACTAAAACTAAAATAAAAGTAATCGGAAAGATCGTGTGATATCGTTCTTGCACGGTAAAATGGCATTAGTAAAAATCATCAAATATTAACACATTCTAAATTTTAGAGGTGGCTTTCACTATTAACCTAATTGTAATTAGGCTTTGTTAAAGATAGTACGTATTGAAAAATCAAACATGGAAAAATAGTATTAATATGATTTATGCTACTAAAATCTAAAGCAAATTAATGTTGGGTTTATTTGAAAGTAGCAACTACTAAATATAAAAACTACATTGAACATTTAAATTGTTGTAGTTGAACGCATTAGTTGTTTAAAATATCAAACTGTCGAACAGGTTCGGTTCGGTTCGTTTTTCGCGAACCGAATATATTTTTTCGAACCGAACCTCGAACCGAACCGGACTAAAAAGTTTTCGAACCGAACCGAACCTAGGGCAAGGTTCGGTTCGGTTCGGTTCGAATCCATCACTAATAGAGATCAGGCAGCATTTCTGATAGTGTTACCATTTTGCACTAGGTGGTATTCTAACATTTGTACTATGTAATGGGCTATTTCCACAAGTAGTCACTGAAACTTACATTCATAGCGTTTTTTTATTTAATTCTATTAATTCTCAAATTGTCGCAATCTATATAATTAAATATTAATTAATACAAGATCTAGCTTTTTTTGAATTCTGCACAAGAAACTCACAGAAGCCGCACGCGGTCTCAAGGCTGCAGGTTCCACACCTATGTAATATACGTTTTTGTAAAACTGATAAAAATTTAACTGCACGGGTCTATATAGCATTTTGAGACTACACTGAAAAAGTAGAAGATATATCCGCGGTAACTTTCTGAGTGCAATTAAGTTAATTAGTCGATTTCGTCCAACTTGCAGCAAGCAATTTCGAAAAAAATAGTAATTACAATCTCATGTAAAGTCGAAAACTAAAGAAAGATACAATTATTGACTGCACTCAATAATAATATTGTTAATGTAGATAATTGTGACATTGAAGAACACTGTACAGGTTTTATAATTGCAGAAAACTAGCGCTGATAATTTAACCACTTGAATTTTAACTGAACTGGAAAACAAGGTTATCATTGAAAAAACAAGCGGGTCAATGGTACGACAATGATGCCAGAATACGTACGAAAAAAAAGCGTTGAAAGAACTGCCGCATCCTCTTGTGTACAACCTTAATCCTTCTCTGGGTTTTTCAACGGTTTTATATTATTTATTCAGCTTCCAGCTAAATGGTTATTTTAAACCTATTTGAAACCTTTATTTGAAACAAGGTTCGAATGTGTAGAGAAACCCAAATAAAGCTACAAAATATTTAAATGATGTATGCGAAGTTCTACAAAGGTTAGCTAAATGAAGTGCAGAACGTACCTTGGTTGGTGACTGCCAATCAATTGAAAAAGAATAATTAACTTGATTTGATTTCGTAATTCTTTAACAATAGAGTACGGCATTGTACAGAAAATAAATTTAACTAGCAAATATGACAAGTAAAAACAATGTATTTAACTGTCACTTTGCAACACTTGCAAAGATTTAATAAATGGATGAACAACAAAGTCGATGACTTTCAGGCAGTTTTAGTGGATGCAAAAAGCGTATTCAAATTGAAGCAAGATTTATATGTAGAAGAAACTCATCAAAGAAAATTTTCGATTATTAAGTAGAAAATGTGAATTCTTGACTATCAAAAAATAACATTAAGAATTATTTATTACCTGATTGTTAATAATGTTAAGAGAAGCGTTCAACGTTAATTGTTCGTAGAGCACATCGGTTGATATGGTAATGCAATTTTCGCATTAACGTACGTAGTTAGAGCGATTTAAATGTTTACCCAAATATAGATATAACTTTAAGAATTTTATCTAGTTCTAGTGACATTTGTCTCGGTAGAAAGATATTTTTTCAAATTAAAATTAATAAAAACCTATTGGCGGAAGACAATGTCTCAAAATTCCAACAAACGATGTTGATGACTGCCTCAACTATCAAGGGAAGATTTTCCTACAATAAAAAGTTGCAAATTTTTGTGACTGATTGGTTGTATAAAAATTAGATTTTCAAAATTTGGATTAAAGTTACTTCTTGAATTTTGAAATTCAAACATTTTGTTTAATATTAATCTTTGTTGCGATTTTACTTAAACACCCAAATCCACAATTCACATTTTAGTTTTAATTGAATTTATTTTTTTAAAACAAACAGAGCTGCGCAATTAGTATTTGACCAGGGTCCTCCAGCTTAAAGCTGTTTCCGCTTACTAAAGAAGTTTTGTTGAAGTCAGTAGCCATGATTTAAAATAGCTCTATTTATTTGTAATTATGAAGCCAGTGATGTCAACGATGCCAAAACGTGTTATAACAAGTATCTAACAATTATCGTCGTCTTGGGTCGTTGTGGAATTAAACACGTATTTCGATTTTTAATTTTGTTAAAAGTTTCGAAACTGACATTTGTAAAATCAAAAGTAATATAGTCCATCCGTCGAATCAAGACTATGACGTTAAAAATAGTAATCCAGGCAGATGAATTCTAAATGCCAATTCGTATGAAAAGATACAGTACGTTGACATTATATTTTAGAGAATTCTGATGTTTACGATTGGTATTACAATGCACTGTTGCCAAGCCTAGTCTGATCATCTCATATACTTTCATTAACTGCAGTAATATTTTTATTTCTTCACAAACTAATTCTTGTTGAGTCATGAAATGAATATTTACTTGGTATGCTTTGCTATATAAACCTAGGGCGTGTTTGGTACATGATCGAAGTTTCTAAAAGCGTTCATATACACCGTAGCAATAACTAAATAACTAATAGTGTATTTAAATTAAAAAACACATTTTCAACATTTGGCAACGTAGTCGACAGTTGACATATGACATCATAGCTTTGATTCGCCGGATCAAGTATACCAGATAAAGAATCATTATTTTATTTCGTTTTTAAATAAAAAGTTAATTCAAAAATTGTGAAATATAACTTCAAAATGGACTAAAGCAACACAAAAATTAATTTCCTATTTAACAATCAAAATTACAAACGTCAATTCAAAGATGTAGAGTAAGAATGGACATAGGTGTTTGATTCGTCACCTCTCGAGGGAAAAATTTGCACAAAATGAGGTTTCATTTCCTCCAGGCTTAGTGGTGTGTTATATGTCGGCGACGTGTGTATACCGAAGACGAAGCATAGGTATAACTAAAAAAGCAAAGGGTTGCACTGAAGCTATAGGTCGATATGGTCTTCCAGCCAGAGGTATTGTAATATTGAAGCTGACCTAAATCAAGGAAGTAAGCGAGGAAGAAGAACGGGAGGGGAAATCTGCTCAGATGGTCATGCACCTCTCCACGCAATCCGCTCTCCCAGGGCCAGGTGTTCTGTACGAGAATATAACGGAGGAAGTAGCTGTTCAGAAAAAAGCGCAGTTGTTCTGTGTTCCAAAACATTGGGGTGTGTAGGGAAATGATAATTATAAATAGTTGACTAAGTAAAACATAGATGCGCCTTTTTAAGGGCCTAGAATTACTATTATTGACGCAAAAGAGGCGAAAAAAGGGAAAACCTAGAGCAATCTAGAGTGTTAACAGTCCTACCGGACGAATCGGTGTTGCTATTGTTACCAAATAATGTCTGAAAACCACGATATGTTGGTGGATGGCCGCACAGGCCACTGCAAGTTATAGAGACGCCATACCTTTCTGGAGACCGAAGCGAATCGTAGGTCAGTTTTTGCAAAAAGGAAAAGGAAACTAGTTCACTGTAGGAGAATGTGAAGGATATAAAGTTAAGGGTTTGGGTATTCAGGCCAGACACACTAACTTTCGATAGGAAGTGAGGTAGGTTCAAATTTTCGAATTGATCATATCAAAACTTTCAAAATTATTTAGAAATTTCAAAATAAATTTTCAACTTACAACACCTCGTATCTCTTAAACCAGCAACATTGATATAATGCATATTGGGCCAAATCGTAATATTTCGATTCTAGAAACTCTGTTTTAGAGATTGTCCATTCTTTATGAATCACCCTGTATGTAAAAGTGGCGATTTATTTTAGTTTTGTGTATTTTGTTTAGAATTATAATGCCGGGTCCCATTATATTTTGTGACTTTAATAAGATTAGGTAATGAAATGTGGTTTTCGCCAGAATTTTTCTTGTTTTGATCATTTTTTCTGATCCGTGCATTTTCATGCTCACTTCCTATTTAACTGTAAATTACAGTGCATTTTGGGGATATAGTAGCTTTTAATATCAAATAAGAATCCCTCTATATATTTTGTCATAGTTATCAAGCTCATTTCTTTTCCTTTGCAAAAAATGCCATACTTGTCATAGATATTAAGTAATTAAATCTTAATTTCCATAGGCTGTTTGATGAATCGTTACCTTATATATAAAGCATTGTAATTATTTTAAAATCTTGTAAAACTTTCACTCTGTATGATAACTACGACAAGTATGACATCGCAAAAACGGAAAGAATGAGCTTCCCAACTGTAAAAATATATACACTACATTTGAATGCTCCATCTGAAGGTACTACATTGACCAGGAAGCGAGTTTTTTATTTGAAAATTTTGAATTTTGCCAAACCTTAGGGATCTTTCACGTGCGTGACAACACCCACACACGAGACCTACTTTCTACCTCTCATGCGAACGAGGGCGTATTTTTGTAAAAAATGCTAACCTAACATTTCTGAAACGGACCGTGTCGGGATTCGAACCCGGGACCTTGGGCATAGCAGTCACACGCATACCAACTGCACAGAGCCGCCGAAATGTATACATTGTGGTCCAAAATTACAAAGCCGCCTTATCTTTGAAGTTATGCAGTTATTTTCAGTTTATTCTGAAGTAAGCATACAAGCAGAAATACTCAGAAAACAGATCAAAACTACAAGAAGATTGACTCAAATATGATTTTATCCAAACTAATTCAAAAGTTGTATAGGTATATAACGGCCACCTTCATCGATAATGATGCTAACACTTTAAAATCTTATCTAAAACAAGAACAGTTAAAATTTATATATCCGAATATGCATAAAAATGTCTCCGGCCTACTGGCATTAAAATGAAAACTTCTTTAAATTAGAACGACCGATTAAATATATTATATTAAATATATTAATTTTTTTCAGAGTTATTTTTCGTCGTTAATAATAATAATGTTTTAAAAGAATTTAATTAATTTATATATTTTTTTGCATTTATTTAACATTTTGCACGTTAGTCAAAATTGGCATTTATAGAACACATGAAGCAGATACAGGCACTTGTAATTATGTTGACAGCAGGTACATTAATATAACGTTAGGTAGATTGGTGATCTTGAAAGTAAAGACTAACAAAAATATATAATTCCATTAGCATTGTCTTTTTGAACTAATAAATTGTTTAGTATTAATAATTTCTTGTTTTTGATATTATATACTAAAATTCTGTTTTTAACAGGTTTACCAATTGAAGAGTGCATAGAATCCCAAGTTACAATGGTGGGTTGATGTTCACAGGTACGTTTTCATTCTGTTTTATCATGTCTTTAATAATTGTTTACTATTGTGATCTTCGTAAGGCTTTAATGTTTAGTGTTCGTTTTGAAAATATAGTTTCCTATCTATTTTAGATTAATGGTTTTAGTGATTAGTTTAGTATCATAATATGGAGTTTTTCGAATTCATATTTGATAACAAAATCAAACACAGTTTTCAAATTCTCTTAATCTACGTTAAGTAAACTAATATAATTGAAGTGGTTTAATTATTCTCGCAGCTCACGCTGTTTTTGACTATGGGTAGCTAATAGGTCCGTGGAACTTCTTGTATCACTCGCCCAATCCAGTAAACAATTTACGAATGGGAAAGGAACTTGGATTATTCACTTCCAATAGACGCACGTAAACTAACGGAAACAAAATTTAAACATAAACCAACACGAGCAACAATAATATAAAACACGTCTTTCCGATTCAAAGGCTCGTAAATGACTGATTATCTTTGGATACATAATTTGTGCAAGAACATTTTCGTATTTTTTTTAAATATTTCCCTCTATTTGTATATTTCAGTACCATTCTTCTAGAAATAAATATTACCGTACCACTATTACGAATTGGTTTTTATTTCAAAATAATGTATTCCTTTAAATAAATACTGTAACATGTCAATTCGTTGTCGTCTTGCCATATTACATTGTACACCCCATTTCCTTCCATATAAAAGTATTTTTCATTTTAATTTTATATGAATACTCTTTACAATCATAAGTTAGTTTTGATTTGTGTAACATTTCCCTTTAGTATTATAAAATAATACATTAAATACGTCAATCTTTAGTCTTAATTTAATATTCCTTCTTTTGTATAAATAATATAAATAATCATGATCAGATGTAATTTTCTAAGTGGCAAACTTCTGATTAATGTCTATAAATACACAACTGGTGTATACATGATTCTGTCATTTAGGATGGTTTTCTTGTTTGTCCCTCTCTCAAAATGTGTGGTTATCTTCAAACCAGAAGAAATTATCGTTCTCTCGATATCTAACTGCTTTCTAGTGCACATGCCTTTTCCCGATAAAGAAGTTTCTTCTAAGGCCAAGATGTCGTACCTGTTGTGTAAAAGATGTATTTTTTTTTATTCTTGTTGAAGTACAAAAATATCGTTTTAGAATATTAGTATAATATATACGAAGAAAGCTGACCTGAATAACCCATTGTAACGAATATATATATTCTGTAGCACTGTTTTTGGAAGAATCACATCTGTGCATTTTTAGTCTGTGATATTTGATTCTTGTATTTGATACTGTTATATCTGAAAGAAACAATTCCCCAATGGAACAGGAAACCATGACCGTTTAATTAGCTTAAATGCTTTACCCAGAAATATTTAATAATAATATACACTTAGAAAACATATTTAAAAGGGAACTAGTCGTTTGTGTTGCCTAATTCACAGGCGGATTATATCGTTTCAGTCGTTAAAATTAGGATAGCGTCACGAGGTGACGCGCAAAGCAGATGAGCCGTTCTTTACTTGCTCGGAATGAATAACCAAGTCAGAGATTGTATTTGAGAATGTAGTCCAGACTGCATCATATACAGATGGGCTCCCAAGTTTTTCATAAGTGGGTCCTCAGAATAGGCGTGCCGAGATAGAGACAGGAGGGCTGGTCGTCTTGGGACACGGAAGATTCATTCCTGTGACTCCGACAAGGCACTAGACCACGCTTCTTCTTAAAATGGTTCGAGTCGGTATTTGTTAACGCGCATGAAGTAACTAGAAATACATGTAAAGAGATTGGGACAACGTTCGTTTATTAAGAAATTACAGCTTTTGTTCGATGTTTTGTTTCTACAAGTTAGTAAGCGGATTCCAGAAAATGTGATTCGCAGTTCGATAACTAGGGGTAAAAGCTTCATTAAAAACAGGTATCAAACCTTTCTTTTGTTATGTTTGTGAGACTTTAGAAGTGCTCACATAAAATTGTAATCGAAGATTGTTTAATTATACTAAATTTTGTCCACGAAGAACAACGTGGAATATAATTGTTAAGAAATACTATTAAAATAATTTTGTAAGACACGCGGAGCATCCATGTGTTAAAATATTGTGATTCTAAAGTCTATTTCCTGTTTTTTAAAAAGTTCATTACAGATGTCAAATTTTAATAAGGTCATTATACTTGAATAAGTTGAAATGTTATTTATCCAAGTTAGCTGCACGTGATTTAAATTTTTTTTAAAAAAATTAATTAAACTGATGTGAAATACATGTAAACCAATAAACAGATCTGTACATTTGGTATCACAAATTTTGTTAAGAAATATTATCAAAATTAAGGTCTTGTTATGTCAAGACAGATTTATAAAGAATTCAATTTTAATATTTTGCATTTGTAATCATATTCGAAAAAAACGAAAAGAGGGAAACTATATTAAATTTCATTTTCGGACTCAAGTTTTTTATTCCATGCACAATTAATTTTAATAAATTTTTTTTAAGAAAATAAATTTTTTGAATAATGAAATTAGACGAATGCAGAAGTAATTTAAAAAAACACAGATATGCTACAACTGATTTGTTCTAGGTATTCATTTTTGATTCAAATATCTTTGGTGTGGTAATTTCAAGATTATCCACTCGTAATTATTAGTATGCTTTTTTATTAAAAAGCACAAACAGTGTCTTTTTAATAGAAAATTTGTTGTGTACTTTTTCTTTCAGGGTCATCGAGATCGAAGAGGTTGTAAGTATGCTCCAGAGGTTTCCAGATGTGTTAGTTCATTAAGTTGTAAGTTTTTATGGTGCTTATATCCCATGAGTTTCTGTATCTTCTCATAGGAGTATTGAATTTCTTGTGTTATCATCCATATAGATACAGTGGCGCTCAATTCCCCTTTTTCTTTGTATGTTAGCTTATTGTAGAGTTTATACCATCCCCACGCCCTTTCTCATTGCTCACCCTTGGGGTAATTCCCAGACTTAGCCGCGAACAAGTAAAGCTTCACTTGTAGTCAACGAATGGAAAAAAAAATGTTACACCATTCAAAATGTTTAGGAATGGTAAGTTGTTTACAGATAAATTTTCTGAGTGTTCCTCGTGGCGAATTACAATACTCCGTTCTTATAACACGTTTATTTTTTAGGGTTCTCTTGTGGGTTGTTCTCTGGTAAGTTGTTCTCTGATGGGTTGTTCTCTGGTGGGTTGTTCTCTGGTGGGTTGTTCTCTGGCGGGTTATTCTCTGGTGGGTTGTTCTCTGGTGAGTTGTTCTCTGGTAGAGTATTTAACTATACATGCTAGGCTATCTAAGCTTAATGCATTAATTCTACTACCTACAAATATTATCTATCATCGTACAAGAATTTTGTTGCTATTGAATTACCTTCTAAAAATAAATTGAAAATCTATTAACAAAACATATGGTTGTGGAACAAAAGGATTGGCTCGTACAAATTTGAAGTTTGAGGTTAACAACCAAACTAAATAACGATAGTGTTTGTCTCAACAACCCGTAAGAAGAAACTAAAAATTTTATAATTCTGAACAAGCCTAAGCCCAATACTTAAGTATACGTTTTTTTCATACTATATGAACACAGATATGAGTTTGATCTTATTTACTTTTGTGACTGAACAATGTGCATGTGTTTCAGTTTTAATCTCAAACATCTAGAAAAATAATGCATTTAAAATTTAAAGTCATACTTTTACTTACCTATTTTCTTAACTAATTTAATATTACATTTGCTTTCCTGGTATAACCTTACGAGTGTAAACATAAAAGCTTTCATGAAACTTTTTGTGGATTATGAGGTTATGTCCAATTTAAATGTTAAATACAAATTCTCTTAACTAGGTTAAATACAAGGAAGCGTATTTATGATTTCTTTTACTTTTATCTTAAAATTATGAGCGAGTAGATATATGTATACTACACTTAGTGATTTTATCGCATGAAAATTTGGTTGTAAGAAATAGGGGATATATTTTGTTTTTCTAATGTTATTAACTAAACGTCAATATATAAGTTGTATTAAGGTATATTCTTTTGTCATATTTTAAACTATAACTTGTCTGGATAAAATTTTAACATTGTTCTCAAAATATTTAAGAGTAAAAAAAACCCTTGATATATTGCCTTTTGCAATCTACCGCAGCCACAAAAGGTCGATGTTCATCCCGCCAGAGTTTTGTTTAGACTGTAGTACACCCGTTCCTACCTGTTAAAAGGATGGTACCATCAATTTTAAATAAGATATAGTCACAGATCAACCCATTTTTTAACGTTCTGTCAATTGGAAATTCTTGTTTACTTATCACACAGCTGTGGATAAATGACAAATAGGTTGCACGGGAGAATTGTTTGAACGCGAATGATGGAATTCGTGCAATAATTTTCAGTAGTGACAGACGCAGTTATCAAGGCTATGCGAAGACTAGATGAGTATTAGAGATACGTTTTTTGATCAATTTTTCAAAGCCACATTATTTATGCCTATACTTTGATAACTATATGCATAATGTCAAAGGTACTCTTTACCGACTGATTTTGGGTGACTACAGCAGGTAGCAGCAAGGTTTGTACGTTATTACGCCTTACTGCACCTTGGTTTCCTAAAAATTAATATGCACGTTCCTCAATAAAGAAAATTTGATCGGTTTGGAATTTCCCAATAAATCCAGATATTGAAATAATTTTAAATTACAAAGATACATGTGGTATTTTAGAAAATGTTAGGTAGCTTTTGAATTATCTCGTTCTATGTTAGTCCATGTTATTGTACACAAAACACAGAAGTTGAAAATGCTCCGTCATTAATACAAACATGCTGGTATGCGAAGGGTTGGTCTAGGTAAATAGAACTTTCAACTTAACACAAAATTGTGAAATTTATAAATGAATTATATTATCTAGGATTTGTAAATTATCGGAACAGAAATATTCTAGTAATTTCAAATACTACTGTACTACAAAAATTCGATCTTTGAATATTTAATACCAAAAAGAAATATAAACAAAATTTACAATTTAAGAGAAAAATTTAGGATTCGGTCCTATTTAATTTTTTTTGACCTTCAGCTTTCTTTGTACCCAATAAAGTTCTATATACTTGTACTTATAAATACCTCCTTTATGATTTCTAATATCATGTTAATGCTTAAGCCACATGTGGCATTGGTTATTTTCGAAGTATACTATTATTAAATATTTTTTTAAATAATTCCTTATATTTCTACTGTATCTTATTTATTGTACATAGTGAATTTACCAACACGTTTATTATTAAATTGATTTTATGAAATTATTTACTTTTATTTGGGGTTATGAACCTCGGACTACAAATTAATATTATTTCGTTCAGAAATCAGATTGCTCTTAGGTACAGCTGTTCTCTATATATTTACTACCTAATTATTTTATTTTGTTACTCTAATTTTTTTATTACTTGATTTATTCTTTGCTTGTGTAGACAAATGTTCTGCTATTATTTTATATTTTTGTATGCTAATCATTTTCTTTTCAACTGGGAGAATTGTTATTCTTGGATATTCTTAATGTAGCGGGGCGTTACATAATTTACCGGAATGATAATTAATAACCACACTGTGGAGTGACATCTTCAGATGGACTTGATTGGCAATCTACAAGAGGTTGCATTTAAGAACTTTAATAAGCTTACACTAGAAACTTTCTAGATGTTATTTGCATAATTCTAGTACATTCTAGAATTATGGAAATAAACATAAATTGCGTCGTTCAGGATGTGATTTTAGTTCTAATTCAAGCTTTGATTATAATACCAGTTTTTTATTCGAGTCTTGAACTATAAAGAAAATGGCAACGATATTCATTCCTTTTTAAGTCGCGCATGGAAGAAAATTTTGCGAGCCTGGTAGCGAAATTAGAAAAAAACAACATAAAATTAACTGAAAATACAGGGAAACAAGAGCGAACTACCGTAAAATTTACCAAAGAACTGGACCAGAACGTGGAAGCCGTTAAGCAATTGTAAAGAAGTAGGACGGTCGACAAGATTTTGTGTGAACTGCAGATGATTAAGTGGTGTTAGAAAAAAGAATAGGTTATCCACTTCCAAGGATTTACGACACCCTAGGTACACTTTCTGTGTCGCGATGGTTGTCAACCTTGGATTTAAACATTGGCTACTGGCAAATGGATAAGGAACCCAAAAATAGGGGAAAAATGCTACTTTCACTATTGGTATTGGCCTATGATAATTTACAGTCATGCCATTTGGGCTCTGCAACGTCTATGCCACTTTCGAGCGTTTAATAGATACCTTTATGCGTGGGATATTGTGAAAAACGTGCTTTGTATATTTAGACGACGTGACCGTGATTAGGAAGTCATTTGGGGAATACTTGGGAAATTTAGAAGTGTTTCGAAGGCTGAGAGGTGCCAATCTGAAGCTGAGTCCAAAGAAGTAGTTTTAGACAACTTAGTGCTGGCCAAGCCAGGAGAAGGTTAAGGCAGTACAAGAGTGGCCGACGCCAAAAGACAAGCATCAGTTACGTAGCATTTTAAGGTTGCGCACTTATTATAGAAAATTCGCTTCCGGGTTTGCGAATATTGCCAAATCCTTGACCAAGCTAACTGAAGTAGGGCCTGATTACGTTTGGGATGAACACTGCCTAAATACGTTCCGACAGCTAAGGCATTTTTTGAGACAACAGCTTCGATCTTAAGTTCCCTTTGTCGGAATGCAAATTCATCTTGGTTATAGACGCAAGCAATGCCACAATCGGGTAAGACGCGCAAGAGAAGGTCTTTGGTATTTAGTACGGTGCTCTCGAAACTAGAACGGAATTATTGGGTTACAAAAAGGGAACTATTGGCGGTGGTGAAATCCGTAGAACACTTTTATGGGTACCTGTGAGAGAGAAAATTTCACCTGAGAACCGACCACTCGGTTTTGAAGTGGCTATCACGGAACACCGTATTGTTATAACAAGTCGTCGTAATGCGGGCACGCTTTCGGGACGATTTTGATCCGAAGATTGTAGCCATTGTTTACGGTTAGAAACAAAATGTGATCTACTTTGTCCGACAGCCGTGATCAATGACGATAGGCAGCCTCTACAGTTGCGAAGCAAATAGCAGAGTGACAAAGATCTAGGTATCATTCTGTGTTGGAAAGTCAGAGGAGAGTTTATTCGGGCAGGACATTAGTCCATTGAGTTGCACTCTAAGCACAATGAGATTCCTTGAGGCTAGAGAACGGGATCTTTGTGCGATCTTTGAAAAAGAGAAATGGATCCGTGAGTACGCTTTAGGTTGGGATTCCTAAAAACCAGGTGTCGGAGGTTTTAGGATATCTACATAATGGGACGTGGGAAACCCTTTCGAAAAAGTGGGGATCAATAATACCGGTGTATTTCCTGAGGCTGACTTCGGCAATAAGTACATCATGGTGACCCTGGACTATTTTCCGAGGTGGACCAAGCCGTATGCTATACCAAACTTAGAAGCTGTTTTGATGTACTAGTGAAGTAACTGTTCTGCCATTTTGGAGTACCTATGGAACTGCAAGCTAATCAGGGCGGATATTTTGAGTCAACGTTATTCCAAGAATTTTGCCGCTTGTTGGGGATGAGCAAGACCTGAACAACACTATTTCACTCACAACTCTTTATTATCTCTTTTATAGTAGTATGTTGAGAGACAATGAATAGCGGCTACATATTCACCAACTACTATACCAAAAGAAATGACAAGTTGTAACTTAAATGTAGAGAGCTGCCAATCGTCATTGATCACGAGTGTCGGACAAAGTAGATCACATTTGGTTTCTAACCGCTAACTATGGCTACAATCTTCTGAGCAAGGTCGTCCCGAAAGTGTGTCCGCATTACGATGACTTGTAACAGCGGTGTTCTGTGAAACCCTAATTTAGTGGTCGGCAGGTGAAATTTTCTCTTTTACCAGTACCTATAAAAGTGTTTTACCGATTTTACTCCAACCAATAGTTACCTTTTTGTAACGCAATAATTCCGATTCAGTTTAGACCGTACTGAAGTAATCAAAAACTCTCTCTTGCCCGTCTTGTATTTGGGATAGTATACGTTCGATTGTGGCATTGCTTGCGTTCGAAGATAACCTAAAATCGAAGCTGTTGTTAAAAATGCCTTAGCTGTTCGAAACGCATTTTGACAGTGTTTATCCCAAACGTAATCACGCCCATCTTTAGTTAGCTTAGTCAAGTGCTTGACAATATTCACAAACCCGGAAACGAATTTTCTATAATAAGTGCGCACAACCTTGAAAAGCTACGTAGCTGATGTTTGTCTTTTGGCGTCGGCCACTCTTGTACTGACTTAACCTTCTCCTGGCCTGGCCAGGCCAGCACTACGTTGCCTAAAACTACTTCTTTCAACTCAGCTTTCGAAACACTTTTAAATTTCTCAAGTATTCCCCAAACGACTTTCTAATCACGATCACGTCGTCCAAAAATACAAAGCACGTTTTTCACAATACCCCGCGCATAATATTATTTATTAATCGCTCGAAAATGGCATGAGTATTGCAGAGCCCAAATGGCATGACTGTAAATTGCCATAGGCCAATACCAATAGTGAAAGTAGTCTTTTCTTTCCTATTATTGGGTTCCATATCTTTTAAATCCAGGTTTCACCAGTCGAAAGGATAAACCGAGCACTCAAGACTATGCTTGCTTCTTATGTAACTGAGAATCATAAATCACGGGATAAATATTTACCGATATTCGGTTGTGCTGTGCGTACTGCGGTGCATGAGGATATTCATGTGAATTTGTATTTTGCTAACTTTCGAAAGAAGATGTTCGTTGACGGTCCTTCTTTTAGAAAGACGGCGGATTTTGAAAATTTTGAATCTTATCTTTTGAACGTAGAAATAGAAGGTAGTATGCCTGAATTTGCTACAGTTTATAAAGACGTACGTAAGAAATTAAGCTATGCTTACCAAAAAGCAAAAATCAATTATGACTTACCTAAACGAGAAGTACAATTTCAGGTTGGAGATTCAGTTTGGCGTAGGAACTTTGTTCTGTCAAATGCAGCGGAATATTTCAATCCTAACTTAGAACCAAAATTTGTAGGAACATTTTATTATAAAGAAAATTTCTGCTTATGTTTATGAATTAACAGATGAAACGGGAGCGAATAGGGATCGTTGTCACAGCAAAAATTTGAAATTGAATCCTGCTGCTTAACCTAACCTCTTCTGTTTACTTATCTCTTATGATTAACTTTTTTTTTCTTCTATAACGGACGTTTGATTGAATTCATGTAAATTTTGTGTACTTTTCATCTACATTTTCTACTGATTTTAACAAAATTTCTTCTCTCTTGGGAGTGCTTTCTGATCAAGGTCATGGAAAATCAATCTTTTCAATATACATTATTTCCACAGTTTCCATCCGATTTTGATAAAACTTTAGGGATTATGTGGATTAGGTCTTAGATGGTTTTTTGTGAATTTTAGTGCTCCCTGATTTGGCGTGGCTTGCGCATGCGCAAACGTAAAATCCTTTAAACAGCAATTCTTCACTATCTTATAGACAACGTGCTACAGCAGATTTTCGGTAACCGTCGAATGTGCTCATATAATGTCCATAACTCGGTCATTCTTTTTTCAAATTTTAACACATCGTCCGTTACTTCTGTCCCAATTGCAGTTACTCCAGCCTGTCCTCCTCATTACTAGAAGTTTTATTCAGAGGTTACTTTCCTCGACATGTATGAGGGTCGAGAAAACTTTGTAAATCTATTTGGCCCGTGCGAAACTCGCGTGGTGTGTCCTTCCTGCTTATCCTATTGTCTCCAATCCAACACTACAATTTCATCCCGAAGCAAATATTTAATTATTAAACTAGTACTGTTTCAGAATGACCAAGAAAGCAAGTTTAAGATTACAGTTCATATAGACGGATTCAATCCTAACTACGTCGACATTTTTGGGGTTACATATGCCCGCACTGCAGTCGTTTCGCATCACGCCAGGACTGCTTTCTCTCGACATTATACGGCCACTGTGCGAATAGATTATGGCAGTTGAGTATATTACAACGATTCAGTAGTCAACTCTACATCATTCGACCAGTCGTTGAATGGCACTTGGGTTTTGTTTTTCAAACTGTGGTTATAAGTACCTATTATAATCTTTTTTGCATCGGAGGCTACACACACATTCGAGGAAACTACGAGGAATGTTTTTTGTTTTGCATACTGGGACATAGAGGGCGCCACTAATCAATTGTCAGTACTAAAAATTAACCTCCATTTTTAGTTAACTTAAATCCAAAGTTTCAGTGCGCTACGTGAGTTACGTTTCGGGCCTTGGGAGCGGTGTTTTTAAAAACTATTTTCAAGTTTTCGTCACAATTTATTGGTTCAACTTAAACAGAAATTAATATAGAATTTTGACAAATTTTTATTAATTATTCTAAGTCGAAATAAACTGATTTAATTGAACTATTATGAGTCGCCTAAGCAAACTGCCGGGTCTTGGGGCTCTCGGCTATTTACAATGTCCCTGCCTCTCACAATTTTGTGGGAACTTCTTAATTCTATACTTTGGTACATTGTTACAATCTTACTTTCTAGGTAATTGCGATATCTTAACCGTCTGTGACCTGCCACCTGCAGTATCACTATCGTCTGGAATACATTGTATTGCATCCGTTCTCATGAACTCTGTTAATAATCTTTTTATATCTATCCTTGAGTTACATTGTTGTACTCGACTTATGATTTCTTTAACAATTTTTAATAATTTCCTAGTAGATTCTATTATTTAATATATATATATATATATATATATATATATATATATATATATATATATATATATGTTAATCGCCTCGGCTGCTCCCCTAGATAACTTTCATCCTCATTCATAAAAAAAAACAAACACATTCCTACCACAAACATCAACGTTAACTCTATTTACATCAATATTCACAATACATTAAAATTTCATAATTAAAACTCAGCATAAATTTCAGTTTTAAAAAGAATTTCAAGATTAATTTTCTTATCATTTTAATGTGCATCCAGAATTAAAGTCCTTGTAGGATGCCTACTAATTAATATAACAATATATGCAGACCTGAGTCTGAGTACAAAGGGAGCATCTACCACCCCTTTACGTTAATTAACCAGGTTCGTCTAATTGAGCTCAAAGACATACCCATATTTTCATCATAATCCAGAACATCAATACTAAATACCCCTTTCTACTTAAACAAGCGAATTTCACGTTAAAATTAAAATTTTATGGTTAGTACAATTTCACTAATGTCCATTTAAAGTAAATCAATTATAAAGTTATTCAACACACACAAAAATATCAAAGTTCAAACAAATAGTATAAATTACCTGAAGGTTACTGCACTCGTAGCTTCAATGTACATCGTCCCTTTTGTTAATCACACCATTCCAACTGGGTTATATTTACAGCTCCTGATTCTCAACGCTTTTCAAATTTTCTCCATCACCATTTATTTAAAGTTGTTTCTGGGCTTTTCCAGAACTCGTCTGTGTATATCTGACCCTTGTTTTGTGGATCCAGACACATTTATGAACCATTTAATCATTAACACCCCCGAAAAATAGCAAAGAAATTCATACTTCTTTCACCAATATACGCCAAAACTGCCTACTTTTGGTGTATTCATTTGTCGTTGTAAATTTTACTAATTGGTACAGTGATACTAAATTTTATTACCTTGTATCTAAATGCACTCAAGTACATTCATGTTAGCACGTAAAGAACAAACTATTTTGAATCACCAAAATATACGAGCAAACTTTAAATTATTTTATCAAACTAAAATGCACTGTTTAACATCTTGAATCAAGTCGCGGATGTAAGAGAGCTTGTTTATATTCACCTGGGTATATATAGAAGTTAGCCTGTCTGTCGGTCGAGTCCCCAAAATGGACAATTCTAAAGAATTTCGCTTGCTATGTTCCCATTCCGTAGCTCGCGCGTCGGTTTTTACGAATTTTGTACTCGCCCCAGTTAAATCTCCGAAATTTCAACACGGCACGCAAACATGTCCGAGAATAACTAATTAAATTTTGTACAGAAATTGTTGTTTCTACCTCTCATATGTGCATCTTATTTTCAACCAATCGTGACCCTCGTGACGTTGCTTAAATCACGCCTTTTACTATATGTGTCTCGGTCTTGTGCATATTATCTGTCTCTATCTAACCTGTTCTTATTAGTGCAAATTGATATTCTTCATTATCGATTATTTCAGTCCATGTGGACTATCTGGGTTAAATAACCCCGTATCGCACCTTCTCGTGAATATTAAGCCCCGGTTTCTCCAAGATTCTTTGTAACTATTAATTATCTGCAACATTTACGCCGTACGTGACATTTAAACTACGCAGGTGTTCAAACATAATATTAATTCTCAGAGCTTTATTTTCTGGTATTTTAATCTTGGATTTTCACAGGCTTTTATGCTTATTATTAATAATGGTTTAATTAACTCCAATTAAAATTGACTTCTATCCTTTCATTTTTAGCGAATACAAATTAAATATTAATTATTATGTGTACACTTTGTTTAATACCGGTTACTTAAAATAGGGTTAAGTAATATAAATTTTGCACGTAATTTCCATTTGTTTCTTTCCTCGGAATAAATACATTACACGTAGAGCTTGTTAATACTGTTTCTTTTGATATAAAGCGTCTTGTACATGATTTAAATCTCTTATTTTTACTGAAACTAATAAATTTTTATGCTTCATGGTTTTAATAACGCGTATTATCTAATAATATTCATTATACACGGTGATTAAAATTATTTGATGTGATTATTTAATTTTCTACCCTGGTCTAAATATGAGTAATATATATATATATATATATATATATATATATATATATATACACACATACACATATAGTGAATAAGATGAAATAATAACTTAGACTTTTATGCAAAGCCCAAATGATAATTTCAAATCGAGCTAGTAATTGAAGGATGGAAAATATAAGGCCTTGGACAGGGCTTGAACCTGTATCCTGGTTTTGCCGGAACCATGCTTTTACCCATTACGCCACCGAGACCGATGACACAATTGGGAAATTTACAAATTTAAATCGTGTACACGACGATACATTAACCTAACTTTCAATTACGTTAGGCATTTTTGTCAATCATATCTGACATTGTCAAGTTTTTGACTTATGTCAGTTATGACAATATCAGATATGATTGACAAAAATGCCTAACGTAATTGAAAGTTAAGTTAATGTATCGTCGTGTACACGATTTAAATTTGTGAATTTCCCAATTGTGTCATCGGTCTCGGTGGCGTAATTGGTAAACGCATGGTTCCGGCAAAACCAGGATACAGGTTCAAGTCCTGTCCAAGACCTTATATTTTCCATCTTTCAATTACTAGCTCGATTTGAAATTATCATTTGGGCTTTGCATAAAAGTCTAAGTTATTATTTCATCTTATTCACTATAATACGTTAGTATTTATCAACATACCTTGTGTAATTAACTATCTAAAATATTTTTATATATATATATATATATATATATATATATATATATATATATATTGGGGGATACATAACTCGTGTAGTGTTGTAGCTACAACGAATTGTCAAGTTAACAAGTTAATAGAAAAATGGAATTAAAACGTGAAAATTTTCGTGTAATAATGTTTTATAATTTTTAAGGCAATTATCTCAACAAAAATGCCTCGTCGGGTTGGTTTCTGTTTTCGGTAATGAAGCACCACATCAGTCAACAATTTCTCGTTGGTATTGAGACTTCAAACGTGAACGGATTAGTTTTAGCGACGATCCAAGGACAGATGCACTAAAAACGGCAGTTACTAGAGAAAACGTCGACGCTGTGCGTAAGCTCATCGACGAAGATAGGCATGTCACATATCGCTAAATTGAGGAATAATTGCTGACTTCAAAGACTTTAATTTAAAAAAAAAATGCAAGAAGAACTATGTGTAAAAAATTAGTTTCCCGTTGGGTACCGCATCCCTTGAGCGAAGAACAGAAAGCATCTAAGGTGAATTGGACTCAAAAAGCTCTAGACCGCTTCAACGCAGGAGACTAAAAACGTGTACAACATCGTGAGTGTGATGAATCTTGGATTTACTCATACGAGCCAAAAAATAAATGCCAGTGTCTGTTTGGGTGTTCCAAAGTGAAGAAAAGCTGACAAATGTCATCCGTTCCCGAAGTGTCTCCAAAAAGATGGTCGCAACATTTGTTTCGAACGCGAGTCATGTGGTAACAATTCCTTTACAAAATCAAAGAACTGTTACAGCCGATTGGTATACAACCATTTGTTTACCGCAAGTCATCGCGAAGCTTCGAAAAACTAACCCCTAACAACCAACCAATCATCCTCCACCAAGACAATGAAAGTTCGCACACAGCTTGCAAGACAATTGGATTTTTTAACGCAACAGAACGTCAAATTGTTTGACCATCCTCCGTGCAGTCCCGACCTAAGTCCTAACAATTTATATACCTTTCGGCAAATCAAGGACAGACTGCGGGGTCAAAGATTCCAGTCGTCAGAAGAAGCAGTTGATGTCTTTAAAAATACAATTTTGACTGTACCAACACACGAGTCGAATAACTGCTTCCAGAGTTGTTGTGGCGCATGCAAAGTGCATTAATCTCCGTGGAGAATATTTCGAAAAACAATAAACTCTTTATAATCTGGTTTATTCCAGCTCTATATGTAAAGCTTAAAAGACAACCCTTGTGTATGCCGCACCTACTTGGCAGATATTTGTTTCTGTAATTGTTTAAAATTTATTTGTCTAGTGTAAACGAACGTGGGCTGAGTGAAAAACACACTAAAAACCCGTTCGTATCGGGGTATGGTAAGATTTTTCTTATACACTTCGGTCGATTGTAATTATGTTGAAGTGATGCATGTTTGATGATATAGAACACTACAATTTAATTCATATGAACTATGCGACAGCATCAACCGACCGACAGGATGTTCATTTCTTGCTCCAACGGCATTGAGCTATTATTAAATATGTAAATCTATGTTTTTTTAAACATCAAACGAGTGTTTTACAAAGTATGTACCTACTATAAACTTGCCTTATTTAAATATATACATGTTGGACTAAAATGTTAAAGTGGTTTTCGAAGTTTAACTATTTTAAGACTGGCTTGCTTTAACCGCTCAAAATTATTTCTCTATGTTCCTTTTAGACGGTTTCAATATATTGATGATTTTTTTCAATTTTGGTATGATTTCTTGCTTTAACTCTAATCTCTTGATTAGCTTTGATAATTATTTTATAGGAATTTCAGACAGAAAAATTACAAAACTTCTCATTCTATACCATTTACAAGACACCGAAAATGTATAAAAATTGTAATGATATAAACTGACGAGTTTTTAATGTTGAATAAATGATCGCGCTATTAGTACACATGTTAGCTAACTTGTAAGAGGTAGAACGTTGAGCGAAGATGTTTCCATATAGGGTGCGTAAATAGCCTTCAATGCCAAACACCATAATGTATCTTTTAGAGCAAAGAAATTCAAAATTGCACTCACATTCAGTGTCATCCCAAACGAAGTTGTTTTCTTTAGTGGGCTTGATACAAGTAGGACGAGCAGAACAGGAAGAAAAGAACAAAATCAGTCAGGATATGCCCTTCCTAATTACGGTAACAGAGAAGGGAAAGAAGAAGGAAAATGAATGCCACGCTAACAGTCGGATATTGGAGGCCTAAAGAACGAAACAAAAGAACACAGCCTAATTCGCCCAAAAAAAGTATGGGTATATATACAACATATACATGCGAACAGAACACTAGTGTGTCCTATATAATAAAATACAACACTGGATTAATAACACAGATAAATAAACACAATAATTATAAGGTTTATTCCAGCATGTTTGTACATATTTAGACCCCGTAATACATACTTATAAAGAAAGGTACATATAAATATAAATATGACAAGAATCTTACCGACTTATTTACTACGCTGTCTCTAACGAGCTCGACCCAAATGGAATCTACTAAACCTAAGAAACAAATTAAATATTTACAAAAGTACCTTTACGTGCAATAAACGCCAACAACTAATCAAATACTACAGCTGATGGATAATTACCAGGTCTATATCTAATTTCAAAACCAATTCACTGGATATCCATCAATTTAAAAAAACAATATGATACAGAACCAACACTAAAATCCTTATTCTAATAATAATAGCAAACAACAATGATTTGCTAATGAATTTCCTAATATTTCTGTGATACACGTAAAACCCACGTATCCATAAACTAGTAAAGCTATTGCAACCTGTTGCTCTTGATGAATATTCTTTCATGTAGGCTGTTAAGATTATTGGTAACTATAACATGCATCCATCGCATGATAACTTAAGTCTGCATACAAACGTCAGTCAGACGAAATATGTTGTAACGACAAAGTAAGCAATGGTTCAAAGAACCAAAGAATATGGGCTTAGAATCCAAGCCTAAGAATGTGGGTTAACATCCGGAGAATGTGGGTTAAAATCCGGGAAGTCACATTAAAGGGAAGTAAGTTTTCACTTAAAGGTATGTAGCTGTCCGGTTGGGTTTATAATATTTATCTAAAAGAAACCACGCCAACCAACACTTGAAATATAGTAAACTCATTCAACGAACATGTTATAAAATTGTTTTCTTAAGAATAATCACGGAAAACTAACTTTGAGCATATTTCTAGCATTCAAAGCTAGTGCAGTCGTCTTATCTACTTACAGCTAAACCAAGTCATTTAACTACAATAAATATTGAATATTACGATATCATAGGCGGCTTGTATAATTGAGACAATTTTCCAAGCGTGAAGCAAACATTTATTAAAACAGGGTACAGAGTATAGAAATACAAAAGATATTTAAACTACGATTTGGAACGGAACAGGCTAAAAAACGAATTGATAGAAATTTCGAGCTATGTTGTGCCATTAAGTATTATTACGAGGTTTTTGAATGAAATTTGAAAAAGGATCGTTTGTGTCAGATAGTACAACCACCTGGTTCGATTGCTGCATTACGATAATGCTATTTGTCATACTTAGTTTTATACACTTAATTCTTGGCAAACAAAACAATTTTGTGCGTGCTTTCATAGTCTGTTTATTCCACCAGACCTGAGCGTTTGAGACTTTTTTCTCTTCCAAGGCTATAAATTTATATGAAAGGACACGCCAGTTCGCACAATAGAGAAGTTTGGTAATTCTGCAGCCGATCAACGGAAGGTCATTCTCAGTTTCTTATAGCACTGTTATGATAAATAGTCGCCGCCTTCTCTTTGCGGTTTCCAATGGGCCTATTTTGAAATAGACAGTTTGAATTAGTACGAAGATTTGTCATATGGAAACATGTTTAAAGACTGTAGACTTATTTTCTAGAACTACTTGGTTGATTGCTGCATTACGATAACGCTATTATTTATACTCTTCTTCCATCAGACTTGAGACTTGCGATTTTTTCCTGCGACTTCAAATTTATATGAAAAGACACACAATATAGAAATTTAATAAATTCATAGTCGACCAAGCTGGAAGCGATTCTAGTTTCCGACTTATTGCACTGTTCTGATGAATAGAGTTAACGTTTCAGACACTGTGGGATTCCTGATGAGTCTATTTCCAAAGAGACAATTTGAATTTATACGAAGTATTGTCGAATAGAAACACATGTAGAGGTCTTAAAACGTCTTTTACTCGGCTAACTTGAAAAAGATTACACTAGTGCCTGCATTTTATTATCTAATCTATAGATTTCTTGCTGGTTAAATACATTCTTACGGCTATTTAATTTTACCAAAAAGTTGCTTATTTATGAAGGCGTTCACTTAGTCATTTGTCAGATTTGATCTTCGGTATGCATCCCTTCCACGAAACAAATTTACTCTTGAATGAAGCTGATCTTATAGGTTACATACTACGCGAGCCAGATTTTTGAACGAAACAGCTTTCCTCTACAGCGTAAATTTGCTCAACAGGTTCTATGTGATAGAAATTTTCTTTTATCACCATCCATCTCACTGTTTACGTGTCATCGGTTTCAAGTTAGATAATTGAAAAAGATTCGATAAAAGAGAATTTGGAAAATAAAATCAAAATGTATATCAACTAAATTCGAACTGTTTCAAGTTAAGTAAGACTGTAGAGCCCCTTTAGTTAAGGATGGCTTTAGATATAAGCTGTGTTTGAGAAATTAAATTTGTGTATTTGTCGCTCATTCAAAATTCACGTTAAAATATGAATTATATTAAAATACTTTAGAAATTTACTAGAATATATTGAACTTAACTGGTTTTTGCACAGTACCAAAATTAATTTTCCTAATCGAATCGGTTAACTTGTTTCATGCCAAATTGGCTATGTAGCATTTTTAAATTTAGTTATAATTTATAAGTTAATTGCCGCGTATTTTTAAATAAATAACGCCAACTTGCGTCGTTGCTGACAGTCGCGCCTGCGCAGAGTGAATGCGGTTATGCGCGAGTGTCGAAAAGGGGACTAAGCCACGAGACTTCGACCAGGTAACAACTATGTAGATGTTGTGTGTGTTTTTCTTTTAGGAACAGGTGTTTAGGTTCCCTGTAGCTTACCTTTTATTGTACCTGGTACCATATCTCCTTTCGACCCCCTACGAGTGCAGTAGAGGTTTAGTACGGATGGCAATTTGGTAATCAACATGGCGTGACCAAACCCACAAATCACCGTTGGATCCTGAAATTAAGTTCCGAGATCATCACGTAAGTAATTTGATTTTATTTAAATTGTGCATGTAAATTGACTTAAATAGCGGTTGTATCACCCAGTAACACGTGGTCGGTATATGTTACAAAATGGCGGAAATATGCCGCGCGCGTAATTATAACAAACTAAGATTAAGGTTTTATTTAGTTTCATTAAAAAAAACGTTGAATACTAATTAACACTATGAAATTACTCGAAATAATTTTAGATTTGTTTTATTCGTCGCTAAATTTTGACACTAAAGTAAATTCTCATCTCTGAAAGCTCGAATAATATTCTTTGATGGCTTCATTAAACTCTGCAGCAAATAGTTTATTTCACTAGTCAAAACAATCAAATTTGTATTTCTTCAGCTTTCTTCTTTCAGCATGAAGCTTTTGGTCATTACTGGGTGATGAAATGAGCACAAAAACATTCTCTTTTTTATTTAAAATGAAACTAATATTGTGAAAGAAACAGATTCACCGACTTGTAGTTACATTTTTCGTAATATACTAAACGCTACTTTGATAATGAAAATTTTTCACCTTTGCAAGATGGCTTCTTGTTAATAGAAACTTTTCCAGATAATTCTTGAAGTCTAAGCTCATTTCCTGAGTGCTTATAAGTATTGCGTGTGTTGTTTAGCGATTTCTATTGTCACAAAACGTCTATCATACGGTAAAAATATCTGGTTATCGATTGATATCCATGAGCAACCAAACGAAATGTATTTTGATCAAGGAATTGCAGGAGCAAGTCGTTTTTATTTTTTGAAACGCAGTGGTCAGAGAAAAAAAATAAAGGATTCTAATATGTAGATAAAGGTATTAATTAATACATATAGGATAATACTAGCAATTTCGTTTTGGCATTTCCCAGGGTTTCCGCATATAGCTTTTCTTGATTTTCTGGCATGAATGTAAAATTGAAGACCCCAATGCTGATTCGTTTAGAGGATACGGGTTGTTCCGTTTATATTGTAAATAATTTTCAGCTAAATTTATTTTCTGTTGAGTTTGTTAATTACTTACGTCCGTTTTGGTATATTTAAATTTGTTAGTGTAAAATTCCATATTTTACTTCAAGCACGTGTCTACAAGTACTGCGAGTGATAAACTTTGCTATCCGCATGTGCAAGAACATTGTATTAACTGGGAAAACACACGAAGCAAGTATCAGTATCGATTTGTCGTTCTTGAAGGTCCGCATTACTGCTTACATGTTCTACGTAGAACCATTAATTAGAAGAACCGCTTTCCTTCAGAACAACCGCTATCGAAATAAATGTGCTTCGCTACACCCGCCAAAAGAAGAGTAGTTTTTTGGTTTCCCGTAAAAGACGGACAGATTCTACAGTTTTGTTTACATCGGTTTTCCGTTGGCACGGCTGCGTAAACAACAGGTGAGTGTTTGAAGTAATTGTTTGATCTGGTTAAAATCATTAATTATATGTTGTCTGTTAATTATCGCTTTTCTGTCGTATACATGTCCACTTTTCTTTACCACGGAGCTATTCGAAATTTACCGCAAAACTTTACACGGGTGAATGTATGTTTTGTTAAGAATCGGGTTATGGAATCTCTACTTTTGAATTATTCTTTGTAAGAGCAACTTAATCTTTTATTCTAGACTTAAATGCTTCGATTTTTGAGATGTGCAATAGCATTAAAATCCACAAAGTGATTTTTGCTTATTCAGACCACCACATTAATCTGTTTCAACAACTTATAAAATTTCCATTAGGTATTTGATTTTGGTTTTCCTAATGTTTTGGCAGAAGTATTTTCTACAGTACACATGTTCAATAGAAATATCCTCCCGTTATCTTCTAGTTGAAGTTCGTTTTGATCTAGTTAGTTTCTTGTTTTGAAGGAATAACGCGTGTAGATCCATTGTTCAGCAGCAGCGAAAGCTACGAATGACTTAAATTGTTTTTCCAGCTGTAGTATGATTTGTAACTGAAAATACCTTGAATGTTTTTCGGTTGATATCTTTTGGTACGTTATGGGATCTGCTGCGGCATCCTTTTTCTATCTATTAGAGAAGTGCCTTCTGCAGACATTCTAAGCAAACTTTTGTTATTCCATGTATTACCAGTAATCTTACGTGCATATTTTGAGTTCTACGCCACTATTTTTACTCTTAGCAGGAAATACAGAAGTCACTTAATTTCACCAAGATAAAATTTTGTCTTTACCGCATAAGTAAGTATAAATCCACTTTCAAAAGTTCTATTGTAATGAAAATGTTTTTAACGAGCACAAAAGCCCTTGGCTTGACCGAAAAAGTAAGTAAAGTTTAACGAAGGGTGATAAAATGATAAGAAAATCGTCGTCCCGCCAATGTACTTGTGATTAAATATAAAAAACTTGTCCAACTAAAAAAATAAATAAAGGAGATGGTTAGAAAATTAACTTCTGAAAGTATGTGAGAATTTCCTGTGAATACAAATGAACCTAGAGTAAAAGAATGATGACAAAAGTTCTAAAAGAAAGAACCTCCGAAATACGATAACCAGCTTAGTGATAAACTCTGCGGGAGCATTAGGTAGTCGCGTGTCTAAAAGGAATATCGCCCGCGCATCTAGTTAAATAACTGAACATAGGAAACTATCACAGGGAACACGCGGAAATTCCTGGTACACAACAATGTCAACAAATTAAACAACACACAAAGTTAATGTACCATAATTTACTTTCTTTGAACCAATGGAACTTCTCTTCTAAAACTGTTTTATTAGACTGCACCTGAAAACATAAAATTACAACGAAAGATCGCGCTACTTGAGAACACTGTGTGTCTCAGCATAATATCCTGATAATCACCAACTCAAACAATCTCCATCCACTCCCAATTGAATGCTATAGTTTCATTCAGTCTACTCCAGCACCTCCGAAATAAAGAATATTATGACCCGGTTCATCTCCGATTAAACACATGTACTAGTCAATCCAACAAATTCTCCATCATTTCAAGGATCCCAAAATTCAACCTTCATGCACAAACGTGAAACCAAAACATACAATCATTAAAAACTAAAGAAGTACGAAAAACATGCCCCTTTACTAAATAAATTACGTTCCAATTCAGTTCATCCAAAATTTCAACCCCATTCCTCGCAAAACAATAATCCCCGCTCCACATTAGATCACGCTAACGGCCAAAGGTTACACAAACACTTTAATGCAAGACACTTGTATACATCACCAGTGCAATCAAAGTATTCGTGAATTCACAAACCATCCCAAAGAGAACACACCATACCCAGCGCATCCACGCCATGTCAAAGGTATCGCCATCAACAACTCCAAATTTTACAGGAACTAACTTCCACAACCCAAAAACAAGTATAAGAACCAAGCTAACTTCAACCTGTCTCTTTCACTTGTCACCACAAAAAAACTCCCAGCAAGGTTGTTCGAAGTACAGGCACCACAAATTTAACACATGAGCCCACCCAGCAAGAGATGTAAAACACAATTTGTACTTCAATTAATAAGAACAACAAGCGTCACTAAAATATGCAACTTTACGGAAAGCAGAATTCACCTAACCAACAGATAAATACTTTAAACACGGGTTGTAATATAAACCCCAATCCACCCATTGCATGTACAAGACAACAATTCAGCACTCTACAAGCACTGAAAATGACCCAACCCAACAAATGTATCACAATTACCAGACAAATTATGCCTCCATAAACTCACCCCGTATTACGGAACAAATGTACCAGCATGAACAAATCTATGCAGGGACCAGCTTTATCTAAACCTGTAATCGTTAACAGCTGTGATGACCATTGTTGCATACTTCAACCAAACGACGAGGAAAATAATTATTATCTAGTACTGCAACTTGCAATAGCTAACATTTTATCCAGAACTATATCAAGGGTAGCTTATATCCAAATAATTTTTGCTTGCTCTGCAAGAAAAGAAATTAGTCTGTTAATACGTGATAATAAGTACAGGCCGTTAATAACACTAACAACTAATGCGTTCAACTGACTAATTCTATAAGAGTGGGAATTAAATTCTCCTAGTCAGGTCCACTCGATTGCCTGGCTACCTAATTTACAATGTTAGTCCTAGAGACCAGAAATGAAGCAAGTTTCGATCCATGGTTAGGATAAATTCAACACCTTTACTTTTCAAGTCACTCCTCAATTGGTACGATATTTCTTCCCGAACACGGCCTTAAGTGGGAACAAGACGTATTCTGAAGATGAATTACAACATCTGAACTAGACACAGGTAAATAGTACTGCCCACATACATTCAATTCACTTTTTACCTTTTAAATCATTCAGATTACAAACATATGTCAGTTGTTTCCAATAGGAAAGTGTTTATAAAACCAGCTTTTAAATATAATTGCATTATTTTATTTTATCGACAAAAATATTAAAAAAAATCCTTCAAATGATTTATATTGAAAGTTAGTGAGTGTATAAATTAATGCAAAAATATGTGGGCGTAATAAAATGTGTTACATCATTATACTTGAACCAGGCCTTTGACTTGCTACAACTCTGACTCAACACGAACAAAGTACGAGAATCGTGCAGGTTTTTGATGGAATTTTATGGAATCAAAATCAATTTTGTCAAAATGTTTAGCTTCAATTCGCAGATTTGGCTCATTTTTCTTTTGAGAACTGTTTTACCTATCATGTTTAGCTCTTGAAAGCTTTCTAACATTTCTTTTCTATAAATATTTACGCTGGACCCGTTTTTTTCTTTATGGGACGTTTTACAAAGACTAGCATTCGCTACTTCATGATTTCGGCCTCTCAATTTACATTATTACTAGCTTTATTAAGTTGGAAGGGTGATCATTTTCCGACTGATGATTTTTGTCGCTAGTCGTTTGAGTTTTTACATAAGGGTCTTCTTTACTACTAATGCGATATTAAACATTAAAACGTCACACATTGCGAGCTACTTATCTCAACTAACAGTTTCTATGCAATAGCTATTTAGGTCCAGGTTTTGTGTGTTTGTTGCTCTATAGATATATCAATGTAACCATAATCACTTTTTGAATTTATTACGTACAGTTTTGGCCCCAGAACATCTATTCCGGTAGTCCACAGAAGGCTTCGGTAAAATACCTAAAACCTCGACCGTACTAACAAAAAAGATTGCCGACTATCTCGGTGGAACGGGTGGTGTGTTTTAAAAGGGTTTCAGAATGTTATCGGGTATGAAATATGTCTTAATCAGGAAGTATCTTGTACGTCACCTAAATCGCAGAGTTTCTAGGGAAAAAGTCCTTATAAGAATAACTAGAGGGTGTCACAACCTAAGATCAGGACTGTGATTCTGCCTTAAAATTTACCTGAGAAATTGTTAAGTCAGTGATTCAACCAATGTGCCGCGGCACTTTTGTGTTCCACCAAATTCTTCAAGTGTGCCGTCAAATTATTGTTTGCTGACTCAATTATTCTGGGGAGCCAAATCAAACGTACCGTTTTTACACATTGTAAAAGTAAAATTCTTTTAAACTTATTTTATTGTGTTAGTGTGCCGCCAAATTTTGAAATCCTTCAAAGTGTAACGCAACAAAGAAGGTTTAGAATCACTGTGTTAAGTAATGTACTTAAACATAAAATAAACCTTAACCATAAGAACACTAATATATCTATTTTAAACTGCTATCTGAAAGGAATGTTTCTAAAATCAAATGTCAAATAAGCTGAAGTTTCAATCACGTCTGTGGATAATTGTAAAATAATTTATTACAACAAAACTGTAACTATACCTTTACATTAATTGAGAAAGACAAATATAAGCATGTCAATACACTATTATACATAATAGTGTTTTCAAGAATATTACATACACGTGTTATTTACAATCGCATGATAGAAATCCTTAAGTAAATATTAAAAATCAAATATATCACAAATTTACTTAACTAACTTCTTAACCTTATCACAAAACGCACTGTAAGTACGTTGTTTCAGTTCGTGCTATGAATGAAAAACTGTTCAGTTTTTTACAAATTTTTGCGAGTATAGTTTCAGATGATTTTCATAAATACCTGATGAGTGATTGTTGACTGTAGCTAAGGCGGACTCCATTAAATCCTTCTGTTTAGGTTGATTTCGAAACTTTCAACGCGCTTATGTTCAGCATAAGGTTGTTGATTCGAGAGCCAATGTGCCTCCAAAATTAAAAACAACCAACTTAGTAAGGTATTATCCGAACATGATTGATCACTTTCAATCTGTACGATAACGTATTCTCAAGCTAACCTACTCGAATTGCATGTTGACTGTTTGAATGGTAAATACGAAGTGCTGTGAAAAATGTATTCTTTCTTCATAAAATCATTCCAGACACCTTCGGCAGACTTCGGACAGGTGAACTAAGTCTGCAATTTGTAAATCCGTTGTGGCGTTTTCTCTGTCTAATAAATATGTACAATCACCTTACAGCTAGGTTGACTAAACCTAGAGTCAGCACGAATCTGCCTGTACAGACTTCAAATTCAGACCCTGAGATCATCGGCGTGCAAGCGTACCATTATTAATCAAACCAAATAAGTCATAAAACGGTGATAATTTAAACGAAATTACGATGATAATATCATTGCTAACCTTTAAAATTGCCATAATGAATTTCACAACCTACGAGTATGAACAATATAAGATACAAAAATAATTTTACCTTAAATCAAATGGCATGTAACCCAAAAAACTATATTTCTTAAAAGAAATTACCTATCCCTATTGGTGGGATTTACTAATACAGAAATTACTAAAATAAAATATGATTATAAACCCTAAAGAGACGTCACAAATTGTGTGAAGCATTCACCGGCCATCATCATCATTATGTCTTCAGTCTTGAAATTAGTTGGACGCGTACCTCCATTGTTTCCCATTTTGAGCTTACCTACACATTTCCTTGAAATTCTCACAGTTTACATCTTTCACTATGAGGGTAAGGTGAAAAGACACAGAGATGGCGTTCCAATCAGCAGAAATTTGTACTTCCCGCCTGCGTGCACATGTCATTAGCCCGTATGACAAGTTTCAACTTGCTATCTCAAGTAGTTTGTTTACACGAATTTTTTCAAGCAGACGTCTTATGCGTGTTTCCTTAAGATGGATAAACTTGAATATCGTCGGTCGTAAAATTCTTCGTTTTGGACGGATTAACCCCTCAGGAAATTCATCCGAAGTTGACAAAAGTTTACGGAGACTCTGCCCCTTCCCTGTCAACCGTTAAAAAGTGGGCAGCTGAATTTAAACGTGGTTGCACATCTCTCGAAGATGACCCACGTGAAGAACGATCAAAAACCGCAACCACACCGGAAACGATCGAAAAAGTGCATGATATCGTGTTGGACGATAGACGAGTGAAAGCGAAGGAGATAGCCGAGACTGTAGGGATATCGGGCGAAAGGGTGTGAAACATCTTACACAAAGAGTTAGGGATGCGAAAGCTCTGCGCAAGATGGGTGCCGCATTTGCTAAATGCCGATCAAAAGCAAATGCAAAAGCGAGTTTCGCAGCAATGTTTGGCCCGGTTCAATAAGAATCCGAGCGATTTTGTGCGGCGATTTGTCACTATGGATGAGACATGGGTCCACTATTACACGCCAGAAACGAAACAGCAGTCGAAGCAGGTGGAAGCCGGTTGTTCAGCGCCTAAGAAAACGAAGTCGATCCCATCTGCCGGAAAGGTGATGGCCAGCGTGTTTTGGTATGCGAAAGGGATCCTGTTAATAGATTACCTTGAAAAAGGCACAACAATTACAGGCCAATATAACTCCACCCTTCTTGATCAGCTGGACGCCAAAATTCGCGAAAAGAGGCCTGGCTTGAAGAAGAAAAAAATCATCTTTCACCAAGACAACGCACCTGCACACAAGGGTGCGTTGACGATGGGAAAATTGACGGATTTGGGGTACGACTTGCTCGGCCATCCCCCTTATTCCCCTGATTTGGCGCCATCAGACTTCTATCTGTTCCCAAACTTGAAGAAATTTGTTTCTGGAAAGCGCTTCATGCCCAATGAAGAAGTTGAGAGGGCCGTAGACGAATATTTTCACAGCCTTCCAGACTCTCACTTCCGGGAAGGAATACTGATGTTGGAGAAACGCTGGATCAAGTGTGTTGAAGTTAAGGGGGATTATGTCGAAAAATAAAATCTTTTTTTTTTTACTGAAAATTGTCTTTCATTGTAGGCCGAGAACTTTTCACCTTGCCCTCGTATATGTGTGCAATAGTTTAATCTTGGTCTACCTCTACCGCTCCTTCTTTCCTTTCTGTGCTTGTTATATATCCCGCACTATTCCTGCCTTAGAACGAGTCGTATCATCCTATCTCTCCCATTATTTACTGTTTTCCACGTATTTCTTTTTTCCCCGAATATTTCTAGAACTTCTTTGTCTTTAACTTAACATGATATATTCATCACACGTCTGTAGCTCCACATTTCAAACGCCTCTATTTTTTCCAAACCGGATCTTCTACTTTCCATTCACCAGACAAGAAAGCAAAAAATTTTTGGAGCGTAATCCTGCTCTAAGTTTTCATAAAAAGTGGGCGTGGCTGATACTTGCATTTAACACTTTAGATGCTTCATACTAAGGTAAAATTTATTTCCTATTTTGAAATCCACAACAGAGGTCTACAGCATTTGTTGTTGAATTTAATTTTCCGTTTTTTACTGACAAGGAATGTCTGCTGCTTAATTTGCCTTTTAATCTGTTCTATTCAAATTTTTTATTACATAGCGATCCTAAGTCTTTCAAGTCACTTAAAATTTAATTTAGAAACGAATTAACTGTCTTGGAGGTGTACGTTTCTACGTCCCACTCTATAGATACCCTTCTATGGTGGCTAATGCCGCAATTCAGTATATGGCTCTACCCTGAAACTGTGTTAAGCTTAGCTTGAGGGACTAAATAAAATCCAGCTGTGCTTTTGCTGTTTTCTTGGGGCCTACTCTCAGTTAGGTTTTTTTTTCATGTAAAGCAAATCTATTTACACGTTTATGTCACTTTCAGTGTGATTTCTATTCAAGTCAATGCTAAATAAATATCCTTTGGGTAAGAGTAAGACTATTTATTGTGATATCGTTCGTAATTTTAGTCACCGTCAAGTTTGCCGATTTGCAATATTATATAACTGCTCAAACAATGCGAAGATATCCTTTTTGTCGTAATGGCCCTGGAGATCTATACCTTCTTGATATAACCTGTAGTACAACTACTATTACAATGAATTACCGCCCTATCACTGTCAGTTTTCTGAAATTCATCTCTAACCAGGTGTCTGCAGTGACTAATAGTGATCATTTCTATATTGAAAACATGAACATTTTAAAATATCCCACAATACAAAATTTATTATTAGTGTCTTTATTTGCATCGTACTTTACAATACATTAATATTACCGACGAACCGAAGTTTACTTAACGCTTCACAAACTTTGCCTCAACTAATTACAACATTCAAGCTAGCTTTATAATTAACTACTTATAATAAAAGGAAATATGGAGAAGTTACACAATATAAGTGACATGTGAGTAGACTACGGCCATTAATTAATGCTTTACCTCCATATGATACAAAAGAATTAAAAAAAAATACTTTAAATAATTTCCAGTATAAATCTCAGTTTACGATTTTTGAAAAATTGTAGTGTACATTTTCAAATCAAGCTTGGCGTTGGAGCGCCGCTAAATTATTGCTGTGATACAGATACAGCGAATTGTCAAATTTGAAATTGCTGACTTACCTTCCTTTCTAACTTTTCTTTGCCTAGCTAGCTCAATGGAATTGATGGAGTTTACAAAATGAAATTAATCACAGCAATATCTTAAAGCATCTATACAGTCTAAAATATTTTTTCTCGTACAACAGAATATAGAACAATTATAGCATAGTTTCTGTCAAATATATTCCTAATAAGTATCTATTTTAAAAACTGTTGCTCACCTTATCTAGGTTTAAATTTACAGAGCTCAAATTTCTCTTCTTGTGCATAGTTTACCTGACTTTGATTCCCACGCCTCTAAGGTTTGTTTTGGTCAAAAAAGTCCTGGACACATAGCTATTAAAAAAATCAGGGTGTTTCGAACTCTGATCATAAACTTTCCTGCTAAATACCCTTACAAAAAAAAAAGACAAATACTCAAATATCAGTTACAAATAAAAAAAATTCTAAGGGTAATACTTGCAAAAACAAAAAACGTTTTTCCAATTCGTAATTAACAGTATTAAATATCTTCTGCTTCTGTTTTTAAATTGACCTCAAAATAAGCTTACAAGATTTTCCATTTGCTTAAATCTCCATTTAGAAACGTCAGTTTCCAAAGTGCATATTCAATTTCATTATTTAAGTTCATTTTCAAGTAACTTTTTATATCGAAGCATTTCCCAACTTCATTGTATATTATAAAATGAAATAACTACATTGAACAACTTTCATGTCTATGCAGATTGCGTTTAAAACTAACTTCTGTATTCACTGTTACATCGTAATCATTAATGTATGCTTATTGCATACTTTAAAACAGTTTCTTCTCAAAGTAACATTTTAGCGATTGAATTCATGAATGAAACTCTTTAATAAAAGTTCCCGTTTATATACAATTTATTTTGAATATGTCAGTCTTTCCAGATTGTTCGAGCTCCAAATCGAAAGATTTTTCAACTATCTGGCGCAAAGTTTCTAGGAATTCCTCGTTTTATTATCATATCAGCGTACTTTATTTCGTAGTGACGTGCGAGATCCGTCTTTGTTTAACATAGGGAGATAATTGTGGTGTCGCACTCCTATCCAGTAGTAATGCATAAGATAATAAATTAATTATTATGGATTTCATGGGTTTTTTAATGTTTCCTACTGCTTCTTAGAATACACGTTTGTTTATTAATTAGGTATTTACGTAGTACTAAGTACAGATGGCGCATTTCTTCTCAATCCCGAATATTCTAGAGAATTTTATATTTAAAATTGAATTTATGTTATACGCAACTCAATTTGGGTAATTAATTTAAGCTTTAATTACTTCATCATGATAATGGCATCTATCAAAAGGTAAGAGTGTTTCCAACTCTGAACACAAACTTTCCTGGCAAAAATCCTCACAAAAAGAATATTAAATAATTAACACTTATTATTGTACCTTAAATTAAATACAAATACTCCAATATCAGTTAAAAATAAATCTAAAAGTAATACTTGCAGAATGTAGAAAAACGCTCCTCGTAATTAAATATCATCTTATTTTAAATTGACGTCAAATCAGCTTACAAAATTTTCCATATTTAAGAATCCTCATTTCAAACAGCAGTTACCAAGGTACTTTTTTTTTGGTTAAATCTTCCTTTCGATTATTTAATAAAATTTTTAAAAATAGCGTTATATTGAAGAATTTTCCTTGTACATTGTCATTAATAAGTTTTTTTTATGTAATTTGCGTTTAAAACATCACTTCTATATTCATTGTAACAATGTAATTATTAAATTACAGTATGCTTACTGCTACTTCAAATATAATCTTCGTAAAGCAATAGCTCGCGACTTAAATCAGAATATCATTTCACGATCGAATTTAAGAATCGTTTTTAATAAACGCTTCCTTATATATCTAAATTATCTATTCCCAGAAGGTAGTAGAATAGTATAGAACATTGTGATAAAAGGTTTCCCAGAAAAACTCATTATCGTATAAAATCGCAGCGTTTATTGCCTGGTAAACTCGTTCCAGTTATTGGTGACGCGCGCTGATTCGTCTTTGTTTAACACTCCAGGTTAATGTGTCGCATCGCTTCTTTCCAACAGTGAATGCGAAAGGTAATAAATAATTTTTATTAGTTATTCCAGAGATTTTACGGGTTTTTCAATGATCGGGTTGCTTCTTGGAATAAATGTTTCATTTATTAATTAGATATTTACGTTGTTCTAAATACGTTTGACTAATATTCTAGAAAATTCAATATTTAAAATAAATTTCTGTAATGCACAGGGTAATTAATTTAAACTTTAATTACTTTTTAATGCAAAAGGGGTTGCATTTTATAGAAATATTTGCTTTTACGGCAAAACGGTTTTAGTACACAAAATTAATATTAAAATAGGGTTTTTAAATACATGTTTGGTTTTTATGCTAAATGCGTAAAGCTATTACTATTCTATGCTATTTATAGCAAATGAAAAGTATTTTTATCAAAATGTATTGATAATTAATAAGTGAAAATAAATAGCTTTGTATTTATTATAAAATGATCGATTTGCATTCGCATTGAATGCTTTTTACGCTATCTTACAATTAATTATTTTTACATATATAACTTATTTTACTTGCTATTTATTTACAATACACGTATATCATACAGGGTGATTATTTATACACGCGCAATTGCATTTTTCGCTTGTACAGCAATGAATAAAGAGTACGCTTGTATTATACAAAGGCGTAACCATAAATCTACGGAAAAAAAATTTCCTGATTTTTTCTATCCTGGTGGGATTTATTTGTAGAATTTGGGTTTCAATGACTTCTTGTGACCCATTATCACGTCAATATATATTATATACATATATTATATATATATATATATATATATATATATTGCTACGATATCGCCGTACTCGCCAGGTGCGCAACAACCAATTGCCTGTTGATCACCACCTCTCTGTGCCTTTAAAATAATTTAAAATTAACACAATCAAATTTATGCCTCGACTAGCTCAGTGATACCACGCACAAAGTGAAACGACGATATGACAACAAAGAATGTGTAGTGTCCAACTCTCAATACACTTAAATAAGACACACGAAATTCATCAAAATTTGTTTAATGAACTAAATAAATTTTTTGTCATATTACAATTTACAAATCTACGCCCTCTTTAATATCATTTACTTTTTATAGAACTTTTAAATCAAAATTAAAATAAATATTCCTATCGAAATAGCTCTTTGCGAATAGTTTCGTTGAACGTTCATTCAAAGAAATATCCCCGTTTTTAAATAAAATTCTATGTACTGATCAAATTTTTGTTGACCTTTTACACTCTATATCTTAATCACATGCATATTTTAAGCTCACTTCCAAATACGCAAATGCAAATGCAACGTGTTATAAATAGAATAAATGGTTCTGACCTTATAATTCTCTTAAATAAAATTAAATAAAAACCCTTAACCACAAAAAATATTTAAATTACTAGATACGTATTTCGACCACTATGTGGTCATCATCAGTAGGAAAAGAAAAAAAATTAGTTGTATAATTTACTATATTGTTGCTTTAAACACTATCGAGGATATTCTCCTCACCCGCAGGCTGGTGTTCTCAACAACAAACAACAAACACTTGTTTGTTGTTGAGAACACCAGCCTGCGGGTGAGGAGAATATCCTCGATAGTGTTTAAAGCAACAATATAGTAAATTATACAGCTAATTTTTTCTTTTTCCCTACTGATGATGACCACATAGTGGTCGAAATACGTATCTAGTAATTTAAATATTTTTTGTGGTTAAGGGTTTTTATTTAATTTTATTTAAATCGTGCCACAGTGTTCCCATAGATTATTATTATAATTCTCTTGTTTCTTTCTTGCTGGAGATTGTTGACCCAAATTCCCGTTTGTTCTGGAACTACCAACAATCACTTTGAATAATGGTCGTTTCTTCAGTAGCTTAGAGTCGTTGGCCAGTGTTAATCCAGTAATTTAGAGTGGTTTATATCCACTAGTTTAGAGTATTGTACCAGTGACTTAGGATGTTAAGCAGCAACTTAGAGCCGTTTATATCAACGGCAAAATTCTATATAGATTTATTACAGCACGAGCTCTACTGTATATATAACCTGAAATTATAAATTTTTGTTTCAACTTTTAAAATTATCAACTTTCACTAAATTCTATTCATGTAATAATTTTCTTTCAAAATAGCACAGTCGGCGCGTGAATTATAAAAATGATCCTCCTTTATCTGCTAGGTTAGTTTTATAGAATCAAATTCCTTCTCGAATATTCCACGCGTTCTCAGTGGTTGACAGAACGCCATCAGTTGTTCGTACGTGGAAAAGGCGTTTCAATTATGGGTTATATCTGCAACCTGTTGGGTTTTGGATGATCTAATACGTACGTTCTAAATTGCACGTATTACCGTCGCCTCTAATATCTATACTTTATTTAAATATGCTGGTTTTATTAAATATTGCATTTTATGTACATTTGAAATTGCACGTACATCGGAACTTTCTAGCGGGACTGGATTAGCAAATGGTATTTTATATACGTTCTAAATCGCGCGTATTACTGACACCTTTAATATCCATACTTCATTTAAATATGCTGGTTTTATTAAATATTGTATTTTATATACATTCTAAATTGCACGTATTTATTAACTTCTTTGCGCAAATGGGTTTAGCTTGAAAGAAATTTCATTTCATGGTTGTTCCTCTTCGAATATGTTGAATTTGTATTTGTTTTGAGCTTAAGATTGTTGTTAAATTTTCTAAGATGATTGAATTGCCTCCGTAATTATTTATTTTAATGAATGTAGTAAAGTTATTACGGATTGAGCTTCCTTTAATTAATTGTAGCTTGTTATTGATTTTATACAGGGTGATTTGTATTTGCTTTTCTATAATGAATGAATTATGTACATTTTGGAGTTTTAATGTTTGGTTTTTGTGGTTTTTATAATATTTACATGAGGTAACCCACCTTTGTGACCTTATATGAACTTATAATCATAACAATATATATATATATATATATATATATATATATATATTTGGGTTTTCATTTCATCTTATAAACTATTAATATATATATATATATATATACATATATATATATATATATATATATATATATTTGATGCGCCGCTAAATTTACTGTGTTACCCTCTTCCTTTAGAGTAGGCGTTAAAAGAGTGCTTTGACACGGTACGCAAATTATAAATTTGAAATTACTAACTTATCTTTCTTTGCCTGGCTGCTCAACGAAAATTACGGAATTTACAAAATGAAATCAAACACAGCAATCTTAAAAAGTATTTATACAGTTCTCTTTCATACAATAGAATATAGAGTAGTTTACACCGTAATTTTCAAACTTAGAATTATTCCTAACAAGTACCTATTTACTTAATTATTAAAATATTCCTTACCAAATCTTTGTTAAAATTTACAGAACTCAAATCTCTTCTCTGGTGGATAATTTATCTGTTTCCTTTTACTCCCACGCTTGTAAGGGTGGTTAGCCAAAAATACTTGAGGGATAGTTTATTTAAAATATAAAAATGTTTCTAACTGTGACCTCAGAACTTGCTGATAAATATCCTTACAAAAATATTATATTATTAAGACTTATTCTTAAATTCAAATGACAGTATACTCAAATATCAGTTACAAACAAATGAATCTAAAATTAATACTTGCGAAATCCAATAGCGCTTTTCGTAATCAACAGTAGTAAATACCTTCTGCTTCTATTTTTAAATTGATGTTAAAGGCTCAGCTTACCAGTTTTGTACATATAATTTTAAATCTCCATTTAGAATCATAATTTTTAAAGTGCATTCTCTACTTTTAATTAATTAGCTTTGGAGTAGTTTTTGTATTGAAAAACGTTGAGTTTTCATTGTATTTTTACAAATCAAATAACTGCGCTTAACAACTTCCATATTTTAAACTATTGAAACGTATAAATTTCATATCGTAAACTTTGCATGTTATTTTGGCTTTATAATAAACGTTACTTTTACTAGGTTTATGAAGGAATCTTGAATTTTACATTGTCGATCGGGTAAATTATAATGAATGAATACCTTTAATAAAGTCCCCGCTTATATACAAATTACCTAACCACGTCATGGTTCTCCAGAGTTTTCGGGTCAAATTTTATTCACATGCGTGGTGTAATATTTACCGGAATTCCAAGGTTTTAATGGCCTAATTAGTGTCTAACCTCTGCGGTCGAATGATATACGAGTATAGCAAAGCGTTGTCGATCCTTGTCTAATTAAATGAAGTTAATGTCGCGTCGCATTCTATGAGAATGACACGGAAATCTATAAAATAATTTTTATCGATTTATATTGCTTTTTTAATACGCGCTAGTTCCTTGAATAACTATTTATTTATTAATTAGGTATTTATGCGATATTTCTTAGTGTTTGCCGTATTCGTTTAGATTAATGAAGAATATTCCAGATTTTTTCATGTAAAACCCTTAAATGAATTTAAATGTCATATCTACACACATAAATAAAAAGGGCTTGTCTATATTTTGCAACTGCAATAAGATTCGTATTCTTAACAATTATAAAAAGAAAATATTTGCTTTTACGGTAAATAAAATGTGTTCTAAGGCATATTTTTAAAGATTATAGCGTTATTTTTAACAATATTGAATGTAATTTTGTTTTAAGTGAAATGCGTAAAACTGATACTATTCTATGCCATTTACGGCGAGTGAAGCGTATATTTTATGTACGGATGGTGTATTTTTATAATAATAAATTGCTTTATATCTTAAATTCGTATTCTTAACAATTATAAAAAGAAAATATTTGCTTTTACGGTAAATAAAATGTGTTCTAAGGCATATTTTTAAAGATTATAGCGTTATTTTTAACAATATTGAATGTAATTTTGTTTTAAGTGAAATGCGTAAAACTGATACTATTCTATGCCATTTACGGCGAGTAAAACGTATATTTTATGTACGGATGGTGTATTTTTATAATAATAAATTGTTTTATTCTTAAAAATGAACACTCATTTCAGTAATACACTGAGAAATTAATCGCATTTGCTTTTATATGTACACACAGAAAACTTATCACATAATTAATACGAGCTCTGTCTTTTAATGGCAAAGAGGTATGCTTGTATTTATATACAGGGTGTAACAAGAAATATTCGGAAATTTCAACTTTTTTCCTGTTTACTTTTATTTGGGTTAGCTTTATTTATAGGATTTGGACTTCAATGACCTCTCGTGACTTGCTTATCACGTCAATATATATTGGTTGTACAAATTCTGAAAAAAGTGCATGGTTTAATGTTTTTAATGTTGTTTTATACAGAATTTTCATTTTGATTGTTGTTTGAAAATAATTAAATAATTTGAGATAAATTGCTTGTTTTAGAAACTCATCTTTAAAACGTAGTAATGATGGCATTTCTGTTATTTCATATAAACTTTTTAAGTTATAGCAACATTTAATGTAAGAAGGATATGTGGTCATCTCGGCGATCTTACGTGCATTAACCGTTTCCGAAGCTTGGGTTACTCTATTATGAATAACGCATCTCCGCAGGCGTGTCAGGAGCAGTCGATTGCTCAAAGAACCGTTGGTCGAGATCTATATTATGCGCGCTGAGCATTAGACACGTTGTTTTGTATTAGATATACACAGGACACTATTGGAAGATTATTTACTTTATAATGATAAGATATTCGAAGTTTGTGCGGTTATTATAGAATACAACACCAGTCTGTTAAGTTTACTCATAATTTTTGTTTTAAATTAGTTTAGTATTAAATGATGGATTTTTGACAAGTTTTGGGTTTCTACTTTATCGTTAACTGCTGTTTTGCTTTTGTGTATTTCAATCATTTCTAAAAATTGTCTGGCTTTATTATTATATTCTGTATGGTGAAGCTTGTATATTATTAAAGTTGAAGTTAAAGGAATGTTCTGTAGAATGTGAATGTTGTATTAAAGTTGTAATGTTCTGACTATATTTATGACCCTTGATTCTTTCTTCTAGGTACTGCTGCGTCTCTCCTATGTATGTGTACTTACATAGGGCATTTCATAGACGATGTGTGATTTTTTCTTTTTAGCAGGAATGGGTTTTAAGCGAGTGTAAATGGTGTGTTTAAAGTTATTTAGATTTTGTGGTGCTGCTATTAGTGTGTATAGTTTAATGATGTAATTAATTTTTTCTATTAAATGTGGTACATAAAGCATTTCCGGAAAGAGTTAAATTGTTTAATTATTTCGGGTATATTATTTTCTTCTATTGCAATTATATAATCATTTACGTATCCTTTAAAAAATAAAATATTAAAGTTTAGTTTAGGTATAATTGCTTATTCTATGTGTTCAAGCACTATCTGGGCAATAATGCATGATATGGTGAACCTACAGCACAACCGAAAATTTGTTTATAAAATTGATTTTTAAATTGGAAATATGTGGAATTTAATGTTAAGTTTACAACTGCTAGAAATTCTTCAAGTGGCAATAAAGTCTGTTCTTTAATTAATGACCGTTTATCTTTAATTATGTTTTCTGCAATTTTAATAGGAACATTTGTATAAGGTGAAGTAATATCTAGAGATACAAGTTTATGGTTAGATTTTAATTTAACTGTATCGATAAAGGTTTTGAAATTCCAGGAATCTTTAATATGGTATTTATTTTTAAATGCTATTGGCTGTAGACAAACTGCTAAATATTTGAATAATTTGTAGAATGGGCTTTGTGTGCATAAAACGATTGGTCTAAGTAGATCGTTTGGTTTATGTAACTTCGCTTATATCTCACTCTAGATTATTTTCACTGATAATTTTAGATCCCGCAGTAAAGAATTTTAAAACTCTAGCACCTTATAGTATTTTTTTTTTGCGTTTGTATTTTTTACTGTCGCGCTATTGTTGCTAGCGATTTTTTTGTGAGTAATTTTTTTTGTGTTGGGTTTCTACTAAGGATAATGTAGATTGGTAGTACGAGACTTAATCTCTAATTGTTGTGTTTCTAATAGGGGAACAGACAATCGTGTAAATAAATCTGGCATGGTGGCTACGTACAACCCAATTGTTTCGGTAGGACCCATTGTTCTGAAGTTTATTTAATCGAGTAAGCGTTGGGCAAAAATTTGGCTTTTAATAACGGGGCAACCTATTATCAACAAACGAGAGAATTCTATTGGACGCGAAAGACACGTAGGTTCCGAAGTGCCAATAAAAAGTTGCCGAGCAGAAATATTTCGAGACTGCTAAGTTCTATATGCGGATCATAAATTTGGGTAGAGTGTCTTCCCCAGAGAACCAATTATTTAATTTGGAAACCCGGTATCATCTAGTAGTAGTCACAGGATTTGGGTCAGTGGTATGTATGTATGGCTCAGAAAAGGTAGTTCGTATCGGCCGCAAAGGCAGGAGCACCTGGTGGACTAGCAGACGGCTGCTGGGTAGAGTCAGATTAAGCAACATTTTTCAACGTTTTTACGGTCATGTCGACCCCAGAACGAACAGTTTCTTACGCCAGCAATACGTTATTCTTCTTAAAGACTTCCTCGTCCTACTTTGCTCCAGCGCGATCTTATCCAAGAACACCGCCCAGGTGGGCAGTTTGATTGGGAACAGTACAATAAAGAGTTGATGAGTAATACTACGATCCTTGTGGACTCACACTCAGCGACGTTGTGTATTAATGTCGACGAAGTCAGACGAGGAAGTCCTCGAGAAGAAACTATTCGTTCTAGGGTCGACATAAATGTGAATAAGTTGAAAAGTGTCACTTTCGCTGATATTACTCCACAACCGTCTTCTAGTCCACATTCTACTCTAGCCCATGCGGCCGCTAGGGACGAACTATCTTTCAGTCCTCTGACTCTGAACCAGGCATGTATACTTCCGCTGCCCTAATCCTATGCCTGCTACTATATAGTCCTTATTTCCAAATGAAATATTTTGATCCCTGGGAGAATTTCGAATTTCTGTTTCGCATAAAAGAATTTAACATGTGTCAAAATATTTCTGTTCAGAAACTTTTTATTGGTGCTTCGGAACTACTGAAAGGGAAAACGCTACTTGTCTTTCGCGCACACCAGGATTCCCTCACTTGTTGGCAAGAAGTTGTCCAGTTGTAAAGAGCAGGATTTTTACCTGTGCATAACAAACGCTTACTAGATGAAATAAGCTCAAGAATCATGGGTCCTACAGAAACATTCGATTGTTGGTAGCATCCAGGCAATGTTTATGCACGCGATTGTCTGTTCCCCTATCCGAAGCACAACAATTAGAGTTGTTAGACGTAATTTAGCCCCATATTACCAATCTACTTTATCCGTGGGTATGCTTTGTTTGATTTTGTAGTTTCCTTAAATTATTACGTAGACGCTGCTTTTCGCTATATCAATTGTTCTCTACTGACGCAATTCGTTAGACTACAGGCGTAATTCTTTACAGTAGTAGTTATAGAATACTCTTGCATATAAGGCCCCCAACTATGTACGTGCATAGATACGAAGGGTGCTCGATATATATCGGGAAATGACAACACTAGTGTTGCTAGGTGCGATCTGAATTTTTTAACCTAAAGTTTGACATTTTTGACAGTATACATATTTATAACATTTTGCCATATGAACACTACTTGTTTTGTTTTGATTGAGTTGAAAATTTTGTCTCGGTCAAATAATGGAATTAACTCGTGAACATTTTCGTGCGACGATTTTTTACAATTTCCGACGTGGATTAATCTTCACAACAGTGCTCGAATCAACTTATTTTGACTTTTGGGGAATAAGCTCCAACTAAAACCAATGTATATCGTTGGTATGGTGAATTCAATCATGGTCGTAGTTCGCTAGCGGATGAATCTAAAGAAGGTCGTCCAAATCGGCTGTTGTGCCAGAAAACATCGATGTGTGCGCGAATTGATAATGCAAAATCGTCATGTGACTTATAGTGAGATTCAGGCATCCCTAGGCATTAGTATGACAAGTATTCATTCGATATTACATGAACATTAGCTGTGAAAAAGCTATGTGCGCGTTGGATCCCACATAATTTGACAATCGCTCAAAAAAGGATTCTTGTCGATTAGTGCAAAGAAATGGTCAAAAAGTATGATTATTGTGCATCAAACGCAGTGTATAACATCTACACTGGTGACAAATCTTAGATTTATTCGTATGAACCCGAAAATAAACAGCAGTCGACTGTATGGGTCTTCCAAGATGAACGAAATCCAACAAAAATTGTCCTCCCTCGAAGGAAGCACTTGGGAGAAAATGGTTGCCTGTTTTTTTTAAATAAACTAACATGTCACGACCGTTGCTTTAGAGGATGGTAGAACAGTTAATTCTGCTTGGTATACAACCATTTGTTTGCCACAGCTTTGCGGAGAATTAAGAAAAATAAACCGACGACGCCGAATCATTCTCCATCACAACAATGCGAGCTCTCACACATCGGCTCAAACAAGTAACTATTTGAGCACTCAAACATCGAATTGATGGGCCATCCGTCGTATAGTCCTGATTTGGCGCCTAGCGATTTCTTTTTGTTTCCACATGTGAATAACAAACTAGGTGGAAAATGATTTTCGACACCAGAAGAAGCGGCTGATGTGTTCAAAACCCACGTTTTGGAGATATCTCAATCGGAATGGAAAAATTCTATGAAAATTGCTTCCAACATATGCAAAGTATATCAATTATCGTGAAAAATATTTTGAAAAACAGTAAAGAAGTTTTCACACCTTAAGTTTTGTTTTTGTTACTTATTCCCGATTCATATCGAGCACCCCTCGTAATTATCTAACTATTTTATCGCAACTTCACAAAACGTTTTACATAAACTAAAGAATCGGACGCCCAGATACTGTCATTACTTGCTATTTTTATACCGTCTTATACGGTTACAAAAAAGCAGATAATCTTCCAATAATATTTTTGATGAGGTTTTCACTTCGATATTATTTAAGCACTTATCGTTTTTCTGCATATTATTTAATTTAATTATATGGCATAACAGTTACTTGCTTACCTTGTAAATAGATAATTAACTATTTCAGATAAAAGCTGACGACCCGAATCAGCTGGAATTAGAATCAACAATAATTGTTGCTGCGATTAAATAATTAAAGTCGTATACATAATTATGAGATTGTTTATTTTGTACTTTGCTGATGCATATATTTCTTTCAGTTGGCAATGGTTTTGCAGTTTTTGCTACGAAGACAGACTTACTTCATAAACCAAAAGTTTAGACACTATTGGATGGAGCACTATGCATATCCAGTGAATAGAATAGCAATACTAGAATCAGAAGTGCGACGAGGAGTGGTAACTCCACCACCGTTGGCGTGTATTTGACTGCCAATGGTTGAGGAGTTCCTCAGCCTCGAAGCGTGTCATTTGATGTAGCTATTGTTGAACTTCATTGAACGTTAGTAGTTTTGGTAAGTTTGAAAATTGGCTGTTATCTTCCTCTTTTCATTTATTTGTTTATCTTTAGTTTTTTAGTAATAATTTCTTGAGAAAAACGCTTTTGCGAGTATCAGTGGCTTAACTATAAAACTACATAACTCAAAAACACAAATCCATAGTCATTATTTAACTTTAAACGAGTAAGTTTTACCAACCACGTAACTTCCAGCGGAACAAATTTAGATAGTCAAATTTTCATCTTTATTAAAAGTTAAGAAGCAATCTATCTAATTTAGACATTTTGTAATATTTGAGTATATGTATAGAAAATATATTATTGAAACTTTCGAGACCAGCTTGATTGAATTTTCATAGAATTATTAATGAAAAGCCAGTAAGATCTAAAACGGTCGAGCAGTGACAAACTTTATTTTATCCCACCAGCGCGCGGTATTTATAGAATGATTTGTAACACTATTGTTTTGAATTTTTTATTTAAGTAAATTACACTAATATGTATATTATTAGTTTTTATTTGAGCAAATTGTGCTCACATACTTGTATGTCATCTATTTCCTGCGTGTTATTAACTTTTTATTTTTTATTTAAGTAAACTGTGCTCATATACTTGTATACCATATATTTTTTGTTTTGCTTTTTATTTGAGGTGTACGCCACGAGAGCTAATGTGATATATAACCCCTGGCAGATTGGAACCGAAGCAGGTACGATAACAATTATTTTACAGGGCCAATGGGCTATGCTAGGTTCAATTAATATTTCCTGCGTGTTATTAACTTTTTATTTAAGTAAACTGTGCTCATATACTTGTATACCATATATTTTTTTTTTTGCTTTTTATTTGAGGTGTACGCCACGAGAGCTAATGTGATATACAACCCCGGGGAGATTGGAACCAAAGCAGGTACAATAACAATTATTTTACAGGGCCAATGGGCTATGCTAGGTTCAATTAATATTTCCTGCGTGTTATTAACTTTTTATTTAAGTAAACTGTGCTCATATACTTGTATAACTTTTTTTTTTTTTTGCTTTTTATTTGAGGTGTACGCCACGAGAGCTAATGTGATATACAAACCCGGGCAGATTGGAACCACAGCAGGTACGATAACAATTATTTTACAGGGCCAATGGGTTATGCTAGGTTCAATTAAGGATCAATTGGAAATTAAATACATAGCAACCACGCGCAACGATGCGCGCATCTAGGCGAGTCGAGGTGAACGGACCGAATCAAGTTTATACAACATTGCACGCTGTCGATATTTCGTGTTTCATTCGGTTTGTTCTGTTTTTGTTTTAAACCTTAAATGTTTTTGTGTGTGTGATTGGGTGTAACGATAGTTAGTAGTTCTCATAGTACAAAGGACTGTTTTATTATTAAACGTAAAAGTTATTTCAAAACTAGTTGGACCTGAAAAAAAAACATACCAACACATTTGACTCCATCTTCGTTTCGATCAGAGTTTTGATTTTCGTATTCGTATCAAAATCTCTATCGAAACTCCAAAGAACAGCAAAAACAGGACGAGATAAGAATACAAAAAATTACAGAAATAATTCTGTTACCACAAAATGATCAAAGTGTCGTCTCAGCATGTCTGAATGGGCACATTAAGTTAGTTCGAGAGTTTAGAATCCATGGAAAATATATCCCTTGGATTATGAAGTAAACTCAACCGGAAATATTGAAGTATTGTCAATGATTGTAATCTAGAATTGTATTTCACCTTATGTTCAACCCAACAAAAATGACAACAGGATAGGCTCCGTCAACTTGGCCCCTCTCCAAACGATGTATTGAAGTGTTGCATGTGCACCAGAAGTACTAGTCTTGCACCACCAAAATAATAGTTTGCACCATGCAGGAAAAACAATTGCGGTATTTTGTTTACGGGGGGGGGGGGCTAGAATGGCACTAGCCCCCCTCCTATTGAATTTCATAAAAGTGATATGTGCACAAGATAGAGGAAAGCTTGCACCACTAAATTTAGAGCTTGCACCACCTTCAATAAGTGGTCACATTATTATTTTACATTATTTTAGATAAAACACTGCCAAACTCCAACATTTCTGAATTGCACTACCAAAAGAATTCTAAGCAGATCCAATGCTGAAATGTTTTTCTTGCGTTTCTTTTATTTAAAATAGTGCAATTATATTTCATTTAATTATAGTAGTATTATCTAATAACGAGGTGACTAATAATACGGACTTTGGGACAGGATCAGGACGTTCGTACAAGAGGTTTACAAATGCACTTGCAAGGTATTACAGAACACGTAATATCACTGCATGATTTAGGGGTGTCAAATTTCAGTCAAGTTACAACCAAATATAGCAGAATTTTAAGCAGCATATAGAACCAAAGTCGTAGACAGATACTTCCGGAGAGGTCATGCCCAAATTTTTTTATTTAATTACATTTTGTACCTATCTACAATACACTAACTTAATATAATATTCGGATGTATTTATATTTTTCAATATACCTATCACGTTTGTAGTAATATTTCTATTAGTAGGGAATAATTGTATTTCCTATTACCTCATTTGCTTCTCCGCTTAACTTTCTATGAGTTTCACAAATTTCTCTTTCTGACTTATGACTGACGGCCATTCAATTAAATATTCCGAAAAATTTTTAACTGTGTAAAATTTTGCGTACAGGCATATATAAGTGCTAATGACATATTTGTAACAACTTCCATTGGAATTACTGCACCAGAACGAAGTCAAGCAGATAACCATTTGCTAATGGTTAGAGTGCTCTGGATTCGCTCAACATGTTACCTACTGCATATTGATTACTGGTTTGTGGGTATCTTACAACTATATTATATAAAAAATATGGGCGCTTTTGTATCCCCATGGATAGCGAATCCTTTTTATTACTCCTCCTGTAGCATCAATTGCAATACACTATATATTTTTTCCACGATAATTTCGAAAAACGTGTATTTGGTTGTTACTCCAATACATTATAAAAAAAAGGGTGAATACCCTATATCTCGTATAGTGCCGTTATACGTTAGTGTACATATAGTTTTAGGATCGTGGTCCAATAATGTTTGTTTGTGTAGTTCATATTTAGCGCATTCCTTAAAGTCGTTAAATTAGGCAAATCGGATGGAATCTCCAAACATCATTAGGTTTTGAGCCCTTCATTCCTATATACCGATAGTGCAACACCTTGAATTAATTTAGACGTTACCTGTTGTCTTCTAAGGCTAGATAGAGGCCGTTTTAATCTTAATGCATGGTCTACATTGAAGTTTCCAGTATATAAACAATCGATGTTGATGTTATCTTGTGTGCTGGGTTCTGCATTAATAACACCTTTAAATACAGAATTACATTCTTTACAACTTCCAGTAATCATTGCAAAGCACCCATTAGTATGCATTTTACATCGCTTAAACATTAATGTGCATGGTAAGCGAGTGGTCTCAAAAAATTTTCTAAAAACTATGTGTATCCAAGAATGCTTTCTGTGAACTAGGTAGCATCTGGCAATGTCTCTTTTCTGTTTAACATGCTGACCCTTATTACTATAATTATGAAAAGTTGTTTGAAGATATTGTAGGTACTCTTCTGCTGTTAACGTTAGTATAAATTGTCGAGGACTATTTTCAGAAGAAGTAGAAATCGATGTTAGACTAGCACGTTCTTCTGTCCAGGAATTTCCACTGCAACTTTGTCAGTTTAATATTTTCTTTTCTACTGTTTCTTCAACTTCTTGCTTCTTATACTTATTTATATTTAGTAACACACATAAATTGAAATAAATTTTTGCAAATGCAGTATAGACTGCAATGGATGACATTTGAGTGCTTTGTCTTATTTTAATACTATCACTGATGTTCCATATGGCGCTTTCCTTGCTGGTTATTACGCCCGTTTTTTCAGCATACAGTTCCATACTGTTGAATTTTAAAAAACAACTTTAGATGTGAGTCACATCCTCAGGATTTTTTTTTGTAATAAACCATTACGATACTAGAAAAATCATTAATTATTTAAAATAGTGTAATACAAGCAATTAAATAAAGTAAAGCATGAAATTTTGATAAATACATTTCTAGAAATCTTGTTATATTTTCCGTGTACGCATTCAGCGCCACTGCTACAGTTGGCAACGCTGATACGATCCACGTTTTACAATATTGCACAATAATGACATAATTACGTGGCAAATTGTATCAAATACCAAACACGTTTACAATGATACAATTTGCACTTTAAAATGTAAATAAAGCAAATTACTCACTTAAAACGCGCTTTGCAGTTAATCTCAGGGCATCTCCTTGTTGTTTCCGGGTGGGTTGCGTCACGCCATTGTTGATCCAAATTTATTCGCCTTTTCTCTTTCGTCGTTCGTAGCGGTACGATAGGATACAGGTAGAGGTACAATAAGGCAAGAGATAAGGGAACCTACATCCTAAAAAAGAGAAAAGACACACACGTAACGCAGGTAGCTGTTCCCAGCTTGGCGTCTCGTGGCTAATAATAATGTCGTGTCGCAAACCGCGCACTTGCCCATCCCTCCGCGCCTGGGCATTCTTTTGCGCCGACGCAACTGTCCGAAATGACGGAAATGAACAAGTCTATTTTAAAATAGTGGAACTAGAAAATTTTTAACAAGAAGTTGTAAAGTCATTACCAAAGTGTTTGTTCTAGATTATTTGAAGTTATTATGTAAAGCATCTATAATTCCGTATGCTTAAACTCTCGCTGCTCCTTATGAAGGTACTATATTGAACAAGAGAAGAGTTTTTTAATTTAGAGTTTAACTGAACCCTTGGCACACCAAAGAAATGTCGGAAATCGACCACGGTAGCTTGAGATTAGTACCTATACACGAACCTACCTAATCGATAGAGTGTATCACCTTCAGTACTAACATATTCGTATATTATAAAGTGGTAATTAAGTACTTTAAGTTACAGGTAGCACGTGAATTTGGAGTAGCTCAAAATGTTACCGTTGATTGTGTTAACGTCTGAAGAATTTGGAATATGGAAGACGTGGAGGTCGTTCTCGATTAACAATCTTGGAAGGTGAAGAAAATTATTCACAACTATAAAGTGATAATTAACTTTAAACGGAGGTTTGGTTGTTTTTAAAAGTAAAACGACATACTCAATTTTTTTATTCGTGCATTTTATCATCTTTTGACTAGGTCAAAAATTTCTTAGTTATAGAGATTCTAAATTGAGAGAACATTCAGTCACAGAAGTTTGGGACAGCTTCAAAATAAGTTAAAAACATCAGATCGCTTTACACTGTTAAAGAATTTTAAAAATAAATGTTTAAGCATAAGGCTTGGTCCTAGGTTAAAACTTCCGTCAGAAATGCAATCTAAATTTTTAGGTTCTGAGAAATAATACGTCACACACTTGAAAAATTTGGTGAAAGGACTTCAATTTTTAGGGTGAAGGGTTGATATTATTATCTTTTAACATAATAATGGAGAGAATCCTGGATAAAAGTGCAAAAGTAAATTCTGGATGGAGCGGAAGGTAGAAGTGAGGAGGCGTTCGTCTCGCTACTGCACATCAACTAACAACTTGGCAAAGTTTCCTTTACGGTTGTAACGAAAACCTTATCGTTAGCGATTTAGTACAATCAAGAACAACTTTAAATATTAATTTTTTTGTAACCTAGTTCTTTCTTTATTTAACTAGTATAGGTATTTTAATTATTTCAGTTATATCTGCTTGTTTATTTACCTCTATAAATACTTGAGATTAGGTTTAAATAACATTATCTTTTTGCTACATGGAATTTCCAAAGTCAAAGGTAATTTTTTTATAATCTTTAAAGGAATTAAAATTCCACGATACAATCAATAGCGGAAGTACTAAATATCGATCAATCACTATCCAGCAAAATTAGAAGATGCGTTATTAAACTGTGTTGCTGATATTTCCCGAAATTCCTTAACGGTTACTCATTTTACAGGATGACTTGCCAAAAACTAAACACCGGTTTGTCACAATTGCAACACAAATACTTTATTTAATTTGCTATGAATTTGTTGTAAAGTTTCTGCTAGTTTTCGAACAGTTTTTTGTCGAGTGATAAGAGATTGCTTTATATTTAAAAAGCAAAATCGATCGGTGATATTTAGTATTAAATCTTTTGCAAATTTGGTACATACAAACATCTGGCATTTTTAAGAAAACTAACTAAAAATAATTTCAATTTTAAATAACTTGTGTGCGTTGTAACGTATTTTTTTACGTAGTTACACTTCGCATATTAATCTAAAATAATACAGCAATAATGTAAAAATATAATTTGTAAATTTCCGTACAATAAAAATAATTCATAAAATTTATAATAGCATATAGACTCTTTTGTTCTTGAGGTCTAAGCTTCGTTAATAAGCTTAGTCGAGTTGTCATTTCGTGTCACTTTTCTATCGGCGTCTGAATAGGTAAGCTGCTATCAGCGGCATAGAAACGTCAAGATGGTCGTATCCAGGCACGTGGCCTGTAATACGGTCAGAAAGAAAGATAGAACTGATTTAATCTTCGTGTCTGAAGGTAGTTCCTAGCGGCTTTAGCGTGATGGTTTTCATTTTTGTGTTCCACCTAGAGCAGCTCAGTTGTTTCCTGCAGGCCAAAGGAGATAGAAGCTCCCCCTCATCATTAAAACAGTTGGTATAATCAAGTAAATAAATTTTATTAATATTTTCCTCTTAGTGCAATATCAAGGAAGTAGATAATATCTTGAAGAAATATCTCGGAAGTAATATCTAGATAATATGTTGGATACAGTTAATATCATATAATTAATTTCAAGAAAATTTAGTTTGGGATTTGGAATACTAAATTTTATAAGATGTAATTAAGGAGTTCCAGCGATAAATTCGTCCGTATTCATATGTTTCCTATTTGTGCATCGCAGAACGCAGATGTTAATGGAATATCCCACAGCTGAGGTCATAGTTCGATTTCTTTTGGTCGTACTGTACTTCCACACGTGAGTGTTATGTAGCATTTAATTACTTTCATAATTATTTAATCGTAATACGAGAATATAAGGTTGAAACTTTACCTAGATTTAAAGTAACTTAAAAATTGTTTAGTGAAAGAAAGAATTCCGTAATTTTTTATAACTTTGCATAAATTTTAAAGATGGCTATGCTGTTTGCTTGTCATTATTATCTCACAAACAGATAACGTTAACTAAACTGAAAAGTTGTTAGTGGCATATGATGTCAAGAAAAATATTCAGCTGTCCAAATTTAAATATCACATGTTATTTGACGCTAATCTAAAAATATATTTAATAATTTTGAGGTCATGTACTTTGATTGTTAATCAACGTGATGAATTCCTTTTATACATATTAAGTAAAACTAACTCTATGTTGAAACATGCTATTTTATCGGAACTTAAGTAATTAAATTTGATTGTAAGGTCAACGTAGTACTACTGGTGGCTAAAGATTAAAATATGTAATATGAATTATTAAGAGAACTCAAACTTTTTAGAAAATTTATTATGAAATATTCAATTTAGAAATTATTATGTTTTTTTGAATACAAAACCTTATTATATTTCTGTTCTATAAAATTAATAGTAAAAGAAAGATTATATTAAAACAAATCAAGGAATTTAATCAAATAGAATCCATTTTTGCATGACTCTTTTATTATTTAAAATACAAGTAAAACTTATAGGTCATTCATAAGCAGACATTGTGTCTACTGATAACAAATACCCTGGGTGTATATTTTTGGAACTTAAATTCTATTATATTATTTTTGGTAAATATTTTTAAGGACACAAACGGTGTCCATGTTGTGCATTTGTTTGTTCACAGGTTAAGTCGAGACATCTGTATGACATCTGGTAATTGAGATTTTGGTAAGTGTTTTAGAAAAGTGAAATTTAGGTTTTATGGCTATATTAGTGGTGTTGATATAAGGTTTCCGCATTCCCCTAATACAAGCACAGATAATTTTTGTAGGTTGATTGTATTGAAAAATACGGTGGGGCTCATTTTTTATATTTTTGGTCATTAGACAACCCATGACCCAAGCTCATGGTCTACCTAGAGCTAACACTCTACTAGCCGTTTATGTCTAAAGAGTTTTTCTTTTCCTCAAGCCGTTTTCCATCCAACTTTGCCTTGGGCTTTCATCGTTAATAAGAAATTCTCGACCTTGTGATATCAGATAAGGGTTTAGGAAATATAAGAGTGCAATTTGTTATCTGATATTCACGAAGATAAAAATTTTATTTTTGTTAACAGCGTTAGTTCGCCATAAAGCGATTTCTTGTTTTGACTTTACAGATCATTGATGATATTTTCAATTTGAAACTGATAATGAATAGACTTGAAAGCTATTGAAGCGTATTTGATATCAATTTTTTTGACCTGGAACAATGTTTCAGAAATTTTAACATCATTCTTAACCTTTATTAGAAATATACGATGATAAATAAACTGAAAAGTCTCCATTTGGGTTTATATGAGTTGATTATTTTGTATTTTTTCTCTTATTATTTTTTAATATTATTTATTTATTTAAGAAATTAACAGGGCTATGTCCTAGTTACAAATTTCTACATACAACTGAATATGAAGAAATATTGGAGTTTCTGGTGTGATATATGCAAGTATACAAAGTCGACATAAAAATCTACATAAAAAATACAAAAAAATAAAAAATATAATATTAAAATTAAATATACTGTAAATTAGTGTGCAGGCGCGAGTGTGGACGCGAGTTATGTATCCCCCAATTATCTATATATATTGAATATATTGAATCTAATAGGAATTATTAAAAATTGTTAAATAAAGTATAAGTTCATTGCAACAATGTAATACAAGGATAACCCAGAGAGATTATCGACAGTTCATGAGAACGGACATGCAACTTTGCATCCGAGAGGGCAGTGATACTGCAGGTGGCAGGTCACAGGCGGTTAACATACCGCAATTACTTAGAAATAAGATTGTTACATTGTAATAAAGTGTACAATGAAGAGAAAAGCAGACATGAGATCTGCAAGTTCCCACAGCCGTGTGAGGGGCAGGTTATTATAAAGAGCCCGGGAGCTCAAGGCCCGGCAGTCAGTCTTCGAACTCCATACTTCGTTGTTCAAGCTACTCACCTTATTACAATTAATTAAATGTTTTTGAAGTAAAGTTATTTTACAAGTTATTCAAAATTCCATTGTAATTTCTGTTTTAAGTTAAAATAAATTTGTTAAGTCTTCGGAATTGTTTTTAAAAACACCGCTCCAAAGGCCCGAACCTTAACTCGCGTTTGTAGATGTGTGTGCACGTGTGTGGGTGTGTGCATGTGTGTGGATATATTACTGTAGCCGTACTCGTTGTTGTACTTCTTGCTTTCGATGTGTTACGTTCTAAAAGTGTTTGGAGTCCGTATTTTATTTGTTTTGCTTGGACAAAGGTAAGTTGTTTCTAGGTTACTCAATATATTCCAATTCAACCGTTATGTTAGAATGCATATTGTATAATATGCACATTTTTGTAATCGGTGATATACGGTTCAGCGTGAATCGGAGAGACAGGCCTACTCGAATAATACGGCACATGTAACTTAAGAAGTGATAGTGAGTAAGCATTTACTAGTTGATTGTTAAATAATTTGTACAGTATTGCTAGTAGAAATAAGTCTCTACGATATTTTATGAGGGAAATTTTAAATTTTTGCCTGTAGGGTTCATATGAGCCAAACGACAGGCATCTACCGTATTTTTTTATAGTGGAGAAAAGATAACTACCATTCTAAGTTCTTTCTTTTCTCACAAATACAGTCAAATGAAATTACCACTCAAATAATGCAACAAGACATACAACTTGTTATTTATACATATTAACAATTTTCCATTAGCACGAAAATATTTACACATTTGTATATACAGTTTCCTAAAATGTTACCATCTCAACCCCTAAATTTCTTAAAATTTCATGATTTTTATATTTTTCAACAATTGTCTAAAAGACGAGTAGATGGGCCCGTCGTGCAACCCTAAATTGATTTTTTTATGCTGGTCTATGTTGAGCTGAGTATAACCCAATTACTCTAAATGCTTTTAAGCATCGCATTTTTGTTTAAAATAAAACTAAAGACCCGTTTACTCCTTACACCAACATTTTTATGTCATTAATAAACATTTTTAAATAATCAATATCAATTGCTCTTTACATATACCCCTTTAAATGAGTTTTTATGGTAATCAAATACACCCCCAATAAGTCAAAACACTCAAGCACAAAATACAAGCACAAATGTTCAAGCAAAACCAAGAAATTAATTTTATTTACCTGGAGTAAGCTTCTTCCATCGTTACCTCTGAAGATGTGTTCCATAACCCTCGTCGTTGTGTCCATACACTTCGTTATTATACCTGGATCCAACTCATTTCCACTCGCTATCCAAATCTCTGCAACCACCTTTAGTATTTCTACCCGGATAATTGTCTGGACCAAGCTTAACCTTCCCTAGTCACTACACTTCACGCATACTGGTTTCAAACTTCTCAATTCGCTTACCCAAGTACCATTCTATCATTAGATCGTAGCGTGTAGTAACAGTACCTTCTATAAGCCAGCACCCACTTGTGCAAATCACACTTTCAATACATTATCGATGTACGTTACTACCAGCGTTTTACACACTTTTAAATAGGATGTTGTATAATAAGTCAACGAATAAGCGAGAATCAGTACAACGTAAGAGCACGTAATAGCAAGTAAGTAAGAGATATAGGAGCCATAATACCTCTCCCAGTGTGTTTATATGCGTTTGAACACCCCTCACGGACCCAATTTTTATCGAAACGCTTATTATTCAAAATCGATTCTCCAAATTTTGAACGTAACGAACTTCTACGTCTGAAAATTCCAAGTTTACCCTGCTTTTACAATGAAATTTGTTCAACAACATCTAACCGACGCGAGCTTCTCAAAACTTCTACCCTTGGACCAATTATATTGCTTTCCCCCGTTTTTAACGTTCAACCCCTAGCTACCTTTCTTCGTTTCGCCCATATTTACTGTCTCTTTTGAATCCCACTTAAGCTACAGAAAATCGATATAGTGGTTGGCTTCCAAATATACTGCGTACTTTCGACGAGTATTTTAACCAACGTTTTATTATACGTGTTCTCTGTCTGTTCTACATTATGGATATTTCATTTCACTTTGTCTTCAAAGCATTTGTTATTTTAGCAGCTTGTCGCCTCGACCGTTACAAACAATTCTATAGAATTTTGTGCCAATGTTTATTTCAGTTCTTTGAACTTGACATTTTCACTATCAGGTGTTTCTTTGAAGTAAACTATCCGTTTAAAATTATAATTCCGAGTTTTAGAGTTTCTTAGGATTTGTATAACGAACGTTTAGTTTAGTTAAATAGAAACATGCGTTTAAATTATAGATTTTCTATACTCAAAAGCTCCGTTTCTTATCCGATGCGTTTGATTTAAAATATTAAAACTAATTATGCGTATCCTTGGGTTTTCATATACTTTAAAGCTTCTACACGTTATGTAATTTTACATTCCAATTTAGAAATACAAAAATATCTTATTATCCGTCCGTTTTCACTATCTAAACTGATTAATTTAGCGCGTAAATAAATTGTTCCTATTTCCTATATACACCGTCGTTAAAAATTTATTATCTAGATCCATCTATTCTTCCTAACCTATAATTTTCACGACAATATATATATATATATAATATATATATATATATATATATATATATTGCTGCGACGTCCGTTGCTGGATGTCACTTAATAATACAAAAAGCTCCACGTTTTATTAAATACCACCTCTGCTTTGGTGTAGTTTACCACGGCTGCTCAGCTGCTGAAAATAAAACTAACTACTCAAAAACACAAACGCTGCGACGGTAAATAGCCTACATTTATTAAAATACAAGAAAACAATGTACACACCAAAATCAAAATCTCTTCTTCACACATTATTTACACATTGCATACATCCCTTTTAAATACTCCCTTAACAGTACATTTCAAATTCGATATCAAATCTTATTTCCAATTAATTAAATACAATAAAAGCAATAGGGCCTTACCACATTTCTTACTTTAATCCAGGTTCAATACGAGCTCATAGTAATCTTAACCTCTCGTGCTAATTTTTGCACATCAATAATCAAAAAGACCCTTTTACCTTGTACATAACTCAAATATTACAAATGCCATAAATCACTTATTAACATAAATTCCCAAATATAATGAACAAAATTCAAAATAAATTGTTCAATCAGAAACCTTTTTGACTGTTTATCGTTTTAGTTCTTAAAATTATACACCTTAATGCATTAAGTCATTAAGCACCTGTTTACACACATACACAATGAAAAAGCATCAGTTACCTGGATTCCATAACTGCACACAGGCCTGCCATCATTCTATCAATGACTGCAGCATTCAGTAGCACTCCGATCTGGATTGTAATCACCTAAACTGCAAGGCTGTAACCATATGACCCATACGTCGTCTCATTCACCAATTTGATAGGACTTCCAATCTTTCAAACCTCTTCTACCAATATCATAAATTGTTGGTAATCAATCAAACCGACTGACATCTACTCCATTTCCAAGTACAAACTTTGCACACTTAGTGCAAATTAAAAGAAACTGTTTGTACTTACATCAAATTAAGCTTTTATGCAAAACGTAAAAGTATTCGAGTCGTCAGATTGTCGAGACATAATAGCTGTAGCCTTGTAAAAACTCAGCTAGCGACGTTTGCTTGTTGAGAACTCGGAGCGTAAGAAGCTCTACGCAGTTTGGAGACTAAGAGACCTTTCCATCCATGTTCGGTGGTTTATATTCTCACCCCTCAAATCTGCCAAGATTCTTGAAAATTTCTACAATACAAACACACTCACACTCGCACTCGGTAAAACTTTCAACGGCCACCCGTTTCCACAAACACTTCCCTAACTTACACAATAATTCCAGAAATTATTTTTAACTGCCACTCATTTCTTTGAAAATCACGTAAAACTAACAAACACGGCGCATGTTACTAAAATTTCCTCGTATTTTGATACCCTACCTTAAAATAACCGTGTACGAACCCCAATCAAAGAACGCTATGGTTTTAAACTACGCCCCTTAATATACTACATGTTATATCTATCTCACTTTAACATACCCGCTAAAATCACCTATCTCTGACTTGTTTTCCATGTCTGTGGTATAGCTAACACTGCTCCTCATTCCATTAACCTTGTGTATTTATCTAAATCAACGTCAAACTACACTATCTCACTTCTACACCTGCTATCAAATAACCCCTCTTTGTTTCTTGTTTGCAAGCTTCGTTCGTAACGGTCCACTGCTGCCATTAACCCACACCCTTTCTTAAGTTTTGTCATTTTAAAAAGCTATAAATCTCTCTAATTGACGTCGGGGCCAACAACTACCTGGAATTTCTGTTTGTGCAATTTTATCGCTCCTCATACCAGAAAAAATGCGACGGTTACATCTGTTTATAACTTAATGATACTAGGAAAGTTTCTCCAAAACATTTTTAAAAGCTTCTATTTAATATAACTGCCACTTTACTTGTAAACTAAACGGTTTTAAATCTTAGAACAGAAGCTGAAAGCTTTTCCGAAATTACACTTATTAAATATGAGGGTTAAAATATGTTTATGATATGGCATTTTAAATGCTATTTTACACACGGAATGTTTCAACATGACACACGCTATACTTCATAAGTATTTACATTTGCAAGATACTGAAAATTAAATTTGAGCTTCTTGAAATTTTTCAGTAAAATTATTAATTTCTAAACTAATGATTTTGAAAAGCGTTTCTAAGTTGTTTGTAGTTCTTTCACATGATGAATCACGAAATAAATTACAACATCAATAAATAATGCCTTTTTAACCCCTCAAATATCACAGTAATATATATGGGTTGAAATACAGCAAAACCGGTTATCGACTGTTATCTATTTTTGCAGATTCCCAATAAATCACTATTTATTTTTACTACAACAAATAGTTGTAAAAGATTAAAAATGTTATTGAATATTAAGAGCATTATTTTGTCAAAATCTATGTTCGATGTGGGGCTATAAAAACAAGACCGATGCTGTAAATCCTTTTAATTTAAATTTATACATATTTAGTTATTATCCCTTCAATATACACTCCCATCCCGCGATCCCTTCTGTGCTGCATGCAAATTTTCCATAGTTGAATACAGTGCTGGAAATCATCTTTTGTGAGCTCGTTTACGACGCGTGCCGCTTTTTAATTGCCAACTTCAATAATCTGAAATTTTATTCCTTTAATGGAGATTTGACCGTAGGGAACAGATATAAATTAAAATGGTGTCAAATTAGACGAATAAGACGGATGGTCCAACACTGCGATGTTATATTTCGCTAGAAATGACCTGACAGACAATGTAGTGTGTGCCGGTGCATTGTTCTGATAAAGAACCCATGACTTACTTGTTTGTCCACAATTCGGATCTTTCTTTCTGATTTTTATCGCAGTTGAGCAAGAATCTCTATGTAGTTAATCTACGATCAGCTCGGATCAGTTATCGATTTTCTCGATATTTTAGTTCACTTTTGATGTAGAAGGGGCATCTTTGACATGCATCATCTTTAACATTTTCTCGGCCATCTTCCAAACGTTTAAACCGCTCAAAACCCGCGCACGTGATAAACAGTCATTGCCATAGACTTCTTTTAATAAAAGATAAGTTCAGTAAGGGCTTTCCAAGTTTCATATGAAATTTAACGGCGATTTGTTGCTCTATTAAAACACTTTATTTTTCAGTAAAACAAAAAATAGAACATATACAAACGAACGTCACAGCCGGACTAAGAAGTCTATAAACACCGAAGGGGCGGCAGTCGAAAGAGAAGGGTTTACACTACACAGCTGTCGTTTGTAGTACTTTGGCACGTGGGTAGCTCGTCTGTGGGAGCATCAATCTCATCATTGATCGCCACATTTCGTATATTCTAAAAATGTCAAAATATCGCATAATCATTTTGCAATTGATCAAAAGTGTTTTTATACTGTAAGACAGCTGATAGATCGTATCTTTAATTATATGAAATATGTGGACCTCATACAAATCTTTCTTTTGCTGCAAGCGTGTAGCATAACATTCTTACGATATATTACTTGAACTAAAAACGTGTATTTTTAATTGTAATACAAAATATAGGATTCAACCTCAGTGTCCGATTAAATATATGTGATTCATACTCGCGTTTGCGGTTGAATATTCGTGATGATGCGCTGCAACTAATTATATATAGTTAGTCACATATTTTTATGACATATCCATAGGTAAATATAGAATTAATTTACAAAAAAAAACCTTTTTAATAGTATATCTGATATAATATTTTTGTCACGTCTATTGGTTACCGAATAAACTTCACAATTTATTACTACAAACACACTATATAAATAAGTACCTTTTGTTAATAATATTTAAATATTTTATGCGGCGATTTTCTTATTCTTAACCAAGGATATCTCGACTGCTGTTATATAATAGTGTGTATTTTACTTAATAGTTTAGTTGTTATTTGAGTTTTTCTCAAACAAGTCGTTTATAGTTCTGTGAACCACGTCAAACTTAGAAGTATGGTATCTGGTAAGTTGAATATGTATACGAAGGTTGTCTTTTAAGTTTTGCATATAGAGGTAGAATAAAACAATAGATAGCTTTTAAAAACTTCATTGTTTTTGAAAGTATTCTGCACGGAGATTAATGCACTTTTGCAAGCGCTCAAACAACTCTGGAAGCAGTTATTCGACTCGTTTGTTGGTACAGTCAAAATTGCATTTTTGAAGGCATCGACTACTACTTCTGAGCAATGGAACCTTTGACCGCACAGTCCGTTCTTGATTTTCAAAAAGATATAAAAATCGTTGGGACGTAGGTCGGAACTGTTCGGAGGATGGGCTAACAAATCGACATTTTGTTGTGTTAAAAATTCAATCGTCTATAGAGTTGTGTACGAACTTGCATCGTCTTGGTGGAAGATGATTCACCATTTGGGGTTGTTTTTTCAATGCTCCGGGATGACTTGCAGCAAACAAATGGTTGTATACTAATCGGCAGTAACAGTTCTTTGATCTTGTAGAGGAATTGTTACTACATGACCTGCTTTCGATACAAATGTTGCTACCATCTTTTTTGAAACATTTCTAGAACTAATGGCTTTCGTCAATTTTTCTTCGCCTTGGAACACCCAAACAGAAGACTAGTCCATATGCGTAAATCCAAAATTAATCACAATTTACGATGCTGTACGCGTTTTTAGGGTTTTCTGCGTTGAAACGGTCTAGAGTTTTTTGATACCAATTCACGCTACCTGCTTTCTGTTCTTCGGTCAACAGATGTAGTATCCAACGAGAAACTGATTTTTTACACAAAATTTTTCGTCCAAAATTTTTTTAATTCAAATCTTTGAAATCCCCAGTGATACCTCAATTTTGCGATATGTCACAGTTCGATCTTCGTTGATGAGCTTGCGCACATCATCTACGTTTTCCTGAGTGACTGCCGTTTCAGTAAACCTGCTTTTGGATCGCCGCTAAGACTATTCCGTTCACGTTTGAATTCTGAATACCAATAAGAAATTTTTGACTGATGTGATGCATCATTGCCAAAAACAGAAACCAACTTGACAAGCCATATTTTTAAGAAAATTGTCTCCGAAAATTGTAAAAAATTATTGCGGGAAAATTTTCATGATTTAATCCATTTTTCGATTAATTTGTAACTTTAATAATTCGTTGTAGCTACAACACCACGCGTATCGCACTGAAATTTTATATATAGGTCAACTAAATTGGAGATTAATTTTTAGTACTGACATTTGATAAGTGGTGTCCTGTGTCCCAGTGTACAAAACATAGGACATACCTCGTGCACTAAAACTTATAAAAATATATTAAGATTAATAATATTTTAATGATAGCAATAATGTAACTACGATTTGTGGGCTCTCCCGAAAAAATTTTTGTACGAGAGCCCCTATTAAAATTTATTATTAGTCAGAGTTTTTCCATATTTCTTAATTATAGTACCTCATCATCATTAGGTCTTTAGTCCTGGAACTGGTTAGACGCGTACCCTCATTGTTTCCCATTCTGAACTAACCTACACATTTCCCTGAAATTTGCACAGTCTGCATCTATAACTATCTGATCTAGGTCTGCATCTACATCCTTTTTCCTATCTCTGCTCGTAATATATCCCATACTATTCCCCAAAATACTTTACAACTTATTCTGTCCTTCTATTTCTCCTATTTTTCTCCACAGATATCCTTGTTCCTCTACTATTTCTATAATCTATTTGTTATTAACTTTGTTTGTCCATGCTAGCATCCTCTTACATCTGAAGCACAGCATTCCAAACGCTGCTACCGCTCTTCTGTCTGCCTTTCCTACTGCTAGCATTTCATAGGCGTACTGGGCTGTGCTCCACACCTATGCTTTCAACATTTTTCTTCTTGTTTCTATGTTTGTTGTCTTTCATCATAGATAGGCGCTGTACTTTCTTGTTAGACGCAGTACAGTTTCCATTTATTGTTTTACAATTATATACCCTGTTTCTCCGACATTCAGTGGTAGTGAAAGGGGGGAGGAGGAGCGTCGCCGTGGATCAATGTAGTAAGCGTAAGCCTACGGATCCCAAGGTTCCGGGTTCAAATCCCGACATGGTCGACTGCTTGAAAAATGGCAGGTGAGCATTTTTCACAAAAATTACGCCCTTGTTCGGATGAGAGGTTAAATGGAGGTCCCGTGTGTGAGTGTTGTCACGCACGTTAAAGATCCCTACCTTGCCTGGAACGGCAAGGGTTCGACAAAATTCTAAATTTCCAAGCAACAAAAAAATATAAATGAACGGTAGTGAAGGGGGGATAAGCAGCCCGTGACTGCAAAGTTCCCCCAACACTTGAACATTTGCCGATTTAATATTTTTCCAATATGTCTTTTCGCATAGTCAACATTAGTTGCAGGTATTTTACAACCAACAACTGCAATTGTTTATAATAATCATCAGATTTATCTGCACTTATTTTTTTATCATTAGGTTGGTTTCCTGTCTCAAAATTGGTTGGCCTCGTACCTGTACTTATTTATATTTTGAACTAGTCTACACAGTTCCCTGAAATTCTCACACAGCCTATATACAATTCGGTTCCCCTTATATTGTTTTCTAATTTTATACTCTATTTCACCGAGATACAGTGAAGGGGGTTAAGCAGCCTGTGGCTGCCAAGATCCCCCAGCACTTAGAGATTTGCCGAATTAATAGTTTTCCAGTAAATCCTTACACACAATTAACATTATTCGAGAACATTGCCCAACCAATACTTGTAGTTGCTTATAATAGTCACCATGTTTATGTACAGTTACTTTTTTCGTCATTAGTTTATCCATCTTGGGACTGGTTGGATGCATACCTCCATTGATTTCTATTCTGAGCTAGCCTCCACATTTCCCTGAAATTCCTACAAGCTACATCTTTCACTATCTGTGTGCAGTAGTCTAACCTAGGTCTTCCTCTACTTCTCTTTTTTCCTATTTCTGCTTCTAATATGTTCCGCACTATGCCCTCATGCCGTAGTATATGGCCTATCATCCTATCTCTCCTATTTTTATACTTTTCCTCCAATTTCTTTCTTCCCCTACCATTTCTAGTACATCTTCGTTCTTAACTTTTTCTGTTCATGATATTTTCATCATACGTCTGTAGCACCACATTTCAAAGGCTTCTGCCTTTTTCTTGTCCGCTTCTCCTACTGTACAGGCTTCACAGACGTACAGTGCTGTGCTCTACACATAGGTTTTATGCAATCTTTTCATCGTTTCTATGTTTATTGTCTTTGAGCACAATAATTGCTTTTTCTTGTTCAGCACGACCTTGTGCTAATCTTTGTTTTATATCTTTTGCGCTTTTCCCATCTTGCGTTATTTGGCTTTCTAGGTAGCAGAAATCCTTAACCTCTTGTAAGTTCTTGTTACCTATTTGTATTCTTGTTTTTGATTTATTTTCCCCTCATTTGCATACTAGTATTTTAGTTTTATTTTTGTTAATTTTCATACCATATCCCTCTGTTAGAACCGTTTCCATTTCATTAAGAGCAGCTTCTAACTCTTCTTTGCTAGATGCTAATACCGCTATATCATCTGCAAATCTAAGCATACCAATTTTTTCTTTGTATAGTAATTCCAAATGTCTTCCTGCATTTGACAGTATTCATTGCTTCTTCAATGTACAAGTTAAAAATTAATGGGGTTACGGCACATCCCTATCTCACACCTTTCCTAATGTTTACTTCTCTACGTTCCTGCTCTAATTCTATTATTGCTGTTTGCTCTTTGTATAAGCTATGTACTATTCGTCTATCCCTATAACTCATTCCAATCTTTTTGAGTATTTCCAACATTTTTTTCCATTTTACATTGTCGAATGCTTTTTCCAGATCTACAAACCCTATATACACGCTTTCTCCTTTTATTATTGTTTTCTCCATTATCACTCTCAGACCTAAAATAGCCTGCCGTGTTCCCTGTTTCGCCTAAACCTAAGTTGATCTTCTCCTAGTATCTCTTCAGCTCGTTTTTCCATTCGTATTTGTAGAATTCTAGTTAATATTTTTGACACGTGTGCTGTCAAACGTATTGTTTGAAAATTTTCACATCTATCCGCGCTTTTCTTTTTTGGTATAGTTACTATGATGTTACACTTGAAATCTTTGGGTATCTCGCCTGTCTCGTACATATAGCTTACAAGTTGGAAAAAACGTTCTGTTACTGCTTGTCCAGCGGCTTTTAGAGTTGCTGCTTGCACCTTATCTGTACCCGGCGCCTTGCCATTTTTCAGACCCTTTAATGCTAATTCAAACTCATCTCTAAGTACAGAAAATCCCAAGTCATCATTTTCAATGTCTGATTCCTGTTCTAACGATGTCAGTTCCTCTCCTGCATATATATTTCCTATATATTCTTGCCATCTACCCACTTTCCCTACATTTTTTATAATGACGTTTCCTCCCGCATCCTTTATATTTGTGTTATACGGTTTTATATCCCTAAAATTGATTCTAATTAGTTTGTATGCTTCATCTGTCTTTCCTACTTCCATCTTAGTTTGTATCTCTTTGCACTTTTCATCAATCCATTGTTCTTTAGCTTTCCTGCATTTGCGAATTATTTCCCATTTTATGGCTTTGTATCTCTCTTTTCCCGTATCGTCTGATTTATTTTTGTATTTTCGTCTTTCTTCTATTAAATTCAGGATATCCTTTGTTATCCATGGTTTCTTTTTTTGTGTATACCCCAGAATATCTCTGGCCGCCATGTTTAAGCTGGATTTAATGTTATTCCATTCTGTTTCTACTTCCTTAGTATCAGATATTTTCCCGATATCTTTCAGCAATTCATTTTACTTTTGTTCGAATCTTTCCTGAATATTTTTATCTTTTAGTTTCTTTAAGTGCCTTTTTCCGTTTCTTTTTTTCAAATTTTTAAATTTAAGTGCGGCCTTCATAATTACGATGTTATGCTCAGTGTCTATATCTGCTTCTGGGTAGCTTCTACAGTCTTTTACTTGATTCCTAAATCGTTGTCTAACAAGAATGTAATCTATTTGATATCTTCCTATATCTCCTGGCATCTTCCACGTATATAGTCTTCTAGCATGTTGTTGAAATAATGTGTTTGTGATGATTAAAATGTTCGTGTCATAAAATTCAACCAGCCCCTTTCCTCTGTCGTTTCTCGTACCTAAACCTAATAAACCTACTGCTGCTGCTTCCCTACCCTCGCCTACCACTGCACTAAAATTCCCCGTAATTATTAAATTTTCATATCCTTTTACGTATCCTAACATGTCTTCGATATCTTTGTAGATCGCTTCTACCGCTTCGTCACTGTACCTAGAGGTGCGCATGTATACTTGTATTATTACTGTGTGTACCGGTTTAGATTCTAATCTAACTATGAGTACTCTTTCGTTCTTTTGTAAGTAATTTTCTACACTGTATCCTATCTTTTTTCGCATAACTATCCCCACACCTAAATTTCCTTCTTCTGCTCCTGTATGAATTACCCTGAAGTCTCTACTCCAAAAATCCCCCGCCTCTGGCCACCTAACTTCCCTGATCCCTACTACGTCTAGTGCTAACCTATTTATTTCTATTTTTAAGTTCTCTAGCTTACCTACTTGCTTCATACTTCTAACATTCTACGATCCGACTTGCAAAAAGTTCCCGACTCTTATTCTGGACTTTCCAATCGCATTCTCCGAAGTAGTCCCCTCCCGGAGATCCGAATGGGGGACTATTTTACCTCCGGAATCTTTTACCCCAGAGAATAACATCATGTTTATTTTAATTTACGTACACTGTGTACTTGGTAGGTAATGTTGTGTTTTCCGTTGCCTTCCACATCGCGTAGTGTGTCTTAGACTGGCATACCGATCCCTATAGTCTCTGCCAATCTATGTACCGAAAGAGCCGCTGCCTTCTTGCGGGGACCTGTCTTGGTCTGGTTCCTCACTAACGACCCTACTACTTTAGTTGGACCTGTAGTTTGGCTTTTTAGCTCATTAGAACACGCAAGCCATTTCACCAGTTCTAGTAATCTAGAACTTCGGCAAAGTGCAGGTCCATTCGAAATGGAATTATAGTACCTATAGAAAAATTAAATACATTGTATATTAAGCAATCACTTTTATTTCAAAAAAGTTTTGGTTGTATAAATGTTTTATTAATATTGTTAATTACCTTTTATTATTTTTTTACATTACAGACAATTTTAATAGAAAATGGTCGCTCACCATAACAAAGCCGATGTAATTTATACAATACTTATTAATTATTTTATTGTACCAACTAAGAAAATATTATTCATGTAAACTGCATACTATTTTAATGACCAAAGTCCAGGAACGGCTGATTATTGTGTATATATATATATATATATATATATATATATATATATATATATATATATATATATATATGACATGATAAAGAGGTTACGAGACGTCATGGGAACCCAAAGCTTATAAATGAGCCCATCCAAATATAAAAAACCGGAAAGAATAGAAATTTCAAAAGATTTATCATTTCACCTTGTATATAAATAAAAACGTGCTATAAATACAAAGCCATTAAAATATAAAGCAAAACACACGTCCCATGTATTTATAAGCTCCAATTTTAAATCAAAAATACAAGCTGTGTGTGTAAATAAAATCAATTATTAAAAAAGACAAAGCTCTTGTTAATTACATGTGTAGATATAAAAGCAAAAGCGATTAATTTCTCAGTGTATTACTTTTTAAGACGTACATCCATTCATTTTCATTTATTATATAAATACACCTCCCGTGCATAACACATTCGCTTTATTTAGCGTACGCATATCAATTTTTTGCATTTGCAAAGCTTTAATTAATAACATAAATTGGCTTCCCTGAGTACCGAAATGTTATTTTAATCCATTTTATGGATTTTAAATGAAACAATATTCTGGAATTTTCTGGTACTTTATTAATAAAGACAAATTCATCACATTTACTAAGAAATGTCGTATAAATTAAAACAAACGTTTATTCTAAGAAACTGCGAGAATATTAAAAATGTCGTAAAATCGATAAAAATTATTTATTATTTTTCTGTGTTAGAAGGGATGCGGGGCGACCAATAACTTCTTAACAATTGTTCGTAGTTATTTAAAGTTCTATGTTACATATTGCATGTCGTAAAATGAATTATAAATTAATCAAAACTTGCACATTCTTAATGATAAAATGAATGATCCCGTTCTAATTCGGTTCCATCTTATATACTAAAACAAACTCAATACGTGATCTTCTCAATTCTTTTAGCTTTTATTTCGCAAATTAGTCACGGCTGGTGTAATAGTTACCTCGATTTCGCTTTTTAATGTGCTATCAGCATCAAGTTATGACGGGCGTAAAAATCTTCTATTTTTTGTTAATAAACGAAACGGACCGCTAATGTCTCTCCTACAGTTATTAAAATCGTCTATATCTATTTTCATGGCTTTTTCGATAGTAGCGCTTTCTCGAATTGGAGTGTTTATTTATTCATTGAAAATAATTAGCTTATTTAATAGCGTTTAGAACAATTCTAGTAAAATGATCTTTATATTATTAAATAACGTAAATGCTCGAATTTTCTAGACTAATTCGAAGTTAACTTCTTTGAAAGAAAGCTATTCTTTATTGAAAATATGGTATTTTTAACGAGAATGAATGCTTTATACGAATGGTACTAATTGAAATTTATTTAATATGTTAAAAGTGTATGCGGTTCATTTTCAGTCTACAATAAATGTTTATATACGGATTTTAATTATATAATTAATAAGGGTTCTGTTATTATGCTTTATAAAGGCAATAAAACTTATTTTATAGTAAAAAAATGTGTTCTAGAGAATATTTACACATGGAGTTGAATGTTTTTTACGATTTTTGAACTCACACAATGAATGCATTTAAAATTTGATTTCGTTTTTATTTTACATGGGAATCTTATTTTAATGGAATACGCGTACGTGTTTAGACAGGGTGAAATTTAAATATTGGGAAATTTTTATTTATTCCGTTTTTGGGTGGAGAATTCTTTTCACATAATTTCGCGTCGTTCAATGACCTTTCGTGACCTTATTATCACATCATATATATATATATATATATATATATATATATGTGTGTGTGTGTGTGTGTGTGTGTTGTTGTGTGTCTGTTCAAATAAATTGGATGTTTATACTAGAGGAAGTGTGTTTAGCTCATTCGATAGAATGGACAGATCTAGGGTGGATTCAAACAGGACTCTTTGAGAATTATTATTAGGTACGTGTAAAAACAAAAGTAAGTACACACAATTATGTTATCTACCAAAAAGACATTGTGCATAAAAATGTAATTATAATATATTTGCAATTAAACAAAAGATAAACTAATATACTGAATTGCATTTTTATCGTCTGCCATCAATTGACAGCATTTTGATTAGGTGCTGTTAAGTTGAACCCGTGTACTTATTTTTGATTAAAATCTTTAGGAAGGGAATCAAGTAAGTTCATAGTTTTTTGTTGAAAGGCAAGATGTTTCAGTTTAAAATGGCTCCTTTTGGTTTGTCTGCGTCATTTGCAACACCTATAAAAGCGATCAGTGTACTTTAGGATCGTATGAGGAATAAACAAATAAAGTTCAAATAGCAAATACTAGTAAAATTTGCGAGTCAATTCTTCTTAAACAAATACTATAAAACTAAGTAAATAAGATCTAGATAAAGCAAATAAATTAAAGTACTTCGAATGCACGCGAAACTCTCACAGAACACTTAATAGTGAAGCGTGATGTGTGCTATAGAGAACGATATTAAGAAGGTATTATAATTTATATCTAAATTATCAGACCTAGACGTGTAGCATTATATATATACATTATTCGACAAATCCCAAAAATGGAGTAAGTATTTAGCTTTGGAGTAATGTTTAAAAATTTGATATTGCGAATGGAGCATTGTGAGCGTGGCCGCGTAGCGGTTTAAACTTCTTATTCCATTCGACGCTATTTTATGTTTTCCCTAAATTTACAAACACTGCAACATTCCATTCAAATGTTTATAATCATATTCCACTTTAATAGTTTTTTTATTGGTAAATCCCATCAATACGGCTAGGGTTATTTCCATTAAGAAATATAATTTTTAAGTTACATGCATTCTTGATCTAAGGAAGGATTATTTTTGTATCTTACATTGTTCATACTTAATGATTAAGTTCATTATGGATGTTTTAGGTCAGAAATGATATCATTGTTACTAAAGTATTCTAAAGTAATCCAGCTGTATGATTAATTTGTTTTGATTATTAATATTTAGCGTTGGCGCCTATAACCTTATTGTCTTGGAACAAAGAAATTCCACACGCAAGGTCATGCTGATTAAGAAAATAAAAAGCGCGTTCGTTAGTTAATGTGTTAATAAGATAAATTTTACACATGTTAAATAGGGGAAAACGACAAACGTAATTTCAATTTTCAGCCTTAATTCATTTGCCCAAATTCTGCCCAAGATAATCTCGTCGGATATGGAGGAAAGAATTTTTTTGTTAAACACTTCGTGATTACCATCGAAAGACTTAACATGCAAAATGAATAGGTATAGTTAAGTTTTGAATAATAATGTGTCGAACTGATTAATGTGATTATTTAATGAAATTCGGAATAATACCCTCCCAGATAGGTTACTTAATTTTGGAAAAGTCATGTTACTAAAGACCATCAAACTCTTTAACAAAGTTCCAGAGATCCCGTAAGTTCTGATTAAAAGGAAACGAGTCAAGTATACCATTGTTTTCGAGGTATCTGCAGTCAAAAATCACTGCAATTATTTATGATCCATTTTCTGAAACTATAATCTACAATAGCAGTAAATGAATGAACACTATTTTTCTATGTAACTGTATAAATTTATAAACGAACTTTCTATATGTTTTTGCTATTAGTTTAAGAATTTAGTAATTTGGTTCACCGAAAATGTTTTCCATTAAGCTAAGTAATTTTTGTATATTTGTTTTTTTTTGTTTAGGAATATTTGTATGCACTTGTAATGAAGACATAATTGTTGTTTTTTACAACTAATGTAAAGGTAAGAGTTCCACCCCTGCTTTAATAGAATATATTGCAATTATCTAGGGATGTGATTAATATACAGGTAACTTAGCAATTGATTTTGGAAACTTTTGTGGTTTTCAAATAGGCATATTAGCGTACTTATTGTTAAAATTTATTTTAGGTTGGTTTTAGCATTAGTGTACTTGATTATTTCTCGTGTGAATTTTAAGCCAGAATCACTTTCCTGGTGACAAGTTTTGGCATCTTCTTGTTATTTCTTTTGGGTTTTCTTTTCTTCTAATCTATCAATTTTTTTTAGATTCCTAGTATTCCACGTTCCTGCTCGTAGAGTGCTAGAACTTGTTACGTACACTTTAGGCCGTAGAAAATATAGCCGGTAATCCACAGAAAACTCGGTGAAGTACTCCTCTACATGTGATTTTCAAATGCTCCACCCGAAGGTACTACATTGGTCAGGAAGCGAGATTTTCTTTGGCTGAAAAAATTTTTGAATATTGCCGAACCCTTGCTGTTTTAAGCAAGGTAGGAATCTTTAACGTGCGTGACAACACTCACGCGGGACCTCCATTTTACCTCTCATCCGAACGAGGGCGTATTTTTGTGAAAAATGCTCCCCTTACATTTTTCAAGTGTCGGGATTTGAACCCGGGACCTTGGGTGTAGTAGTCACACGCATACCAACTACGCCACAGAGCCGCCTGGTAAAGTGCTCCGCTAAAAATCCTGTTTCGTTTCAATACCGAAAACCTCAACTGTACTAACAAAAATGGTTGTCGACTAACTCAGTGGGACGGGTGGTGTAAGTGTTTGAAGAGGATTCCGGATTGCTATTGGTTATGAAATATGTCTTAATCTGGAAGTATCTTGGACCCCACCTAATCTCGCAGGGTTTCTAGGGAAAAGCCCTAAAAAGAATAATAAGAAGGTGCTTAAAATTTACCCGAGAAATCGTTAAGTACATTATTACTTAAACATAAAACAAACATTAAGCATAAGAACACTAATAGACCTATTTAAAACTACTAACTGAAGGGAAGGTTTCTAAAATCTAATGTTAAATGTCCTGAATTTTCAATCACTCTTCTAAGTAATTACAACATAATTTATTATAACAGAACTGGAACTATAACTTCACATTAATTGAAAAAGTTAAGTATAAGAAAGTCTTTACACTATTCCATAATTGTGTTTTTAACTACATTATACACTTACGTTTTCACTTTTAAGCAAATATTAAAAATGAAATATATTACAAATTACTTAACTAAATGCTTAACCTAATCACACAATTGCACTGTGAGTACGTTTTATCGGTCCAAGCAACGAATTCAAAATGTTTGTGTATTTACCAATTTTTTAGAATATAATTTCAGACGTTTTCATAAATACCTGATGCAATTATTGCCTGTAGATCCGTCGAACACCATAAAAAGCATGTATCTTCAGGTGACTTCAAAAGAAAATAGCTGTTCTCAACATGTTTATGTTTAACATGAAGTTGTTAAATTAGTGGAATCAAGGTGTTTCTACAATTAAAAGTAACCAACCTGGTAAGGTATTGTCCGAAACTGCCTACTATCATATTGTTCGATTCCTTTCCTTCAAGGTAAACTAAGCTACTCAAGTTGCATGTTGTTCCTTTACATGTTATTTATGAAAGTGTCTATAAAAAAAATTTAGCTTTCCTTCATAAATTAGTACAAGATCCCTTCGGCAAACTTTAGACAGATGAATTAAGCTGCAAATTTAAAATACATTGTGTCGTTTTTTTATCTAATTATAAAGATATCAACTTACGGAAAAGGTTAACTAAAATGAGAAACTCTTTATTTATTTGAGTCAGCACAAATTTGCCTTTGAACGTCTTCATACTCAGACGATGAGGTCATGTGCATCAGTAGCATACATTATTAATCAAAACAAATAAATCATGAAACTGTAATAATTATATATAAAATAGAAATGCTATCATCTCCAACCTTTTAAAACCACCATAATGAATTTAACCATCTTTAAGTATGAATAATGTAAGATACGAAAATAATTCTACCTTAGATCAAAAATGCATGTAACCTAAAATGTATATTTCTTAAAGGAAATTGCCTAACCCCATTGGTGGGATTTACTAATACAGAAACTATTAAAATGAAATATGATTAAAACATTTCAAAGGAATGTTACAAAGTTTGTTTGTGTTTTTCCTGCCTAGGAATTCTACCCCCTGAACTTCAAACGGTGGCAAATTTACTTCCGGAATATTTAACTAAAGATGACGCAATCATAATTTGTAAATTTGCATTTTCGTAGAATTTCCGTAAGGATTTTTAGTACAGTGATTTCTTATTTCCGTCTGATATGATTTTCTATAAAGAATGCAAGTCTAACCGCTTTTGGTTCAACATCATGAAAACCACAAATTGCCCTCCATGTAAAAAAGTTCTACATTAATAATTATTTCGGATTAAATTTCTTACTCTTATGTGGACTAGCATACTACAACTACATCCTCCAACAATGTCTTCGGAACAGTGGCGGTCCTAAACATGCAGCCGCCTGCGTGTTTATAAAAATTTGCCGCCTTAGATAAGTAATTTTTTTTATCAAAGCGGAGGGAAAGAGCAAAGGGAATCGATTAGTGTGAAACGTCACTGCCAAAGTTTGTTTTGATTAATAATTTATGTCATGAAAAACACACAAAAACAACAATTATGGGAAATGAGAATTTAAAAAATGAATCATAAAATAAATGTGTATATGTGGCATAAAAATGGAACAAAAATCACCTACATAGTACCTAAAACACCTGTACTTAACTAGATAATATATAACAAAGCCACAAGTATTAAATAAACAAACACATACTATTATCGTCTATGCAGTCGAAGTTCTGCATTTTATTTCTGCCAGTTTCAAAATAAGGGGATCCAACTCTAGAGATTCACCTATTGCGTTTTCTATTGCTATTGTTGCAATACCGGACAACCTTTCCTGGTTCATCGTCGATCTCATATAATTTTTTATTATTTTTAGTTTTGAAAAGAGCGCTCTGCTGAAGCAACTGTCACTGGCATGGTTAAAATAATTCTTAAAACAATGGTGGTGTTAGGATAAATAGAAGAGAGACCATTTTTATAAATATACTCTAAAAGTTCGAAAGGTAAAACTTTCTTTTTATAAATAACTTTCAAGGAAATTAATTCCTCCCTAAGTTCTATGCCATCTATATCAGAAGAATTCTGAGCCTGATCTGTTCATTTCAAATATAAATGATCACAATGTTTTTTTTGATTCATCATCGAAATTAGTGAATTCATAAATCACCAAAAATATGTCTTTATGGTGATTTATTAATTCAAACCTTTCGTCTAAAGAAGCTATAGTTTGGTCTAAACGAACGTAAAAGAAATTTGTTCTGAAATTTACGGTTGCATCAGTAATAGGCTCATCTGGTGTTTCGTAATCAAATGGCCGTTTTATACGCCGAGTCCTCGCCTGAACGTTTGTGAATGTGCATTCATCCGAACTTAAATCTACCTTTTTGGTGAGCTCGTTAGCTAATTCTATGTAATTGTAGAATGATTCCTCAGTTCTTTTAGATTTAATAAATGTTAAAAGTCTCTCTAATGAATCAGTACAAGTTTTTATATTTATGCCTTTTGATAGTAACATCTTGCTTACCTTGTTAATTTCTATCAGAATGTCATACCATATAATGACCGAGGAAACAAATTTAAATATTTTAATTTTTGTAGCCAAAGGGTTCGCTAAAGTTTTTGTATTTATATCATTTTCACTATCAATTATATATAAAAGACTATCATAAATTTTGCCTAATTGATATCTCAGTGGTCTCACTGCATTTACCCTACTTTCCCATCTGGTCGTACTAACAGATTTTAAAGTTAGATTGGAGATATAATCTTTTGTCCAACGGTACGTGGAAGCTGAAAAGAAAACATATAATTCTTGCACTAAATTGAAAATCTCTGCCACTTCTATAGTCACCTTTGCAGCGTCATTAACAACAAGGTTTAACATATGCGCTGCACATGGTACAAAAAATGCCCTAGGGTTTATTTGCAAAATTCTACGTTGTAACCCAATGTGTTTTCCACGCATGTTAGATCCGTTGTCGTACCCCTGTCCTCTCATGTTCAATATATTAACACCAATATCATGTAAAGTTTTTACAACAAAATCAAACAGCCCCTCCCCAGTAGCATCCACTATAGGATGAAATCTCAAAAAATGTTCTTTCACCCGCACCACATTATCGATTATAGATACAAAACATATAATAACGGATATTTGTTCAACATGACTGCAGTCAGGCGTACAATCTAAAATGATAGAAAAATACTTTGCCTGACTTAACATTTTGCGAATACGATTATTTATTTCATCGGCCAACAACTGAATAACTTGATTCTCAAACTTATTCCCCAGATATTAGGACATTCTTTTATTGATAGTTTTAAAAGTTTGTATTTTTTTTAAATGTTCCGCTATAACTGGATCTGTTTTTGCCAACATTTCAACCCCCTTTAAAAAATTTCCGTTGTTGCGTTCATATAATTTGTGGGACTTACCTCTTAGTGCTAAACACTGTTGGGCCAAGTATTGAATAAGATGTACAATTCGTTTGATCACGTTGAACCATACATTTTGCGCATATTTAAAAGTCTCTGTTCATCCTTATCGATGGTTTTAAAATCATTAAGTCTTTTTTCGAGATCAACCCACTTTCCCAAATTTTCTATATGTAAAATACTTGTTTCATATTTTTCTAGATTCTGTGCTAAGTGATTCCAATCACAAAAACCTTCCTTGATAAGCTTGAAAGAAGCATCGGAAAATATTTTACAACAAAAACAATACACAACATTTTTTGATTTTCAGTAAATAAGCCATTCGCGTTTAATAGATTCCCCATTTGATAGTTTTCTAAAATAATAACTTTTGGAAAATCTACCATTGTCGTTTTCAGGAAAATGCATATCTTCTATCTGATACCATTTTTTTATCAATATTTCTATTATTTTAATCGATAAAAGCTCCGGCCAAAAACTTGCGTCACTAAAATTAATATCTTCAGTTTCCTTTTCTGTAATCACAACCGCTTGGTCTAATTCCTGTCAATTTTCTTCATCTGCCGTTTCATGAAGGAGTACTTCTGTTTGCGCCTCTATTGCCAACTTTACTTGGGAAAATGAACCAGCTACTGAATCAACTTCTTGCAATTCATCCTCATTCTTTTTTAAATATTTTTCCATAGAGCCAGCTAACTTCTTTTTGTCTTCATCTTTTTCGGCTTTACGTTCCCGATTCTGAGCCCCAGATAGTCTTTTTGTTTTTCTATCTCTATCTTTTTCTGACATGTCTGCAGCAATAAATAAAATATTTTAAACTTTATTGTTTCAACACAATCAAATTTTATGCGGGCACGGGGCAAATTATTAGTAATTGTATTGTATAGAAACAACAACGAGAGAGAACTTACCGCGTAATGTTCCACAATAATTTATATCAACGAAAAAGTTACACTAAATCTTACGCACTATGTGGACTAAAGTCTAAAACTATGTTTCACTATAATACAAAACAATACTTCACTCACTAACTAGGTAAGTTATGTTTATGTAGGCACTAGAACGAATTTATGAACTATACGTCTTTACGTAATATTAACGCATTAACATCAAATGAATACTGAATACTGTCTACCTCTACTGTATACTGTAGTTTGTTTATATGCACCGCCAATGGCGCCAATCTGATTTCCAGACGTTGCTAAAATAATTGGGTGGGAAGGTACTAGAAGATGATGATTCATAATCCTTATCTTGCACGTGCAATGTTCTTATTTAGGGTATGACTCACACTCATACCGGAAGTGTTGACCTGTTTCTAAATTAAATCTTTTGTAAAATTATTTTGCAAACGGTTTTCTGTTTTTAACGCAGTATATATGTATTTTATCCACGAGTATCCTATAACATCTTCATTATACACGTGTTTACTCACTAATAAGACTCTCCATTATTCACTAGTGAATAAAAATTTTATTATTCACTGATTTACAAAATTAATTCTTGCAGTACATTTTTGTACATTTTAAATCTAAAAAACAGCTGGCTATGAAACGTCAAGTCCAGAGTGCTTCTACTGTTAATTTTAATTTGAAACGTCAAAAAGTTAGATTCATCTAAACATTAGAATTTTAAAGTATTAGAAAATGGATACATATAGAGATAATGAGTTGTCTTATACACCCCCAGATATACGAGAAGCCGCAAAAATTGCAGGTTTGAACTTATTACCGGAAAAATCGAAAGAACTTTCACGTTTGCATATTACATGTTTAGTATCTTATAAAACTAAAATATTTGTGATATTTTAGCTAAACTTGTTTGATTGTCGTGGATAAAGTAGTATTCTACTCGCATATAAAGATATAATGCACTCGTTGAATAATATACTATTATAAAGATAGAACTTTTTCTTATAAGGATTGCAAATTCGCCGCCCCCCAAAATTGGTCGCCTGCGTGTTGAACACGCAATACACCCCCGTTAGGAACGCCCCTGCTTCGGAACATCATAGTTGCATACTTAAAAGCAATATTTACCAGATAACTTAGTTTATCGGACTCGCTCTTCCGCCCTTGGATTTACCACAAAGCACACTGGGCATTGTACCTAACACCACATGATTCAGGTGGCCTCCAAAACTTAAAGCCCGTAGACGCGAGTATGTAGTGTCAATGTGCTATACATTACATGTGATTTTCCAATGCTCCACCCGAAGGTACTACATTGGCCAGGAAGCGAGTTTTTTTTACCTGAAAAATTTTGAATTTTGCCGAATCCTTGCTGTTCCAAGCAAGGTAGGGATCTTTAACGTGCGTGACAACACTCACACACGGGACCTCCATTTTACCTCTCATCCGAACGAGGGTGTATTTTTGCGAAAAATGCTCGCCTAACATTTTTCAAGCGGACCGTGTCGGGATTCGAACCCGGGACCTAGGGCGTAGTAGTCACACACATACCACTACGCCACGGAGCCGCCTCAATGTGCTATACAGAATTATTGCGATTGCTCAATATTTAGCTGGGCAATGTTCATCTATTATAGGCGATTGTGAAGTACTCTATGAACGGAATAATGTGAGTTTCTTGAAAGCAGTAGGAATGTGGCGAAATTCCACACCATTATTTCAAATCACATTGATAAAATATAAACAGGTAAACAGATAAAAATATAATATTCACATGCCTCATTATCGTGAACATTCTATCCAAAATGAAATTATTATGCCAATAGGTAACTCTATAATAACAAAAATTCAAGATTTGGTAAAAAAAACAATATAATGTTCAGTATTCCAGATTTAAGTCACGTTCAGAATCGTTGATAGGAATGTATTTCCTATTGAAATTAAAGAACTATTCTTATGGATGATTTTATCCTATTTTAAATGCAGATCCAATTGGAAAAGGTTTGTGTAGTTATCTTACGAACGAACTGCTAGTTAGATATAATTTACATATACAAAACATACGTGGCCTGAGATACGATAATGATTCCAATGTAGAGAAATATAAAAGTGGTCTACAAAATAGGCTTAAGAATGTTAATCCATGCGCAATGAATATACCTTGTGTATCTCATACATTAAATTTGACGGTAAACCTATGCGGCCAAGACGATATTTGAGATTGTCGGCTTCGTTAATATTGTAACAAGTTCTCTAATTATTCTTTTCTTTATTTCCATTAAATACAAGTCTAATAATCGCAAGAATTTGCATGGTCTTGTTTATATTGACGCTAGCTTAATTACTATTTGTAAGCACTAATTTAATCTCCTAAGTACGACGAATTAAATACTATTATAGCACTAATCGAACGTTTATTAAGACTGAATTCAGGCTAATACTAATTGTAGCAACGGGGATAAGCTTATATACCATAATCGTTTATTCTAGTTAAATTGAGAAAATATTTAGAATGCGCGTCATCAAACCCTTCGAGAACAACCGCATTATATTGCGATACCTACCAATCACCCTTTGTCTTGGATAGACAGTTATGAGGCCGCTTAAGTAAAAATTGTATAATCTCCTTGCAAGAATGTTCCATATATTTCTTAATTACTTTTTCGCCGCCCTCTCCCCCCCCCCTCCCAACTGCTCTGTTCCAGAACATTTTACGGGCCGCAAGCTAGATATCGCTGTGACAATTCGGACGAACGGAGCCATTCCTACATTTTTCATATTGATGGAAGTAGCAATCGACACTTTTAATAGCAGGTGCAGTCCCATTTGAAATAAAGCCGTATACTAAGATTTGGACTCTGGTTTTTTGGAATAGTACCTCCGACATGTTTCGTATTACTCTTCAGTCTAATCTATTGAGACCACAACCAATCTTAGGTATGGCCAACTTTTTGTCGTCAAACTCCATCATCTGGTAGTGAGAGCTACTAGTGCTTTCTACAGCTCCTGGTAATTGGGTTTACCAGAGGATAATTGCTTTGTCACTAGTTAATAAATGCAACGATATCCATCTTTAATATGCATGGTTTTGCCCACAGCGAAGTTAGTCCAGACCACTAAACTTACTTTTGAACACCGTATCAATCTCTCAGGTAATATTGAGATCCGCCTTTACTCAATGTGCAGAGAGTATTTCCACGGCACAACAATGTAACATGTCAATTTACCATTCTCTTGCCATGTTACATTGTGGTCCAATTTCCTTCAATATAAAAGCATTATTTGTCTTAAGTTTATACTAATACGGTTTACAGTCACAGTTTAGTTTTGATTTGTGTAACATTTTCCTTTAGTATTATTAAATAATACACTATATACACCTATCTTTAGTCCTAATTTAATATTCTTTCTTTAATATAAATAATTAAGATCAGATGTAATTTTCCTATTGGTTAACCTTTGAATAATATCCATAAATACACAACTGGTGTATATATGAATCTAGCATTCAGGATAGTTTTCTTGTTTTGTCCCTATTCTCAAAATGTGTGGTTATCTTTATTAAACCAGAACAAATTTCCGTTTGTCTTGATATCTAACGGTCTTTTTGAGCACATGCCGTCTTCCGATAAAGATGTCCTTTCTAAGGTCATGATGTCGTACCTGGTAAGTAAAAGGTGTCTTTGCTTTTATTCTTCTTAACATACATAAATATCGTTTTAGAATATAAGCAAAACGCTTATGAAGAAAGTCTACCTGGATAACCCGTTCAAAATATAAATGAATGGTAAGCTGTTTGTAGATAAATTTTTAGACTGTTTCTCGTGACGTATTCCAATATTTTGTTTTTGCAACACGTTTATTTTCTAAGGTTCTCTGGTGGCATATCCTACCGTAGCATATCTTCCTGAAGTATCTTCAGGTGATATATTCTCCTGTAAAATATTCTCTGATGGAGAATTTAATTATCTATGTTAGGCTATCTAAACCTATGCATTAATTTTACTACCTACAAATATTATCTTTTATCGTTTAAGAATGTTATGTTGACGTTTTAAGTACTCTCTAAAATAAATCAAATGTTCGTTGATGAAACATATGGCTGTGAAACAAACAAGGATTGGCTTTTACAAATTAGAAGTTTGAGGTTAACAACAAAAATAATTAACGATGGTGTTTCGTCTCAACAAACCGTAAGAAAATCCTATAGTTCTCAACAAACCGTAAGCTCAACATTTAAATATACATTTCTTTCGTACATCTGGAATACAGGTACGAGTTTATCTTATTTATTTTTGTGACTGAACGACTTGCATGCGTTGCGTTTTAAATCTCAATTATCTGAAAAATTATGCATGTAAAACATAGTCATAACTTTATTTATCGATTACCTTAACTAATTTAATTTATAGATCAAAATTTAAATTTTGAAAAACGTTTGGCACTGTTTAAGAAAAATTCAATTATCATAAAAAGAATTCCAAAGTCTGTGAGGGCATCTACAGCATTATCACTTACAAGTTTAATTAACGAATGTGTGGAAAAGAATTCCTTCTCATCTTGGGAAAAATTATTTCTTTTTCCATACTGCAGTTTATTCATAAATAACCAAAACAAGAGTGAGAAAATCAACAACCTTTCTTCAATCATTAGACAGAATTTAAAAATTTTAGTTCCACCGAATATAACATCAAACAATAAGAATTTTAAATACTCTTTGAATAAAAAAATAATCAGTAAAGTATCAGATGGAGACCTATCAGCAGCTGTGCGTCTGATGTGTTCAAATGATATATTAGCAGAAGTCAATAACGACACAATTTCGGAAATGAATTTAAAACACCCTCATACTGACAAAACAAATAGTTTCCCTGAATTTACTTCTTTTAATATTTCCAAAATTACTTTCCAAGAAGTTATGAATGCGATCAGATCTTTCCGCACTAGCTCTGCAGGTGGATTAGATTCCCTTAGACCTTCCCATATTCAAGATATGTGCAGCTATAGCGCTGGTTCCTGTGGCCAAAACCTTGTAAAAGCACTTACCGCCTTATGTAACCTAATGCTTTCAGGTAAAGTACATCACGAAATTTGTCCCATACTATATGGTGCATCATTGTGTGCGCTTAAGAAAAAAGATGGAGGACTAAGACCAATAGCAGTGGGAACTTTCTACCAACGGCTAGTTGCAAAAATTTGTTGCTCTAAAATAATGGGAAAAATCAAAGAAATTCTACAACCTCACCAATTTGGTTTTGGAATCGCTGGCGGAGCAGAAGCTGTAACACATTCAGCATGAATATATCTCTGTAACATGAAAGAAAAAATTTTTTTAAAACTAGATTTTAAAAACGCATTTAATATGATATATCGAGACACAATGTTACATCAAGTAGCAATTCTAACTCCAGAAATTTATCCATTCGTGGAACAATGTTATCGAACAGAGTCATTTTTGATGTTTGGAAACCACTTAATAAAATCTCAACGCGATGTCCAACAAGGAGATCCCCTTGGCCCTGCACTTTTTTGTTTAGCTATAGAATGTATAGTGAAAAATATTCACACTGAATTCAACTGCTGGTATCTAGATGACGGATCAATAGGTGGTAATGAAGAAGATATCTTAAAATCATTTAAAAATATAATATTCAATTCTCGCAATGTAGGCCTTGAATTAAATTTCAAAAAATGCGAAATTCTATTAAATCAATCAAATCCAACGTTCATGAGAAAAATATTGGAATTTGCTCCCGGCATAAAAATATCAGCTGCATCAAACTGGTTTCTTCTTGGTGCTCCGCTTTCCATTCCCGCCTTATCTACTTGCTTAAAAGAGAAATTGAATTCACTAAAATTAATGTGTTCTAGATTGAATAATCTTCCATCACACATCGCCTTTTTTCTTCTGAAAAACTGTTTAGCGATACCTAAATTATTATATACTTTAAGATGCAGCCCGTCATGGCATTGTAACGAAATCCTTAAGGAAATTGATCAATGTTTAAAAACTGCTCTAGAACTAATAACGAATAACCAACTAGATGATAAGACATGGTTAACAGCTACTCTACCGGTAAATAGAGGTGGTTTGGGCATCCGCTCAGTTTCATCTTTAGCACTACCTGCCTTTCTATCCTCTTTCCGTAGCACATCACACTTAATAAATATGATTTTACAAGATAGAACAACTGATAATTATTTTGAAGAAGGGGAAAAAGTTTGGTTCTCTAAAACTAAGATGACTTTACCAGAAGAGTCAAAGAGACTTCAGAAAGCTTGGGATCAACCACTACTAGATATTTGTTGCGACTATTTACTTAAGACAGCTAAAACTCCTATTGACAAGGCTCGTCTTCATGCAACAAGAACAAAAGAATCTGGCGCCTGGTTAAACGCTATTCCAGCTGCATCTCTGGGTACTCTTTTAGACAACAATTCATTTAGGATTTCGATTGGTTTTCGTCTTGGAACAAATATATGTGTTGAACACAAATGTAGATGCGGATCTCTCGTTTCTAAAAATGACATTCATGGTTTGACCTGTAAACTTTCCGCAGGTCGTCAATCACGTCATCATTCAATTAACGATATATTGAAACGTGCACTAGGCCTTGCAAAAATACCAGCAATTTTGGAACCCCTAGGCATTGATCGAGACGATGGCAAAAGACCGGATGGAATGACTCTCATTCCATGGGAATGCGGTAAAGCCATAGTATGGGATTTTACTTGTGTAGACACACTTGCTTCTTCCCATATAGCAGCCACTTCAAAAACTGCTGGAGCTGCTGCCATGACAGGCGAACGCTTAAAAAAATTAAAATACAAAAATCTTCAAAATAACTATATTTTTTGCCCAGTAGCTATTGAAACATTCGGAAATTTTGGACCAAGCGCATCAAATTTTATACATTCTGTGGGAAAAAAAATTTCAAAGGAAACAAACGACAACAGAGCTACCTCATTTCTAATACAACGAATTAGTATAGCAATTCAACGAGGAAATGCTGTCTGCTTTTTCGGCACACTTCCAAATGATTGTAAACTGGACGAATTACATTACTATCCGAGGTTATCAATTACACGTTCAAAAAATACAAGACAAATTATCAAACAAATCAACTATCGAAGAATTTAATAACATCACATATATCACGAAACAAGCAAAAGTAAATATAGAAAATGAATCAAACATTAACAATACAGACGATTCAACTGAACCCCACGATAAAAATAAACATATGACAGTACCATTTATGGAATATATGGGAGATACTGATGGTGAAATGAATCAGTCCCAAACTGGAGATGTCGTATATGGACCTCAATTGGACACAGCCTTAGCGATGAATGGCAATAAAATGGACGATGATGAAGCACGATCGGAAGCTACTTTTAGGTTTACAATAACACAATTTAGCAAAATAAAGGATTCTGTTCTTTCACCTCCATGCTTTGTTCGAAATTTGCCATGGAAAATTATGATAATGCCAAAAACAACACATAATCAAGATCGTTCTGCCCAACGTTCATTAAGTTTCCTTTTACAATGCAATGGTGAAAGTAAATCGAGTTCTTGGTCATGCTATGCCGTTGCAGAATTACGATTGATTCCATTTAGATCGGACATCAAAACTTTTTCAAGAAAAATACAACACTTGTTTTACTCAAAAGAACATTATTGGGGTTTTTACCATTTTATGTCATGGCAAGAAGTTTTAGACATAAAAAAGGGTTTTGCTAAAAATGATACTGTTACTTTTGAAGTATATGTAGTAGCTGACGCGCCTCATGGTGTATCCTGGGATAGCAAAAAGCATACCGGATTTGTAGGACTTAAAAATCAAGGTGCAACTTGCTATATGAATTCGCTGTTGCAAACTTTATATTTTACACATCATTTAAGAAGAGCTTTTTACAAAATGCCGACTGAATCTAATGACTCCACTAAATCGGTTACTTTAGCATTACAAAGGGTTTTTCACGAATTACAATTCAGTGATAAACCAGTTGAAACAAAAAAACTAACAAAAAGTTTTGGATGGGAAACGTTAGATTCATTTATGCAACATGATGTACAAGAATTTTTACGGACATTACTGGATAAATTAGAAAGTAAAATGAAAGGTACATGTGTCGAAGGTACTGTTCCAAAAGTATTTGAAGGTAAAATGATGTCGTACATTCGATGTAAAAATGTGGATTATACTAGTACACGTACTGAAACATTTTACGACATTCAATTAAATGTGAAGGGACAGAAAATCATTGAAGAATCGTTTAAGGACTTCATTGCTAAGGAAACATTAAATGGTGATAATAAATATGATGCAGGCAAACATGGTTTACAAGATGCTGAAAAAGGTGTTGTTTTTGATGAGATTCCAGTATGATCCTGTTACAAATTGTTCAGTAAAATTTAATGACCGCTTTGAGTTTTATGAGAAAATATCTCTAGATAGTTATCTACAAAAACCAGATCCTACAAATCCTGCAAATTACACTCTGCATGCAATTCTAGTGCATTCAGGAAATAATCATGGTGGCCATTATGTTGTTTTTATTAATCCTAAAGGCGATGGTAAGTGGTGCAAGTTTGATGATGATGTTGTTTCTCGATGTTCTAAACTAGAAGCAATTGAACATAATTATGGTGGTCATGAAGATGACATGAATATGACTATTAAACATTGTACAAGTGCATACACGTTAGTTTATATTCGAGACTCTGAACTACATCATGTCCTTCAAGAAGTTACAGATGCTGACATACCAAGTGAGTTAGCATTTAGATTAGCAGAAGAAAAACTAATTGAACAACTACGACAAAAAGAACGCAACGAAGCTCATTTATATATGACTGTAAATATTTTATTGGAAGACAGCTTTGATGGTCATCAAGGCAATGGCTTGCATGATCCTGAAAAGCATCATATAGAATTTTAGGATAAAAAGACTGCAACATGTGGTGAACTAATGGAAATGCTTACGGATGGTTTTAAATATCCACCAGAACAAATGAAAATGTGGCCGTTTGGTAGCAGTTCAAATAACACTCTCCGTCCATGTTTACTTGATTCGGAGGCAGACTCACAAAAAAATATATTAGATGCTTCAGAAAATCAGAATCCTTGGATTGTTTTTTTAGAACTATTGCCACCTGATGTGGGATTAATGGCATTACCTATTTTTGATAGTAATGCTGATGTCCTTTTATTTTTTAAATTGTATGATTCTAAACAAAAAAGAATACACTATTGTGGACATCAGTATTGTTCCATTAACGGCCGTTTTTCGGATCTTATATCATTAATGAATGAAAGAGCAGGTTTTCCACAAGATACAGAACTTTTACTGTATAAAGAAGTTAAACCTAATTGTATTGAAAGAATTACAAATGTTAACGAAACACTTGAAAAGGTCTTAGACGAATTAATGAATGGTGATATAATTATTTTTGAAAAAGATGAAATGGAAGAAAAGTCTGATCTTCCAAACTGTATAGACTATTATAAAGATTTGTATTACCGAGTAGAAGTTAACTTTGTGGATAGATGTATTCCTAATGATGTTGGTTTTACTATGGAATTGTCACAGCGAATGACTTATGATCAATTAACTCGGGCTGTAGCAGAGAGGGTTGGTACAAATCAGTATTTATTACAATTCTTCAAATGTCAAAGTTATGAAGATAGTCCTGGTCATCCATTAAGATGTACATATGAAGGTACATTAAAAGATCTTCTACTATGTTCGAAGTTTTATAAAACACCAAAGAAAATTTTTTATCAACAGCTTAACATTCTAGTTAATGAATTAGAAAATAAACGACAATTTAAATGTATATGGGTTGGATTGAAGTTAAAAGAAGAGAAGGAATTAACATTATATCCCAACAAAGGAGGCACTGTAGGAGATCTTTTAGAAGAAGCTAAAAAACAAATAGAATTTAGTGAAGGCGGTAGTGGAAAATTAAGGTTAGTTGAAGTAGATTGTTCTAAGGTAGCTTATGGGCCAAAGGAAGATGCTCCACTGGAGTCGTTATCTTTTGCAGGAGCCAAAACATACAGGATAGAGGAAATACCTAATGATGAATTAAGACTCATGGATGACGAGATGTTAGTTTCATGTGCTCATTTTCAAAAGGAAATATTTTCCACATTTGGAATACCATTTTTTATCAAGATTAAACATGGTGAACAATTTAATAAAGTGAAAGAACGTATACAAAAGAAACTGTGTGTACCAGAAAAGGAGTGGGAAAAGTTTAAATTTACTATTGTTTCATTGGAAAAACCTCTTTTTATAGACGAAGATGATTTTCTTATGAATTTGAAAGATTTTAGAGGTAATTCTACCACCAATGCTAATGTAAAACCTTCGTTGGGATTGGAGCACGTGAATAAAGCTCCAAAACGAGCAAGATTTAATTATTTGGAAAAGGCTATTAAGATCTACAACTAAGAATGGTTCTAATGCAAGCCAGTGGTGATTGTACATTTAATATTATATTGAAATAGCAACATTTTAACTGTAGACTACCTAAATTTATAAATATTTTTGTTCCATAAATACATGAAATAGAATTATATTACTAATTTAATATTATCTTTGCTTTGCTATATAACCTTATGGTTTGTAAACAAGAAAGCTTTCATGAAATCTTTTTTTTTGTGAATTTTGCGGTTATGTTCAATTTAAACGTTCATTTTCAATTCTCTTAACTAATGTTAAACATTACAAAGTGTATTTATGATTTCCCTTTATTAAGAGCATTAATTTGAAATTGTGTCTAAGCACAATAATAATTTTAGATTTTCTAATATCTTATCTGGTAGAGTTTGAAACAAATTTTGAACTTATGAGAGTGTAGATATATAAACTACACTTAGTAATTTTATTGTATACAAATTTGGTTGTAAGGAAATAACGATTTATATTCAACTTATTTATTAATGTTATTAACTAAACGTCAATATATGTTGTATTAAGGTATTTTCTTTTGTCGCATTCTAAATTGCATCCCTTTAACTTGTCTGGCTAAAATTTAACCTTGTTCTCTAAACCCTGAGATATAGTCTTTTGCAATCTACCGCATCCACAAACGGTCGACGCTAGTCCCGCCAGAGTTTTATTTAGACTCTGTTGTACACCCATTCCCACCTGTAAAAAGGAAGGATGCAACAAATAGGTTTCTTGTCGGTACCGCTGTATATGGACGTGAACCTCCCGTGTAGCTCTCTACACGCCATATTTTAACATGTGCGGTAATGTTGTAGTCACCACTGTCGTAAGGTGCCAGTCTGTTATTGTGCACCACTATTGTTCTGCCTTTTGGGAGCTTACGAATCTTATATGCTACATTATTGATTCGTTTTGGTACTTCGTCAGGACCCTTCTAATTTTTTTGTAGCTTTGAGGACAATACACGCCTTCATCTAGAATTGTACAACATACGCTGTCCCCAGTTTGAAAACCAAACTCTTGCTCCTTGATGTCATACCTGGTCTTTATCCGATCGTTAGCAATTTGTTACACTTGACACAACTTTTCCCTACAACGTCTTCTCCAGACTTACTACCAACCCCAAGGTCACATGGTAAACGTATCTCGCTTCCTAGTATAGCACATGCAGGGGTGTCTCCAGTACTCTCGTCAACTACATATCGGTAGGCCAATAAAAACAAGTGTATGTATTGATCACAGTCCCGTTGAAGAGGTAGTTTCCCAAGGTGCACTTCATATGTCCTACCATACCATCCGATTGAGGGTGTAACGGTATCGTTTTAGTCTTTCTCATACCTAACTACCGGCAAACTTCTTCAAATAGCGCCGACTCAAAATTTCGGCCTTGGTCAGCGTGCAGCTCCGAAGGTATTCAAAACCAGAAAATCTCTTTGACTAATACATTAGCAACTGCTACTGCTTTCTGGTTGCCGTCCGTTTTATAAAGTAGTCCTTGTTCATCAAGATGTATTAAATTTCCAGAATTGGTTTCAGTGAATGGACCTGCAATGTCAATTACCACTCTTTCAAACGCCTCATGAGCGCTTTTACCCAACAGTGCATATAACTGACACTTCCTGCACTAATCCCTGTCGTTTCCTTACACACTACCCAGTAAACTCTTTTACGAACTTTCTCTAGAGTTATGTTGACGCCAAAGTGCCCTCTTGATATCCCATTATGTAAATGTCCTAAAATCTGGGAAACCGGCTTTTGACAACCATCACCTAGTGTGTACTCACAGATTCATCTTTATTTTCCAGGTATGGCACCATCCCATCCTCTAACTTCAAGAAATCTCACTGTACCCGATACGACTTCAGTATGCAACATAGTGGGCAAACAAGGTGCCAAGATGGACGTTTTTCTCTGATTTTTCAATCCATTATCGCGCCTAGATCTGGGCCATTCTCTTGTTTGCTTTTCAGCTGTCCGACAAAGAAGATCACACTTCGTTTCCATCCGTGAACAATGACGTCAATCATCAAGACAAGACCATCTCGACAAAGCTTCTGTATTACGGAGACTTAAACTCGCTCGATGTTCAGTGTCGCAATTGTACTCCTGTAGCTTTTCTATCCATCTCATGACTTGTCCTTGCGGGCTCTTGAACTGCAGTAGCCACTTCAGCGCTGTGTGATCTGTTTTCATGTGAAACTTTCTACCGTAGATATACTTATAAAGATACTCTATCGATTTCGCTAAGGTTATCAGTTCTTTCGTCGTAACGCAGTAGTTTCTTTGATTACGGTTCGGTGTAGTTTGTAGGATACTCAAAGCTTCATCCGTAGTATAACTATCAATGCAATTGTCTTCTCAGTCATTCCAGACGCTAGCTGTCGTGGCAGCCTCAAATTGTTTGAAATACGTAGCCTAAGGCGACTTTCCATCAAAGGTGGAAGATTTTTCGTTAAACTTCGATAACGATTGGTTTGTTTGCCTCGGTATTCTTAAATTCTGAGGTGTACTGCAATATCACCGGAGGTACGAGCTCTGGTGCTTATAATATTAGTAAATTGATACATTCTCCCATTCTCAGAGCTTCTCCTTCCATTTTTCGTGAGGTCTTTAACAACTTTCCTTATAGTTTTTGAGACTTGTCTACCAAGTGCGCATTCAATTTCTGTATATTTCCCGAATATTTGGTTTCCAGCTTTTCGGCAGATTTTGTAATTTCCTCTCTCAATTGACTGTGACTTTCATGTAAGTTTGCGACGGTCTCATTCAGTTTTTCTGCATTTTCATTTAATTTCGTGGAATTTTCTTCTGATTGCGCTCTAAACTTGCAGAGCTTTTGCGTAATTTTTCCGTAAAATTTGCCGAATTTTCATTTAATTCTCCATGAATTCCGCAGAATTACCGGCCAAACTCTTTGCTACGCTTAACTTGAACTTTTTGTTACATACAGTTTTTGTCCCAGAAAAACTAGTCTGTAATGTACGTAGAAATTCGGTGAAGTGCAAAAAATCTCGACTGTACCAACAAGAATGGTTTTTGTGTACTTAAGTGGGAAGGAAGGTGTAAATGTTTGGAAAGGATCCTGGAATGCTGTCGTGTGGAAAATACTAGTCTTAATCGGGAATTAACTTAGACGCCACCTAATCTTGAAATACAGCGATTTCTAAAAAAAGCCACAGAAGAAATAATAAGAGGATGTCAAAATCCGAGATCAGAAATGTGGTTCTGACCTAAAATTCTCATTAGGCCTAATAGAGTACATTACTGCTAAAGCCAATATAAAATAAACATTAACACTAAGGACACTAGTATACCTATTTTAAAATTGCAAGCTGAAAATAAAATCAAATGTTAAACTACCTGAACATTAATCACTCCTCCAGATAATTGCAGTATATTTTATTACTACAAGACTGGAACTATTACCTTTACATTAGTTATGAAAAACGCCAATATAGGACTATTATACAATTATGTTTTCATTACAAGTACATATAAGCATTCTTAAACAAAAGAAAAACAAATAATACAATAATTACTTAGTTTAGTAGATAACGTTTTTGGCAAACAAAAGTCCTCTCTATACTCCTGGACTAATAACAGGAACGTACTATCGGAACGTTTTTAAATTTATGCTATTTAATAAAAATGTTCATTTATTTGTAGTTACTGTGGGTTACAGTTGCAGAAGGTTTATTAATAAACGATGAGTGATTTTGACTGTAGATATCTCGGAAACAACTAAAAGTCATTATCTCCTAGACTCAATTTATTATAACCAAAGCATACGGTTTTTCTTCGATTTCGTTAAATAGTTTGATGTTCTTTATTAGCATGACCTTTTTCCAACATGAAGTTGTCTACTGAAGCAACAATTTTCCTACAATTAAAAGTAATCAGCCTGATAGAGTATGATTTCGAATCACGTTAATCAGTTCAATACCTAATTATCAACGGTTAACAGTACCTACACAAGTTACACGTTATTTGTCTCGATAGTATAGACCAAGTGCGCAACCAAAAGCTTTTCCTGCATAAAACAATTCGAGAGTATCTTTGACAGAATTTGGACAAATAAACTTGGACTGCAAATTAAAACTACTTTTGTGGCTTTTCTATATTTAACATAATATATAAAATTTACCTTATTGAAACCTTAACACTTGCACCAGAGAAAGAGATTTTACCATTTTTTGACTAAGCATAAACTTAGCATTTGCATCTTCTTCGTTCGAAGACAATAATGTCATTGGTACCAACGTTATTACTTACTAATCAAAACTTATAAATAATAAAGCTGAAATAATTTAGATACAAAGTAGTCACGCTATTATTCTTAACCTTAAAAACTTACATAATAGATCTAACAACCTTTGAGTATGAACAATGTAAGATACAAAAATAATCTTTAGATCAAGAATGTATGTAACCTAAAAATTATATTTTTTAAAGGAAATAACCGTAACTGTATTAGTGGAATTTACCAATAAAGAAACTATTAAAATGAAATATGATTGTAAACATTTTTAAGGAATGTCACATCTTTAAAAAAGCAAAGATTTTACCGTCCATTTTCTGTTGTTGATTACGAGTGATAGGTATGCAAAAGAAAATCATTCAAACGTTCTTTTCACTACTACCACGCACACTTGACACCAGGATAACGAATTCTCTAATTGGTTTTTAACTTTTATTTCCAATAAATAGAAGTCTAACAATTATTCTTGACAGTCACTAGTATTTACAGAGTCTTGTTTACATTAGCACCAATTTAATCACTATTTGCTAGCACCAATTCAATCTTCTAAGTATAACGAATTAAACCCTATTATGACACTATTCATATTGGTAATTTATTTATCTAACGTATTTATATGACATAAGTGAATTTATCTTTACGTTAATTTATGTACACCAAACGTTTATTAGGACAGAATTCAAGCTAGTACTAATTGTCGCAGCGGGGTTCATGTTTATATTCAGTAATTCTTTATTCTAGTTAAATTAAGAAAAATATTGGAAACAACCGTATTGTATTGTAGTACCTGTCAATCACCTTTCGTTATCGATATTCAGACATGAGGTCGCGTTAGTAAAAACTATATAACATTTTTCGAGAATCTTCCATATATTAATTAATTCCTGTCACCATATTGTGTATTTCATTTGCCCTTCCTTGCAGATAGAACATTATGCTGACTACTCTCAGTAAACTAAATATACAGCCTAACAGTGACACTAGGTGGGAGAGTAGAGTGAAAGCAATGAGACCACAAAAATTGCAATTAAAAGAGGTAATAAGAAATTTAAATATGTAAATTGATGATGTCTCTGGAAATATAAAAACTAAAGTTGAAGCTAGATTTTTATTGGAAAATCTATGTACTATTTTGGTATAGGGTGAAGTCCTTTCAAATATTAATGTCACTAATAACTGGTACAATTTCCTATATCAACAATTAGTAAATGTGCTAAATTACTCAATAACATCATCAATTTCCCAGATTCATGCGGCTTTTGACAAATAAATTAATGATACCGGAAGGTTGGCGAATAATCTTAATATTAACGAAGAATTCTTCTCTAAAAGGCACCGAATACTCAAGATCTGAAATTATGATTTGAAGTTGAATTTCTTTCACAATTGTGGATACTGGTTTGAATTCCATTCTAGAAAGATTTCATTCCTTAAACTAATGTAATACGTTAATTAAATTCTTACTAGGAATAGGAATGTTTGATGATGACTTAAAAAATTTTCTGCAGTTTTTGTACTGCTTTACAAGTTGTTAATAGTCGTTCAGTATCGAGGAATGTTGATGGGGACGATGTGTACACTGAGTTAATGATATGCAAAGTAATGGAGCAAATGTTTTACTTTCGCTATTTTCTTATTTTTGTGTAGCTTAATTCTGCCAGTGATACTTGTAACAAAAAAAAAAGATTTTTATATGCTTAAATTAATTAAATCATATTTGAAATCCTCTAAGTCCTAAGAGAAGATTAGTTAATTTAAGTTTAATAGCAATAAGACAGATTTGTAAGAAGACAACCTTATATTCGGAATTTTACTAATGAAGAAATTAAACTTGTCACTTTATTAAATGTTAGTGAAGTTGTTTTTACTCCCTAAAAAATTTTTAATTTTTTTAAATTAAAAAAAATTATTAAGTTTTAATTATAAATACACTTTTAGAAAACGGGTGCGAATATTATAAGATACAGGAAAGGGACGGCTGAGATTAGATGGCACGATGTTGGTTTCACTGCTAGAATCAGACTTGTTAATTTACATTGTGGAGAACTTTTTCCATAGTTACGGCTACTGTCAATTTTAGACACCGGTAACAAATTCATTTTTATTTTAACTACAAATATGATTATTCAATAAATTATTGCCAAAATACAGTATTGCCCGAAATAAACAGTACTGAAACTAAGTTGGCGGTGTTTTTATGCGTGCGCTGTCACACTCAAGTTAGCTAGTATAGACCTGTCAAGTAAACCTCAAACAAGTAATTAGTAGGGCCTAATTGTTAAAAATGGTGTTAAGTACAGAGGAGAAAGTGTTTCTGGTAGAGCATTATTTTCGTTCATACGGAATCGGCCGACGTAATGGTGCAAGTTTGCTATACGTGTCTGATCAATTCACACAAAGGTTTAATAAACGTTCTCCAAGTAATGCTGTAATTTTGAAGGTTATTGAAAAGTTTAGAAATACAGGTAGTGTATTGTGCCAACGAAAAGGAAACTCGGGCGTCCCAGGACAGTTAACAACAACAATAACCATGAACGTGTTTTTGAGCAAATCTTAGAAAATCCGAAAGTCAGCCAGGCAAGGACAGCGTTACAACTTGATTTAAAAAGAACTTCCTTTCAAAGAATCCTGAAGGAGCTGGGTACATTTTCGTATGTGATTCAGGTACATCAACAACTACATCCTCGGGATTATCGCAGTATAGTGGAATATTGCGCCAGAATTCTCGCGTTACAGTATGAAAATCCTGAATTTTTGAAAATGTTTGGTTTTCAGACGAAGCACATTTTCACTTGTCAGGCTATGCGAATCGTCGCACAAATCGATTTCTGGGCTTTGCCAGACCCGATGAGGTTCAAGAGGTTCCTTTACATAGTGAAAAAGTGAGTGTCTGGTGTGCTGTTTCCGGACACGGAGTCATTGGTCCGTACTTTATCGAAGAGAATGGTAGGCAAGTCACACTTAATCAACAGAGGTACAGACAAATTTTAACACGATTTATCCCTGATCTACGTCAATTCTGTCGTGCACGTAACTTGGCATTTCGAAACCAATTTTTTCAGCAGGACGGGGCAACTTGCCATACTGCTGCCGCAATTCGTCAATTTCTTCAAGAACATTTTCCAAGCAAATTCATATCACGATTTACTGACTTCACTTATCCTTCACATTCTCCAGACCTCACACCTCCAGACGCATACATTTGGGGCATGGCTAAAAATGCCGTTTTCAAACGGGCACCACAAACCATCGATGAATTAAAGGATGCCGTTAGAGTCTTCTTCGCAGCCCTGAGACAACCCTTATTCAATAACATGACCAGAAACTTAGAACATCGTTATGAAATCCGTCTCGAACGAGGAGGTGCACATTTAGAACATATAATAAAGTGTCAATAATATGTATTTTTTAAATATACAAAACAATTACAATTTCAGTACTGTTTATTTCGGGCAATACTGTATCATTCATTTCAATGCATATTAATTTGTAGATAAATTGAAACATGTGATGATACTGACAATAACTAAATTAACACTCGGCAACAAACATAGGTGTGATTCGGTTCTCTTGTAAATAGTGGCGTTACTTATTCGACAAAATAACTCTTTTGGTCCGTTTTAGAAAGTGGGTTCGAAAACGATGACGCTATAAATTGGTGATCCTTGCCTTCCTTCAATGACCATCCTAACTCTCACCCTTTTACACCTAATTAAAGTGAGCTGCAGATCATAGGTAAGTGCATTGTTTCATTTTTCTACAGTTTAAAATATACAGTCCTTACATGTGATTTTCAAATGCTCCACCCGAAGGTACTACATTGGTCAGGAAGCGAGTTTTCTTTTACCTGAGAAATTTTGAATTTTGCCAAACCCTTGCTGTTCCAAGCAAGGTAGAAATCTTTAACGTGCGTGACAACACTCACACACGGGACCTCCATTTTACCTCTCATCCGAACGAGGGCGTATTTTTGTGAAAAATGCTCAGTAGTAGACTGTTATTGGTTGAATCAGGATTTCTTTTCCTCCAGCATCCTCATTTCGTAACTGATTCTGGACCAAATAGTTTTCTTCGACTAGCCATTTCATCTTTCGAGATAAATCTATCTTGTTTGGTATCAATTAATATTAAATTTTTCTCAGCTATCTGAATTTCCAGAAATTTTTTAGATGGCATCACTCCCTAACGCGGTACCCCAATTTTAAGATTTTTTACCCGCAGCTATTTCTGACCGTCATAAATTTTTTGCCATGCGATACTTCAAATTAGTCTATAATTTTACGCAGAATCCGAATCTGTAAATAGTTTTAAAATCCTACGACCACCCCTTACCGTTTTACACACACCCTCTAGCGAACATATAAAAGATTATTTTTGTTTCTTTTAAGATAAATATATTTTGTTTGGTGTCAATTAATATTAGATTTTTCTAGGGAGTCCAAATCAGTAAATAGATTTTAAATAGGGCTACCCCTTACAAAGTTACACTTTTAAAGGCCACAAACCTTTAGATTTTTGCTCATCTATATTAAACTCCATTTTTAAAACCTTTTTTTCGCTACCCAAGACATATGCTTTAACCAACCATTTCCCGAAAATCTAAAACCGCTGGAATTTTAGAAATAAACCCTTTATAAGCCATACGTGTTTGATATTTAAAACCATTTTGAAACAGTAATGTTCTGTTTTTAGAATAATATAAAACATTTCGATGTAATGTGTTTTTAATATATAAATGGCAAGGTCGAGTTTAGCAACAAAAACCACACTCTTTAATTAGAATATTTAAAAACACGACTTTTAACTTTTTAAAACAGTGCAAACCTTTACACAAAATCTTATCAATTTTTTGGTTTTACATCTAGTTAACTCGATACTAAATAGTTACTTTGGAAAATACAATTCGTATCTGAACTAATTTCTTGTCGTTTATGTAGTACCCAAATTACATGTGAAAGCGGTGTAAAATTCCTTTTCAATGAACTTTCTATTAATTATCTTATTGACTACATGTTTTGAGAAATACAAAAAATATGTTTCAATGCCGTACACTAGACATCGACGTATTCTTGCTTGTAGATTATTAATTACTCAAGGTACTGGAAAGTGCTGTACTTTGACTAGTCATAATAGATATTAAGTAGATTAATTAGTATGCAATTATGAGAAGTGTATATAACCCGATCTAATTTCCAAATTCTAATCGTATCGGTATCCCGTAAGCTATTATTACTCTGTGTAAAGTTACGTTAGAATTTAAACAATCGTGTTGTGTTTGTGCAGTGATTTTCGTTAAAATTTGTTTGAAGATTTTAGGAGAGTCTGCATTTTTTTTTATTAAAACAACTGAATTTATTTGCAAACACCAATCATCGTGTATTTTACTATTGTTTCTGATTGTATTTTTAAAACATTTAGGATTCGTTTAGAAATATTTTAAATTGGGTGCAAGTTCTATTTATTTAAATATTTTTGTATAGCGTGTGTTAATTTATTCGGTTTTTTTTAATTTTCCATTGGCTAATTTATTTGTCGCTATTAATTTTTCAGAGTAATGCACTGTTTTACATATATATTATATCACGCTTTTCAAATTTTAGATAGTCTTTTAGCTAAGATAATAAAAAACAATTTCCACAAATATTTTATTAAAAAAATTAAATACATTAAACATAAACAAAGGGCTGCAACAGTATAACCTTTTCCTTTGAACAACTTAAATTATTCACACAGTAGTTTGAGCAGTGGTTGCACCTATTGCCGAATCTTCTTAATGCTTCAAGTTTACGGACTGAGAATACACCTTCCATGTTTAAAATATTGTTTGATAAATATTTCGATGGTAGCTGCTTGTTCTCCTTTAACATTAGACGGTGGTCCCAGGAGGTATGACTTCTTTTAGCAAATCACCCACATTTGTATAACCACTCGTAGACTGCTGATCTCAGCAGAGCCCATGGATTTTTTTCTTTAACCACTCAACTCGCTTTTTGAAATCATCACTTAGGGATTTATATTCAACCGTCATGTCCAGTATCTCATGCCATATTACATTATTCACTATATCCAAAATGGCGATCTCCTTGCAATAGAAGTTACTAGTTTTGTATTGATATCCTTGTAAATCGATTATAAAACACATGCTTCCTGATGCTTCAAATCATAAATGGAAATGGGCTTCAAAGCAAATCTCTCCTGTCTAATCAGCTAGGGGTTTTTACTCCCATCCATCGAACAAGTAGTTTATTCTTTCGCTTATTTAGGATTTTATGAAACTGTAATAATAATAATAATGCACTTACTCATACACGAACGGTCGATGTACTAAAATTTTTGTTTTCGTAAAAGTAAAATTATATACAATCGGACTAAACATAATTAAATCAAAGCACAGTATAACATATATTAATCTTGAAATATGCATTTTATTGCTTTATAAATAAATACAACATTTTTTGTTTGGCGCATGCTAAATACTTATCCATATGCATAAGACAATGACCAAATCCTCCACAACCCTTACTGTTTTAATTTTATTTATTTTTAATTATATCGTGTGTGAGATTCTGTAAAACATTATTCCTATTATACCTTTCCATTGCTACATCTAACAGAAACAGATCTATATTAAGAGTACCGTTTTCCATTAGTTATCTTAAAGTATTAGCGTAGTTTAGACCGATCTGAGATATCCCTAAAAAGTGTTCTAAAATTTTTTTGGTAAATAACATATAATTCTCAACAAATGTCACCATCTTCACTAGACAATTCTTATTTAAATAAAAACGCAAGTTGACAAATTTGCATATCTGATTTCGCAAGCCAACTTCCATAGTGCGTATAATGTATGGAAGATTTGATATAAGCTTCCTAAATACGTTGAGGGATACATCAAGTACGGTCTGCGAAATGATGTCAACAAATCTGAAAATTATTTTATAATCGTCGAACGGGTTCAGGCCTACAATTATCATTTTGGAAGAAGATTTTGTTATGGCCTATAGTTTTTCAAATAGCAACTTGGTTCGCTCTAACTGAATTGCCACGTTTATACATTCCTCATGCACTGCGGTCGACTGCTTTTTTAAATCCTTAATATGCTCCCGCTCACCGTCTGTAATTTTTAGTTCCTCCTGGAAATAAACCATCTCGATGTGCTTCTCGTTGTGTTTGTTTACGGCGTCACCTCCAGTAAAAACGCTTTCACACACACTGCATAAGATACTTAAGATGTTCATTCTAGAAAAAAATGATTAACAGCTTTTGAATTATACCTGTAAGTATTAATTTCTTCAACATTTACAAGAGGATAATATAAAAGGTGTCTTGCAGGTAAAGTTACTGAATAACAATAGAAAATCGCAGTTTGAACATGTAAGTTTTAAAATGTTATCTTACCCCGAAATTTTTAAAGGTGGAAAATTTTGCAACACTATTACACTTTGAACGACTTTACGTTTTACAAAAATAAATTCGAAATGAACTTTTAGCATCATTTTCCTAGTATTTATACACATAGAGAAAGTATAAGTATGATTTGTCCTTACACTCACCTAATTTAAATCAAATTATTTGAATGCGTATTCCCGTAGATTAACTATAATTGTAGGAAGGTACCTTTCACAATTAATAGTCAGACGTCATCAGCAAAACAATGCAAGGCTGAGGATCATACATTCCACTAAATTTATTTAGAAAACACGTCTTATTTAGAACTACATTTAAAATAGATTACTAAACTACTTTCTAGCCCACCGTGCAAAATTAATATATATTTAACCTTTTGGTTTAATTATTTGAATGTGGATACACTAATTGAAAATTTTAACAATCCTAGATATTAATAAATATTTTATTCTATTTTATTCTATTATTGAGTTAAATCTAAATAAAAATGCAGAAATGTTTTGCTCTTAGGTTTTCGAATATTAAAACATTATGCGGGGTCTTTGTTGGAGCTAACTTTAAAAGACGTGATAATTGGTTTCGATTCCCCAGGAAATTCTGTACTAATTTAATAGGTTACACGATGGGTTTATCTTAAAAAACAGAGCAATACTGCTTAGAAATTGGTTAAAGATGAACATCGTATGGTTTGTAAAAGGTTGATTTGTAAATCAGTAAGGAATCGTTCGATTTGAAAAAAAAATTCCGAACAATTTGAGAACCTGAGGAAAACACAATAATAATTGATAGCTTACACGAGGGAGTTATATTAAAAATACCGCTAAGAGTAACTTTTTACAAAAATTCTTAAAATGTTGTTGGTGATTAAATACAAACAGGTAAAACCCACTACAAACAATTATAAGCGTCACTTTTCCAGTCAAGACTTGCATATAACACCAATTAACATAATAAGGAGCGGCGTCCGCTCCGTCGTCAGCATAAAAGGCGGGAAAGCCGTGTTTCAAAGCATTAGTTGTCAAAGTAACATCGAGTTGATCAAAATTACATGTTAAAGATGGATTTTCTGGTGTTGACGTTACAAGTGATGTAAGAGTACCAATAGGTATCGACAAACTGGTAGATAAGACCACCTATGCGCTAGATGAATTTACATCAAATTTTTGCCAGGGAAACATGTATGTTTTGGATATCCAGGGCTTCCAGTACAAGTCAAGCGAATTTTTTGTGAAAGAAATAGCTGTACTGAATGTTGGAACGGACGAGTTGTGGCACGAAATTCTGCATATGCCGTTAAGAAGTGAAAACTTGGATGAGGATTTTGTAAGGCATAAATTTTTTTAAATTTTTGTAAAACTCACCTACACGGGTTAGACTGGGACATCCCTACGACCAATGAATTATCAGCTCAACGTTTAAGTTTATTTTTGCAAGAAATAGTACCTGTACATGGGACCGTTTATGTGAAATGCATATGGATAACCATTTAGCATGCGCCAAACAAAAAATGTTGTATTTATTTATAAAGCAGTAAAATGCATATTTCAAGATTAATATATGTTATACTGTGCTTTGATTTAATTCTGTTTAGTCCTATTGTATATAATTTTACTTTTACGAAAACAAAAATTTTAGTGCATAGACCGTTCGTGTATGAGTAAGGGCATTATTGTTATTATTACAGTTTTATAAAATCCTAAATAAGCGAAAGAATAAACTACTTGTTCGATGGGTGGGGGTCAAAACCCCTAGCTAGATAGACAGGAGAGATTTGCTTTGAAGCCCATTTCCATTTATGATTTGAAGCAGGAAGCATGTGTTTCATAATCTATTTACAAGGATATTAATACAAAACTAGTGACTTCTATTGCAAGGAGATCGCCATTTTAGATATAGTGAATAATGTAATATGGTATGAGATACTGGACATGACGCTTGAATATAAATTCTTATGTGATGATTTCAAAAAGAAAGTTGAGTGGTTAAAGCAAAAAATCCATGGGCTCTGTTGGGATGAGCAGTCTACGGGTGCTTATACAAATGTGGGTGATTTGCTGCAAGAAGTCATCCCTCTTGGGGCCACTGTCTAATGTTAAAGGAAAACAAAAGAAGCGGCTACTATTGAAATATTTATCAAACAATATTTTAAACTTGGAAGGTGTATTCTCAGTCCCTAGACTCGAAGAATTAAGAAGATTCGATAATAGGTGCAACCATTGTTCAAACCACTGTGTGAATAATTTAAGTTGTTCAAAGGAAAATGTTATAGTGTTGCAGCCGTTTGTTTATGTTTAATGTATTAAATTTTTTAAATAAAATATTTGTGGAAATTGTTTTTTATTATCTTATCTAAAAGACTATCTAAAAATTGAAAAGCGTGATATAATATATATATATATATATATATATATATATATATATATAAAACAGTGCATTACTTTGAAAAAATTAATAGCGACAAATAAATTAGCCAATGGAGAATTTAAAAAACCAAATAAATTATCACGCGCTGTATATAAAATATTTAAATAAATAGAACTTGCACCCAATTTAGAATATTTCTAAACGAATCTTACATGTTTTTAAAATACAATCAGAAACAATAGTAAAATACAAGATAATTGGTGTTTGCAAATAAATTCAGTTCTGTTTTAATAAACAAAATGTAGACTTACCTTAAACCTTCAAAAAATTTTTAACGAAAATCACTGCACAAACACGAAACGATTGTTTAAATTCTAACGTAACTTTACACAGAGTAATAATAGCGTACGGGATACCGATACGATTAGAATTTGGAAATTAGATCGGGTTATATACACTTCTCATAATTGCATACTAATTGATCTACTTAATATCTATTACTAGTTAAAGTACAGCACTTTTCAGTACCTTGAGTATTTAATAATCCACAAGCAATTATGCGTCGATGTCTAGTGTACGGCATTGAAACATATTTCTTGTATTTCTCAAAGCATGTAGTCAATAAGATAATTAATAGAAAGAAAAGGAATTATACACTGCTTTCACATGTAATTTAGGTAATACATAAACGACAAGAAATTAGTTCAGATACGAATTGTATTTTCCAAAGTACCTATTTAGTATCGAGTTAACTAGATGTAAAACCAAAAAATTGATCAAATTTTGTGTAAAAATTTATACCCTGTTTTAAAATTTTAGAAATTGTGTTTTTGAATATTCTAATTAAAGAGTGTGGTTTTTGTTGCTAAACTCGACCTTCCCATTTATATATTAAAAACACATTGCATTGGAATGTTTTACATTATTCTAAAAACAGAACATTACTGTTTGTAAATGGTTTTAAATATCAAACACTTATGGCTTATAAAAGGTCCATTTCTAAAATTCCAGCGGTTTTAGATTTTCGGGAAATGGTTGGTTAAAGCATATGTCTTGGGTAACGAAAAAAAAGTTTTAAAAATGGAGTTAAATATAGATGTGCAAAAATATAGAGGTTTGGGGCCTTTAAAAGTGTAACTTTGTGAGGGTTAGCGCTATTTAAAATCTATTTACTGAGTTGAACTTCCTAGAAAAATCTAATATTAATTGACACCAAACAATATATATTTATCTTAAAAGAAACAAAAATAATCTTTTATATGTTCGCTAGAGGGTATGTGTGTAAAACGGTAAGGGGTGGTTGGATTTTAAATCTATTTACAGATTCGGATTCTGCGTATAATTCTAGACTAATTTGATGCATCGCATGGCTAAAAAATTTATAATGACGCTCAGAAATAGCTGCGGGTAATAAATCTTAAAATTGGGGTACCGCCTTAGTGAGTGATTCTATCTAAAAAATGTCTATAAATTCAGAATGCGTGAGGAAATGAGGATGCTCTAGGAAAAGAGGTCCTGATTCAACCAATAACAGTCTACTATGCTCGCCTAACATTTTTTAAACGGCCTATGTTGGGATTCGAACCCGGGACCTTGGGCGTAGTAGTCCCATGCACACCAACTATGCCACGGAGTCGCCTAAATATACAGTCCGCTGTGTCTTAACTAAGCGTTAATAATACCATTAAAATGGCAAAAGAAAATGTCTTTGTTTCTGTTACTGGTTGAACGTAAAGCTGACATCAGCCAGCTACGTGAAATTTATTGTAACTTACTTGTTTTTGGTGTTAGAAATTTGAATTTTGGACGAACTTCAGGATCAATAAAATCGCAAAAGAACAATTTTTAATATCTTATTAACTTTGTGCTGAGACTGAAATTATAAACAATTAAACTATACAGGATGTTTATAAATTCACTGCTAAGATTTTAAGGGCGTTTTTTGAGATTACATGTGTCTTAAAATGCGCCCTCTCCGATCTAGAGCCATTAGAAGTTAGATTTTGAACTGTAACTACAGTTACCCACCAAATGTTTTGAATATTTGAAAACTCCTGCATCTTTTGGCGCTTTGTTCATTTTTTGTCTCAAAAATTGTGTACTCTTAATTTTAAGGGAGATTAAAGAGCGTTCAAGCGTTTGATGGCGGAAGATTTATGCTTCGGACGAGAAATTTTTAAATTGAACAATACCGTCTAATCAGTCATGTAAAGTTCTAAAATTTTTGTCTCTATTCACTTTAGCGGAAATCGTTCCTAATCGAAAAAATAACGTAGTAGCTGCTTAATTTATTTTTTATTATTTACACTGAACTGGTTTAAAAATTTATTTAGCATTTAAAATTTAGCATTTAGCCGTGCAGTGCTTTATAAGAAAAATAACGGTAGTATTTTTGAGAAAAGTATGAAAATGTGAAACATACATGGAATGGAAGATAAATTGGGTTGCTAACGTAAGTGATGTCCAATAGAAAATTGTGAGTGAAATATTTTTGTTGCGAAGCACGTTGTAATATGGCTAGGCCTAGGCCAAATGACATGTTACAACTTTCTGAAAGTAAGTAAGTTTATTATTAAATGAAATATTTTTAATTAGCAAAAGCTGTTTTAATATGTTATGAGAAATGTATTGAAATTTGTTTCCTTTTTAGGCGGCTTTTAAAATAATTAGTGAATTGGAGTTTCATTTCTAATGTATTTTTCAGAATTAAAATGATGCCATTGTAATTTTTAATAATGCTATTATACTAAAATCAAAATTATACAGGGTGTTTCAATAACAAATTATCCATTTTAAATTATTTTTTTCCCTTTTTCATCTGGTTTTTATTTTTCGTAACGTGCAAACGTTACAACGCCTTGTATTACTTATATCGTTTTTGTTATTAACATTGCACGGTCTAATTTTAAGGCCTATCTTGGACAAAACAAAATACAATGGTCTTCGAAGTTTATCTTTTGCTATGGTTCCACAGACATATGCTCATCTGCAAAGAACCTAATTACAAATTATATATTACATTGTATCACGACGAATATAATACGTTAATTAAATTCTTAATACGATTAGGAGTGTCTGATGATGACTTACAAAATTTTGTGCAGTTTTAGTACCTCTTTGCAAGTTGTTAATAGGGATTCAGTATCTAGGAATATTGATGAGGCCGATTTGTACACTAAGTTAATGACATACAAAGTAATTAACGCAGATATTACTATTTCTTTAAACAATTTACAATATATTTTAGCAAATAATTTACCTTCAATATCTTCTTTTATAGACTATTTTTGCCAGTTGCATTGGTAATAGAAAAAAAAGGTGTTTGCTAAGTTTAGTTTAAATTGATTAAATCATTTTTGAAATTGTCACTGTTTGGAAAGAAGATTAGTTAATGTAAGTTTAATAGCAGTAGGAAAGGTTTGTAAAAAACAAACTTATATTAGTAATTTTACTAATGAAGAAATTAAACTTATTGTTAATTTATTAAATACGTTAATCAAGTTTTTTTCTACCTACGAATCTACTTTTATTTTTTTAAACTCGAAAAATGTTAAGTTTTAGTTATAAATACGCAGATTAGAAAACGGGTGCAAATATTATAGGGTGAAGGTAAGGGACGCCTGAGATTGAATTGCACGATGGCGATTTCACTTCTATAACCTTGTTAACTTACATGGTTTATAACTTTTCCATATCCAATGCTACTGTCAATCTTAGAGTGCAATTTTGACGTTATAAAAAAACAAAAATAAATGTACCTGTTACTTTTCTTTGAAATACTTATATTCATATTTCATTTTAATAGATTCTGTATTAGTAAATTCAGCCAATGGAATTGTGCAATTTCTTTAGGAAATATAACTTTTAGATTACTACAATTTTGATCTATGGTAAAATTATTTTGTACCATATATGGTTCATACTCATAGGATGCCAAATCCATTATGTCGTTTTTTAAAATTTAGAAATGATGTCATCATTGTAATTTCGTTCTAAATTATTAGTTTTATTATTAATTTGTTTTGATTAATATTGAATTACACTGGTATCCCGGTGATCTCATTGGCTGAGCATGAAGAATATACAGGCAGATTTGTGTGACTCAAATATATAAAAGGTCACTGTTTCTGGTTGAGTTATGATATTCATAAATTCATTATACATGCAGATTAGGTAAAAATAAACGACATGAGGTATTTTTATTTTGTAGTCTTAATTCATCTGTCCGACGTTTGCCGAGGATGTCTTGAATTATTTTAGGAAACGGAGGTCCATTTTTAGAACACTTCGTGCGTAATATCTAAATAGTTGACGTGCAACTTTAGTAGGTGAACTACCTTTGCGCATAAAGGTTTTTGAACATACCAAGTCGTCAAGTGTTCGAATAATGCTCTACCAAGTTGGTTATTTTCAATATTTTTAGTACATTGTTGCACAGCTCGACAACTTTATGTTGGAGACATTGCGAAGTTACCGTAGGCATTCTATGATATCCACTTTAATCATGGTCAATCACTCATTAGGTGTTTATGAATCCATCTGAGACTATATCCGCAAAAATTTGTAAGATAACTAAATATTTTTTAATTTATTGCATGAACTGATAAACCGTATTTATAAGAAGTCTGTGTGACAAGGTAAAGAACTTAGTTAACTCATTTGTGATATATTTGATTTTTAGTATTTGCTTAAATATGTCTATCATGTAATTGTAAGTAACCAGTGTGTGTAATACCGTTGAAAACACAATCGTGTAAAATAATGTATTAAGAGATTAAATTTGTTTTTTTTTCAATTAATGTAGAGGCATAGTTACAGTTTGTTGTAACAAATTATTTTGCAATTGCTTAGAAGCGTGATTGGAAATTTCAGGTCATTTAACAATTGATCTTAGAAGCATTTCGTTCACCTAGCAGTTTTAAATAGGTTTCTAGTGTCTTTATGGTTTGTTTTATGTTTAAGTAGTAGTATACTTACCGGTTTCTCCGGTAAATTTTAAGCCAGAATCATTCTCTTGATCTCAGATTTTGGCACCCTCTTATTATTCTGTTTAGGGCTTTTTCCTGGAAACCCTGCGAGATTAAGTGGCGTCCAAGATACTTCCCGGTAAACACGTATTTCACACCCCATAGCCTTCCGGGACCCTCTTCAAACACATACTACCCGTTCCACTAATTTAATCGGCAACCAGTTTGTTAGTACAGTCGTCGTTTTCGGTATTTTATCGATGCAGAATTTTTAGAGTACTTTGTCGAGCTTTTCTGTGGATTACCGGCTAGATTTTTTGGGGCCAAAATTGTACTTAACAACTGGTTGAACTTAACGTTGGCATCGGCCAGCAACATCAAATTTATTATAACTTATTCGTTTTTGGTGCTACGAATTTGAATTTTAAGCGAACTTCGGGTTCAACAAAACCATAAAAGAAAATTTTTTAGAATTTTATTAGGTTCGTGCTGAAACTGAAATTATAAACAATTGAATTATACAGGGTGTTTCTAAATTCACTGCTAAGAATTTTAAGGGCGTTTTTGAGATTAAAGTAAGAGTTTTTTCTATAAATACGTGTCCTAAAATGCGCCCTCTCCGATCTATAGCCATTGGAAGTTGTACGAAAAAAATGGATATTGAACTGTGACTACAGTGACTCACCAAATGTCTTGAAAATTTAGAAGCTTATGCACCTTTAAGCGTTTTGTTCATTTTTTGTCTCAAAAATGGCGCACGCTTAATTTTAGGGGAGATAAAAGGGGGTTCAAACGTTTGACGGCCGAAAATTTATGTTTTAACGATAAATTTTAAAATTAAATAACACTGCCTTGTCAGTCATGAAAAGTTCTAACATTTTTGTTTCTTGTACTTTTTTAATACAACTACCCGTTCTAGAGAAGATCGTATGTGATCGATTAAATAACGTAATGGCTGCTGAATTTGTTTTTTAGGGTTCCGTACCTTATAAGGTATTACAGAACCTTTATAATATCACTCTCGTGTCCGTCTGTCACAGAAGTTTTTCTCGAAAACTATGTTACATAGGAATTTGAAATATGGTACAATGCTAGGTCTTTATGGCGCGCACAAATATCGACAGTCAGAAAATAGAAAAAAAAAATTTTTAGATTAAAATGGCGGGAGTTAATTCAGTCAAAAGAAAAAAGTTTTAATAAATATATCGAGTGAGGTATCATTTGAAGGAAGATTCTAAAAGGTTCCTAAAAATATTTTTTTATAATTTTCGGTCCGGTAGTCTTCATGATATAGCTCAAAATGTGCCAAAAATGACAGCCCCTGTTCTTCTAGATTTCCAAAGCTAAAATTTTGATTTTAATAGGGATGGTAGCTATTGAGTCATAGATTATCGGAAAACTGCATGTTCTTTTTGACAGTGTAATAGTTGCGGGGAAAAATTTTTTAAACACAGTAATAGACAATGTATTTACTAATGTACCAGTACAAAGTGTGACAATATAATCATTTTTAATTTATCACAATCAAATTTGGATAAGATTTAAATATACATAAAAAATAAAAACAGCTTAATTTGGTTTATTGATTGCTCACTGTAGTATTGGTATGGAACCCTAATAGTGCGAGCTCGACTCGCTCTTGGCTAAAGTGTTTTTTTATTATTTACACTAAATTGGTTTAAGAATTTTTGTAACATTAAAGAATTAGCATCTACTTTGTCATTATTTACAAAAAGTGTTGGATATCCTCTCCCTCTGCTGGAACACCGCACTCCATTCTTCTCCTCAAAGATTGCCGTACGCGCTTTAAAATTCCAAGTGTTTCTTACAACTTGAAAGATATCAATGATATGTTGACTGAGTACTACGATCAAGAGCACTGGATCTGCATCATAATCTTATATTCCCATAAAAAGTCCAGAGGTGCAGTCGGGAGAGCGCTGAGGTCAAGTTATCCACCGATCCACTGATTTTGGAAATACTAAGTCTGAATGATCGCGAACTGATAAACTAAAATGCGGGAAGCACCATCATACATGAATCACATATGCTTTCGAACATTTTAAAGCAATTGTCTAATAAACGAGGCAAACCGTTTTGCAAGAAGTGTAAATAAGTGTCGTCATTTAAAATTCGTGGCAAAATATTTCATATCTAACTATTCCTACGCAAACGCTTAGACTGAATTGTTCCTGATTGCGGAATTGTCCGATCTCATGTGGATTTTCATGAGCCCATACACGCGTGTTGTGAAAATTCACCAATCGTCACGCGTAAATTGAGTTTCGTCGGTGAATAGGATGCGGTTAAAAAATGTACATTCCTTGCGCATTTAGGAAGTAACCACCTTCAGAACTGCAAGCGCTGTGGTAAATCTTGGGGAAGCAAACCTTGGATGCGTTGGATATGGTATGCATATAATCTATAAAGCCCTCAAGTGAGTTACACGAAAAATACCCAAATCACGTACTATTTGTCGAGTGCTTAAACCATGATTCTCGTCGATGACATTCAAAATTCATTCTTCTGTCATTGGGTTACGTGGTTCTCGTTGCCTACCCGTATGTTTTCTGGAAGTCTGAAATCTGTCATATTCTCGGAGATGCTGAAGATAATTGGTAAAAGTTTGACTAATGGGTAGCCGACGATGAGGAAGTTTTGTACAACCTTCGAGCTTTAAGTGCGTTCCATCAGCCAGATCATAAACATAATGGATATTCGCGAGATATTCGAGTGGATATGGTTCCATTTAAATGTTTAATAAATAGGAAAAAGTAAATGTGCACTAAATCTAAGAACACAATAGACGTATACTCACTTCCAACTAAACTTAGGCACCGATAATGCCAAACCCTATGTAATTATTTGACAAAAAAAGTCAAAACAGGTAATAAAGAAAAATAACAGCCTACTACGTTTTTAAGTTAATGATAAGTTGATATTAGTATTACGCCCATTTTGTTTACTAGCGATTTTCTCTAGAACGGATATTTATATCAAAAAAATGCAAGAGACAAAGATGTTAGAAGATTTTATGTCTGACTAGATAGTGTTGTTCAATTTTAAAATTTCTCATGTGAAACATAAATTTTCCGCCACCAAACACTTGAACTCCCTTCAATCTCTCCTAAAATTAAGTGTACGCCATTTTTAGGACAAAAAATGAAGAAATTGCCTGAAGGTAAAGGAGTTTGCAAATTTTCAAGACATTTGATGGGTAACTGTAGTCACAGTTTAAAATAATCTATTTTTATTGCGCAACTTCCAAACGCTCTAAAGATCGTCGGGGGCGCATTTTAGGACACATGTTTATAGGAAAAAGAAGTCTTACTTTCATCTCAAAAATACGCCTTTAAAATCTTTACAGTGGATTTAGAAACACGCTGTATTACTTATATCGTTTTTGTTATTAACATTAAACTGAAGTCGCATCTTGAGCAGAACAGAATACAATGGTCTTCGAAGTTTGTCCTTTGCTATGTGTGCCCATCTACAAAGAATCTAATTACAAATTATATAATGAATCTGACAACCTTTCAGTGTGAACAATGTAAGATACAGATATAATCCTTCTTAGATCAAGAATGCACGAACCTAAAAATTATATTTCTTAAAGAAAATAGCCATAGCCCTATCGGCGGGATTTACCAATACAAAAGCTATTAAAATGGAATATCATTATAAACATTTCAAAATATGGAACCATACGTTTTGGCGTACGTGCAAGATTAAATATCATAGTTCATAAATTCCTGTACAAAATTACAACTACGTGATTTCTGAAGCATAGGAACAAGTCATTCAACGCAAATCCGAGTAAAATTCAACTGGTTATATGATAAGCCAAGTACAACGCCTCTTCCGCCATGAAATAACAAGATAAATGACGGTCAGCCAATGACAGCACGTGAGATGGTTTGCTTATACAATACACATTAACCTGATAACAGTCATTGATTCCTTAAACCGAAGCATGAGCTGTACTGATCGAAATAAAAGTATTGCGCAAAGTTTAATTGTGAAGTGAAACAAAAATTTATACGTAACAAGAATTAAAAGCTTCGAGTAAATAATACAGTCAAGTGCGGGTTTAAACATACGAGTGTATGAGAAATCTGCCGTTGACATAAAACGTAAGTTGTGCTGGGTTAAACGACTTTTTAGTCACTGACTAGTCTGTCCAATGTATCTATTGTTACAACTGCACGTGATCTTGTAAACAACGTTACTATTTAACAGTTTAGGAGTACGATCCTTTAATTTAGTAAATAAACTCTGGATGGAGTGATTGTACTCAAAGACAATAGTCACCTTAGGTTGTTTCAATAATCGTACTAGAAGAGGAGATAACTTTTGTATATAAGGAAGCTTTTTATAAGTAATGTCTGTTGTGGTGGTGTTAAGACTTAGGAGGTTACTATACATCAGCGTATGTAACATTCCTTTCGGGTAACCGTGGTTCACTAAAGTGTCTATCAATATTTTCTTATTCTTTGCAATGAACTGAGGATCTGAAGTATGTTCTATGCGGTACCGTAAGGCCTTCACTGTGTTCACCTTATGTTGAATAGAATGGTTGGAATGGAAATTCAGATATCTGCCAAAATTAGTAGGTTTAGTGTACCAATCAAATGTAGATGATTGTGTGCGTCTTTGATGACCAAAACATCCAAAAAGTGTAATATACTGTCTACCTCCATTTCATACGTGAACTGAAAGTGTTCATTAGTCATTAAAAGTTGTTAAAATTTGATCAACATATTGAGCTGGCAATGAGAAATTGATGTCAGGTAGAACAATAGACAATAAGTTGTCCATAATCATTTGAGCGATTATGGATGACAGAGGCGACTCCATTAGAGTTCAAATAATTGTAGATAGAATTTATCTTGAAAAACAATATAAGTGTTGTTAAAGACCAAGTTGATGGTGGCCAAAAACAAATTTTCAGACATCTTACAGTACGGTTTAATTTTGTTCCAATTATCCTTGATAATATTGGTAACCATGTGTAAAAGAATATTTGTAAACAGAGATGCTACATTCAATGAAATATGAATGTGGTCGTTAAGAAGAAGACTACCATGTGTATTATACTATAAGATTGACCAGTCCATTATTTGATTACATTAATTTATGTACATCGAACTTTTATTAGGACGGAATTTAAACTAATACTAATTGTCGCAACGGGGTTCATGATTACATCCACTAATCTTGTATAAATCAAGAAAATATTGAAAATAATCATATTGTACTGCGATACCTGTCAAGCACCCTTCGTTATCGGTAGTTAGATATGAGGTCGCTTTAGTAAAAGCTATATACCGTTTTTTGAGAATGTCCCATATATTAATTAATTTCTGTCATCATATTGTGCAAAAATTATATTCGCTCTTATTTACCTTTCCTTACTGATAGAACATCTTGATTACTACTTTCGGTAAACTAAATTTACAGCCTAACAGTGACACTAGGTGGGACTATAGAGTGAAAATAATGAGACTTCAAAAATTGCAATTAAAAGAGGTAATGAGAAATTTAAATATGTAAATAGAAGATGTCTCCGGAAACATAAAAACTAAAGTTGAAGCTAGATTTTTACTGGAAAATCTATGTACTATTTTGGTGTAATGTGAAGTCCTTTCAAATATTTATGTCGCTAGTAACTGCTACAATTTCCTAAGTCAACAATTAGTGAATGTGCTAAATTATTCAATAACATTGTTAATTTTCCAGATTCATGCAGCTTTTGACAAATAACTTAATGATACGACCAAGTTGGCGATTAATCTTAATATTAACGAAGATTTCTCCTCTAAAAGGCACCGAAAACCTAAGATCTAAAATTATGATTTAAAGTTGAATTTCTTTCACAATTGTGGATACTGGTTTGAATTCCATTCGAGAAAGATTTCATTCCTTAAACGAGTGTAATACGTTAATTAAATTCTTAGTAGGAATAGGAATGTCTGATGATCACTTAAAAAATCTTCTGCAGTTTTTGTAGCTTTTTACAAGTTGTTGATAGTCATTCAGTATCTAGGAATGTTGATGGGAACGATTTGTACACTGAGTTAATGGCATGCAAAGCAATGGAGCAAATATTTTATTTTCATTATTTTCGTATTTTTGTGTAGCCTAATTTTGCCAGTGATATTTGTAACAAAAGAAAAGATTTTCTATGCTTAAATTAATTAAATCATATTTGAAATCCTCAAAGTCACAAGAGAAGATTAGTTAATTTAAGTTTAATAGCAATAAAAAGGATTTATAAGAAGACAACCTTGTATTCGGAATTTTAAAAATGAAGAAATTAAACTTGTCAATTTATTAAATGTTAGTCGAGTTGTTTTTAATTATAAATACACTTTTAGAAAACGGGTGCGGATATTATAAGATAAAGGAAAAGGACGGCTGAGATTAGATGGCACGATGTCGGTTTCACTGCCAGAATCAGACTTTTTACATTGTTACATTGTGGAGAATTTTTTCCATAGTTACGGCTACTGGCAATTTTAAAGTACCTGTTGACACCGGTAACAAATTCATTTTTATTTGAATTACAAATATGATTATTCGATAAATTATTACCAATATAGCATATTAATTTGTAGATAAATTGAAACATGTGACTATGCTGACAATAACTAAATTAACACTCGACAACAAACATCGCTGTGATACGGTTCTTTTGTAAATAGTGGCGTTACATATTCGACAAAATAACTCTTTTGGTCCGTTCTAGAAAGTGGGTTCGAAAACGATGACGCTATAAATTGGCGATCCTTACCTTCCTTCCTAAATCTCACCCGTTTACACCTATTTAAAGTGAGCTGCAGATCTTAGGTAAGTGCATTGCTTCATTTTTCTACAGTTTAAAATATACAGTCCTTACATGTGATTTTCCAATGCTCCACCCGAAGGTACTACATTGGTCAGGAAGCAAGGTTTTTGTTACCTGGAAAATTTGGAATTTTGCCGAACCCTTGCTGTTCCAAGCAAGGTAGAAATCTTTAACGTTCGTAACAACACTCACACACGGGACCTCCATTTTACCTCTCATCCAAACGAGGGCGTATTTTTGTGAAAAATGCTCAGTAGACTGTTTATTGGTTGAATCAGGACCTCTTTTCCTCCAGCATCCTCATTTCCTCACTCATTCTGGACCAAATAGTTTTCTTCGACTAGCCATTTCATCTTCCGAGATAAATCTATCTTGTTTGGGATCAATTAATATTAGATTTTTCTCAGCTACCTGAATTTCTAGGAATGATGAGCGGGAGCAAATTAAGGATTTAGAAAAGCAGTCGCCCGCAGCGCATGAAGAATGTATAAACGCGGCAATTCAGTTAGAGCGAACCAAGTTGCTATTTGAAAAACCATACGCCATAACAAAATCTTCTTCCAAAATCATAATTGTAGGCCTGAACCCGTTCGACGATTATAAAATAATTTTCAGATTTGTTGACATAATTTCGCAGACCGTACTTGATGTATTCCTCAACGTATTTAGGAAGTTTATATCAAATCTTCCATACATTATACGCACTATGGAAGTTGGCATGCGAAATCAGATATGCAAATTTGACAACTTGCGTTTTTATTTAAATAAGAATTGTTTAGCGAAGATGATGACATTTGGTGAGAATTATATGTTATTTACCAAAGGAACTTTAGAGCACTTTTTAGGGGTATCTTAGATTATTCTCAATCACGCTAATACTTTAAGAGAACTAACGGAAAACGGTACTCCTAATATAGATCTGTTTCTGTTAGATGTAGCAATGGAAAGGTATAATAAATGATGTTTTACAGAATCTCGCACACGATATAATTAAAAGAAAATACAGTAATAGCTATGCATGAAATGGAAACCTGTTGTACTCTTCCATATACTCAACTTGTCTACAAAAACTGTTTTCAAACAATCTTGGATAGGTTCTTATAAATTCGTATAACATGACCCCAATATCGTATTTTTGCAGTTTTTGACACTTCTAAATCAAATGTTGATGATTTTCTTAAAGAATTGAATTCAAAATTTCAAAGCATAAAATTTACGTATGTACTAGAGAATAATGGACAATTACCCTTTTTAGACACATTATTAATTAAAAATGGTAATAAATTGGAATTTAACATTTATAGAAAAGATACCAATGTAAATCGCTTTATTTTGTCTTCCTCCAATCATAGCATACAACATAAGTTGGCTTCATTTGACTTTTTAATTAATAGATTATTGAATTTCCCTTTAAATAGAAACAGATTTAATAAGGAATTTGCTCTTATTAAACAAATAGCGAATTACAATGGTTTCTCTTTTGATATTATAGATAATATTTTTAGAAAGTGTAAAAATAGAATTAACATCCGTAAATCAACGACTTTGCAATCGACCACCTCTAACGATAATGTTAAATATGTTAAACTTACGTTTCACAAAACCACAAAGGGTCTTTATAAAATATTCAAACAGATTAATTTCAAAATTCTTTTCAGTAACACTAGTAAAATTAAAAATTTGTTAGGTAATCCAAAAGACAAGATGGAAAACTTTCAAAAGTCGGGGATTTATGAAATTAGTTGTTCAGGGCCAAGGTGTTGTCAAAAATATACTGGTCAGACCAAGAGAAATATAACAACAAGATTTATAGAGCACATTGCTCACTTCAAATATGGTAAATACGAAAGGTCTCAGGTCGCCAAACATAATTTTGAAACCAGCCACCCCGTTAAACTAGAAACTGTTAAATTGCTAAAAACGATACAACGTTTTCCTTCTTAAATGCCAATAAATCAATTAAAATTATTAAACATAAAAGACCCCTTTTAAACACTGATAAAGGGCCCATAGAGCCATTTGCCTTGCTTTTCCTACTGGTCAACAACCAATGAGAAAGCAAGATTAATTTGGTTCCGCTTCAGCAGATTTGGGATTATTATAAATTAAGCAGATTTTAGTTGTATCGTCACAATTCACTTTTTTGTTGTGAAGAACATCAGCCTGCGGGTGAAGAGAAAATCCTCGATAGTGTTTAAAGCAACATTATAGTAAATTGTATGTTGGGAAGGTTCACTTCAGCCTAAGTGGTGAGGAGAATATCCTCTGAAGTGTTCCGAAATAACAGTTAACTATTATTTAATTGTAATTCCTACTGATGATGACCACATAGTAGTGGAAATGCGTATCTAGTATTTTAAATATTTTTTGTGGTTAAGGATTTTTATTTGTTTTTATTCAAATCGTGCCACAGTGTTCCTATAGATTATCAGTCAAGTAAAGTTCTAAAATTTTTGTCTTTTGCATTTTTTTATATAAAACTATCTTTTTAGCGGAAATCGTTCGTGATCGAAAAAAAATAACGTGGTAGCTACTTTATTTATTTTTTATTATTTACACTAAATTGGTTTAAAAATTTATTTAGCATTAAAAAATTTAGCATTTAGCCATGCAGTGCTTTCTAAGAATAATAATGGTAGTATTTTTGAGAACAAGTATGATAATGTGAAACATACATGGAAGGGAAGATAAATTGGGTCGCTAACGTAAGTGATTTCCAATAGAAAATTGTGAGTGAAATATTTTGGTTGCGAAGCACGTTGTAATATGGCTAGACCTAGGCCAAATGACATGTTACAACTTTCTGAAAGTAAGTAAGTTTATTATTAAATGGAATATTTTTAATTAGCAAAAGCTTTTTTAATATGTTATGAGAAATGTATTGAAATTTGTTTTCTTTTTTGGTGGCTTTTAAAATAATAAATGAATTGAAGTTTCATTTCTAATGTATTTTTCAGCATTAAATTGATGCCATTGTAATTTCTAAATTTATAATTTTTATAGCTTATTAAACACTATTATACTAAAATCAAAATTACACAGCGTGCTTAAATAATAAGTTATCCATTTTAAATTATTTTTCAATAGAAAATTGTGGCTAAAACAACATGGTAGCGAAGCACGTTGTAACATGTAACATGTAACAAATGACATGTTACAACCTTATGAAAGTAAGTGTAGTATTAAATGAAATATTTTTATTGAGCAAAATCTTTCTTAATGGGTTATGAGTAATTTGTTTCCCTTTTAGGCAGCTTTTAAAATAATTAATGAATTGGAGTTTCATTTCTAATGTATTTATCAGAATTAAAATGATGCCATTATAATTTCTAAATTTATAATTTTTATAGCTTATTAAACACTATTACACTAAAATTAAAATTACACAGCGTGCTTAAATAATAAGTTATCCATTTTAAATTATTTTTCTCCCTTTTTTTCATCTGGTTTTTATTTCTCGTAACGTCCAAACGTTACAATACCCTGTATTAATCTTACCGTTTTTGCTATTAACATTTCACGGTCTAATTTTAAGGCGTATTTTGGACACAACAAAATACAATGCTTTTCGAAGTTTGTCTTTTGCTATGGTTTCAACGCTATATGCTCATCTACAAAGAACCTAATTACAAATTATATATTACATTGTATCACGACGAATGTAATACGTTAATTAAATTCTTAATTGGATTAGGAGTGTCTGATGATGACTTAGAAAATTTTGTGCAGCTTTAGTACCTCTTTACAAGTTGTTAATAGAGATTCAGTATCTAGGAATATCGATGGGGCCGATTTGTACACTAAGTTAATGATATACAAAGTTATTAACGCAGATAAAACTAAGTCGTTAAAAAATTTGGAATAAATTTTAGGGAATAATGTACCTTCGATGTCTTCTTTTACAGCTTATTTTTGCCAGTTGCATTGGTAATAACAAAAAGAGGTTTTTTTAAGTTTAGTTTAAATTAATTAAATCATTTTTGAAATTGTCAGTGCCCGAAGAAGAATAGTTAATGTAAGTTTAATAACAGTAGGAAAGATTTCTAAAAAACAACCTTATATTCGTAATTTTACTAATGAAGAAATTAAACTTGTTTCCAATTTATTAAATACGTTAGTCAAGTTTTTTCTACCTACGAAATCTACTTTTATTTTTTAAACTGAAAAAATTTTTAAGTTTTAGTTATAAATACACAGATTACAAAACGGGTGCAAATATTATAGGGTTAAAGGAAGGGACACCTGAGATTAAATTGCACGATGGCGTTTTCACTTCTATAACCAGACTTGTTAACTTACATAGTTTATAACTTTTCATATCCAATGCTACTATCGGTCTGAGAGTGCAATTGTGACGTTATAAAAAAGCAAGAGTAAATGTACCTGTTACTTTTCTTTGAAATACTTAGATTCATATTACATTTTAATAGTTTCTGTATTAGTAAATCCAGTCAATAAGAATTATCCAATTTTCTTTAGGAAATATAATTTTTAAATTACTACAATTTTGATCTAAGGTGTACCATATATGGTTCATACTCAAAGGATGCCAAATTCATTAACTCGTTTTTTAAAATTTAGAGATGGTGTCATCATTGTAATTTGTTTCTAGATTATTAGTTTTATTATTCATTTGTTTCGATTAATAATGAATTACACTGGTAACCCGGTGATCTCATTGGCTGAGCATAAAAAATATACAAGCAGATTTGTGCTGAGTCAAATAAATAAAAGGTCACAGTTTCTGGTTGAGTTAAGATATTCGTAAATTCATTATACATGCAGATTAGATAGAAATAAACGACATGAGGTATTTTTATTTTGTAGTCTTAATTCATCTGTCCGAAGTTTGCCGAGGATGTCTTGAATTATTTTAGGAAACGGAGGTCCATTTTTAGAACACTTCGTACGTAATATCTAAATAGTTGACGTGCAACTTTAGTAGGTGAACTACCTTTGCGCATAAAGGTTTTCGAACATACCAAGTCGTCAAGTGTTCGAATAATGCCCTACCAAGTTGGTTATTTTCAATATTTTTAGTACATTGGTGCACAGCTCGACAACTTTATGTTGGAGACATTGCGAGTTGCCGTAGGCATTTTATAAAAGCCGCTTTAATCACGGTCAATCACTCACTAGATATTTATGAATCCATCTGAAACTATACCCGAAAAAATTTATAAGATAACTTAACATTTTTTAATTTACTGCATGAACTGATAAACCATACTTATAATACGTCTGTGTGATAAGGTAAAGAACTTAGTTAAGTAAATTTATGATATATTTGATTTTTAATATTTGCTTAAGTATGTCTATCATGTAATTGTAAGTAACCAGCAATACCGTTGAAAACATAATCGTGTAAAATAATGTATTGAGAACTTAAATATGTTTTTTTCAATTAATGTAAAGGTATAGTTACAGTTTGTTGTAACAAATTATTTTGCAATTGCCTAGAGGGTCATTTAGCAATTGATCTCAGAATCCTTTCGTTCACCTGGCAGTTTTAAATAGGTTTTTAGTGTCCCTATGGTTTGTTTTATGTTTAAGCAATGTTATATTTACCGGTTTCTCAGGTAAATTTTAAGCCAGAATCACTCTTGATCTCAGATTTTGGCACCCTCTTATTATTCCTTTCAGGGCTGTTTCATAGAAATCCTGCGAGATTAGGTGGCGTCCAAGATACTTTCAGGTAAAGACATATTTCAGAACCCATAGCCTTCCAGGACCCTCTTCAAACACATACTATCCGTTCAACTAATTTAATCGGCAACCAGTTTGTTAGTACAGTCGTGGTTTTTGGTATTTTATCGAAGCAGAATTTTTAGAGTACTTTGTTGAGCTATTCTGTGGATTACCTGCTAGATTTTCTGGTGCAAAACTGTACTTAACAATTGGTTGAACTTAACGTTGGCATCGGCCAGCAACATCAAATGCATTATAACTTATTTGTTTTAGGTGTTACGAATTTAAATTTTGAACGAACTTCGGATTCAACAAAACCGTAAAAAAAGATGTTTTAGTATTTTATTAATTTCGTGCTGAAACTGAAATTATAAACAATTGAATTATGCAGGGTGTTTTTAAATTCGCTGCTAAGAATTTTAAGGGCGTTTTTTGATATTAAAGTAAGACTTTTTTCCTATAAATACGTGTCCTACAATTCACCCTCCCCGATCTACATCAATTGGATGTTGTACGAAAAAAATGAATATTGATCTGTGACTACAGTTACTCACTAAATGTCTTGAAAATTTAGAAGCTTACGCATCTGTAAGCGCTTTGTTCATTTTTTGTCTCAAAAATGGCGTATGCTTAATTCTAGGCGGGTAGAAGGGTCTTCAAACGTTTGACGGCGGAAAATTTATGTTTTGGACGATAAATTTTAAAATTAAATAACACTATCTAGTCAGTTATGAAAAGTTCTAACATTTTTGTCTTTTGTATTTTTTTGATACAACTACCCGTTCTAGAGATAAAATAACGCAGTGGCTACTGAATTTTTTTTTTTACGATTTCCACTAAATTGGTTTAAGAAATTATTCACCATTAAAAAATTAGCTTCCACTTTGTCATTATTTACAGAAAGTGTTGCGTATCCTCTCCCTCTGCTGGTACCCCGCACTTCATTCTTCTTCTCAAAGATTGCCGTATGCGCTCTAAAATTCCGGGTGTTTCTTACAATTTGAAAGATATCAATGATACGTCGACGGGTACTACGATCAAGAGCACTGGATCTGCATCATAAGCTTTCAGATATCCCCATAAAAATATCCAGGGGGTGCAGTCGGAAGAGCGTGGAGGTCAAGCTATTCGTCCTGTTCTCCCAATGATCGCGTACTGATAAACTAAAATGAGGGAAGCACCATCATGCATGAATCACAGCAATTGTCAAATAAACGAGACAAACCGTTTCGCAGGATGTGTAAATAAGTGTCGCCATTTAAAATTCGCGGGAAAAAAAGGGGTTCAATATTTCATCTCTAACTATTCCTACGCATACGCTTAGACTGAACTGTTCCTGGTTGGAATGCAAGAGACACAGTTAGAAGAATTTATATCTGACTAGATAGTGTTGTTCAGTTTTAAAATTTCTCATCTGAAATATAAATTTTCCGCCATCACACGTTTGAACCCCCTTTAATTTCCCCTAAAATTAAGTGTAAAACGTTTTTGGGACAAAATATGAACAAATTGCCGAAAGGTAAAGGAGTTTGCAAATTTTCAAGACATTTGATAGGTAACTGTAGTCACAATTTTAAATAATCTATTTTTATTGCGCAACTTCCAAAGGCTAAAGATCGTAGGGGGTACATTTTAGGACACATGTTTATAGGAAAAAGAGGACTTACTTTTATCTCAAAAATACGCCTTTAAAATCTTTACAGTGAATTTAGAAACACGGTGTATTACTTATATCGTTTTTGTTATTATCATTAAACTGAAGCCGCATCTTGAGCAGAACAAAATACAATGGCCTTCGAAGTTTGTCCTCTGCCATGGGTGCCCATCTACAAAAAACCTAATTACAAATTATATATTTCATTGTATCCACAGCAGTTAAAATATTAATCTTTTATCAGTTCAAGTAAACGATTGTATTCGTCCGCAAACTGATTAATGCAAATATAAAAGGCGATTATTTTGTTTGTTTCAACTATAGCATTCAAACAAATCTTTACAAAATTAGTAATTACCAAAAATACCCTATTAGTATCTGTTTGATATTTACATAGATAACACTCTTATCAGCTTTGCTATGTAATGCAGGACAAATAGATAGCTTGTTAATAAATTTGTTTTCAGTAATTTTGATACAATACTTGGAATATTGTATGATATGTAGTACGAGTATAATACAACTTCTATATGGAAGACGAAAGTCGCTGTAGAAATCGTGTATATTTGCCATCACAGGATGAAGGAGTCGATCTTAACGAATATCTCTGTCGGTAAGTTTTTAGAAAGATTTATATTTTGAATTTGAAATCGTTGCATTGCATGTATTTGGAATATTTGACATAACAATTAAAATCGAATTTTCTAAAAATGGTAGAATCAATTTTTTCATAACCGCTCTTAAGTTTTAAACATTTTTATGCAAATTTCATTAGCATTTGTTTCGGTAGTTTAATCTTTTAAAAAATTTAATTAATTATCTATGTTGAACAAAATTATATAATTATAGATCCGTGGTTTGTAGAATTCGTAGTTTTAGGTTACTGTTTTGATTTAAATCCCTTTGGACGTTTCTGCGCATTACACATATAAGCTCATTATTTCGAAATTTCAATGAGGTACCGAATGAAAAGAAATGGATGAGCTTATGAAATTATAGGGATTCTCAGTTTTTTGAATAGATCGTGTCAGACGGCTCCGTGGTTGAGTTGGTTCCTATGTGACTATTAATTACAAGGTTCCAGCTTTGATTCCAAACACAAACAAAGTGAAAAATGTGTGGCGAACATTTTCAGAAAAATACGTATTCGTTCGGATAAAAGGTTAAATGTATCCCGTAACGTTGTCACATGCGTTAAAGATTCTTTTCTTACTTGGGTTAGGAAGAGTTCGGCTAAGCTCTAAATTTCCAGCTAAGAAACTCTCTTCCTGGGCAATGTAGCGGTCAAGTGAAAAGTACGCAAGTCGAAAAGGTTTAAATAAATATGAACAGGTGTAATCGCAAATTGAAGTACTTTAATCTTGAAGCGATTAATAAATAGAATTGCGAAAGCGTATGCTTAAGTAGTGGAAGGTTTTTAATTTGTATGTCCCAATAGTTATACTCTCGATTAGTTGCTTCACGTCTTATATTATTATCTTATCACAACCTCAGGGTTGATTTAACAAACCGTTTCGCTATTACCTATTCTCAGCTAACATTTTCAGTGCCCGGTAAATATCTATCTTTTTCCTTAATCTCGTCTGAGTTTTTACCTTCCTCTGTCTACATACTTAGCTTCTGCGAAGTTGTCTATTCGTGTCTTCAAAATATGACCTATCATTATGTTACGCACTCCTTTAATTATACTTGTGTTACTTCTAAGACCCTATCTTTACTAACTTAGTCTGTCTAGCTGATCTTAGGAATTATCTCATAGTACATCGTCTAGAAAGCTAACTTTCTAACTTCTTGTTAGCCTATTTCACCATGTTTTACACTTCCAAACGTAGGCTGTTAATAGCCTTTTTCTAATACACAAAGCTATTCTAGATTTTTATGTGGCGTGCCTTTATAACTTTCCTTCTTTTGGATATTCTTCTTTCTGCATCGCTTTTACTACTGTAAGAAGCAATTCAAAATTACCCGTTTTGATCTTAATAATCAGGCATGGAGGCTCCGGTTTACCGTTACAGACCACAAGTAGAAACTTCTACATTACTTTAAACTGAGGATTGTTGTATCTAAATCATCAATCAAAACAAATTTTTGCGGGTTTTCAACGATTTTATCAGAAAAATGCAATTTTATGCATGCCTAAATATCAATATAGTTGTAAAACCAAATATGGTTGGTAATAGTAGGTGACTATACAAAACTATGTTGAAATCCATTTATCAGGAGCAGCAATGTGGAATAATTAGGAACCAACACTTTTAATGATAACAAATTTGACAGTACTACATAACCTCATACAATGATTTGAAATGTTCAGTTTTGAAAGAAATAACCACAGCTGATCATTTCCCGGATATTTAAGTTTGGTGCAAAAAATAGACAAATATTGAGGGTTTTTTTTGGAAAAAAAATATATATTCTAGAAATAAGCATACTGTGCACTTATAATAGCAAATTCTTTACTTTGATTTTCGGCGGTTTCACTAGGGTAGATTGCTGTTAATAACAGCTTTACTATTTAAAATCATGTCTATTAAAAAGCACCCACTACAGATTTTGATCGGTTTAGATCTCCAGGTTAGGTTAGTAATTAGTAGCAGGTTATTTATTTAAAGTAATGGCTATTAAAGAGCACCCGCTACAGATCCTCATTGGCTTAGATCTCCAGGTTAGGTTAGTAGTTAGTAGCAGGCTATTTATTTAAAGTAATGTCTATTAAAGAGCACCCGCTACAGATCCTCATCGGCCTAGATCTCCAGGTTAGGTTAGTAGTTAGTAGCAGGCTATTTATTTAAAGTAATGTCTATTAAAGAGCACCCGCTACAGATCCTCATCGGTTTAGATCTCCAGGTTAGGTTAGTAGTTAGTAGCAGGCTATTTATTTAAAGTAATGTCTATTAAAGAGCACCTGCTACAGATCCTCATCGGCTTACATCTCCAGGTTAGGTTAATAGTTAGTAGCAGGTTATTTATTTAAAGTAATGTCTATTAAAGAGCACCCGCTACAGATCCTCATCGGCTTAGATCTCCAGGTTAGGTTAGTAGTTAGTAGTAGGCTATTTATTTAAAGTAATGTCTATTAAAGAGCACCCGCTACAGATCTTCATCGGCTTAGATCTCCAGGTTAGGTTAGTAGTTAGTAGCAGGTTATTTATTTAAAGTAATGTCTATTAAAGAGCACCCGCTACAGATCCTCATCGATTTAGATCTCCAGGTTAGGTTAGTAGTTAGTAGCAGGCTATTTATTTAAAGTAATGTCTATTAAAGAGCACCTGCTACAGATCCTCATCGGCTTAGATTTCCAGGTTAGGTTAGTAGTTAGTAGCAGGTTATTTATTTAAAGTAATGTCTATTAAAGAGCACCCACTACAGATCTTCATCGGCTTAGATCTCTAGGTTAGGATAAAAGTTAGTAGCAGGTTATTTATTTAAAGTAATGTCTATTAAAGAGCACCTGCTATAGATCCTCATCGGCTTACATCTCCAGGTTAGGTTAGTAGTTAGTAGCAGGTTATTTATTTAAAGTAATGTCTATTAAAGAGCACCTGCTACTGATCCTCATCGGCTTAGATCTCCAGGTTAGGGTAGTAGTTAGTAGCAGGTTATTTATTTAAAGTAATGTCTATTAAAGAGCACCCGCTACAGATCCTCATTGGCTTAGATCTCCAGGTTAGGTTAGTAGTTAGTAGCAGGTTATTTATTTAAAGTAATGTCTATTAAAGAGCACCCGCTACAGATCTTCATCGGCTTAGATTTCCAGGTTAGGTTAGTAGTTAATAGCAGGTTATTTATTTAAAGTAATGTCTATTAAAGAGCACCTGCTACTGATCCTCATCGGCTTAGATCTCCAGGTTAGGGTAGTAGTTAGTAGCAGGATATTTATTTAAGTAATGTCTATTAAAGAGCACCTGCTACTGATCTTCATCGGCTTAGATCTCCAGGTTAGGGTAGTAGTTAGTAGCAGGATATTTATTTAAGTAATGTCTATTAAAGAGCACCCGCTACAGATCTTCATCGGCTTAGATTTCCAGGTTAGGTTAGTAGTTAGTAGCAGGTTATTTATTTAAAGTAATGTCTATTAAAGAGCACCCGCTACAGATCCTCATCGGTTTTAGACCTCCAGGTTAGGTTAGTAGTTAGTAGCGGGTTATTTATTTAAAGTAATGTCTATTAAAGAGCACCTGCTACAGATCCTCATCGGCTTACATCTCCAGGTTAGGTTAATAGTTAGTAGCAGGTTATTTATTTAAAGTAATGTCTATTAAAGAGCACCCGCTACAGATCCTCATCGGCTTAGATCTCCAGGTTAGGTTAGTAGTTAGTAGCAGGTTATTTATTTAAAGTAATGTCTATTAAAGAGAACCCGCAACAGATCCTCATTGACTTAGATCTCCAGGTTAAGTTAGTAGCAGGTTTTTCTTAAAGTAATATCTATTAAACAACACCTGCCACAGATCCTTATCGGTTTAGATCCCTAGGTTAAGTTACTGTTAGTAGCAGCTTACTATTAAAAATAAGGAGATTAAAATGCCTCCTTTGCAGATTCTCATCGACTTAGATCACCAGGTTAGGTTGCAGTTGAAAGCTTAGTGCTAACAAGTTTATGTAAGTGCACCCACGCAGATTCACATGGGCTTACATCTCCTTGTTAGGTTAATATTACTTACACTAACCATGACCACACCAATACTTAAATTTGTTGAGGATGCTTATAAAATTTTAATCACTGTACCTATATAAATAACTATAGAAACAGCATTTATTTGCAGGCATTATTATTTAACATATAACAAAATAAGTGCAATATGTTTTTACTACAGTATGAAATATTAAGTGCAATAGATTTTAATTGTAAAATATTAAGTACAATACTAAGTTTTAAGTGCAATATAAATCCTCTATGCATTTAGGACTTGTGGTTGAGCAATTTAGGTGTTTATATTTACAAGCATTTCCTTTTACAGTATTTACAAACATCAATACTTAACAGTGGTGATAAAATAATTTACTCGGTGTTTTAGTAGAATTACACGCTGGCTAAAAACACTGCACGAGAAATATCGCTGCACATTTTTTTATAGGGTTCTGCTATAGTTAAGCCGGGTGTTGTAGACTATAAACTTGTCGAAAACACTTCACAAGTAGAAATGCAGTTGGCACATTATTGAACTGATATTAAGTTATAGTCGTCGATGCTGCAGCAATACACTTGTCGAAAGCACTATGGTTAATTTTAACAATGTTGATGTATTGTTACATGAGGTAGCGTTCCTGAACATGGCTTATAAAATTATTGAAAGTGTTGTCTCCACATGAATTCATCTATGTAGTCGTCCAGCATAGGGGAACTTAATACAGATAATCTACGACAAAATCCTTTCAATCTGCTCCAATAACCTTCAATTTCATTTGTACACACTCCTGTTTGGGGATCTACAAAGTTTCTATGATGATTGACGGTTTCGTGGTTGTAACTCATTCTATTTAGACGTCTGTAAGCCCGCCACTCATCAGTCCAAATTGTCGAGTCTGGCAAGACATGAGCTAGGATGATGGGTATTAAAGTGGTCGCTGTAGGGTTTGGTACATGAACGATATAACCAGACTTAGTTACGGTATCATATATGCCTAATATCCAACGATGCTCAAAAACACGACCTCTGTTGTACTTCCGTCTAGTAACTAAGCTTTCATCGATTTGTACAATGTGGCCTGGCCCCCCCAACTGAAACAAGTCTGGACGTTGTAGCAACTTCTAACTACAAATGTCCCGAAAGTAACGATTATGCTGGATCACACTTTTTTTCGTTACTCCTATTAAATTCAATGTAACACCTACGGGTGACTTTATACACCAACACCACATCACTTGGAACAGTGTAATCAGAGAAAGTTGGCATTTTTCAAAAAAAGTATTTTTGAATAAGCTTGTGGTAGTATGGCGTCTCGGGCAGCGGTAAAATTGACCAAGTGGGCGGTTTGGATCTATCACTATTACCATCTGGGCTCGGCATCTTCTATTCTTACAACGTGGATTGCATTGAACCAAACGGAGGGCACGTAGGTCTGCTACTAGCAGGGCATTGTCTCTATCGAAATATCGTATAACACTAGCGATATTAGCGAAGTTCATTTTTAAAAATATAATTAACTCGATTAATTAGTCTTGAAAAAGACTGTTGACAAAATATAAACACACAAATAAAGAGAACAAAACAACTCAAAAATAAGGTAAAACCAATGTAGAAGGGGCAAACGATAACAACAATATGGCTGCCGGCTCGATGTTAAATTGAACCATTGATGGCGGGATCATCTAATGCGCACGCTCTGTATTATATTCCTCCGCGAAATAGTAGTGAAAATGTTTTACTGAGATTCCATGGGCACAGTAAGTAGTACCGAATTTTTTTCTTTTTTCGGGATTACTCAGAAATTTAGCAAAAACCCGCAAAACTTTCTAAGTCTTTATTAAAAACTTCAGTTATAGGGCATATTTTTCAGTTTTTCGTTTTATTTGGAGTGGTCTGTAACGGTAAACCTCTACTGTCGACTATAACCGAAGTAATGATTTTCTTTATTTTGAATAAATTAGTCAAACTTTTTTAAAAATCTATAATTTACAGAACATATGCCAAAATTAACACACTGACTACAGCCACCTATATATAACTATCAAAAATTACAATTCTAACATCATCCCACCTTGAATTACCAACATAAAGAAGATAGGTAAATCAACAAACGTAACTGCATAACACTAATGGTCACTCTCAATGAACGAATAAATTTAATCTACAAGGTGCCCGCACTTTTCTACCACTTCTGGTAGTGTACTCTAAGGATGCACTTTGTTTTTGAGGAATGAATGTATTGTTCACTTCCTCTTTTAAACTGTCCCTTTGACCTAGTACTTTGGTTTTCTTCTCAAGAATTTAAGGCCAAACGGAAATTTGCTGTTGTAATTCCAAGGGATACAATCGCTGAACAGTGCGGATGAATTCACCACCCTTGGTACGCAAACGAGCAGCTCGAGTTTTTCCATCTCAAGAGACAAAAACTTCCAAGATTCTTGCTAGTGGCCAATGGATGCGTTTAACTTTATAGTTTCCCACTAGAACCACGCTATTTTCTTTGATTATATCATTTTTTGAGTTGTTGAGTAAGACTATAAAACCTAATACTCATTACGGAAACGCTAACGCAAGCTATTTCTCAAATGCTGCATGTAACGAAAATGAAGCTGTGGACATGGATGACACCAACTACAAGTGTACAACCCTATACACAGCACACGTTTACAACGTGATCCAACATTTCTTGCCTTCTTTTAGATAGAGACGCTCAGCAAGATCAACGACGACAATTTCAAACATGCCGGCATTGTTCAGTCGATCGGGTGGTAGTGAAGCACACGCCACCCAAAATGGTTGTGAATTAAATCTGCGACACCCACCACATTCATCTAGAACACGGCGTATTGATCTACGACTTATTAAAATCTAGTACCTTTCTCGAAGGGTAGACATGAGCACATTGACTCCCGCGTGACATAATTGTGTGCTTTTCCAAAATTATCATTGCTACCACAGGATGTTTAGACGGAAGTAGTATTGGACATCTATAATGGAAGGTATCGTCTTTATGTAGTAATTTAGTTTTTAGACGTACGAGACCTTCCTCATCTTTAAATACACAAAATTTCTTCAATGTTTCATGATGCTCTTTAACAAACGATTCTTTTTGTACAAGCAACCAAAGCTTATTCTCAGCATTATCAACTTCATCTACTCTCAGTGAATTACCAAAAATCAAAGTTCATGATTTACTGATTAACCCAGTAAATCGATACATACTCGCAATCATTCTAACTAGACAAGATAATCGAGAAACATGTCGACATAAATCGTTTAGAAACTGTGATTCAGTGCTAACTATCAACAAGCTGACACTCTTTTTCTTTTCGCGGTTTACCTCTTCATAGTTACATTGTATTTGTGTAATAGACCAATGTTTTTCATGTTGATAAAGCCATTTAGGACCCTCCCAACAACGTGATACTAATAACTGACAAGGAGTACAACCTCTGGATGATAAATCGACAGAGTTCATATCGCCTGGTACACGATACCATTGATCTGGAATACTTATTGATCGAATTTCTTTTACTCGATTTGAGACAAATGTTTTAATCCAATGCAATGCGTCCATCGAATCCGACCAATAAAAAACACGAATAGATTCTGAATTTAAAACTTTCTTCACACTTTCCATTAAGCGTGTAGCGATACAACATGCAAGTAACTCTAAACGGGGTATAGTTGCCCTTTTCATTGGAGAAACGCGAGATTTCGCTTGCACAAGTTGCACGGACGTTCCGGAAACACTTTCAATCGGTAGAAAGATGCAAGCTACATACGCTTTCTGGCTTGCATCTGAGAATACATGTAAGGTCCATGTGCTTCCACAGGAATGGCTAGTGGCTAACCATATAGGTATTTTTATATTGGGTAAAATAAATAACTCTTTTAACCATTTTAAGAATCCCTCACACATGTTAAGTGAAAGTTCTTCATCCCAACCAATTTTCAGATTCCAAATTCCTTTCAATAACAATTTGGGTATCAAAGTAATTGGACAAGTAAATCCTATAGGGTCGTACAGTTTATGACTAATCGACAACAATGTACGTTTAGTGATTGTAGTTACATCTCTCATACTTTCTACCTAACAAATCAACAGAAGAATTCTCTATAGTGCATCAGTAGGGATATGTGAATGCTCCCACTTACGTAACTTAAATTTGGCATCCATCATAATTGGGGAGGCTTCATACATAAACTTATTTAAATCGCTTACTGTTTCAAAACTTGTCACACAGTTATCCACATAAAATGTAGATTTCAACTGAGAAGCTGTCTCAACGAACTCGCCAGTAACAATTTAAATGGTGAATAATACATGCTCCAAGTAAAAAGGGCTACATGTCACACCGAAAACGAACGTTTGTGACGGTATTCAACCATTTTTTCAATGTTATAATTTTCCTACCACAAAAATCGAACAAAATCTCGATCCTCAGGCGCCAGACTAATTTGCAGAAAAGCTTTCTGAATATCTGCAATAACTCCATACTGATGTAACCGAAACTTAATTAGCACGTCTGGTATAAGTTTTATCAAATTAGGTCCTTGCTCAAGACAGTTATTAAGAGATGGTGAGTTTTTTTTATGAGCTGAGGCGTCGAATACCGGTCTAATCTTAGTGGTCTGGCTACAAGCTTTTATTACTACTCTATGAGGCAAATAGTGCAAGGAACTAACACATTATCTTCAACGAGTACTTTTTCAATAACACGTTCAGCTTCCTATTCATCAAATATGTGACTATATGCTTGAAAGATGCCCGTACCCTGAAGTCTTTTCGGCATTGAAACTAATCTCTTTTCTGAAATAGCCCTATTGCTCGGTAAAACTAAATGATCTTCCAACCAGGACAGACATACTTCGTACCGTCCCTCTAGATCTCTGGTTAACTTTTACTAAAATTGGCTAATATGGTTTCATGTAGTTCATCTCTCGTTTTCTTTTCCACAGGATCACGAATTCCTATAATCATCAAATCCCACAAATATGTAATGGTTGCGCTATTTACGCACAAAGAAACAACCATTAAGGCCGCATTCTCCCATGGAACAACATCAGGCACTTTCCCCATAAGTGTCCAGCTAATTTTGTTTCAACGGCTACCGGTCCGCTTTCTAATTTAAAAATTCTTCCGGTTAAAAGATTACCAGCAACATCCGCACCAATTAGCACCTCAATTTCTGGATAATCTTCCCCAATATAAGAAACGGTAATATTATGACTGCGAAGTTAATTCAATAGTGAATCATTATGTAAACGTGGAACAGCACCACATATTAATGATTGATCCATAGCCGTAAATGAATACCGAATAGATTCGTTAAGTGAAGAAACAGTAACGGTATAACGATTATGAACTTTTGGTTCAGATGTAACGCCACCAAACACAATGTGACTGAGATATTCTTTACCCGTAGGATTCATCCCAACAAATTTTGCAGTTTTCTCCTAAATGTATTTATTCTGCGAACTTGTATCAATCACAGCTCGAATGTTGCGCATCTGTCCGTGATCAAATAATTTCACGATTAAAGTTTGAAGCAATGTATATAGTTTACAGTTTTGAACAGGCATTACACTTGACGTGTTAGCAGTAATTTTATTTGCCTCTACTTGTGTTTTGCCTTCCGATGGGTCGGCTAGGATTTAACTCTGGGCACAAAACGGCAAAATGACAAGCATTCCATAAAAGACATCTGACATTGGTCCTGCATCTTTTTGAAACATGACCTGCTCTTAAACACTGAAAACACTACTTTTTTCATTGATTATTTTCTTTTTGTCTTCTAGTGGCAAAGAATGCGCTTTAAAGCAATCCTGGTTTAAATGGTGTTTTCTACAAAAAAAAAAATGCGAACGCGATTTCTTTTTGTTTAACGATAGCAAATCTAAAGTAGCAGATACATCTTCAGTTTGATTACGTTTATCTTATGAATGGACTTCTCTACTGATCCAGAACCACTTCTTGCTAACAAAATACGTTCATCACCTGCAATCTCTTCACGTAAAAATTCCATGAGTTTCGTTAACCGTTTTGATAAATCATTACTTGTAACTGCAGGCTTTCTTTCCCAATTTCTTAAAATCTTTTATGGAAGGCAGGATTCTACTAAAGGATTTAACAATATGGAATATTTTTCGGCTGTAATTCCTAAAATTTCCAGTACACTCAACTGTGATTCTAATCTGTCATAAAACTGACAACTAGGTTTTTCCTTTCGGGTGTATCGCATTGGCGACAAGCCGTAACAATTCACGTACATACACCTCGATTCAGATGTCGTGACGACCAAAGCATTCTTTTAACTGTTCAACTAGTTTAGAATAGCTTTCGGCTGCAGCCGGGAAACTTTCGCAAATCTCTCGTGCCTTCGAACCTGGCAAAGTTGTTTGAAACAAATATTAAAATTTAGCTTCGTCAGGTTTTACAGGGTCTTCATAAATTTTGGAGAACTGACCCCAAAAACCTAACCATGACTTAACATCAGAATCGAACTTCTTTAATTCCAAATGTGGTAGTTTAAATTTACGTTCTGCATTATTGCAACCATTTTGCGATGCTGCTGTGCGTACTTGCACAATATGTTGCTTAGCGATCCAAATGTCTCTATATTTACGCTCAGACTCCATTTCTTCGCTGAACATTTCTTCTGACAAGTCTTCATCAGTGCTCATAACTGCAATAATTTGTTCATCGACTTTAACGATTAACTTTGATCGATCTTCCACTTGGCACAACAATTTTCTAATATTTAATAAGTTTGCATTCTTGGCGAAAGTCGCATCCAAACTAGAAGCAGATTTAGTAAATTGGGCACGCATTGCACCACGCTGTTTGTTAAAGCTGTTAAGTTTGCCATTATTATCTTACACAAAATCAAAACTCAATTATCAAAATCTTTGTCAGTACTTTCCATCCTGTCACGGTCGCCAAAACATGTACGAAGCATTCCAAAACTACCCGTTTTGATCTTCTTAATTATCAGGCATGGAAACAGTACTGTCGACTATAACCGAAGTAATAATAATGAATAAATTAGTCAAACTTTTTAAAAATCTATAATTTTCAGAACATATGCCAAAATTGACACACTGACTTCAGCTACCTATATATAACTATCAAAAATTACAATTCTAACAACTGATATTGTCATCTGTAACTCAGTTTTCTAAGTGGTAAAAACCCTTTACTTATAAGCTCTCTGAATTCATCTTTACTGTACCTTCCTACCATTATCCTGTTTAGTACATTTCACTATCTCTGTTTTAGTATTACTGATGTACATGCCTAAATATGTATCTAGAATTTTTTTCATTGTATTTAATCCTATTGGAACTTTGTCTCCATTTTTTGATAGTACAACTTTCATCTGCATACCTCAGCATTTAAATTGTCTCTTTTCTACCATTTTTATTGTATTACAACAAAAACTCTATTTGTACAAACAACAGTTCTTTATTATCTGCTTACACAAGTCTTTTCATTAACTCGTAGCTACAGTGAAATTTTCTAAAAGCTCTCACAACAATTTATTTCCAGCTAATTACTAATAGTACAAATATTGACTTCTTAAAAGCTACTATGCTATCTTTCTAATTACTTATATGGTTGTATTTTAACTTATATCGTTCACTACAATTAATTTATATTAATGTATATCATCACTGCAATAATTTATATCGATCACTTCAGTAATTTATATCACATATTAAACAGTATCTGCCATTAATTTATTTAATATTTGGATTTTCTAAGCTTTAAATTGGATCTCATATTTAGTTGTTCTAGTTATTTCGAGAACATATCAGAAATTGGTTAAATAACATTCTAGAATTTCCTATTGGATAGCTATTAAAGGTCTTGTAACCTGTCAAACAAGTACATATGAATGAAGTCGCGCTGCAAGGCCTATCAATCATCTGTTGTGTACGTTTTGTTTGCGTTCTAGTGTAATAATTCTTCTCAGAAGTGGACCAAATTGCACTACAATACTCCCCTTTTAAAACTGTTCTGTTCCAGAACACTCTGTTACCGGGACGTTAGAAGTTCCTGTGGCCGTAAGAACAGTAGAAACCATTTTTGCACTTTTCATGTTGACAGATAGAAATCAAAACTCTCTATAGCAGGCACCGCGCCATTTAGATTGTAACCACTTACTAAAATCTAGACCACGTAGTTCTGGGACAGTACTTTTAGCATATTTCATACCGTCCTCCAGTACAACCCATCGAGCTCACAACCGATCTTGGGTATTACGACTTCTTGTTTTCAAATTTAATCATCTGGGATTTGAGGTTCACTAATGCCTTCTACAGATCCTGATAATTCGGTTTACCATTTTTTGCATGATCTCAAAAAGATTTTTTACGACCTCCTTTCTTACAACCATTGTTCCAGTTTGTAAGACCCGGCACCCAACTGTGTAGAAATTGTAATTTTTGTTGTTTATTTAATATTTTTACTTAGAATATATATTTTCTTGAAAGTTATATTTGCTCTAAATTTGGTATATTTGAAATTTTCACTAATAACTATTTTAAGATTATTTTAATTACAGTTGTTGATTATTAAGTTTGTACGTGATTATCAGATCTGGAGCTCATATAGATCCTAAGAAATGACATGTTGTTTAACTAATAATTTTTGATACCACTAACAGATATAAAATTATTTAATTTTTTGATAACCTGATTGGATAAAAATTATTTGTTGTATAATATATACTTTCTGATTTTAATATGTTGAAGTTTTTAAAAAGGGTAAATTAAAAATGTTTAAAAGATCTACTCCGATAGGGTTTCTGTATCTACCCTAAAATCATATTTTTTTAAATACTTGCTAGATAAAGTGGCGCCAAACTTCGTTCTACTTTATTTTTCGTTTTACAAAGAATATTTCAACCCGACTCTTTTCATAATTTACAATGGGATAATAGACTAACTAGCCGCCGGCATGGCAAGTTTTTATAGTTCTTTCTCGTTTGCGTAAAAATTATTTTAAGTCCCTTTAAAACTCTGAGTTGTTGGTCTGTCTTCTCCCCATGGGCAGGATCATAAACGCGTTCTCTAAAAAATTGTTACTGCTACACTTTGTATTTCATTTTTCTATCAAACAGGTACAAATATCCCATTAAAAGTTTTTCAAATTTAAGGTATGCGTAAGGTTCAAGATAATTTTGCATAATTTCTAGTTTACTAGATTAATGTTCTTTTACCGAATAAAATTTTTTGTGTAGTTACCGTTTTCGTTTAATGCTTGTAGATGTTTTACGATTATGTTTTAGTTTCTTGTTATGAACTATTGTGCAATATTGAAAATAAATGTTATACTAAATGTTATTGTTTCTTTATTGCACAAGGAATTCGCCGATTTCGTTAGGAAATTAGAAGGCGTTTGCAAGAAGAAAATTGGTCTAATTTAATGTTAGAGTGAACAAACAAAGTCAAATTTCGTAAAATTTTAAATTAACAACTGAATATCAACTCGAAACTGATATTTGACAGAACATTTGTCGACAACTATAAGAAAATATAATTTTAAGTGAACGAGAAAAGACGACAGTGAAACTAGCGGCCAAAAGTAGCGGCCGATTCTAAAATCAGTGATTGTGAACCAGCTACGTTACACCCTATATCATAGTATACTCTAATGTACAAAGACATAACTTTAAACTACGATAGCAATTGAAGAGCACCTAATTATTGTAGTTATAGTAAAATTCTGCCAATACAACATGATGTCGCTAAAGACACGCTAAATAATGATTTGTAGAGGCACTTATAAACTGCTATCCGAGAATGTAGCTCGCATTGTGCGCATTTCAACCAAGCAAAATAATGTTTCAAAAGATAAACAGTATCCATAAATAATAGACCAGCCAAATGCTAAGGCGTAGGGATACCGAAAAATATCCCGAGGATGTAGCTTGCGTTGTGCGAATTTCAACTAAGTAAAACAATGTTCCAAATGGTTCACAGTATCCATAAATAATAGAGCAGCTAAATGCTGAGGCGTGGGGATACCGAAAAATATCCCGAGGATAAAGCTTGCGTTGTGTGAATTTTAACCAGGTAAAATAACGTTCCAAATGGTTCACAGTAACCATAAATAATAGAGCAGCAAAATGCTGAGGCGTAGGGATACCGAAAAATATCCCGAGCATGTGGCTTACTTTGTGCGAATATCAACTAAGTAAAATAATGTTCCAAGTGGTATACAGTATCCATAAATAATAGAGCAGCCAAATGCTGAGGCGTAGGGATACCGAAAAATGGCCCGAGGATGTAGCTTGGGTTGTGCGAATTTCAACCCAGTAAAATAATGTTCAAAATGGTTCACAGTATCCATAAATAATAGAGCAGCCAAATGCTGAGGCGTAGGGATACCGAAAATTGGCCCAAGGATGAAGCTTGCGTTGTGCGAATTTCAATTAGTAAAATAATATTCCAAATGGTAAACAGTATCCATAAATAATAGAGCAGTTAAATGCTGCGGCGTAGGGATACCGAAAAATGGCCCGAGGATGTAGCTTGGGTTGTGCGAATTTCAACCTAGTAAAATAATGTTCAAAATGGTTCACAGTATCCATAAATAACAGAGCAGCCAAATGCTAAGGCGTAGGGATACCGAAAAATGTCCCGAGGATGTGGCTTGCGTTGTGCAAATTTCAACTAAGTAAAATAATGTTCCAAGTGGTATACAGTATCCATAAATAATAGAGCAGCTAAATGCTGAGGCGTGGGGATACCGAAAAATATCCCGTGTATGAAGCTTGCGTTGTGCGAATTTCAACCCGGTAAAATAATGTTCCAAATGGTTCACAGTAACCATAAATAATAGATCAGCCAAATGCTGAGGCGTAGGGATAACGAAAAATATCCCGAGGATGTGGTTTGCGTTGTGCGAATATCAACTAAGTAAAATAATGTTCTAAGTGGTATACAGTATCCATAAATAATAGAGCATCCAAATGCTGAGGCGTAGGGATACCGAAAAATGTCCCGAGGATGTAGCTTGGGTTGTGCAAATTTCAACCTAGTAAAATAATGTTCCAAATGGTTCACAGTATCCATAAATAATAGAGCAGCTAAATGCTGAGGCGTGGGGATACCGAAAAATATTCCGAGGATGAAGTTTGCGTTGTGCGAATTTCAGCCAGGTAAAATATTGTTCCAAATGGTTTACAGTAACCATAAATAATAGATCAGCCAAATGCTGAGGCGTAGGAATAACGAAAAATATCCCGAGGATGTGGTTTGCGTTGTGCGAATATCAACTAAGTAAAATAATGTTCTAAGTGGTATACAGTATCCATAAATAATAGAGCAGCCAAATGCTGAGGCGTAGGGATACCGAAAAATATCCCGAGGATGTAGCTTGGGTTGTGCAAATTTCAACCTAGTAAAATAATGTTCCAAATGGTTCACAGTATCCATAAATAATAGAGCAGCTAAATGCTGAGGCGTAGGGATAACGAAAAATATCCTGAGGATAAAGCTTGCGTTGTGCGAATTTCAACCAAGTAAAATACTGTTCCAAATGGTTCACAGTATCCATAAATAATAAAGCAGCCAAATGCTGATGCGTAGGGATACCGAAAAATGGCCCGAGGATGTAGCTTGCGTTGTGCGAATTTCAACCTAGTAAAATAATGTTCCAAGTAGTAAACAGTATCCATAAATAATAGAGCAACCAAATGCTGATGCGTAGGGATACCGAAAAATGGCCCGAGGATGTAGCTTGCGTTGTGCGCATTTTAACCAAGTAAAATAATGTTCCATTTGGCTGCTCTATTGTTTATGGATACTGTGTACTATTTGGAATATTATTTTACTAGGTTGAAATTCGCACAACGCAAGCTACATCCTCGGGCCACTTTTCGGTATCCCTACGTCTCAGCATTTGGTTGCTCTATTATTTATGGATACTGTGTACCATTTGGAATATTATTTTACTAGGTTGAAATTCGTACAACGCAAGCTACATCCTCGGGTCATTTTTTGGTATCCCTACGCCTCAGCATTTGGCCGCTCTTTTATTTATAGATACTGTATACCACTTGGAACATTATTTTACTTAGTTGAAATTCGCACAACGCAGGCCACATTCTCGGAATATTTTTCGGTATCTTTACGCCTCAGCATTTGGCTGCTCTATTACTTATGGATACTGTATACCATTTGGAACATTATTTCACTTGGTTGAAATTTGCACAAGGCAAGCTACATCCTCGGGCCATTTTTCGGTATCCCTACGCCTCAGCATTTGGCTGCTTTATTATTTATGGATACTGTGTACCATTTGGAATATTATTTTACTAGGTTGAAATTTGTACAACGCAAGCTACATCCTCGGGTCATTTTTTGGTATCCCTACTCTCAGCATTTGGCCGCTCTTGTATTTATGGATACTGTATACCACTTGGAACATTATTTTACTTAGTTGAAATTCGCACAACGCAGGCCACATTCTCGAAATGTTTTTCGGTATCTCTACGCCTCAGCATTTGGCTGCTCTATTACTTATGGATACTGTATACCATTTGGAACATTATTTCACTTGGTTGAAATTCGCACAACGCAAGCTACATCCTCGGGCCATTTTTCGGTATCCCTACGCCTCAGCATTTAGCTGCTTTATTATTTATGGATACTGTGAACCATTTGGAACATTATTTTACTAGGTTGAAATTCGCACAACGCCAGCTACATCCTCGATCCATTTTTCGGTATCCCTACGCCTCAGCATTTGGCTGCTCTATTATTTATGGATACTGTGTACCATTTGGAATATTATTTTACTAGGTTGAATTTCGCACAACGCAAGCTTCATTCTCGGGATATTTATCGGTATCCCTACGCCTTAGCATTTGGCTGTTCTACTATTTATAGATACTGTGAACCATTTGGAACATTATTTTACTTGGTTGAAATTCGCACAACGCAAGCTTCATCCTCGGGCTATTTATCGGTATCCCTATGCCTCAGCATTTGGCTTCTGTATTATTTATGGTAACTGTGAACCATTTGGAACATTATTTTACTTGGTTGAAATTCGCACAACGCAAGCTTCATCCTCGGAATATTTTTCGGTATTCCTACGCCTCAGCATTTGGCTGATGTATTATTTATGGTTACTGTGAACCATTTGGAACATTATTTTACTTGGTTGAAATTTGCACAACGCAAGCTTCATCCTCGGGATATTTTTCAGTATCCCTACGCCTCAGCATTTGGCTGCTCTATTATTTATAGTTACTGTGAACCATTTGGAACATTACTTGACCTGGTTAAAGTTCGCACAACGCAAGCTTCATCCTCGGGATATTTTTCGGTATCCCTGCGCCTCAGCATTTGGCTGCTCTATTATTTATGGATACTGTGAACCATTTGAAACATTATTTTACTTGGTTGAAATTCGTACAACGCAAGCTATATCTTCGGGCCATTTTTCGGTATCCCTACGCCTCAGCATTTGGCTGCTCTATTATTTATGGATACTGTGAACCATTTGGAACATTATTTTACTTGGTTGAAATTTGCACAACGCAAGCTACATCCTCGGGCCATTTTTCGGTATCCCTACGCCTCAGCATTTGGCTGCTCTATTATTTATGGATACTGTGAACCAATTGGAACATTATTTTACTTGGTTGAAATTCGCACAACGCATGCTACATCCTCGGGCCATTTTTCGGTATCCGTACGATTCAGCATTTGGCTGCTTATTATTTATGGATACTGTGAACTATTTGGAACATTATTTTACTAGGTTGAAATTCGCACAACGCAAGCTACAGCCTCGGGCCATTTTTCGGTGTCCCTACGTCTTAGCATTTGGCTGTTCTATTATTTATGGATACTGTAAACCATTTGGAACATTATTTTACTTGGTTGAAATTCGTACAACGCAAGCTTTATCCTCGGGATATTTTTCTGTATCCCTACGCCTCAGCATTTGGCTGCTCTATTATTTATGGTTACTGTGAACCATTTGGAACATTATTTTACTTGGTTGAAATTTGCACAACGCAAGCTACATCCTCGGGCCATTTTTCGGTATCCCTACGCCTCAGCATTTGGTTGCTTTATTATTTATGGATACTGTGAACCATTTGGAACATTATTTTACTTGGTTGAAATTCGCACAACGCAAGCTTCATCTTCGGGATATTTTTCGGTATCCCTACGCCTCAGCATTTTCCTGCTCTATTATTTATGGTTACCGTGAACCATTTGGAACATCATTTGACCCGGTTGAAATTCGCACAACGCAAGCTTCATCCTCGGGATATTTTTCGGTATCCCCACGCCACAGCATTTAGCTGTTCTATTATTTATGGATACTGTGAACCATTTGGAACATTATTTTGCTTGGTTGAAATGCGCACAATGCGAGCTACATTATCGGGTAGCAGTTTATAAGTGCCTCTACGAATCATCATTTAGCGTGTCTTTAGCGACATCATGTTGTATTGGCAGAATTTCACTATAACTACAATAATTAGGCGCTTATCAATTGCTATCGTAGTTTAAAGTTATATCATTGAACATTAAACTATACTATTCTTTTAGAATCGGCCGCTACTTTTGGCCGCTAGTTTCACTGTCGTAAGAAAAGAGAGATAAGCGAAGCAATACACACATTCTGAAAAGTAATAATCATGCGTATCTTTAAAACCGTCCACTTGCGGGATAATATTCAGACTTTTCTGCGTATTTTGGGCCACTACAACTACTTCAACGTTTGTTACAACACCTAGTATTTATGAGATATAATTCAAAATTACCCGATATCATTTCATAAGTATGAGATAAGATTGCAGTTCTTTGACTGTTAAATGCCATCGTAATTCCTTTAGTCATTTACCCTTATTTATTAAACGTCCCTTGCTGAACAGTACATTTGGTATATGTAAATTGTTTCATTTGTGTTACCCACTATATTTTTGTTAACGATTTTTCTCATTCCTATTGCTAATAAAACTGATATACATCTCACATTAACCAATTAAATTAAGGGTATATAGACCTCACGTCTTCAGTTTCATCGGACAGAACAGGTTTATTTCGACCGCGCCTCAAAATGTAACAAATTTACTAACTTCTTTCTTATGTATATGATGCCTGTGGACAATCAAAAACTAATTTAAAACTAAAGAAAGATTTACATAATGAGCCCCGATTATACATTATAAATCAAGAAGGAATTAATTAAAATTACGATGAGCTCATAACCTTTCTGTAGTGCAAAAACCTGATCTTGGTCGTCAAACCTTTTATAATCAGGAGTAATTATTTCGCATACTGCAATGCACGAATAGTCTTTAGCTCATGTTCAATTCATAGTACGTGAAAAATTTTTTTATTGACAGGTACATAGAACGAGAATTTCCCGATTCGAAGAATAAGAAGAATGTCGTCTATAGTATTCCTAGCAAGTACAAAAAAAGTGGAGAGGAGCAAGCAAGTCTAGCAGAGGAAGTCGTCTTTACTCGATTATGTGGACTTGAAGAAACATCACTGCATGATGGTCTATGGGTAACATTCTTTCATAACGTTGTTTATGCAGGACATTCGTATCGGAATCACAGAGTTGGGAAGCTAATAATCCGTGAGCACGACTTTGTGATATTTGTTAAATATGCAGGTGAGATATATGACTGAAACTATAAATTTGAATCGTGTTAATAAATTACATAAAGTTTAAACGATTTTGGATTATTTGAAAAACTAGAACCGTTGAAATATACATTTTGGCATTACACATTCTAACCTTAACCTTTTCCAGCTTTTTTTTAGCAGTATGTTTTGTTTTGCTAAAAGAAAAGTACTATAGATCCACAATCCGCCCATAATAAAATAAGGCGTTGGTTGATATCAGGTTTTACAAGCATCATCATTAGGTCTTCAGTCCTTGAACTGATTGTTTCTTATTCTGAACTAACCTACACATTTCCCTGAAATTTGCACAGTCTGTATCTATCACTATCTGACCTAGGTCTACATCTACCTCCTTTTTCCTATCTCTGCTTGTAATATATGCCATACTTCAGTGGTTGTGAAGGGGGGTAAGCAGTCTGTGGCTGCCAAGTTTCCCCAACACTTGAACATTTGCCGATTTAATATTTTTTCAATATGTCTTTTCGAACAGTCAACAGTAGATGCAGGTATTTCACAACCAACAACTGTAGTTGATTATAATAATCATCAGATTTATCTGCACTTATTTTTTTCGTCATTAGTTTTCTGTCTCAAAACTGGTTGGTGACGTACCTGCACTTATTTATATTCTGAACTAGCCTACATAATTCCCTGAAATTCTCACAGAGTCTATATACATTTCGGCTCCCCCTCTTTTGTTTTTAATTTTATGCTCTATTTCACCGAGATTCAGTGAAGGAGGTTAAGCAGCCCGTGGTTGCCAAGATCCCCCAACACATAGATTTGCCGAATTAATAGTTTTCCAGTAAATCCTTACACACAATTAACATTATTCGAGAATATTGCCCAACCAATACTTGTAGTTGATTATAATAATCACCATGTTTAAGTACAGTTACTTTTTTCGTCATTAGTTTATCCATCTTGGGACTGGTTGGATGCATACCTCCAATATTTTCTATTCTGAGCTAGCCTATACATTTCCCTGAAATTCCTACAGCCCACATCTGTCACTATCTGTGTGCAGTAGTCTAACCTAGGTCTTCTTCTACTTCTCTTTTTTCCTAGCTCTGCTTCTATTATGTTCCGCACTATTTCCTCATGCCGTAGTACGTGGCCTATCATCCTATCTCTCCTATTTTTTACCGTTTTCCACTAATTTCTTTCTTCCTTTACCATTTTTAGTACATCATCGTTCTTAACTTTGTCTGTCCATAATATCTTCATTATAAGTCTGTAGCACCACATTTCAAAGGCTTCTACCTTTTTCTTATCCGCTTCTCCTACTGTCCAGGCTTTACAGCCGTACAGTGTTGTGCTCCAAACATATGTTTTAATCAATCTTTTCCTTGTTTCTATGTTTGTTGTCTTTAAGCACAGTAATTGCTTTTTCTTGTTAAATGCAGCACGACCTTGTGCTAATCTTTGTTTTATAACTTTTGCGCTTTTCCCATCTTGCGTTATTTGGCTTCCTAGGTAGCAGAAATCCTTAACCTCTCGTAAGTTCTTGATACCTATTTGTATTCTTGTTTTTGATTTATTTTCCTTTCCTTTACATACTAGTACTTTAGTTGTATTTTTGTTAATTTTCATACCATATCCCTCTGTTAGAACCGTTTCCATTTCATTAAAAGCAGCTTATAACTCTTCTTTACTAGATGCTATTACCGCTATATCATCTGCAAATCTAAGCATATCAATTTTTTGTCCTTGCATAGTAATTCCAAATGTCTTCCTGCATTTGACAGTATTCATTGCCTTTTCAATGTACAAGTTACAAATTAATGGGGATAGGGCACATCCCTGTCTCACCCCTTTCCTAAGGTTTGCTTCTCTACGTTCCTGCTCTAATTTTATTACTGCTGTTTGGTCTTTGTATAAGCTATCTACTATTCGTCTATCCCTATAACTCATTCCAATCTTTTTGAGTATTTCGAACATTTTTTCCATTTTATATTGTCGAATGCTTTTTCCAGATCTACAAACCCTATATACACGCTTTCCCCTTTTTCTATTGTTTTTTCCTTTATCACTCTCAGAACTGAAATAGCCTCCCGTGTTCCTCTGTTTCGCCTAAACCCAAACTGATCTTCTCCTAGTATCTCTTTAGCTCGTTTTTTATTCGTCTTTGTACAATTCTAGTTAATATTTTTGACACGTGTGCTGTCAAACTTATTGTTCGAAAATTTTCACATCTAACCGCGCTTCTTTTTTTTGGTATAGTTACTATGATGTTACGTTTGAATCTTTGGGTATCTCGTCGGTCTCGTATATATAGCTTTCAAGTTGAAAGAGACGTTCTGTTACTGCTTGTCCAGCGGCTTTTAGAGTTTCTGCTTGCACCTTATCTGTACCCGGTACCTTGCCATTTTTCAGACCCTTTAATGCTAATTCAAACTCATCTCTAAGTATAGGATATCCCAAGTCATCATTTTCCATGTCTGATTCCTGTTCTAATGATGTCAGTTTTTCTCCTGCATATAAATTCCCTATATATTCTTGCCATCTATCCACTTTCTCTACATTTTCTATAATAACGTTTCCTCCCGCGTTCTTTATATTTTTGCTATACGGTTTTATAACCCTAAAATTGATTCTAATTAGTTTGTATGCTGCATCTGTCTTTCCTACTTCCATCTTAGTTTGTATCTCTTTGCACTTCTCATCAATTCATTGTTCTTTAGCTTTCCTGCATTTGCGAATAATTTCCCATTTTATGGCTTGGTATCTCTGTTTCCTGTTTCGTCTGATTTATTTTTGTATTTTCGTCTTTCTTCTATTAAATTCAGGATGTCCTATGTTATCCATGGTTTCTTATTTTCTTTTTGTGTATACCTCAGAATATCTCTGACCGCCATGTTTAGGCTGGATTTAATGTTATTCCATTCTGTTTCTACTTCCTTAGTTTCAGATATTTTCCCGCTATCTTTCAGCAATTCATTTGACTTTTTTTCGAATCTTTCTTGAATATTTTTATCTTTTAGTTTCTTAAAGTCAAATCGACTTTTCCGTTTTTTTTTTAAATTTTTTAATTTAAGTGCGGCTTTCATAATTACGATGTTGTGGTCAATGTTCATATCTGCTTCTGGGTAGCTTCTACAGTCTTTTACTTGATTCCTAAACCGTTGTCTAACAAGAATGTACTCTATTTGATATCTTCCTATAACTCCTGGCATCTTCCACGTATATCGTCTTCTAGCATGATGTTGAAATGATGTTCTTGTCGCAAAATTCTACCAGCTTATTTCCCCTGTCGTTTCTCGTGCCTAAACCAAATAAACCTACTACCGCTCCTTCCCTGCCCTCAACTACCACTGCATTAAATTCCCCCCTAATTATTAAATTTTCGTATCCTTTTACGTATCTTAATATGTCTTCGATATCTTTGTAGATGGCTTCTACCTCTTCATCACTGTAGCTAGAGGTGGGCATGTATACTTGTATTATTACTGTGTTTACCGGTTTAGATTCTAATCTAACTATGAGTACTCTTTCGTTCTTTTGTAAGTAATTTTCTATACTGTATCCTATCTTTTTTCGCATAACTATCCCCACACCCAAATTTCCTTCCTCTGCTCCTGTATGAATTACCCTGAAGTCTCTACTCCAAAAATCCCCCGCCTCTGGCCACCTAACTTCCCTGATCCCTACTACGTCTAGTGCTAACTTATTCATTTCTATTTTTAAGTTCTCTAGCTTACCTACTTGCTTCATACTTCTAACATTCCACGCTCCGACTCGCAAAATGTTCCCGACTCTTATTCTGGACTTACCGATCGCATCCTCCGAAGTAGTCCCCTTTCGGAGATCCGAATGGGGGATTATTTTAACTCCGGAATCTTTTACCCCAGAGAATGCCATCATGTTTATTTCAATTTAAGTACGCTCTGTACTTGGGAGGTAATGTGGTGGTTTCCGTTGCCTTCCACATCGCGGTAGTGTGTCTTAGACTGCCATAACGACCCCTATCGTCTCTGCCAATCTAAGTACCGAAAGAGCCGCTGCCCTCTTTCGGGGACCTGTCCTAGTCTTATACCTCACTAACGACCCTACTACTTTGGTTGGACCTGTAGTTTGACTCTTTAGCTCATTAGAACACGCAAGCCATTTCTATAGTAATCTAGAACTTCAGCAAGGTGCAGGTCCATTCGAAATGAGTTTTACAAGCGTATCATATTAAATAGTACTTGAATTAACATGTCCTAAAATTTATTTGCCTAAACTTAATACTGGAACATTTATATACTAATATGTTTTTATAGGAAATATGCCCCCTGGCTACGTGCACGTTTTAAATAATATGTTTAACTACTTGTCAACTACAGAAGCTACTTAAACACTGAAGATGATTTAAAATAATAAATCGAAAGCGCTCTGTATGTAGTACATATTATTTTTGCACGATTACGCACACTACAATTCCGATTTCATAATATGTACTTAACCTGAAAATTTTGAGATGAATAATAATAGGTATTGCAACGAAAACTCTCTTGCAACAACAACAATTCTGTATTATCAACTGATTACAAAGCTACTCGTAGCTACCGTGGAATTCTAAAGTACTCACTCAGTACAATTTTTCCAGCTACTCGCAAACAGTACAAATACAAACTTTTAAAAGCTACAATTATCTTTTTAATTACTATCGAAGCACTGTAATTAACTATCAAACACTAAGTGTTAATTTATATCGATCGCACAATAATTTATATCGCATAGATGTATTTATTTTAACAGCATGTTGCCACTAATTTATTTCATATCACGACTTTATAGATGAAGAAGATTCAAATAAAAAAACTAGTATCGTACACAAAATTTGAATTAGAACTAAACTCAAATATCTTAACCGAAATTTTATTTATGTAATTCTATAATTCTGGAACGTACTATAATTATGTAAATAACATCTAGGAGGTTCCTATTATAAGCTTAATAAAGTTCTTAAATGCAACTTCTTGAAGACTTTCAATAAAATCCATATGAAGATATCACGCCACACAGTGGTTATTGATTATCTTTAGCGCAACGTGGTGCCCAATGCTGTATTTTGGTAAATTTGTGACGCCCCGTTGTACTCTCCTCCTCCCAAGCTATTCTGTCTCAGAACACTTTGTAACTTGAACGTTCGAGGTACGGGTGGCGGTAAGGATAGTCGGAACCATTTATGTAACTTTCATATTGATAAGAGTAGTAATTAACACTCTTTGTGGAGATGCCGTACTATTTGGATTGTAAGTACACACCACGATCTAAACCCTCAGTTTTCTGTAACAGTACCTCTACCATATTTTGTACCACCCTCCTTTCCAATCCATCAAACTCACAACCAATCTTGGATATGGCCAACTTTTTTTTTCCAAATTTAATCATCTGGCCCTTGAGATTCACTATCGCCCTCCACAAATCCTAATAATTCGATTTACCAGAAATCCATTGCTTAGTGATTAGGTAATAAATGCCAATATGTAGGCTGTTTAGCCGTATAGTCTTTCCACCACAAATTGATAACTAGATCTTTGTCATTCTTTTGTTCCGTTCGCAATTGTAGAGATTGCCTATAGTCATTGATCACGGCAGTCCGACAAAGCAGAGCACATTTTGTTTCTAATCGTAAGCAATGGTTACAATCTTCGTGTCAAGGTCGTTTTGAAAGCACGTTCGCATTACGATGATTTGTAGCAGCCCGGTGTTCCGTGTCGAAGTTATATCCCAGTAGCCTTTTTATGATCCATCTGGCGACTGACTACGAGATTTTTAAACTGTAATAGCCACTTCAGGTAAAATTTTCTTCCGTGCAGGTACTTATAAAGGTATTCTACAAATTTCACCACAGGCAAGGGTTCCATTCTTGTAACGCAATAATTCCATTCCGGTTTCGAGAGCACCTTATTAAGGTAACCAATTACCTTCTCTTGCCCGTCTTGTATCTGGGATAGTACACTTCCAATTGCGACATTACTTGTGTTCGTGGCCAAAATGAATTTGCCTTCAACTTAAAATCGAAGCTGTCCGTAGTAAATACCTTAGCTGTTAGAACAAATTTTGGCGATATTCATACTAAACATAATCACGCCCTTCATCAGTCAGCTTTGTCAAAGGCTTGATAATATTCGCAAACTTAGAAACGCATATTCTATAATAAGTGCAGTTCCCCTGAAAACTGCGTAGCTAATGCTTGTCTTTCGCCGTAGGCCACTCTTGTACTTTCTTGTACCTTCTCCGAGTCTGCTCCGACTCCATTGCGTGAAATTGCATGCACTAGGTATTTTACCTCTTTGTCTAGCAGATGAGACTTTCTTGGACTCAGCTTCAGATTGACTTCTCTCAGTTTTCTAAATTTCCCAAGTGTTCCCTAAACGATTTGCCAATCCCGATAACATCATCTAAATGTACGAGGCACGTTTTTCACGATAACTCACCCAAGGTGTTATCCATTAAACGCTCGAAGGTGGCAAAAGCGTTGCAGAGCCTAAATAGCTTAACTTTAAATTTCTATAAGCCAGTACCAATAGTGAAACCAGTCTTTTTTCGATCTTTGGTTCCATATACACTTGTCACTTTTTAAATCCAAGGTTGAGAACAATTGCGACCCTGAAAGTGTAGCTATGGTGTCGTCAATCGTTAGAAGTAAATAGCTTTTTTTTTTGGTAGCGTCATTTAATTGTCTGTAGTCCACACAGAATCTTGTCGACCCGTCCTTTTTCTTTAGGACCACAACAGGTACTCAATTGCTCCTTGCAACTCCAATCTCCAATAATTTTTTCGACTTCCTCGCGTTTAGCCAATGGGAGTTTTCTCGTCTGATATCTATTGGCCGGGCATCTTCTATATCAATTCGATGCTTGACCACTGCGATCTTCTATAATCGATCACCGTCGACAGTGGACACATTCGAGTACCGTCGGATCATGTTTTTAAGTTCTGCCAGTTGCTCTTGTTTAAGATGTTGGCCTAGTTTCGTCAACTGATTCAATATCTCCGCACAGCACTTTTTTGTTGGTGGCTCATCTCAGCCGAAGAATACCACTTAACCGTTATTGGCGGTTAAGATCCTAACAGGTACAACATATTTCACTTTGGTCACTGCCATCACCACAAGCATATTCTTTCCTAGGAATTCGTCAATAATCGGTTTGACAGCGCGCACAAAGCCTTCCCGGAGAGCACCATCCAAACATCCTATCACCACAATTTATATCCGTCTAGGTAGGATAATGTTGTCTGTCAGACGAACTCACACAGACACGTCGTCTGCTTAGTAAAACGGCACTTCCTTGTTCCTTACTATCAAGACATCCTCTTTCATATCTACATGAAATCGACAGTACTTCAAAGATATCCATTCCTAAGGCAACTTCTTGGGTGATGTTCGCTATTATTACCTGATGGTTACACATTTTGCTCCCAACTCCAATTTTTACATCAAGCAAACCGTGCGTTTGAAATTTCTCACCTGCCACGGTCGAAGAGGCACCGTCGCGGTTGACACTTTACCACGGTAGCGCATTACATCTGGATTAACGATTATCCTAATAGCCACCGTGTCAGCTAAGAACTTCCGGATCGTGTCGTTAAACTGTCCTTATATATAAACACTGTCGGATGCTTAGATCGTGCGATGCGGATTATGGAATTCCGGGAAGAATCCGTGCAGGTCGACTTTCACCCCCTAGTGTTCACGAAGCACCGCAGCTGTCTCACCACCTTTCTATGCCTTTTTGGTCCTGCTTCTCTACGGAGTAACTTACCTTGCTTGCTTGTTACTTCAAACTCTAAAGCATGCGCTAGCGCATATCTAGGTTGATTGGTGAACCCAGCCGTGTTGCTTGCTAAATCCCCCCGTCGCGTATTCTGTCAAAAAAGGTTTGTATTGGAAAATATTCGGTGCTCTAGGATAGGCTGGTGTCACTACACGAGCAATATCTTTCGTTAACCTTTTGGTAATTGTTCTTCACTTGAGTGTGGTATAATTGTTGCAAGTTGAGAGGCTCTATACATCATTTTCAGTCTTGATATTAAGGCTCTGTTATCTCTTTGATCATGATCTGGAATATTTTGCAGAATGGTTAAGGCCTCTCTGTGTAACGCAACGATCAATATGGTTGCCCATTCATCATCGTTTCAGCCGTTAGATCTCGCAATAGCCTCAACATTCTTGAAATACGTCGGCCAAAATGACCTTCTATCAAATGTGGTGGTTTTACTCTGAACCTCAACGTCGGTTCGCTTTCCTCGATACTCTTAGATTCTGAGATGTGTTATTGTATCACCGAAATTAACTGCCCCGGCTCTTATTCTGGTAGGGAATTAATCTGTTTCTCCATCATCAGTGCATTTTCTTTCATTTTCCGCGAATTTTCCAACAATTTTTTTGAAAACTCCGTTTCGAATTTCTGTAAACTACCGGAGATTTGGCTTTCAAGTTTTCCTCGGATTTTGTAGTTTCCTGTATAAATTTCTCTTTGAGTTGACTGTAGTTTTCAATTAGCTTTTGTTTGACCGCTTTTATGTTCTGTTCTAGTTTTTTCGCGGCCTTTATAGCTTTCTTAATAAACCGCTCTTTAATTGTTCTATGGCTTTTGGGTTCTGATCTAATTTTTTTTTTAGGTCTGCGGCAGTTTGTTTTTGTGTTCCCGCATTTTTGGTTTAATTTAGTATAGTTTTCTTCCATTTTCACTACCAGCCTCGCAGAATTTTCCTCCATGTCTGGCTTTTATATCGGTAATTAGCTGGAAATAAATTGTTGTGAGTGCTTTAAAAACTTCACTGTAGAAATGTTTGTGTGATCAGTTAATAATAAAGGACTGTTGTTGTTTGTAAAATAGAGTTTTCGTTACACTGGTGTCAAGTAATGGCATTGTAGCGAAATAGAATATTTGAACAATTATTATCTGCTTGTCTGTAACTCGTAAGTCAAAAACAGAAAGTAGATAGCGATATTCTTTTCTTTTTGAAGGATTTCTGGTCGGATTTGGAGAAAAGTATATCGCTGTCCATTTAAGGAGAATTTTTTTCTAAAATCTACTACCGATATTGAACTTTCAGTTGTTTCATTACACATTATCAAAACAAGTATTAAAGATGTGTAAAATAGAGGAAAACGAGAACATCTCGTTAGTTCTTACATTTTAATATAGTTATTCTCTTTTCGTTTACCTGTGCAACTACATCTCCAGCAGCAAGATTGTAATCAACTAAAGCTGCTGGCAACCCTTTCTTATTTTTACGTAAGGTTTCAACTAAGTGAGTTTCACAAGTATCTGCTAGATCAAAACTGGGGTACCAACTATTGGTAAAATAGTAAATCTTTTGTAAAGAATGTCCTCACATAACGACATACAATATTTCTAGGTGTATTAACTCTTTCAATATTTTTTCACAATAAACATTCAATTTACAAGTGTATCCGGGCGTTGCAACTTGAATGGTTTTTGACATACTTGTGGCGTTTTTGTTTCATGTACTGGCTGAAAATAAATCATCTTCTAAAAGGAACGATTGTTTCGTCAGCGCACTCCCGGTTGATAATATGTCTGGAAATTTTTGTTCAAGGAATCAACTATGTTGTGAATTCTGTAGAGGCGACTATTAATTTCATTCTGAGTATTATTTGAAAAATGAAGCATTTGCAGTACCAATTCAAATCTATTTCTGTTCATTATTGAAGAGGGAAACGTTTGCTTTAATAGTTTATTCTTGCTCTAGTAACTTTCTCCCCGCCACCACTGACGCCACAGCTATCACTTTGGCAACTGTCACTTTGACAGTTGTTGATTTGACAGTTGTCATGTTGATAGTTTGTCATTTTGACATACGTCACTTTTTACAGCTGTTATCCCACCATTTTTTCTTACGCCACTTTGACAATCGGTCATTCTATTTTTACGTCGCAATTTTTGACTTACTTTTTGTTCATCCTGTATATACATTTCACATAGATATGTCACACAGTTCTTAGAAAATAAAATATTATTGAATCATGGATTCGAACTCGGGTCGCCTGCATGCACAGCGGATGCTCTACCACACCGAGTCAATGGATTTAAGTACTTGTACATCTCTTAGTATTGTTAAATGTACATATTCCATTTTAATTAAAGTTTAACTTAAAAGCACCTAACCTCAATTTTTTTTACTTACCCTGCGTATTTTTATTAACAAGCCCACTAAGTGACATAATTCTCAATAAAATGATTCTGGTACACGTGAGGAAGTATATCGTTTAATACAACAGCGAATATAGAGGTTATGGCGTTAAATAGTAAAAAGAATACTTCAATTAAAGATATGACACACGTGCGAAATTATACCACAAAGAATAGTGCTACAGAGTGCTTCAGGGGCGAGTTACTATATCATTTAGCTTTAAATTGTCGTTTCAAAGACTCAGAATGCAACTACTGTCATAAAAGATGACACTTAGCTAAAGTATACCTGTCAAGATTAAAGAACTTAGTTGGTTCAACTGATAATATGGACGATTACTCAGTTTATCGTTTCGATTCTGATAGGACTAAACCAATTTGCTTTAGTATCGGTTAATGGGAGAAAAGTAACAATAAAAATAGACTCAGATTTAGGTCTAACAATTTTGAATGAAAAAGAATATTTCTATATATGAGAAAAGGGTACCAACTTAAAAAAAGATAGTTTGTTATTGCAAACTTGGTTCCTGCAGAAATTAAAAGTTATAGGTTGTTTAGAAACAATAGTTGAGTTTAATGGCTACAGAGCAAAGTTGCCTATAGTTGTGGTTAGGATGGTTGTGGAAAGGGAGCATACTTCTAGTAAGAAAGTGGTTCGGCCCACTTGGAATCCAATTAGAAGGGATTTCCACTATTTCTGAAAACAAAACAGAAAAATTTTTGCTGAATTTCTAATGATATTCGAAGGTAAACGAGGAACTTACACGGGACCTCCAATCCCTACAGAATTTCAACCTGCATTTCTCCGATCACGTAATGTGCCTGAAATAGGTGTATTTTTGGAAAACAATAGAAGGGAAAAAGTGTAAAGAGAAGATTAGCACAAGACCGTGTTGTATCTAATAAGAACGAGCAGCTGCTATGTTCGAAGACGAAAAACATAGAAACAAGGAAACAATTGTTGAAAGCGTATATATGGAGCACGGCACTACGGTTGTGAAACATGGATAGTAGGAGAGCAGACAGAATAAAGATTAAAGCTTTTGAAATGTGGTGCGACGTATGGACAGACAAAGTTAAGAACGAAGATGTTCTGAAAATAGTAGGGGACGAAAAATAACTGTGGAAAACAGTAAAAAGTAGGAGAAATGGGATGATAGGACACGTTCTACGGCATGAGAGAATAATACGCGATGTATTAGAAGCAGAGAATGGAGAAAGAGATTGGTACAGGTAGACCTAGATTAGACTATTGCACTTGCACATAGGTAGTGAAAGATGTAGGCTGTAGGTATTTCAGGGAAATGTGTAAGTGAGCTCAGAATAGGAAACAATGGAGATACGCATCTAAACAGTTCCAGGACTTAAGAGCTAATGATAATGATACATATGAACATCGTTAAGTATAAAAAACCAAATATATCAAAAATCACTTAGCTTAACTGAAAACGTTTTCGGCGACTAAAATTACTTTCTAAGTTCTTATAATAATAACAAGAACATACTCTGGGTACGTTTATAAATTTATATAGACGATAAATGTTGATTAGTATGCCATTACTGTAAGTGATAGTTTCAGAAGATTTATTATAAATATCTGAGAACTCATTCGCTGTAGATACTTTTGGAAACAACTAAAATCAATGATATTGAAATCATTCTAACCGATGTTACCCAATAGAAACAAACTAGTAAGAGCAGAACAAAATTCTCGCCCGCATTGCGGGGTAATAAAGGAAAAGGATAAAAAGAGCAAGAAAACGAATGCCGCACTAAACCTAGGCTGAGATTGGGATGGTCGATAAAACGAGACGACAGTATACACCAATTAATTCATCTATTTCGTCGAGCATCTATATCTGCAAGAATAATTAAACACAAAACGCACATAAAGTATGACTCTAATAAATAATTTCTAATAATTTGAATAGCAAAACAAAAATTTAATTGTAAAGGCCAAACATCTGTGTCCTTCACTCCTTCTTAAACACTACTTATATCTAATAAAAAACAACTTTAAAGGTGTTTTGGAAACAAAAGAACTAGACCAGTATACACCCCAAAAACATTGTCGCATAATTTAACCACCGTAATTAATAATTAACTGTGTTGGCATAGCCAGCAATTGATACTAATCATATATACTTACTTGCTAAATGGATGCAGATCTAAGTCGCTCTGACTAGATACTGAAACCTATAATGACACGAAACCCACACATATTTACAATAATACATTTATACATGAAACCACAATTATTAGACAAATCTTAGTCTAAAGCGTTACTCTCAACATTTTAGAATATACGCAAACTACATACTATTCAAGAATGAAAGCAAACAGCTGACTATCATCAACATCTAATGTATTTTCCCGCAGGCCATAAAAGGAGTGGGTAGCCAGACAAAATATGCTGTGCAGATAACAAATTTCTTAGATACAACGAAGCATCCTTAATTCTAAAAATTAAAAATGTTTGGCATAAATTTAGGCGTTCTAAGAATCTACGCATCTTGAGTACAAATTCCTCTTAGTTCTAAGGGTCAAAGAATCTTAAATACAAATTCGGGCTAAAAATGTTAACAATGTTAGTTAGCAATTTCATCCTATAAGTACATACCAGGCGCGTAAAAAAAGCAAAAAAGAAATCACATTTCTCATGTTAAAATCTGCAACTGCCCGATTTAGCAGAGAGAAAACTACGCAACCATGCGCTAAATATCAAGTGAAGCCGTTTACCTAATGCAATTATAAACCTGTTTTCCGAGGAAATAATTAGGTAAATCCCAATATTATAGGAATAAATTAAGTAGATGTTTATCTTGTCAAGTTTCAACTAAAACTATTAAACTAGCAATATTCAGGAGAGTCCTAATTAATAAAAATGTCTTGCTTAGATAAGAATAAAAATATAGACAAACGAACTTGCGAATTTAACAAAGGTTGAGCAAAGTTGGCTGCCTATCTAAACGACTTGAAATTATAGAAGCGTAACTGTCCGAAAATTCAAGTGAATGATTTTTAACCTAATGAGGTAGTAAATTTCAAGTATGAAATGGAACGTAACACCAGATCCTACGGGACATCATTAAACAGTCTGTGATGTTCTTTAATAACGTGCCTTTATCCAAAATGAAGTTGTCTACTGAAAGAACAATTCTACTAAAATTAAAAGTACCCATACTGGTGGGGTATTGTATTAAACTTCATTGCTTCGATACATTAATCGGTTTGATACCTCATTATTGAAAGGTTGACTGTACCTAGTCAAGTTGTATGTTACCTGTCACGATTGTAATTACGAAGGGCTCAACTAAAAAATTATATTCTCTCCATACATATCTTCGGCAGAATTCGGAGAAAATGAATTAAGACTGTAAATTGAAATTGTGTAGTAGTTTTTATTTATCTGACATATGTAATACTATCTAACTTGAACCAACGAATAGGGTTTCTTCATTCTTTGAATCAGCATAATTTGGCCTGTGAACCTTTTTTCATTCTAATACGATAAGATTATAGGCGCCAGCGTTCTACATTATTAATCAAAACAAATGGATTATAAAACTGCACTAATTTAGAATACAAAGTATGTAATATGCCGAAATTGGCAGTGTACATGCCTTAGGGTTAGTTATAATTTGTAAATAAATTCCCGCGAATATTTTTAAATAAACATGTCAATTTGCGTGCGGTGTTATAAGACGCCATTAAGCTACGAGACCTGAAGCCAAGAACATCTATCTGTGTGGTGTTGGTGTCTTTTCTCTTTTTAGGGGGTACGTTCCTTATTTTGCCTTATCGTTCTTCCTACCTGTATCCTTGTCGTTCCACCTACGAGCTTAGAAGATCCAGGATAGACGGATTGGCAATTTGACTCAGCAATGGCGTAATCTACCCACAAACATGGATCCTGAGATTTAGCTACAAAATACCATACAAGTGAGTAACCGTTTTACTTATATTGTGTCGAAAATTCGACTTTATATGGGCATGAAACTTTGTCTATTGCGCAATACTTAAAACGTGGTGATACGTGTTTTAAGAATTACGCGGCTTTAACTATTGCGCAATAGTATATCAATTGCCCGCAATATAGTATAGCAAATGACTGGTTTACAATAATGGCGCCCCACGTTGGGCCATTATTGTAAACCGGTCATTTGCTATACTATATTGCAGGCAATTGATATACTATTGCGCAATAGTTAAAGCCGCATAATTCCTTCAATCCGTATCACCACGTTTTAAGTATTCCGCAATAGACAAAGTTTCATGCACATATAAAGTCGAATTTCCGACACAATATAAGTAAAACGGTTACTCACTTATATGGTATTTTGTAGCACAATCTCAGGATCCATGTTTGTGGGTAGATTACGCCATTGCTGAGTGAAATTGCTAATTCGTTTATCCAGGGTCTTCTAAGCTCGTAGGTGGAACGACAAGGATACAGGTAGGAGGAACGATAAGGCAAGATAAGGAACCTACCCCCCCCCCTAAAAAGAGAAAAGACACCAACACCACACAGATAGATGTTCTTGGCTTCAGGTCTCGTAGCTTAATGGCGTCTTATAACACCGCGCGCACTTGCGCCATTCACTCCGCGTAAGCGCGATTCGGGGACAGCGGAAATTGACATGTTTATTTAAAAATACTCGCGGGAATTTATTTACAAATTTTAACTCACCCTAAGGCATGTACATTGCCAATTTTCGCATATCATTTCTAACCTAGAACCGCCATAATTAATTTGACAAACTTTGAGTATGAACCATGTGAGATTAAGAATGCACGTAACCTAAAAATTATATTTCTTGAAGGAAACAATCATAAAATTCTATTGGTGAATTTACCAACACAGAAACTATAAAATGAAATATGATTATAAACATTTCAAAGGAATGTTACAACGTGCTGGGCCCCAATGACACCGTAAAATTAAATAACTTCCCCCATTTGTCTATAATTTGCCTTAGAATAATGGCCAATGTCCGTGCATTGGTACATTGGTCGCCCAATTGGCTCCCATTAGTCTGGGGTTGTATACGACATTAGCACTCGCGCTTTACTCCTCGCTTAAACGTTACTTCAATTTCTTCAATTACTATTGCCTTCCTCAAACAAAAGATTTCAGAATATTTTTTTCGAATAGGAAGGTAAAAAGAGTCACGGAGGACTTAGCAGATTAATTTGAAATTATTTTCAAGACTTTTTCAAAACTGCCGGGCACATAATCGTAGGACAGCTTAACTTGTTTTCTCGCAAAAACCTTTTTTGCATAAGTGGATTGATGTAAATCCACGCTAGCTTTTTTCTTTAACACTCTTATTGCTCAAAATCGTTGGAATAGCTAATTAATTTAAATAGTAAGAATTTACTAACGATGTAATTATTTTTTCAGGAAATTTTTTTGTTGCATTATTTGAAGTGAAATCATCGTACGACGGTACTAAAAATATTAATAATGTAAATATTTTAAGCGATTCCAAAGTAATAAAAAACAACAAAAGGTCTGCACAGCATCAACTACGTGATCACATCGAAGTACTAAATGGCGTTCTGGAAGAACATTGCAAAAACAAATCAATTCAGAGTTACATAATGTGGCCGTTTCTAAATGCAGTTACAAAGGATCCTAAACATAATGTTATAAAAAGATGGCAGGAAGATTCCAATTTACACGTGTTTGAAGAATGCTTAAGCAATCAGAACAAGTTCAATATCTGGTTTATTGAAAATATTATTTCTGGGAATGGTGTAATGGAGGAGAATTTTATTACGCTACTAAACAGGTAAACAAATTTTTATTAGTGGCAATACTTGAACATAAAAAGTATATAGTGGGCTGGGGTATGCTATTCTATAACTCTAATAAATGAGAATTGACTAAACTAGTTATGAATGATTGTAAATTACAGCAAATATTTAAGTAGAACTGGTTCTAATTCCCATAGAATTGGATATTCCGTGTGCAGAGCTATTTCGCGGTCTATAGGAGACACGGTCTTTAAGGGGTTTAGTGGCTTTTAGGAACATTGTGATGCTAGAGTGTTTCAGACTATCAGAAAGGTATCAGCTATGAGACATTTGTGAAAGAAATGAAAGAAAATTTCATACGAATAAAGGTAACAAAATATGATTTTGATAAAATTCTCGTTAGTGCAAAAAATCAGAATTTTCCAAACAAAAAGAATTCACATAAAGAAATTTAGTAACCTATTTATAGAGAAAAATAACACGCAAACTAAAACGTTAGAAAACAGCAACACCATGCTCAACACTGTCATAAATTTATCAAACAGAACTATTAACGACACAGATAAATTAATTCTATCAAAAGGCCTGAACTTTGCAATAACATTACATTTGATTTTCCAATGCTCCACCCGAAAGTACTACATTGGCCAGGAAGCGAGTTTTTTTTTTACCTGGAAAATTTGGAATTTTGCCGAACCCTTGCTGTTTCAAGCAAGGTAGGGATCTTTAACGTGCATGACAACACTCACACACGGGACTTCCATTTTACCTCTCATCCGAACGAGGGTGTATTTTTGTAAAAAAATGCCCGGCTAATATTTTTCAAGCGGACCGTGTCGGGATTAGAACCCGGGACCTTGGGCTTAGTAGTCACACACATACCAACTACGCCACGTAGCCGCCCACTTTGCAATAACGCCAAAATCAATATAAACCTTTGAAATAATTAGCTGTATTGAGAAAAGAGCAAACCAACTCTAAGAAGATCAAGCAAACGAATTTAGATTACGATGCAAAATCGAAATAGAAAAGAATCACAAAATAAAACCAAATGTAAGTAGTAACGAAATTCGCAATCTAAAAAACGATAGCTCAATTATAATTCTACCTGCTGACAAAGGCAATACAGCAGTAATTATGAATAAAAACGATTACAACACAAAAATCAACGAATTGTTGAACACTGAAAATTACACCAGTTTAGAAACAGACCCAACAAAATCAAATGAAAATGAAATATACAAAACTCTATATAAATTTAAAAATGAATTCGAAGACAAAGAAAGAAGCAAACTGGTCCCACATTACAGTAAACCACCCCACTTTTACAGTCTACCAAAAATTCATAAAAACACATTTCTTTAAGACCTATCGTAAGCTCCATAGATTCACCATGCCACAATTTAGCAAAATTTCTCTTAAAAATTATAAATCCATTAGCAGGCAAAACGAATTCTTTCATAAAAAAACAACCAACACTTTTTAGAAAAATTATCAAACATAAAAATTGAAAATACACACACAATGTTAAGTTTTGATATAGTAAATCTCTTCACAAATGTCCCTACAAACAAAACACTTAATATTATAAAAACAAACTAGAAAAAAATGACAACCTTAAAGAAAGAACAATATTAAGTATATAATCGATTATGGAATTACTTGGTTTATGCGTCAATACCACATATTTTCAATTCTAGCAACCAATATTCTATAAACAGAGCTTCGGAATGGCGATGGGAAGTCCACTATCAACAATCTTTAGTAATATATTCTGTAACATGCCAAAATTGGCAATGTACATTGTTAAATATGTAAATAAATTCCTGCGAATATTTTTAAATAAACTGGTCAATTTTCGTCGTCCCCGAATTGCGCCTGCGCGGAGTGAATGGCGCAAGTGCGCGCGGTGTGATATGACGTCATTAGACTACGAGACCTGAAGTCGAGAACATCTACCGGTGTTGCGTGTCTGTCTTTTCTCTTTTTAGGATGTAGGTTCCCTTCTACGTTATCTTCGTGTTCCTTCTACCTGGTTATCTTTCTCGTCCCACCTACGAACGAGTATAGAGGATGGACGGATAAAATTTGGACTCAGCAAATGGCGTGATGTGACCCACAACGTTTAAATTTTAATTAACTATCATATTACCTTTGGTGTCCCTCAAACTATTTTCTGTGATAATGAGGCGCAAATTATCACAAAAGATTTTTAAAACTTCGTCAAGAGTTATAAAGTACAAAAAATTTGATTCAACGCAAAATACCATCCCTAGGTAAACCCTACCGAAAGAGTAAATCGAGTCTTAATCACTGCTATCTCTCCATATATCGACTCAGACCACACTAGGTGGGTTGAAAATATCTTTAAAATCGCTCAAGCTTTGCGTACATCTAAACACGAAGCAACTCAATTCACTCTCTCATTTCTTGTTTTTGGAAGATACACGCCAATTGATGGTAGTTATTAGGGTTCGGTTCCAGATGATACTAACGTAATTGAATTTGACGAAAAAGTACGCTAGGACGAAGATCAACAATCATTACCTTCTATTTTTAACGACGTTAAAAAAATTTGTTAAAAGCTTACGAAAAGAGTAAGGATCACTACAATCTGCGAAAACGAGATATTGCTTTAGGTGAACGGGTCTGGAAAAAGAATTATGTCTTATCTGATGCTACGAAAAAATTCTCTTCGAAATTAGCTCCAAAATTCATTTTATGTTAGGTCATTCGTGTTATTAGTCCATTTATCTACGAACTCCAAGACACTGAAGGAAAACGTTAAAGAAGGTGGCATATCAAAGACCTTAAACCATTCTTTGCTGACCCGAATGCTAATTAATTTTTTCACGTTTTATTTCTATGAATTAGTTAACTCTATTTATCTATTTCTTTTCTCATACAACATTCGCCATCTACACTTTTGGCTTATTTACCTTAAATTAGCTATCTTTTTGCTTGCCGTTAATTTTCCCTTGAATTTACTGCTAGTCACATATCTGTCTGTTATCTAGATTATAATATAACCCTGTTGCTTCATTTAATTAATCCTGGCACCTTTTCTACGCCATATTATTTTGTTTTTAACATTTATTTTACATGTTTAATTTCGTAGGGATTGACGTAACTTTGGTTGCAATAACTTATTGAATTTTTATGATTGGTTTTAGCTGATGTTGGGTGGATGCTTTTTTCTTCGGGCTCACATAGGAGACGCGGCCTATGCCTTTGTAAGAAATTGCGTACTTATTTAGAATAAACTTCTTTTAACCATTTCAAGCTTTCGAAAATTGTTTTATTTTCTTCATCAGGATAGATTATAAAGTTTACAATTATACAAACATAATATGACATCTATATGACGCAATCTGACTGTATCCCCAATATTTAACTTACATATACATTATAAGAACAGTCAATATTACTAAATTTATATATATATATATATATATATATATATTTAGTGTTTAAAAGCATGGCGTTTTAACAATATATATATATATATATATATATATATATATATACATAGATATGATAACGCCGTACGCCGATGTGATAAACGTCCAGCTGAACGCCACCGCTTTGTGTTTTTCTCAAATCTTCTAATTTAATTATGCCACGGCTAGCCTTTTTTAATTTACACAGAGTGCACAACGTTACGATGATCAATTTTCATTTACCTCTTTAACTCTTACCTGTGTAAATTGATAAAACGAAGACAATCAATAGTCATATAATGAAAGGAAATAATATTTACACTTCACAATTTTTGTAATCCTTTAAATACACTCTTCAATCAATTATTATTATGTGAATTATTTATCCCAAAATTTATATCTTTTTAATTTAATTTAAAGTCACCAAAAACGACACCTTTTACAAAAAAAATCTAGAACGTTCAAGACTTTTTTATGATTTTTACGTAAGTTTTAACGTATTCAATGTTCTTGTTAACTCCTTACAAACTTGTAAGAAAATTAATATATTCAGTGTTAAAATTTAAATTTGAAAAGATTTCTTAAAACTAGGTAGCCCTGACCTGTGATCTGCTGATGAGTTGTTTCGTGTTGTGGATTAACACCCTTCTTATTATCTTCAATCGAAAACCAATGCTCTGCTTTGCACTCCTTAACGTATGTTTGAACCAATATTTTTGTTGCTCCCTATTTCCAAGATTCACCTTGTGCTTTATTCTATGTTTCTCTGGGTACGCCTTGGACCTCTTTACTTAAATACCACTTGGAATTCGTAGGTGTCTTAGTATTATGAATTTAGAATTATTTCACTTGTCCTTGTGAATTAGAATTAGGTTGGAAGTGGACTAGCATTGTATTAAAAGCGGATTAGAAGTGGACCCAAATCGGAAGCCCTATATCATTATAAATATTTAATTTAAAATAATTAACCAATTTTTACTAACGTTTTCTGCAAAAAAGGCAAAAGCTTTTTTATGTATTCTTAACTCAATTCTTACACCGCACTGTTTTTCACTATAATATAAATCTTATTTATCTGACAAGTAAATATTTGATTAAGAGTATTGTGGATTCGTCGTGCTTCAAATTGAGACTGACCGTTTTTTATCACCTCTGGGAGTTATATAGCTTTTGCCTCCTACATTTGGATTGATTTTCCAAACAGCCTTACAAATTTTTGCGACCAACCATATTTGTTCTGGACATTCCTAGTATGTTTTCAAGCTGATTTCTGATGAAACTATTTTGAAGTTTCGTGTCATGCTGTTATTTACTATTGTTTATGATCTTTGATCGCTTTATTATTGTTATCGTTGCTGGACTTCTAGCTTATGTTTGTTGTTTTGTGTAGATAAAGCTTTTGGAAATTGTACAAAATAAATGATGTAACACGAGTGCTGTTTTCGTTTATGTGTTTATTTAAACTCATCTTTGAAGGTGCGTTTTCTTATCAAAGCGCTTATTGTTCCTTCTTTATCACAAGCGTAATTGCATGAGGATTTACTAGGTTTTATCTTATCTTCTGCGTATCTGTTTTATAAACTTGTTGAACACTTCTTGACGTATCTTAATTACATGTATGATTATTTCTCTGCTGAATACGCGTTCTATTGTTGGAAGATGTGCTTGCTGGCATTGATTAATGTTAATTACGGGCTATATACAGGGTGTTAAATGCTTGTTATTTACATAATGTGCGAATTACTTATTTTCCTGTTAAATAAATGCAGTTTTCTGATATATATATATATATATGAAATCAGCATTATACCACATGCTTCAATATTAATTTATCCAGTTTCCGTAACGCCAAGGCGTTACACATATCCCTTTTTTCCTTACTAGTTTTAGAGTAAGAACCGTATTTGTAACTTTTTGAGGTAAACATTCATAAAACATATCAACAATAGTCACATGTGCTATCTCTTATACGTATTTATTTGAAAATTGTGTAACTAAAAACTGAGTTTTCCTTTTTTAAAATTGATTTTATTCTAAACTACGTTATCATTGTAGGTACATAATATTAAGTTGCGGCATTTTTGTTAATGAAATACACGAAAACATGCTAGCTCTACTGACCCAAGAACAACTAGAACTTATTCTCAGTGATTCATGCTCTCACCCTGGTGGAACACCAATGATAGTTCATGGTGCAGCTGGTACAGGAAAAACTTTATTAGTTTTGAAAAAACTCGAACAACTACATGAAAGTGGACAACTAAACGACAGCAACAGAGCATTATACATTTGCTATTGGCCAGGCATACGGTAGGCTATACTCATCATTTTATAAAAGTTTTATGCATATTTTGAGTTTCAGCTTTGAAGTGGAAAGCAAATTAAAACTATTAGGACTTAACGAGTATGTTGATACTGCTCGTTTTTATATTTCACAAACTGGATTTTTAAACCGAAACACTAACAAATACAAGCATGTTTTTATGGACGAGTCCGAGGCCGTTTGTTTAGCTTTTGACAGTGATATTATATCTAAAATGCTTATCACTCTTTTTAAGAGGTATCACGCTGGAAACTGTCACATCGCGGACTGCGAGGAATTCAAGAACCCAAGTTATTTATTGAACAATTGCAAAAGTAAAGATGTGCATTCTACCGAAAGTCAAAGCTGGGGTGAATTGTGGTTCATGGTTGATTCAAATCAAACTTCGATGTCGTTGCCAAAACAGTACCTAAATGTTTTAAGAAAACCAACAATCGTTTTAAATAAAGTGATGCGTTCCACGGGGTATATATTTAATGTATTCAAACAGTATTATTCAAATCCTGTGATTAAGTCGTCAAAGCATGAAAATTCATCCGATATTTGTATTGGACACCATATAATGGGACCTCCTATCCTTTGGGTAGATTCAGACCAACAACAAAGTATACAGAACACAACTATAGGTGTGATAATAGACTTGTGTAGTACAAAAGGTTTTAAACCTAGTGATGTATGTGTATTGCCATTTTTTGTAAATGAGCAATTTTTACAAGAAAATGTGAATAAGAGTATTGAAGAATACTTTGTTGAAGACGGGTACAGACCACAAAGTGTTGCCGATGTTGAATATTTCCTAAGTAGTGCGAAAGTGAATGACTTTCTTATTTCTTGGGCTTTACGTGTCAAAGGTTTGGAGTTTAAAGTGGTTTTGATTGTCGTCGACGAAGAAGATTTTGATCCAACAGATTTCGCAGATAGAAATAAAATGTATATAATAACATCAAGAAGTACGTGTTTGCTAATACTAGTTAGTCCAAAATCTGTTAAAAATGACATTGATACTCTTAATTTTATACAGACATATCCGTATAATATAAACTTAGGTAGAACCTAATATGCAATGGTGCATAATAATGAATTGTTATGTAAAAGAAATAGTAAACATAAATACAATAGCTTGAGCGAACACATAAGTAGAAAATAATTAATAAGTAATATAAGAATCAATATTGTAAACTAAGAAATTGTAAGACTTTATGCAAAGTCTAAATGATCATTTCAAATCAGGCTTGTATTTGAAAAATGGAAAATACAAGGTCTCAAACAGGATTCGAACCTGTACCTTGAGCTTTCGTGGCTGATGTATTAATCAATTTTGAGCGTCGTTTCCTGTCTATATCTGACAGAAGTCAAAAATTTGACACTGCCAGATATAATTGACCAAAATACCAAAACGTAATTAAAAGTTAGGTTGATGTATACATACGTACAGAATTTAGATTTGTAAAATTTTCTAATTGTCATTACCAGTCCCGGTAGTGTAATTGATAAATACATCAGCCGCGAAAGCTAAAAATACAGTTTTGAATCCTGTCTAGGATCTTATATTTTTCATCGTTTAATTATTAGCTCGATTTGAAATGATCATTTAGGCTTTGCATAAAAATCTTGGTTATTATTTCATATTATTAACCAATACTTTAATATTTATCACCTTGCTTTGTGCGATTACCTAATATGTATTGCTGTGAATATTCTGGTACAGCGACCAATAAAGATGCAATGACTATTAACTGAAAAGATAAAATTATATGTGGATAATAGCTTAATAGAATATGTTAATACTTACCTTAATATGCCTGTTTTCTCTTGAGCGCACTGCGATAAATATGCTGTGGACTTTACAAGAATGAAATGAAACAAAGGAATCCCAACATTACAGGTGTAATTATAAGAAACGTTTTTTATGGACAATCTTCGGTACATTCAAAAACATCTTTCTTCTATACACATCATCTAAGAAATCTACTTACACACACAGATATAAAAAAGGCCTATAAATGCAATTTACAGCTTAAGTTTAGAAGAAACGCCATTTCATCACTACTTACATATTAATACAACCCTCACATAATCCTTGTTGATAATTAGAAAACCCCAAAACATTTCCTCTGTAAAATAGATAATTTAAATATTCTCTTATTACCCCACCTTAGTTTGGCTGATTAGCAATCTTGAGCAGAACTTTTTGTATGGGTCAAATCACCTCGAAATTTGACCTTAAAATTACTAGGAAAAAATACCTATTCAAAAAATTTTCAATACGCAAAAGAAACATTTATACTAGCTTAATCTACTTAATACGCAAATTGTCTCTCAATGCTTAAAACAAAGTTATACTTCGGTTTCAGATTGTCAAATTGTTGCTGGTATTCATATCTTTATGACCACCTGTCTTTGATTATAATCATTATCTAAAGATCGTTTCCATTAGAATTAACTGCATCGAAAAATTCCTGGTTTCATTTTCTTTAGATTTCCATTTTAATTCATCTTCATACTTCGAAGTATGCTTTATCAGTTTTCAAAAGTACTTTTATTTTTAATAGATTCAAATAGCAGATGACCTAGCACCAAGTCGGCCATCTCGTCGTCTGCGTGTAGAGGCGTTCTCAAAATCCATGTCGGAAGTATCGTCGGTGAATATCACAGATGCCCGTATCTTCAGGAAATTCTTCGCTGGCATTGGTCCGCTCTGAAAAGAGCGGTTAATGACAATGGTGTACACCAAGTGCCGGAGCGCGTGATGTACAACTCTTCAGCAATTACTTAAGCGTCTTCGTAGAAAACTGTAGAAATGAACTAAAGTTTCTCGCAGTATGTAGATTCTAGTCGTTCTCTCGCAATGTTTACTCTCTCGAGGTCTGACTGGAACTTGGACCAATAAAAATAATGTACTGAATATAAATAAGAAGGAACCTCTGTATATTGGCGAAAGTATAATTAAAGCGCCATCTGACGACTAACACAAGCACAAGGCTGTGAATATACAGAAGTTGATTTGAATCTATTTCGCAAATTCATAGATGGCCATGCAATTAAGTTCTACCATTCAAGATTTGGATCTATATATTTCAAAAATGTTTACGACGATATACTTAATAAAACTGCAGATGCATTGTTTACAGTTACAGTATTTGTGTTATTGGGCATATTAATCATGTTAATTTTTTATAAATATGTAATTAAGGGTTACTTCACATTGCTTTGCATAAGATTATATTTAATGTGAGCAACTTGGACTGGCGCCTATGTTTTATAATGTTGTGTTTCTTTATTTGGTGTTTTAGTTGTATACCCTGTAGTGTCCCGTAGTTTTTCTAGGTCGATTTTCTCATTGGTTGATAATTATTACAAATATAGACTACATTTCGATATTCAAAGATATTTGTTAGTAGCTCGATAAGCACTTGCAGGTTTTTGAACGCATTTCGTTATGTCAAAATTTAAACTATGCGCGCATGTGTAGAGACGATCGATCGAGTCGAAAGGTTTAAACGACTTTGTTTTTAGATTTCAAAATGGCAAGGTTGAAAGACTTCACTTCGCGGTTTTTTATTAAACGTAATGTTTTAAGTTTATAATATAGTGGTTATTTAAGGTAATCTAATTACATCTTGTAATCAGAGCATTGTTTTGCATGTGATGTTGCTCCTTATTGTAAAAGCGTTAGTTATGTAACCATTGAAGGAAATATTTTTGTTTACCTGTTGCTTTTTGAGATTGATGTATACAATGCTGCTTTGCCGGTTGTTTTACTTGAAATGTGTAATATGTGAATTTACTATTTTATGAACATGTTTATGTATAAATGAGTGTTGTTTGGTTTATCGACCGAAAACTAATATTTATTTATTTGAAATAATGTTGATTTTGTATTTTAATACCGAGTTGTAACTCCAATTGCATTGCACCTGTTACAGAATCAATAGTAAATATACCCTTATTGTGATTTTACGAACAATTTGTACCAACACCACCCCTTGAATATATTGAATCAAATTATTAGGCAAGTTTAAACATGAGCAGTATTATATTTCTATGTTATATTTGTTTTGGTTTTAAGATAGAAATTGAATTAACTATTTTTTGTTTGTAATTTGTAATGCCACGATGTGTTTATTTTTTTAAAAGTACATTTTAACCGATGCAATCATAATGAATAATTTTTACCATTTGTTTACTAGAGTTAATACAATTAACACGCATTTATATAAAAATTTAGTGCCTGAATCTGGGCTTGTACTTGTGCTATAAAATTTTGAACTTTTTGCTGCCTACATGTTTTATATTGTTTGATATTTGTGATGCATTTGACATTTTATCTACAACTAATATATAATATTCGTATTATACCTGTGGTTTTTGCAGTATAATGCTATATATTAATCACGCTAGGGAATAATGAAGTGCAGAGGGAATAATGACTCTTTATTCCCTTTTACAGACCAACTGGAAAATAATATTATTAAATCCCAATACCTTAGAAATTTAAAACAAACGTCAAATGCCAAATATCAAATACTATGTCTCAATACAATAACACAAACAACTAGCCGTGTTGGTTTTCGCTAATTTATTGTGGAATTTCGATAATTTGAAAAGTCAAGTTATATAAATTATGCTCTCTTAAATTGATACTTAGTTGTAGCTAAAGTACAGTATACAACTCACTGTAAAGAATGGTACTATTCCCTCGGATGGTTACTACACTCTCTCGCTTCGCTCGGTCGTGTAGCAACTTTCATTCGCGAAAGTGGTGGCCTTTATTGTAGCCTCGTTGTGTAATATACTATTATTTATGTGTTGTTACATGCCAAAAATTGGCAATGTAAATTGTTAAATATGTAAATACATTCCTGCGATTATTTTCAAATAAACTTGTCAATTTCCGTCATTCCGGACAGTTGCGTTTCCGCAAAAGAATGCGCAGGCACGGAGTGAATGGTGCAAGTGCGCGCGGAGTGAAACGACAGGATTAGACTACGAGACCTCGAGGCCGAGAACAGCTACCTGTGTCGTGATGTGTCTTTTCTCTTTTTTTAGGATGGAGGTTTCCGTACCTTATCGTGCCTTGACCTGTATCTTTCCCGCCCTACCTACGACGTACAAAAGAGGAAGGACGAATAAATTTGGACTCAACATAGGCGTGATGGACCAACGACGAGATGGCCCTGAGATAAAACTGTAATGTGCGATTTAAGTGAGTACATTGCTTTCATTTATATTGTAAATTTGATCATTGTATCATTTTTAAATGTGTTTGGTATTTGATACAAAATGCCGCGTAATTGTACGTTATATTAACGATTGCGCAATAATGTGAAACGCAGGAAACCGTAAGAGTGCAATTGTTTTATTTCAGCATATTAATCACATTTACAACTGCACTGCTCACATCTGAGTTTAACTTAATGATATGTTTGTTGTTTTGTTTATCCTATTATCTAGCCGATGTTCCTATATAATTAGTAGTATTTAACGTTTGTGATAATTGTTGTGATGTAATAAACTTGAACTCTGGTATAATCGACCCTCTCGTGTCTTTCGCGTTTGCATTTATGACTATGTTGGAGATAGTCTATTCAATAATAAGCACTTTTTTAATCATGTGCAATCATACCGTAAGTTCATTTCAGCGATTCCTGTCATCTTGTCAAGGTACTTGTAGTTGTACCATTTTGCAAATAATAGGACGGCTAGCCTTTGTGAAATATTTTGTAACACGGGCTGGAAACTGTTAATTCATGTACGTGGGCGCGTGTGATCGAGCCTTGGTAAACATTACTCATATTTTATGTCCGTGCGGGGAGGAACATTGGTAGTCAAGGTGCAGGTCATCTTCCTGGTGTCCCGCCTCTTCAACTTTAGCTGGGTAGTATTGGCCTAGCCGACCTCAGTACCTACCAGAAAAGACTAGCTGGTTTACACTAACTTTTCTTCAGTTGTCATGTGTATAGTATGTCTGGGTAGCAGTTGACATCCCGTCAATTTTAGTGTTGGTGATCTAGGTACTTGTACGTTGCCCGTCCTTGTCGAGATGTGACAAATGCAGTTGGAAGGTAAAGGCAGTTTGAGGTTTTTTTCTGCCGTGCTCTTTCCCCAATCGCCCAGGTTGAGTACGGCACTGTTTGCTTTAAATGTCATTTTTCTATGCTTTCATGCGAATGATCTATTTAGTGGTTATTGTTTTGATTAAAAGTGAGGTTAGTTAAATGCTGTAGTTTTATTTCAAACTTTCCCGCTTTAACGCCATCTTCCCAGTGTGAATTTGGGTTACATTATAAGAACACAACGTAGGAGTCGTCGAGCCACTGCCACTAGATGTTAGATCATGGAGCCCGGTGTTGCCGTTTATAGAGGGCGTTTGGGTCAGCCTTCAGGTCGGTTACACTACAATGTGTGTGAATAGGTGCTTAATGACTTTGGGAGCATAATTGTATGAACTAAAAGGACAGACTAGGAAAGAGGTACGGATTGAAATTTTCAAGTTGAGTTATTTTTACTTTATTTTATGTGGGAATTCAGTTAAAGAGTGATTTATGACATTTGTATTAGTTGATTTATGTACAAGGTAAAAGGGTCTTTTTGTGCAAAAATTAGCACGAAAGATTATGGTTTTACTATGAGCTCATATTGAACCAGGGTTAAAGTAAGAAATGTAGTAAAACCCTATTACTTTCTCTGATTTAATTAGAAGTAAAAATTTATCTGGGGTAATTATTGATATCGAAATGTACTGTTAAGGTAGTATTTTTAAATGGGATGTATATAGCTTATAATTAATGTGTGAAAAGGAAGTTTAATTTTGATTTTGGCGTGTACATTCTTTATAGTATGTTAATAAACGTAGGCTATTTACCGGCGCAGCATTTTATTGTCGTGTAGATAGTGAAGCGTGCCACTACTACCGCGTTTCTTTAATTTAAAACAAGTAATAACCAGAGTCTTTATTACTCACTGTTCACAAGTCTAATTAACAGTATATGCCTCATTTATAGACGTTTTCAGTCCACTTAACAATGAAGCACTATTACACTAATGAATTTACAAGCACTAATATCTTCTTAAACTAACTTCTTTAGGATTGGTCCATTAACAACACTAACACAACTATTTATTTATTATACACTTTGTCTATTTACGTATACTACAAGCTGCATGTACATTAGACACAGCATATAACATTTATGTATACACTTGAACTTCCAAAAGCTCAACTACTATTACTTTACAACGATATAATTTATATTAGACATTCTAGTATAGACTGACTCTTGCATTTATTAGCGGTCTTATACATATACTCTGAATAAAAGATATGACTCATCCTCTAGTAATTACGAGAAGCTTCCCGGTCCATTGAGAATAAACAGTGCTGGCGGCGTTTTGTGTGTTTGATTGCTAGAAGAATTCTCGAATCCTGGAGACTATGCAGAGCCTACAGCGCTTGTGTATTTGACGGGTTGTCTAATATTAGCTCTCAACAATAGTTTTGTATTTCAGAAAGCCGCTGAGCAGCCGTGGGAAAACTTCATTAAGCAGAGGTAGTATTTAAAATAGGTACATCACTTCATCACAACAGTGGAGCTTGTAGTCAAAAGCACGTACCAATATATATATATATATATATATATATATATATATATATATTATATGTTAGGAAATATGTAGTCGTCATGTCGTAGAGTAAGTTTCAAAAATGTTTTCCGTAGCGATGGAATTTGAAATCTGTTTTTTATTTTACTCTTTCCCTTTGTCCTCTCATTTCAAGTATTAGAAAACAAGTAGCAAAAAAGCAAGCAATGTAGACAGTAATGTCCTTGCACAGTTAGGAAAAAGAGTTTCTGTCAATCGTAGTTAACTAATGGCCGTATGTCAAAATAAAAAGTCAGTAATTAACTTCAATAAACACTGTAAAGACCCATACAATCTAAGCGTGTTCGTTTTAGTTCATTTTTGAGGCTTATAGCCACAGTTAAAAGTCGCAGTTGGTAGTTGAAGGTAGAAATCGGGTAGATTTTGACCTTTCAACGCACGCATAAGTTTGAATATAACCTTCTGAAATATTCTGGTGACCCCAACGTGATTAAAGAGCTGATTACGTGATCTACGCTGCATTGATTACACTAAATGGATATTCTGAAGCGAACTCGAAAACCCATCCGTTGTCAATTGGCAAAATTGTTCATTGAAATGAAGAAAAATGTCAACAACAGCACAACCCTGATCTGGCAAGGATAACGGAGCTCCTGATGCCGTCCAGAAAGTACGAGAACAGCTGGCAGTTGACAATGTTACAGAAGAGGAGGAAATATGAGGAACAGGACCAGTATGAAACCAAATACTTCCGCTTCTGCACTATTCTTGAAAAGCTGTTCATCCTCCACTTGAACACACTTCATCTCATCCTGGACATATCTACGAAAGCGTTGGTGAAGAGAACAAGACCTATAAGCTTTCTAAACTTGAACTACAGAAGTTTACCGGCGACATTAAAGAGTGGTTTGGATTTTGGTCTCAGTTTTTTAAAGTACATGAAGACCAACACATCAGTGAAAGTGACAAGTTTCAGTATCTTACCCAAAACGTTGGAACAAATAAATAAATAAATAAATAAATATCTTACCCAGCCCATGGTGAAAGGTTCCAGAGCTGAAAAAGTGGTAAATAGTTATCCACAGAGTCAATCTAACTACGCCAAAGCCATTGAAGCCCTGAAAAAGGTTTGGAAAAGGATCACTTCTGATGGAGGTCTACGTACGCGAGTTATTGAAGATAGTTATCCAGATTACTAGTAAAAAGATGAAGATTACAATTTCCAGCATTTTAGACAAACTGGAGGCTCACCTTCGTGCACTGGACTCTCTGGGGGTAATAAATGACAAATGTGCTGCTATAATGTTTGCGTTGGTGGAATCCTGTCTACCGGAGGAAACACCCAAAGCCTGGCACAGAAATCCGCAATCGAGAAAGGAAGAAAACCCAGCTGATCCAACGACGACACGTTTTGTCTGTCTTATGGAAATCTTAAGAGAGGAAGTTGAAAGTAAAAAACGCATCACCCTGGCTTGACAAGGATTCGGAATTGCGAATGCAGATAAGGAGACAAGTAGACCAGCAGCAAAATTCTATGAAGGTGAATTTCCAACAGCACACGGACTTATTTCCAGCTAAGAATCTATAAGTGCATTTTTTGTGGAAACAAGTACGAGTTTGGAGCCTGCCGAAAGGCATTGAAAATGAAGTACAACGACAACAGAGACAAGGTAAAAGTAGCTAAAGCTTGTTTCTGCTGTCTATGTCATAGACAACTTATTAAAGTCATGTAAAGCCAAGGTTCGGTGTTCAAATTGTTGAAAACGCTACTTTACAAATATGTGTTCGAAAAATTAAGAAAAGAATGGTACAGCATCATGTACAAAAACTACCACCGTAAGCGATAAGCCAAAAGAAACTGCAGCTTCTGGGGTAGCCGTCGGCATTATATGCCATAGTCGAGAAAATATACTTCTCCAAACTTTACTAGTGAAAGTTGTCTCTTCGGAAGGCGAGAAAACAGCAAGAATGGTCATCTATACTGACTCACAGCGGATGTGTAGAAATCTCTTGCTGAAGGAATGAAACCCAGACCCGTAGGAGATGAACAGATTCAGCACGGGCTTTTCGGAAGAAGTACTACTGGAGTGGTAAAACACAAAAAAATCATATCAATTTAATTGGAAGTCGCCGTGGACTAGACAATGATATGCGGATCGATTACTCCCTAATGGCCCTTGGATAAAAGAATTAGTCAAGAAAACGATTTGGGTTTCTGACTGTGGTGAAAGCTCCCCAGATGTGGAAATCCTAATTGGAAGCGACTACTACTCTCACCTTATGACAGGGAAGTCCATTAAGCTACGCTGTGGCCTGCTCGCTCAAGAAACTGTGCTAGGATAGACTGTGTTAGTACCACTTCCTATTCAAGATGAAAAACTGAAAAACTTTTTAATCTCAATAATTCTCTCCTCTCCTGTGAAATGAAAGTAAGCGACCTCTGGAGCGTGGACGTTTTCGGCATCAAGAACCCTCCTCAAAGATTCAAAAGGAAGAACGGGAAATAATGACTATGCATCATTTCCAGAGCACAGTTAAAATGAATGCAGAAAATACATATGAAGTGGAGCTACCTTAGTGGGGGAAAGTCGGGTCTTCTTAAAAATCGCTCAGTTGCAGAAAGAGGACTTCACTCTATCGTGCGCAGGTTAATAGAAGGGAGCAGGTAGGAGGACTATAAAGCTGTCTTCAAAGCATGGGTTGAAGAAGGGATAATTGAAGAGGTGGCAGATTCGGATAAAAATGGAAAATGCATTATCTTCCACATTGAGCAATAATCAGGAATAGCACCACTACACCAGTTCGTCCCGTCTACGATTCATCTTTCAAAGTAAAAGAAAAGCAGTCTTAACGACTGTTTGAAAAAAGAGCAGAACCTGTTGGAACTGATTCTGTGGCGTTTACTTCGCTTCCGTCAGCATGAAATTGGAGTAATCTCGGATATCCGGAAAGCCTTCCTCATGGTCAGTGTGCACTCCAAGGACAAAGATTTTCTCAGGTTTCTATAGTGGAAGATAGGAGACCCTAAGCAGTTGAAAATCTTCAGGCACAATCGAGTTGTTTTCGGTCTGACTTGCATTCCATTCTTACTGGGAGCTGTAATTGACCATCACCTCAAGCAAAACGGAGATGTAGTTAGCCTTATGCTCTTGAAATTGTTTTACGTTGACAACTGTGTCACCTTGGTGAAGAATGAAAAGGAACTGGGTTTGTTCATCAAAAAAGTAACTAAAACGATGAAGCAAGCAAATATGGAATTACGTCTGTGGGAACACGCTACTGTCGGAGTGTCCGGTGTCGGCTCACACAAGTTTAATGAGTGCAGATTGGATACGGGCAGTAGTTCCGGAGAAACTCGTTTTACTTCAGTTGTTGGTATGAAATGGGATAAAAACAACGATAGTTTTTTGTGAATCTCTGCAACTCCCAATGGAGGAAAAAGTGACAAGACAGTCTCTCCTCTCTTCTATGCAACGAATTTTGACCCGCTCGAAATTCTGCCTCAAGCAACACTCATCTTAAAGGGGTTGCTTCAGCAAGCATGGCAGGTCAAGTTAGGCTGGAATGACGAGCTTCTAAAAGATATATCTAATCAATTTCAAGATTGGATAAAAGCAATTTCAACAACATGTGTCATTAAGGTACCCAAATTCTTATGTTATGGAATGGAGAAGAAAACTACAAAGTTGGAGCTACATTGTTTCTGCAACGCATCTAAATATGCATACACAGCAGCCGTATATTTGAGATGTAAGGGAGGGGCAAGTTCTTGTATTTCGCTCCTTGAAGCAAAGTCAAGGGTGTCCCCTATCAAACCCATCAGCATTCTCGGGTTGGAACTAATAGCCTATGTGATTAGAAAAAGGCCTACAAAATCAGTTAAAACTACTTTAGAATACAAGCAAGTACCTACATTCTACGGGAGCAACTTTTCAACCGCTTTTTCGTGGATAAAAAGGCATAACCAGTGAGGTACTTATGTTTCTAATCGTGTGAAAGAAATTAGAAAATTGACGTAGACTGACGTTGGACTTCATGTTCCTGGTGCTCTGAATTCAACTAATGTTCCTTCATGTGGATGTTCGATGTCTGAGCTAGCAGAATCGATACGGTGGGAGGGACCTAAGTGGCTTCTACAAAGACTGGCCTTCATCGGACAACGCGCCCGATGAAAAAGAAGTCACACCAGAATTGGGAAAGACTTTGATTGCGACTCTACAGACGGAAAAGCAAGTTTCATGGTATAATGCTATGAAGTAACACATATTCCAAGATAGTCAGATCTGTGTCCTGGATTTATCACAAAAAGCAGAAAAAATCTTTTACTCAAAAAAGAAATTTTAAAATAGAAGAAGATTTCAACGGTGTAGTACTTGTGGGCAGTCAGAATCGAGTGCCAGTACTTTCTATGGAGGGAACAGAAGAAGATGAGCGCAAAATCGTTGGTACTATTCAGTTGCTTTTATTTTAAAATGAAAACCGTCTTGGTCATCTAGAAATGGAGAGGATGGAAGACAACTACTTCATGTGAAGACGAAGATAGTACGACGTGAGGATAGCTTCTGATTTCGCTTCCCTATCCTTCTACCATCAAATCACACTTTCGTGGAATCACTGATTCCTCATGTGCACCTTTCTTCATGTCATGCTGGTGTCCAATATATGATGACGAGCTAAGGAAGCATTACTAGATCTTACGCAGTTGAAGGACAGTTCGAACAGTTCTTTCCAAATGTCGGCGATGCTGGCATCATCAAAGCAAGAATTTTGAAGCTGTCACTGCACCTTTACCAAAAAGCGATGTGGTTCTCGTAGACGTCACAGGACCTGCTTATCTGAAGGACATTGAAAAGGGTTGGATTCTTTTGTTTACTTGTGGTTATTATTGTACTGTTCGTTTGGAGCTGATGTTATCGCTAAAAACTGGATGTTTCCTGCAAGCTTTTGAATGCTTCATCAGCATTCGTAACTTAGTAATTAACGTCAATAAAAACTGTAAAAGCTCATATAAGGTGAAGGCCACGATAGACGATAGAGATAAAGGGAAACCTACATTCTGAAAGAGAAAAGACAAAGGAACGACACAGGTAAACGTCACTGTTCAACGTCTCGTGGGCTAATAATCTCATGTCCTGTCCAAAACGCGCACTTACCCACTCCGCGCCTGCGCATTCCTTTTGCGCAAACGCAACTGTCCGAAATGACGGAAATGCACAAGCTTATTTAAAATAATGGCGGGAATTTAGTCACAAAAACTTAAACCAAAAATGATACATAGCCGATTTTCGGCATGTAACAAATTATGTTGAACGTAGTTTGTTATCAACCATTGTATTATATCAGCCTTATTCCGAAATGATGATGACTTTTCTCAATCAACATTAAATAATAAGCTAAATTGTGCAACACCATTAGTGACGGTTCTTCTAAATTATTTACTAAATGTTCTACTCACTGTAAAAACATGCCCCCATTTATTGCACCATGATAATCATTGTTTTGAGATTGGAGGCAAATAATAAAAGATACCTGGTACAAACCTGAACCTGAATGCTTTTACATGCCAAATGGCAATGTAGTATGTTTTAGATTTAGTTATAATTTATAAATTAATTGCCGCGTATTTTTAGATTAATAACATTAACTTGCGTCGTCGCTGACAGTCGGGTTGCGCAGAGTGAATGCAGAGGTGTACGAGTGTCGAAAGCGGGACTAGGCCACGAGACGTAAACTAAGCAACAACTATCTAGTGGGGTGTGTGTTTTTTCTCTTTAGAAAGGAATGTAGGTTCCTTGTACCTTACCTTTATTGTACCTGGTACCTTATCTTCCTTTCGACCCCCTACGAGTGCAGTAGAAGTTTAGGACGGATGGAAGTCTGATATTCAACATGGCGAAATCGAACCCAACCTGCAAATCACTGCTGAACCCTGAGATTTAAGTTCCGAGATGCCACCACGTGAGTAATTTGATTTTATTTAAATTGTGCATGTGAATTTGACTTAAATAGCGATTGCATCACTCGTAAAGCGTGGTCGGTATATGTTTTAAAATGGAGGGTAAAATATACCGCGCCCAAGTATAACAATGCATGACAACTAATCGTTCCCCATCATAGCCTCCTGGTTTTGATACACTTCATACATCGTTATCTTACAGTGTTTGTTGGATTTTCTTTTGAAAACAAGCATGTTTCATCCATGAAGGCCACGTGTCGTTTACTATCAGAATCCATGTTTTTCTTATATGCCCTAAGTAATTTAATTATAGCATTAACAATGCTTAATTTTCCATTAAAGCACAGTCATATGCTTTTCTGTAAATAAAATAATTTATCACCGTTTCCTAAATCACTATCGCACTTACTTTTCGTATACGTCATGTATATAGTATCCCTAATGCTCATTTTAATACATTCAGGGATGTCAATAATCTTGATATTCTTATGAGGACTTTTTCTTCAGGACTAGTTATAACTTCGACATTTAATCCGTGCCACAGTACGAATACTGCTTTATAAAGAAACAGCTACTCGCTAAAACACAAAGTAAGAATTTTAAAATATAAGTAAAATATAGGCAGATGTATTAATTGTATTGAAATTAAAGGACCATCAACCTACTTGTCATTTTCAAAGTAATCTAATAAATTTAATAACAGCTGTTGGGTTCGAGTCCCTAAGACTGTATCTTTAGGTGGCATTACAAAATTTATTCTTATAGGAACTTATTATCGACATATATATATATATATATATATATATATATATATATTGTTGTGAATTCAAAGGGTTAAATTAGGGGTAAACAATAAAATTTCAACCACCCTGTATATAGAAAAGAACGAATTATTTACGCGCAAAATTAATTTGAGTCATTTAGGGAAAACGGACATGTATTGACGTATTTTTATAATTAATAATGGTACGTTAAAAATTACATAAAGAAAAAACAGTTTTAAAGCAAATAGAAGTTCATAATTAATTTTAGTTTATTCTAATCCAACACATATAAGCATGAAAGAACGTGCTTGCGTTACAAAATCAATAATTCCAAGGTAAATATAGTTCCTTTTATACAAATACTACGAAATATAAAGTCTAAGAATTGTTGTGCTAAACGGTCGATAATTAACAAACACCTGCGTTTTAAAAAGGTTACATTCGTCTAAATTATGAGCATATTAAGATAGGACCTTATAGAAATATTTTCAACCGTCAGTTTGGTTTAAACCACAAGGCTAACAAAACTTTTAAAGAGCGAGGAAAATATACTACAGATAGAGACAGATATAAAAGCGTTGATGTTGAAAACGCACGTACCATATACACGTGGAGAGGAGATAAGCTGTCAGCAATATCGATTTTCTATAACTCAAGTAGGGTTTTAAACGCGACAGCAGACATGCATAAGACAGAGATGAAGATAGTACAGGCGGGGTTTGTGATGACAGAGAATATTATCATTAGTTAAAAACATATCAGTTTTCCAAACGTAGACAAACGCGAAGGTTTGGAGCGCTTTCGGATATACGGCACGTACACCGGAGTAAATTTCATGAATTTTCAAAACGGTTGTATTCAAAATTTGTAGAATTTGTATTTGAAAATAAGCTTTTCACGTGAAGTGTGTCCGGGGGTAAGATTTTGAAACGATATAAATACTCACGCTAAATTATTAACCTTCTCTTGTCTTCTCTTCGCTTCTATACTACTTTACTACGATAAAGTACTGAATGTTAACCAATATAATAGTAGAACTTTTTTGTGCGTATTGTACGTGTTGATAATACAGTAAAAATAGTGCTAGCACGTGCAACTTATTAGTAGCGGCCTTTTATTTATTAACGCGAAATACGAATAGCGTATATTAAATTAATAGAGGTGCGACTACTACTATACAAAGCTCGAAAATCAATAAATGGAAGCATGATATATGTGGGTTAAGCATCACAAATAACCAAGATTGTACGCCGATATGGAATGGTACTATGAAACGAGAAGCTTGGCTCGCAAATGGTGTTATCGTCGGTGTATCCGCTGAGTATCACAGCGAATGGTCACGAAGCCGAGGTGTTCTAGTGATCGTCTTCGAAGGAATGGAAGCCTGAAAAATTCTTCAGGTAATTTATTTGAAATTTCTGTTTGATAAACATTTGTGAAATTTTGGTACTGTGTGAGTGAATTTTGGGGTTTATTTATGGTTGTATAAACTTATTGGAAAAGATACATATACTGGACAATTTATTGACGTTAGATATTGAAAAAGGGTGTATTTAAAACTTACAAAATATTATTCTGGATATAAACTGGATTGTAAAGGGTAAACGGGTCTATAAATTTTGTTTAATTTATGCAAGGTGTAAAAGGTATATACTAAATAAACTGGGTTAATATAAGCTCACCATACTCCAGTGTACAGTCAATTTAGGGTAATATGTGGGGCCCATCTACTCATATCTCATTAAATTTGTTTGAAAATAATTAGAAAATCAAGGACCCCACATATTACTCTAAATTGACTTCATACTGGAGTATGGTGAGCTCATAATAACCCAGATTAGTTTGTATATGCTTTTTACACCTTGCTTAAATTAAAACAAAATTTATAGACTCGTTTACTCTTTACAATCCAATTTATATCCTGAATAAAATTTTTGTATGTTTTAAATACATATTTGCGAGCCAAGCGCCTCGTCTCACAGTACCATTCCATATATCAGCGTACAATCTTGGTTATTTGTGATGCTTACCCCACATATATCATGCTTACATTTATTGATTTTCGTGCGTTGTATAGTAGTAGCCGGATCTCTATTAATTTAATATACACTACACGTACATCGCGTCAATAATAAGATGCACCCCACTACTGAGTTACACTTGTAACCACTATTTTTACTGTATTATCAACACATACAATACTCACAATAAAAGCTCTACTATTATGGTGGTCAGCAGTCAGTACTTTATCGAAGTAAAGTAATCTAGAAGCGAAGAGAAGACAAAAGAGCGTTAATAATTTAGATTCAGTATTTATATTGTTTCAAAACCCCACCTGTAAACGCACTTCAAGTGAAAAGCTTATTTTCAAATCTAAATTCTAAAAATTTTGAATACAACCGTCTTGAAATTCCTGAAACTTGCTCCGGTCTACGTGCGGTATCTGAACGCGCTCTCAACTTTCGCGTGTGTCTACGTTTGGAAAACTGTCTGTTTTTAACCAATGATAAAATTCTCTGTCATTACAAACCCCGTCTGAACTATATTCATCTCTGTCTTATACATGCCTGCTGTCGCGTTCAGAACCCCATTACAGAAAATCGATATTGATGACAGCTTATCTCCACTCCACGTGTATAATTTGTTAATAATAGTTGTGTAGATTCTAGAATCTAAGATTAGTCACGTGACTATCTTCTTTACTGGCCCCGACTATATGTACCTTATTAAAAAGTTAATGTTAACTTACATTATATATTTGATTATAGATAAAGAAAGTAATAATTTTATTAAGAATTTGAGTATGGACCATTCCAACATGACGTCACTGGCATGTTGACCAAGTTTGCTGGTGGGCAACCACCTCCAGCATTACATGATATATTGTGTAAACTAAATAATGTAACGTTTGTAGTTCTGTTTCATAACGTTTTAACGCACAATGCAAGACAAACTCGGCAAAACACGTGATTAAATAACAAACAAGCCATGTGTGCCCACCAGCAGATGTGACAGCAACTGCCAAAATCATCTGTTCTGGAATGCTCTATCTGCAGATTCGAGGTTAACTGTATTATGTAACAGATAGTTGAAATGTCCCCCAGAACAAGGTTTACCGATGGCAGATCAAATAAATAAAATTTATGTAAGCTTACCATTACTATGAATGACGCATTCCATAATTTACTGTTTATTATCTTTTAACTTGCTGTTTACCAAGGACGTTATAAGAATGGATCCAGTCATACTTATATAAATATAGTGCCAACATAGTTTGGACGTGTGTTCATTATTACTCGCTTTTCTAATATTCGTAAAAATATATCTTCTATCTTTTATGTGGTTCTCACCAATAGGAATATAGGTTTTTACAAAAATCTGGTGGTATCATAATCCCCAAATACAATGTCCTTGATAATCACACATACAACTGCCAACGATTCCATTCTGGTATGTCTCGGTAGCGTTGCGGTAAGCATCGCGCTTTCCGTACTCAAGGGCACGGTTTCGGTGCTCAACTAAGTTTTTTTTTATTATAATCCATTCTTTTTTTGTTTTCATCTTCTACTATGCACAATAAGGGCAACATGAACTTTCTTAACGCCCGTGCTGGCTGAAATCTGTAAAATGTACCTTACATTTGATGCAATATTGATATTCTATTTACTGGGAAAGCTTTTGCAACGCCTATTATAATATTTTAAAGTACTGCCGGACGTTGGGCATTTACTCTTACACAAAACATTTCAATACATTTATTCTTTGCTTCGAATTCAACAAGGGCTAATGCCGTTTTTGTTTACAATTTGCGGTTTTTACTGTAGAACTAGAGATGGATATAATTTGATACAAGGGAGTGTGAATAACTGAATTAAATAACAGTGTCATCGTATTATATATAAATTTGCAATGACTCTAGTTATATACATACAAGGACGTTGTGGTATACATATATTGCAAGTAGTATATAAAGAATGTTTAGAATTTTGCAGAAAACTGAATCTAACCTCACTTTGTTTTGTGATAAATTAGTAGTGTCTAATAATAAAACACATACGCCCATTGTGGGACCAGACAAACGAGGTTATATACGGACACACAATAGGCGATTTTTCGCGACATAAACTAACATACTTAATTATGTGTGTATGTGTTAAACTTGCGTTTGGCGATAAAATTTACTGGAGGGGAAATTGTGCGGCACCATTCTATCAGATAAACGAACATACCCTGATCTGTACCAGGTTATGCTTGTGTATGTTACACACTTGACTTTTACCGGGTAATTATTCAAAGTGAGGTTAGGAAACTACAATACGTTTTTGCGGTGCCGCACAAGTAAGTATTTTTTAAATAGTGGGGGGATACTTCAACATACCATACTCGAACAATTTAAGTATGTCGCGAAAAATCGCCTATAGTCCCCAAATACAATGTCCTTGATAATCACACATATACAACTGCCGACGATTCCGTTCTGGTTTGTCTCGGTAGCGTTGCGGTAAGCATCGCGCTTTCCGTACTCAATGGCACGTTTTGGTGCTCAACTAAATCTGTTTTTTTTTATAATAATTCATTCTTTTGTTGTTTTTATCTTCTACTATGCACAATAAGGGCAACATAAACTTTCTTAACGCCCGTGCTGGCTGAAATCTGTAAAATGTACTTTACATTTGATGCAATATTGATATTCTATTTACTGGGAAAGCTTTTGCAACGCCTATTATAATATTTTAAAGTACTGCCGGACGTTGGGCATTTACTCTTACACAAAACATTTCAATACATTTATTCTTTGCTTCGAATTCAACAAGGGCTAATGCCGTTTTTGTTTACAATTTGCGGTTTTTACTGTAGAACTAGAGATGGATATAATTTGATACAAGGGAGTGTGAATAACTGAATTAAATAACAGTCTCATCGTTATTATATATAAATTTGCAATGACTCTAGTTATATACATACAAGGACGTTATGGTATACATATATTGCAAGTAGTATATAAAGAATGTTTAGAATTTTGCAGAAAACTGAATCTAACCTCACTTTGTTTTGTGATAAATTAGTAGTGTCTAATAATAAAACACATACGCCCATTGTGGGACCAGACAAACGAGGTTATATACGGACACACAATAGGCGATTTTTCGCGACATAAACTAACATACTTAATTATGTGTGTATGTGTTAAAGTTGCGTTTGGCGATAAAATTTACTGGAGGGGAAATTGTACGGCACCATTCTATCAGATAAACGAACATACCCTGATCTGTACCAGGTTATGCTTGTGTATGTTAAACGCTTGACTTTTACCGGGTAATTATTCAAAGCGAGGTTAGGAAACTACAAAACGTTTTCGCGGTGCCGCATAAGTAAATATTTTTTAAATAGTGGGGGGATACTTCAACATACCCGAACATACCATACTCGAACAATTCAAGTATGTCGCAAAAAATCTCCTAATATGTTTAACGATGCTAGCGCAAATGCGTGTGTCCAAGAACACCATCCGATGTTGGCACACACAACATATGTTATACCAGATATTTACATTAGGCGATTTTTCGCGACATAAACTAACATACTTAATTATGTGTGTATGTGTTAAAGTTGCGTTTGGCGATAAAATTTACTGGAGGGGAAATTGTACGGCACCATTCTATCAGATAAACGAACATACCCTGATCTGTACCAGGTTTTGCTTGTGTATGTTAAACGCTTGACTTTTACCGGGTAATTATTCAAAGCGAGGTTAGGAAACTACAATACGTTTTCGCGGTGCTGCATAAGTAAATATTTTTTAAATAGTGGGGGGATACTTTAACATACCCCAACATACCATACTCGAACAATTCAAGTATGTCGCGAAAAATCGCGTATTATGGCTTGGTCCATTCTTATAACGTCCTTGCTACTAACCCCAAAGTTAACTATCGATTGTTCTACTTATTCATACTTCTGTGTTAAACTTTTTTTATTCATGTATCTGTGTCACTGACGGAAACACCTCATTTCAGTCAATTTTATCTGTCACTGTCATTTACAAGAGATTGGTTGGAATTCCAAACAATTGAACCTGTAAAAGGAAGTTTGAAAACAGTCGAAATTAAAGTGTCTAAATTGCATTAGTGTCATATGACAAACAGCAAGTGTCAATGGCTGTTAATCTTATTACAAGTTTAGTTGTTACTTTCGTGATTGTGTTTAATCAATAGTTGTAACTGGTCACTGTAAGTTCTTAATGTTTGTCAATAACTTAATCTTATGTTCGGGTTACAGATGGACAGGTCTTTAAGGAAAGAAAACATGGTTTTTAATCTTGTTAATCTTCTAAGAAATAGGGAAATAAAACCAGAAAAACGTCAAGCACTACAAAAATCGCAGTTCACTGATTCTCTTGTGAAACGTTTAGATTTACAAAAGGAACTTAAAGGACATGTAGGTTGTGTTAACTGCTTGCAGTGGTCAGCTGATGGAAGGTATTTGTTCTTGTTTTATCAAAAAATTATACTTATCTTTTATTTTATATGAAATTTTTTACAGACGCTTAGCATCAGGTTCAGATGATACCACTGTTTTAATATGGGATCCTTTTCGTCATCGTCTTCTTAAAACATTACATACTCCTCATATTGGTAATATTTTTTCAGTGAAAGTAAGTAATTATTTCATTAATTTGATTGAATTTGGATTTAGTCGGGTTTCCATTTTTATTGAAAACTATTTACGTATACTTTAAACATTACAAAACAGTTCCTTTAGTTTTTCCTGAAATAATTTATAATCTCTAAGTATTGCATTTATATATTGTATGTAACTAACACACAAATCCTGGTTAAAATATCCAGCTGAATGTAGAAGTTTGAGTTGCTTTTGTGATGTATACTGAAATAACATCTAGGGAGTGAGGACACCACCAGTAGCCGACCATTTTTACAATATAAACATCTATTATCAGTTTGCCTTTTATTTTAGGTGCAATAATGAAAGAAAGTTTCCTAGGTTACTGGATATTTAAATTTAAAAGATATTTAGTTGTAATACTGTAGAGGACACTAGAATAAAAATGAATATAGGGAAATGAAACCATATACAATACCAAATAGTTGGAAATAGTTGGAAAGCAAAGCATCAATATTTTTTTGTAGGTGCTTAACCCGTTTTTTAGAAGGTTTGTACGAAATTCAAATGCAAATATATAAAAAAAAAACTTGAATTTGAAGAAATAAATATTTAACATTATTTTCATATAAACAAGTAAATAATAATTATTAAGACAGCATAAAAATATCACAATGAACATTGTGTGCAAACAAAATCTTTATTAGATAGTTCCTTATGACAGCACATGCCATAGAAAGAGATCACCATTTTGATTTTGCCAGTACAAATATTTTTGGTACTGAGACCAATGATAGCATGAACAATATCATAGATACAATACTGCTGTGCTAAGAAAGAACCGCGTATCTGCAGTTGCGTTACTTTTGAGAAATTTGGGTTGAAAGTTTGACTGTTTGCCGTTAAAAAAAATGCAATTGTTTAAAAAACCTAAAATAGATCGAGTTACGTTGTTTAAACTTAGGAAAACTAGAATTTACACGTCTTTATTTCGGTTGAAATTGACGTAACTAGAATTACCGGGGGTTTTCTTAGCAAAATGAGCTTGAATCTTTTAATATCTTTTAGTAAAACGTACTTAGTGTTTGAAATAAATAATATAAATTATGTTTTATAAGGGCATGCGCGAACAAAAGGAACTGCATAACAATCGCATTTTATTGCTCAAACATAAATACGCTACATTTACTATCTTACGGTTTAAATGACAAAAACGAACTTAAAAGTTAAATTGTACACTAAAAACTGAAAAGTAACTTCTTAAATATTAATGTAATACACTTTAAACCTAAGACTGAAATATAAATAAAACGACATATTTTTACACAGGTACAATTACATTTTTTTTATAGGTTAATCCTTCCAAAAACGTCTTCGATTTAGGGAATTACCCCACTTAAATTTTTTTAAATACTCTGTTTCTTTTCTTTCGTCACGCCATATGCTGTTACTCTTGGAAGGGGTAGCTGATTAATTCCTCCTTGTTTGTAAGTTTTTTTCATAACAAAATCTAACTCCAACATATTTTCAGTACGTGATGTTCTATAATACAACACTTTCTTATTCCTGTGAGCCACTATTTGGATAATATCTGCTAAATAAGGCCAGGTACCGTTTTTATCTTTTAGTTTTTGATGAGGTCAAATCTTTCCATTCAAAGAAGTCAGTTATATTCATTTCTTTGACTTTCACTTTGCACTCCCCACGGCTACTTCATGGGGGCTCAAAGGCTAGAGCCCCCCAGGTTTATTTTAAGGAATAGGTACCGTAAATAAACTTTTCGGCATAAATTAATTCATCGTAAAATGATTGCTCGAAACTAGAGATCGAATACATAAATGCTTTCAGCCCGGCATTTTTAAGTGGCCTTATTAAATAAATTGGAAATGCTACGTTTACAGTTTGCAATGATGTATGGTGCCGGAAACAGATATAAATAGTAAACATATCCCGCTGTCGTCCTTTCGTAAGCAACCACATCTAACTCTTTCTCAAGATGGCGGAAAATAAAATTGGGCTGGAACCAGTTCTCCAAAAATTGTGCATTTATTGCAAAAAAAATGTTTCAAATAAATTTGTGCAGTGTAGTAAGTGTTGTGAAAGGGCTCGTACATCATGTAGTGACAGGATTTGCAGTACTAAGCAACAAGCAGATGGTTCTAAATTAATTGTTTGTAATATTTGTTCTCAAAATAGCAAAACTTCAACTTGTGAAACTGTCGATAAGACAGGACAACATCTGGTCAACAAGAATGATGCAATAATTAATTTTCTTCAAGGTGCTGAATTTAGAAAAATATTTAAAAATATTGTAAAAGGTGAAAACATGGGCTTTAATTCAGAAAATTGATAACTTACAAACAGAAATATATATTCGCAAAGAATCCAATATTGATTTGGTAAAATTGCTCAATAACACACCATATCATTGTAAAGCACCACCAAATAAAACACATAAAGAAGGAGGTTCTTTAATAAATTCATGTAGTACAGCAGTTGAAATGATCACTGCAATAGCAGATAAATGTGATGAACCTGTTAGCAATAAAGCTTTAGTGTGTGATAAGGAAAAATTTTCATATGCTCAGCAAGTTGATTTATGTATATTAAAGGTAGATAAGACTAACTCTTCTAAGTATCATAATTTTAACAATGATAATATCAACTCTAATAATATACAAAGTGATATGAAGGCTTTTGGGAGCAAAACACAGCCACCTATTGATAACAGATCTCAATGGACTGCTGTTGTGAATAAAAGATCTAAAAAGAAAATCATTGTTGGATCAGCAGCACGTACTTTAGAAAATTCGGATGACACTTTAGTTGGTGTTGGCAAGAGGGCATGGATTCATTTAAGTAGAACAGCACATAAGCCAAATGGGGAGGCACGCACAGCCCATGATATCATCAGCTATTTAAAAAAAGATGCTCTTAGCGCAAATCTGTTTTAGAATTAATAGCAATAATAAGTTCAGTTTGTTTAAACTTGGAGTTCATAATCACCTTAGGGACTACTTTATGGAACCATCGTTTTGGCCAAATAATGTTCTTATTCGTGAATTTAGCTTTAAGCCACCAAAGGCTGATAAATCTCCTAAAATGCACAATGCTGATCAGTCATTAAGCTCATCAAACTCTGCACCTTTTTTGGATGTTGGGACAATCAAACCAATCTCCGGGTAGCAGCCTATAATGATGTTAATGATAATGGCAACGGTTTAACATGCCATTTCAAACAGGAAAACGTAGTGCCAAGTTTGTTCCTATTGTTATCAATGAATTGCCAGTGTTTAAACACATTGAAAGTCGATCTTATAACTGCCGATTTTATAAATAAGCATGGCATCAGTTTTTTATGTATTAACGAAATATGGTGTAATGAGGAAAGTTTGAAATACATGGTGTTTTTAAACTTTTACTTGTCCACCAGCTACTGCAGATCTCATACCAAGGGAGGGGCTGTTGGAATATGGTGTCGAAACACAATAACAGCACTACCGTTACACTTGCAAGATTTCTGCCTAGAAAAGGAATTCGAAATTTGCAGCGTCTCAATTAATCTTGTTAATAGTAGATTAGTAATTTTAAATTGTTATAGATCCCCAAATGGTATCAGTTTCAAAATTTTTCATAAGCAAATGAATAAGGTCTTGAATTGCATTCATAAACCTGGAATACAGATTATAGTGTGTGGTGACTTTAATTTCGACCCGGATAGGAATTGCAATGAATGAATGAAACTTTTGCTAGTCTCTGTGATAGTTTCTCAGTCAGAAATAGTCTTTGATAAAACTCATCTAAATTATACATTGGATTATATTTTTATTAATACTTCTGTGTTCAAAACAAAAACTACTGTGATTGACACTCTTTTTTCCAATCACAGAGCAATTTTATTTCAAGGAAACATTAAAATGGGCCCAATTGTCAAAATTAAATACGAATATGTAAGAGCCTATCCTGAAGATGTCATCTTAAACTTTCTGGGCGATTTAGCTTATGAGACCTGGGGTGATATAATGATGTGCACAAAAGTGGATGATGCCTTTGAAAACTTCCACAATATATTCTTGTTCTATTTCAATATTCACTTTCGACTAAAGTGCAAGTACATGAAGGAGAATAATGATAAAAAAAGAAATTGGGTTAACAACCCACACAGCACAAAGACATCCTGTGGACGTCCTTAAAACATCACTCATGGACATTCAAGACGTCCTAAGGATGTCCATATTTAGACGTAGGACATCCTATGGACATTTGTAGGACGTCCAATGTTACTAAGCACGCTATCCATAGGACGTCCTAGACAGGTCCACTCTAGGTCCGAACGGACCTGTTTAGGATGTCCTATGGACATCCTAGGCAGGCCTATTGTAGGTACGAGCAAACCTGTTTAGGATGTCCCATGGACATCCTTGACAGGTCTATTGTAGGTCAGAACAAACCTGTTTAGGATGTCCTAAGGACATCCTAGAGAGTTCCTGTAGGGATTTGATTCGGGTGTCCATAGAACATCCTTGAAGTATTATAAATTGAAATTATTTTCTACTTTGCCAAAAATAAAAATAATTATGTGTTATTGTTATAGCGTTAAGGAGCAATTTCACATTTCTCTGCGAATATATAGATTGCATTTAAAAACGATAAGTTAAGCTCATCGCGTTTTTAAACGCAACCTGGGCGGCAGAGAAATGTGATATTACTCCTTTTAACACCATAGTTATAACAAATATAATTATTTTCATTTTTAACAATTTATGACAATAGTAGAAAATATTTTTCTACTTCCATACGTATAACTTAAACTTCACAAATCAATATTTATACGCTAAGTACAATATCACATACTATTGCATTCTTATGAGGGTTACTTTCACGCACACTTGGCATAAGAGAGTCCAAATGCACAATACATCAGAATTTTGTTTTCCTCCAAATATAACGCAGTTTTTATTTATTAAAACTCGAGAACCTAACTAGAGAGTTTATAATCTGAAATGTGTAAAGCGCCTGTACGTAAAGTAAAATATTGAGAATTGCCATTATAAATGCAAGATACAATTTACATTGCCTCTGTTTGCCTGGTTATACTTTCCCCAATTGAAATGTAAAAACATTAATTTGTGACATCAAAAATATAATCTTTATTTTGCGATAAAAATAAATACTAGATAGAGTATGTATGTATTAAGCAAAAGCATTTAAATCATCACTAAAATATTATCAATTTTCTTTAGAATACATTTTTGAACTATTAAATACATTTGCTTGGCGTAGCCTTTTTGAACATCTCTTCAACCATGTCTGGATAGTGGATAGATGTCTTGGTTTCCTTATTCGAAGCTGCATGAGCAGCTTTTGTAGCAGCACCTTAAAAAAGAAACACCATAAAAAATATATAAACAGAAACATTAAAAATAAGTTTAATGATTAATTGAAAATGTTGGATATAGAAGTTTTCTTATATTCAAAATCACAAAAGGTATTTGTGTGGATAATATTGCAAAACAACATGCTGAAAATGTGTTTTTGCGTAGGGCGTATGAAACTTATACCATATACTTTTCATGAAAATAAAGAGAATAATTCATATTAATATGTCTGCAAATGTTCCCATTATTGAGATACAGTTCGTTGAGAATTGCAATAAATTTAGAATGTGTTTGGTAATATAAGGTCATTCGACATTTAAACAATTTGCATACTCTTCTTCAATAATAATTCACATGTTAATACAAACATTTCTTCTCATTTTAATGAGAAAAATACATTCTTTAGAGCATGCAGTACAAGTTTCAACACTAATTATTACAAATAATCTGTGATTTGGTAAGACATGGCTAATTTCGCAAATTTGTTTCATATTGTATTCAACTATAAACAAATAATAATAATAGTAACAAAATTACTTACTAATTATTATGTTGGACAATAGTAACTTTGAAAATGACTCTTTTCCCTTTCTGCCAAGTCAACTATACGTTTTTCCCAAATCGTTACTTATGAAAGATGCTAATATGTTCTTTTTACAAAATCATAATTATTTGCTCCACCATTGTTTGCCAATTCATTTACCTAAACACAAATAACTATAAGAGAAAGTAAGAGTAAATGTTGCTGCTGCAATTGTTGGCATTTCTAATTACGAATAACTAGATATACATATATAATGCTGACTGCAAATATTTTTTAAAATATTATTTGTTTACTAAAAGTTATATTTTTTGGTTCTGAATTAGTCTCAAAACATGTGTGTTACCATTGAATGTTACCAGTGTCAGTATTTTAAAAATGTTACTGTAAAAATTTCGCTGGCCTTACTCAGCTATGCATACTTTTAACGAAACATTTTAGTTTCTGTCCATTTTAATTAAAAACTCTCAGCTTGGATTGATAATCTTATTAAATCTAAATTAATTTGGAAGATTTTATAGGAGGTCACGTACTTACAGCATTCATAAAGTTTTCTTCAATTTGCATCAAAGTCTCAAATACCTCCAATTTTTCATTGGATGCTATTGAAAAACTTAATTCTGGTGAAAATTTAGTGAAAATGGAACCCTGTTCTGGCAGATTATGGACATTATTTGCACTTCCTACATGTATTTTGCGTATTTCCACCATAATATCAGCTATCATACCTCTTAAAATGTGGGATTGTGTTAATACACTTTGCAATATTTTATCTAAAACAGAACATTTTACAAATAAAATATGTATATAAACAATTGTATTACGCGAATTGTAACAGCTGCATATATCCATTACAATTATTTTCGTCAAAAGTGGGAACCCTTTTGATCTTGCTTTATTATAATTTTCTGTAATAAATGTGATTAGTAAAAGTAGGTGTATATATATAGTGATGAGAGTTTAAAAAAACCTGTTCTTTATTTTAAAAAAACACAGAGCCCACACAATACAAAGACATCCTGTGGACGTCCTTAAAACGTCCCTCAGTTATTCTACTACTACCTTTGTAACGATCATGGCTCTCTGAATATGTAATATTTAAATTAATAACAGGCGGACTCAAATTAGGCACACCATCTGTAGGGTATTTTGAAGTTGAAGCAACTTCTGTAAGTTCAAGACAAATGCGTTTTGCACGCATGTAATACTTTTTGAAATGTGACATGACTGTTATGCTTGTAGATATATTTAGTATGTATTGTATAACTTGTCCAAATAAATGAAATAATATTACTAAAAATAACAATACCTTCTAATGGCACGCAAACAAATAACCATAAATTAATACCCCAAGTAGCACTCAATACTGGATTTGCGACGAAGATTTGACGCGGCGTGCAATAGCTTTGCAAATAACGGAAAACAATAGACGACCTATCGTTTAATAGTTTTTATCATGTGTTGTATAGGTGGTGTGGAGGTAGTGGCGCGCGCGGGCGCAGAATCGATGTCATTATAGCAGTTACCTGTGACGTACATCGCACGTGAAACACGAATCATGATAGAAGATTAGCTGTAATTCGTTGTATGCAAATGCATACAATAACAAACATAATATGCCATTTTAATTAGTTATCTTTTATTATACGATCATTATATAATTGATGGTCTTAAAAATAGATGCATACCTACCAAGATGAAAATTATATTTTTTGACGAAAAATTTCGATAGAAGCACCTTATAACGGAAACTGAATATTACAAAAAATAATCGGAATTTTCACATTTTTTAAATCTAAGCGGTTCGTTATTTGGACATTCTGGGGATGTCCATTTCAAATGTCCTTAAAACGTATGTTTAATAATGTCCTCAGTACGTCCATAATTGGTCCCAGGACATTCAGACCTTATTGGTACTTAGAATGGACGTCCTCGGGATGTTTTGTGCTGTGTGGGAATATGGTCAAAAGATCCAGTAAATATTTAAGGGATGTTTTTACATTGGTAAAATCTTTTCTGGAATATAGGGATTACTATAAAGAATATAAAAATTCTCATTCTCACCTAATTTGAGAAACAAAAAGATTATTTTATCAGAATAAAATAACCATGGCTCAAAAACCGCTTAGATCCAGTTGGAAATTGATTAACTCTGTAAACAATCAAAGGCAACCAGAAGGTGAAATTAAAATTCAAAATGGTGATGTTTTAATTGAAGATCCGGCTCTGGTGGTCAATAAATTTAATGAGTTTTTTGTAAATGTGGCAGATAGGATTATCAGTCACATCCCTAAGGTACCTTTTTCTACAAAAATAAAGAACAACAGTAACTCACTATTTCTAATTCCTTTTGTGGAGGAAGAGTTTATTTCTTTAATCAGCAAAAAAACTAAAATCAAAAAGTCAAGTGGTTTCGACGAGATCCCAAATTTTCTTATAAAAAGAAGTCTTAGGGAAATTGTAAAACCCCTAACTTTTCTCATTAATCTCAGTTTTGAGGATGATGTTTTTCCAAAGAAACTGAAGCTTACCAAGGTTCTTCCTCTTTTCAAGAAAGGTAAATGTCGACTCATTGGATAATTATCGTCCAATTGCCCTTATATCGGTTTTTTCTAAAGTGTTTGAGTTCTTGATTCTAACAAAATCATAATTACAAATCAATTCGGTTTTCAACCAAATCATAGTACAGTGGATGCAATTTTCAAGTTTCTTGAAGTCGTTACTAATTCCATTGAATCTGGTGAGAATCCTGTTGGGACCTTTTGTGACCTTAGCAAGGCCTTCGACTGTGTGTTGCACAGGATACTTTTTATAAAAATGGAGAAATATGGCATTCGAGGAAAAGCTTTAGCATGGCTCCAGAGTTATTTAGGCAGCCGTTCACAGTATATGTCGGTTCAACACACTGGGTAACACACGTAAGTCTATTAACTCGAAGGTACTTGAAAATAGGGTTGGGGTGCCACAGGGCTCAGTTTTGGGCCCGGTGCTATTCCTTTTGTATATCAATGACATCAACATGCATTTGAAAGAATGCTCATTGTTTTTATATGCTGATGATGCTACAATTGTAACCTCTAATCAGGATCCTCCTACTCTCCAATCAAACCTGCAAAAAACTCTTGATCATTTGTTCAATTAGTTCTCTATGAACTTTCTATACATCAATCCAAGCAAAACGTTGACTATTGTTTTTCACAATTACAATAGCAAAAATGTGAACATTGACGTTACACTCAATGGCACCCCAATACCTCAAACAGGTAGTATCAATTTTATGGGTGTGAATGGAAACCTCATTATGAGAAAGTGTGCGCAAAATTAAATTCACTATGCTATTTGATCAGAAACCTTAAATCATTTTTGAATACAAACCAATCGTTGTTGGTATACAATTCTCATTGTTCCTCAAGACTGAGATATGGAATCAGTTTCTAGGGTGCGTCGTCCGATGCATGTGATGTTTTTATTTGTCAGAAGAGGGTGGTCAGGAATATCATTAGTATTTCACAAACTACATCTTGCCGTGCCTTTTTTAACCAATTATGTATTTTAACTCTACCTTCGATTTTCTTTTTAGAAGTGGCCACTCTAATCTATAAGAATAAAGCAGATTACTTGCATGGCTACGACTATCATACCCACGACACTCGCAATAAAAGTGATATCAGGATTCCCAGCTTTAAGTATAGAATTGGAAGGACATGTCCCACTTATCTAGGTCAAAAAAATTTTAACAGTCTCTCTCAAGAAATAAAGTTCACACAATGTAAAAACTTTTAGAGTTAAACTAAAAAGTTTCTTGGTAGCTCAAAGCTTTTACAACATTGAAGAGTTTTTCTCCTATTGTTTGAAACTTGCCAAGTATGCATAAGTTATAGTGTGGTATATGAAATACACAGGTATATTTAAAATTTTAATGTTATATTTAATATTTAATGTTTCTATAGATAATAGTGAATGTTGACTTGTTCCATAATGTTTTTTTTATGTACATTCCTATGGAAATCAATTTTTGAAAATAAAAAAATAATGAAAATTAACACCAAAATGCATATAATTCTTTTAAAATTTGTGGTTCAAATGATCAAATGTAACACTGATATTAATATTTTAAAATTGTTTAAAACAATTACGTTTCTCACTATATTCATTTTACAGCCAACATTTAAGCAATAATAAATAAATACCTGTCGTAGACATTTTGACAGAACTCCTTGATTCTCATTAGTACATCTGTGTAAGCGAGGGTTCCATTCTATTGAGCCCGGCTTCAATGTAAATCTTATAGGAAATTGAACGACGACGAATTCTGTCGAACGCAAATAATAACAGCTTCAGATAGCTTTAACAGGGCTCTCGTCATTAGAGTCCTTAGCCGCAGTATCTGTTGGTATTTCAAGACGTGTTTGTGTTGTCCGGTACTAATTTGTGTGAGCGTAGAGATTATTTCACTTGTTTTCGTTGAAAGTAAAGACCGTGTCTTGTTTTGTGAGTGTAGTCGTAGTGTATAATCAACTAAACTTACGAAGTAAGTTGGGTTAAAATAATCGCTACGTCGCCGTCTTCGCCGCCGTCGTCCGTTGCCATATTCCCATAATGATACAATAAATGATATATATGTACCTTGTTTAGTTTTTTATGCTGATTACAAATATGCTATACACTTTTCGATATCTCATTTAGTTTTCGAGATAATCGAATTTATTTGAGAAATGTTAACAGTACAAACTAATATCAAATCAAATCACTTTATTGGTTTTATACCAAAAGGGATAGAATTCAGCACTGCTGATTTTAGATTCCACCCTTAAATATAAAATACAAAATATACGATTATATACATAATACAATAAACATCTAGGATAGTCTAAGACAGTCGCTGCTCCCTTATTAATACATCATAAAATTTTAGCCTAAATATATTTTTATTATTAGTCTCGTCAAATAGTGTTCTATATTTGTTTATTAAAACAGGTGCTACATAAGCATAACATGATTTAAATTTCTTTGTTGAGTGTCATGAATACTGAAATCATTTGTATTTCGTAGGTTAATACTATGCTGAGTAGCTCTGATTTGTATAGCTTCAAACAGGTAGTTTGGTATACATTTGGCTAATATAGCATATATGTACACAGCGAAAAGGAGTTCTGCACGTTTATCATATTTAATTATACTCTTAGAATTATATTTTGGTGTTTTATGTTGCTTACGTTCGATATTATATGAATATCTAAAACATACATTCTGAAGTACTTGTATTCTTTGCCTTAAGTAGCCTGCTAAAATTTATAGTAAACTACACTACAGTAATCTATATGACACAACACAACACTATTACATAAGTTCCATTTAATGTTTGAGCTTAACAGAAATTTGTATCTGTAAAGGGTCCGCATTTTACTATAACACAAACCTATTCTTTTGTTGATATGTTTTCAAACGTAAGATGCTTGTCGAGAGAAAGGCCTAAATATTTAACACAGTCAGCAAATGTCACTACCTTATTGTTTATTTTGATATCTAGAGATCTTTGCACTTCAGATTTAACATGGTTTACCTGTGAACCAACGAGTAATGCAAGTGTTTTGTTAGCATTAAGGATAAGACCATTGTCGTGTACCCATTTATCCACTACAACAAGATTTTCATTCAGTTTTACTATTGCATCATCGACAAGTGAAACATTACTAGAAACATAAAGTAGGATATCATCTGCATACATATGATATTTGCATTCTGGTGATAGTATTTCTGGAAAATCTGACGTAAAAATAGCAAAGAGTAGGGGGCCCAAGATACTACCCTGTGGAACACCTCGTGAAACACAGCGGAACTGGGACTGTTGTCCATGTAGTTTAACTGATTGCTGTCTGTTACTCAAATAGTCTTTAAACCAATCTGTTGCAATATTATCGCACCCATAGAAACGAAGCTTAGCAACAAGCAGGTTGTGATTGATTAAGTCAAACGCCTTACTGAAGTCTAGAAATAATAGATAAACAATATTTGATGCATCAATTGAGCATGTAAGATCATTAACAACCTTACTTAGTGCAGTTGCTGTGCTATAGCCAGTGCGAAATCCAGATTGGAATGTGGGTAATAAGTTCCATTTTGATATGTGTTCAATTAGTTGTGTGTAAACTATAGATATCCAAATGATTCTTATTATCATTTCGGCTTCAGTATCACATCATATAATTTTTGTGCAAAAGAAGATCAATTAGTTCGCAAACCTTTAGCTGTAGTTCATTGCGCTGGAAATGGCAGGGATGTGATACATGGAGATCACTATGAAGCAATCATTCCTAATTCGGCTGAAGATATTCCAACCGTACATCAAACTGACTTATTCGGAGGAATCACAATACCCGGGACTAATCACAGAATATATGTTAACAATTTTAATTAATTATTCTCTATTTTTCTGTTTGTTTGAGTGGTGCTCGGAGCTTATATTATTAAGTAGTCCGACTCAAACTTGATTAAAACAATAAAATTTATTAAATTATATTTATAATAATAAAAATTTGTTTAACATTTAAGTACTAATTATTTAATTTAAAATATATAATTACCTTTTATAAAATTTCCGTAAGTTTGGTGGTAAGGCGTACAATGCGTCTTAGATTTTTTTTTTATTATTATTTTGAATTATTCAAGATGACTGAAAATAATATTCGTAATATAGTCGAAATTAAATTTAAAACTCTTCCATTAGCAGAAAAAGTAAAAATTAAGAACCTTGGGCGTCCGACACTGGATTTAAATATGAAACAGATAGATAAGGTTGGAAATCGTAGTTTCTCAAGGCATTTTTCAAAAGAAATTTATAAAAAATGTCTGTGGATTTCCGGATGTTCTCAATCGAATGCTCTATTTTGCCATTTATTTTATTGTGCTGAAATGGACAAAGCATGGTCGGAAAAGACTTTAGAGATCTGAAGCATATAAACGATAGAATAAAAAAGCATGAAATTAGCAAGTACCATATAAAGTCTTGCACGGATTTGGCTATGCTAGGTTCCGTGAACATTGCGGTTCAGTTAGATTCTGAATATAGGCAGAACATTATTAAGCATAATGAGCAGGTGACTAAAAATATATACATTTAAAAAAAATTATCAATTGTATTAAATTTTGTGAAAAGTTGGAATTGGCATTGAGAGGACACAATGAAAAAGAAGATTATGAAAACCGTGGAATTTTGTTAGAATTAATTGATTTTACTTCGGAATTGGATGTAATTTTAAAAGAACATTTACACAAAGCGAGTTTATTTAAAGGTACATCTAAAACTATGCAAAACGAGATTTTAGAAAGCATGTTTGCAGTGTGTCGTCAAGAAATTGAAGATCAAATTGAAGGTAGTGAATTTTTGGCAATTCAGTGCAATGAGACGACTGACATTTCAAATCAATGCCAAATGGTAATTATAGTTAGATATTTCTACAGTGGAAATATTTATGAGAGATTTTGGACATTTCTACGAGTAATAGATAAAGCAGCTAACGGTGTAACGGAGTGTATTGAGCAGGAATTAGATAAATTAATATTAAACTCGCCATCTAAACTAATCGCTCAAACTTATAACGGTACAAATGTTATGAGTGTTTCTGCTAGTGGAGTTCAGTCAAAAATAAAACCTAAATATAAAAATGTCCATTTTGAGCACTGTTATGCCCATCAATTAAATTTAATTATGTAGAAAGCAACTTCTTAATCTTCTTTGGGGATTAAACCACTCATAGTTTTTAAAATTATCTTTATTAACTTTTTGATCCATGACCTAGGATCGTTTTCAAAATAATAAAAACTTCAAGTTTGACATTTATGACATAAATTGAAGGTGACTTTGATTTATTGATGTTCGAAATATTTGGTTTGAGTACACTAAGCAAAAATTTTTTTTTTAAAGTTTAAATGCATGATTGCCTTCAATTTGTGTTACGGCCTGGGACCGACTTTTTTTAGGTAGCCAATACGCTTAACGTGAAATCAGCTGATTAATTTTTATTGGTGAATTTTATATAAATTCAATAACTTGGAAAACATTTTTTAACATGTTTCTATTTATACAATTGAGAGGATGGTTATTAAAGAATTGTGCGATTGCATTCTCAACAGGCATAAAAAAGGTTGATGTAAAAGTAAAGAAGAAATCTACCATTAGATGTTACAAGTATAAGGAATTAGGTCACATTTCCAGAGATTGTACCATATGAAATAAAAGTACTAATAACAGTCGTAAACCACGATATAATAATAACAATAAAGGTGCGTATGTATCGTTAAGTTCTAATGATTTATATTCTGATATGGGCGGTGCTTGGTTGTTAGAATTGAATAACACCGAACATAATGAATTTAAGTATGAATTTGTTTTCGATACTGGGGCTACTCACCATTTTTGTAGGGATAGGGATTTATTTTATGATTTTACTGAGATAAATAAAAATGTTAGCCAGGGTAAAGGAGTTGTTGTTGCTAAAGGCGTAGGAAAGATCTATGTAGATTTTATAAATAGTAATGGAACTAAGGAAAATGTTAAGCTAAAAGAGGTATTTTATGTGCCTGATTTATCGAAAAATTTAATTAGCTTAGGTTGTATTGCCGAAAATGGTTTTATTTTGTAGGCAAGAATAATCAACTTGATATTTATACACCAAATAATGTTTTATTTGTTAATATTAATAAAACTCAACGTCTATATACAATTAGGGGTAAAAAGGTCATTAAATGTAGATAATAAGCCCAATGTCAATATTACATTGTGTAGTGTGGTAAATAATAAGTCGTTGATGTTATGGCATGAAAGATTTGCTCATTTAAGTCCTGAAAATGTTCACCGAACAATTAGTAAAAGTATTGTTTTAGGGGTGGATAAGGTTAATAAAGAGGTTATTAACTGTCATGCCTGTATTGAGGGAAAACTAAAGTGAGGGCCCTTTAAAACGCTGCCAGGTGTACAATCAACGAGGCCTTTAGAATTACTACATATTGATTTATGGGGAGAATCTCTGATTATTAGTGCAGGAGCCAAATATTTTGTTGGTATTGTGGATGATTATTCACGATGGGTCACAGTTTACTTGATTAAAAGTAAAGACGGTTCTTAAAAATTAAGGACTTTATTGCTCAGGTAGAGTGAATGCTATTAAAGGTGATCTCGATACAGAGTGATAACGGAATG